>CM029375.1:12265523-12961483 GCA_017165825.1 Hepsetus odoe | reverse complement strand
GATACTCGTCTTCACGGATCAAAATAGCATTTAGCACACAAGCATAGCCTAAGAGCTCAGGGGAATTTTTTATTCAAAAGAAGAGAAACAAACAAAGCATTACATTTTGTAGCTTGTGCCATTAAACATTTTGCATAGGAAAGGCCAGAGGTGTGAAACCACCTGGAAGGCTATAAACTTTTCCTGATCCCTTATTGGACAATTGAAGTCTGTTTCCTTATTAACTTTACCAAAGTGGATAATGAGAGCTCAGCAACTAAACAGGTCAAGGTTATATAGTGTAAATATATTCTCATTAATAATATCCAGGAAACACACTCCACTGAAGATGAAATTTAAACGGCCACTGGTGGTTCAAGACTTTTATTTTTGATTTTATAGCGTAAGAATTCCTCACATTCTCTCTGTGTGTATAATATAGAGAATAATATATAATATATAATATAGAAGCCAGGGATATTATTGGATTAAAATATCATCTACTTGGTCAATGTCGTGTTTATGCTAAAGAGTGCTATTTAGTCAAGATTAATTACTTCAACCACAAATGAATACATTCCCTGCTTTTAATCGAGTACGCAATAGAGTGGTGGGAGAAACTTTTACATGAAGTTTCCACTGGAACTGCATGTGCATTGTTCTGTGCATAAACTCATTTCTCCATTCGAGGTCACCTGACAAAACCAAAGCAACCGTTGAGGGTTTTGTTGTTAGTCCTGTACTTTTTCAATGTTCTTCTATCATCAGAATCAGAAAGGTTTTTAAAGTTCTCAGTGTTTTTTAATGTCCTTCAGAAATGCAAATACAAAATGCAATAAATCGAATTTATAATAATCAGTATAGTATTTCAGGCTAAAAGAATTCTTGTATAAAGTACCTGTTCCTACTTTCTAAATGCTTACACTAAACTCCAGACATGCTGAAGGGGACCAGGAGTTCCCATATGTCAAAAGGTCAAAGGTTGCTGAGTTTATACTAGTTACTTCATCAAAAAGACAAACAAAAGCTCTTTCATGGCAGCCCTCTGGAAAGCCAGGAGGGACCTGAGATTTTCCCCCACAGGCTACACACACCTACACACACGTACAAATACAAGGTACTGTTCTATCTGGCAAAACAGAAACACATGCAAATTTGCTCATCAAGCATACACACACGTGACCACATGGATACACCAACTAGTAGAGAAATAACTTTGCACCAAGGGAAATGTTTTTTTCCCATTTTCCAAGATATTCAATTTTGCCTTTAAAATCTGTCTGTAAGGTGATTGAAACATTTGCACTATATCGTAAAGTGACAATTTTGACTACCAGCAAAGTTATTGAAATTAATAAATTGTTATTGGGAGTCCCATCAGTTGATATACAACAAACCATTTTATGGGATTTTTATAATATCCATCTGAGCAATAGAAACATTCACAGATTGCCGGATGCAAACCACCTCAACTGAAAATTGTGGAATTTAACTGAGAGGGAATCCATATCTGTGCAAGTGTTAAGTATAAGATGATACCTTAAATATCTTAAAAGAACAGGCAATATCATAGTACAAAACTAATATATTAGCTAAGTTTTAGAAATGTTATAAATAGGCATCTATACATTCATGTGTTAATGATTCCACTTCATTTTAATAATTTCCACATTCATTTTAATATGTTCTGACAAATGAGATTATGAAATAGGGTTGAACTGAAAGGATTTAACCCAGCCACTAGGGATGCACAAGCCAGAGCATTTCTTCATGCTGGTCCCAAGCCCGGATAAATGGGGAAGGTTATATTAGGAAGGGCATCTTATAAAACTTAAAACTTGTAAATCTATATACAGACAACGAAACAGAATTCCATACTGGATCGGTCGAGGCCCGGGTTAACAACGACCACCACCTGTGCTGTTAGCCTACAGGGTGCTGGTGGAAATTGGACTACTGTTGGCCAAAGGAGAAGAAGAAGAATAGGAGGAAGGCATGTCCAGAGGGAGGAGGAGAGAAAGAAGGTTGACATTTTGTGTGTGCAAGAGACTAGATGGAAGGGTAGTAAGGCCAGATGTAGGAGGGTTTAAATTGTTTTACCATGGTGTGGATAGAAGGATCAATGGGGGAGTGTTATCCTGAAGGAAGAGTATTTGGAGAGTGTTTTGGAGGTGAAGAGGGTGTCAGGAAGGGTGATGAGTTTGAAGCTGCAAGTTTAAGGTGTGATGATGAATGTTGTTAGTGTTTATGCCCCACAAGTTGGTTGTGAGATGGAAGAGAAAGAAGAATTCTGGAGTGAGTTAAATGAAGTGAAAGAGAGTGTACCCAGGGGAGAGAGTGGTGATTGGGGCAGATTTTAATGGTCTTGGACTTGGAGAAAGGATATGACAGGGTGCCTATAGAGGACTTGTGGTTTTGTATGAAGAAGTCAGGTGTTACAGAGAAGTATGTGAGAGTAGTTCAGGATATATATGATGGCAGTTTAACAGTGATGAGATCTGCAGTGGGAGTGACGGATGCATTTAAGGTAGAGGTTGGATTACATCAAGGATCAGCACTGAGCCCATTCTTGTTTGCAATAGTCATGGACAGGTTGATGGTCAAGGTTAGACAGGAGTCTCCTTGGATGATGATATTTGCTGATGATACTGTGATCTGCAGTGAGAGTAAGGAGCCGGAGCTGGAGGTGTCAGAGTTAAAGATGCTGAGATTTTCGTTGGGTGTGACGAGGATGGACAGGATTAGAAATTAGTATATTAGAGGGACAGCTCAGGTTAGACATTTTGAAGACAAAGTTAGAGAAGCAAGGCTGAGTTGGTTTTGACATGTCCAGAGGAGACATGAGGATAATATTGGAAGGAGGATGTTGAAGAGCTGCCAGGAAAGAGCAAAAGAGGAAGACCAAAGAGGAGGTTTTTGGACGTGGTGAAAGAGGACATACAGGTGGTTAGTTTGAAGCAGGAAATTGCAGAGGACCGGAAGAAATGGTGACGATTGATCTGCTGTGGCGACCCCTAAACGGAAAGAAGAAGCCGAAAGAAGAAGAAGAAGAAGAAGAGGATGAGCTGAAAGCATTTGAAAAGATGTGCAAATAATTCACACAAAAGTGATGAATAAATGTAAATAAATGGCTGATTTTTGTTTTTTTGTTTCTTGAATTAATATAATTTTAACAAAAGAAAACAAACAAACAAAAAAAGGTAACTAACTGTACCTTCATCAAGAAAAGACCTGGCCAACAAACTGGTGTATTTATCTTTATGTTGAAATCATGGAGGAAAGAGCCAGTGCATAGCTTTCAAGAGTATCTGAAAAGGAACTGGGAAAAGACCAGTAGGCCCAATTTTTAGAAATATTTTATTTACTATTATATATATATATATATATATATATATATATATATATATATAATATGACAATATATAATATATATATATTATGATATATTATGACAAAGAAAACAATGAAAGAGCCAGATCATGCATTTTGGTCTGAAACCCTTAATATTTAACTTAATATTAGAAGGAACATCAGGAACCTTGTGTGTGTGTGTGTGTGTGTGTGTGTGTGTGTGTGTGTGTGAGAGAGTATGTTTGTGCAGGTACCCCTAGTGACATGAGTACAAGAATAGATTTTCAACACAGCATCACAGTTCATTATATACTCATTAGCACTGCCACACCAAATCATTTGAGTTCACCTGCGTTCTCTCCTTCTCTTCTTTTCTTGCTTACTTTCTCAAGCTCTCTTCTCTCTCTCCCCCCCCACTGGATGTGTAATCCACTGAGACACTTGCTCTTCCCCACAGTCATTGCGGGAGTGAATAATTCCCTTCTGGTTGCAGGCTTTGTGTGTGTGTGTGTGTGTGTGTGTGTGTGTGTGTGTGTGTGTGTGTTTGTTAGTGTGTAGTGTGTGCCCTTGATTGAGAGAGAGAGAGAGAGAGAGAGAGAGAGAGAAAGAAAGAGAAGGATAGAATATGTTTGTCTTCTGAAGGCTTGCTCGTTTGATGGACGTTATCACCCCCAAAGCAGAAGCGCTAGCAGGGCCTCAAGCCATGCAGCATTCTTTTTTAACTATTCCCCCCACAGACGTGTCATATCCCCCTCCCACCCTGCTTTATATATTTCACACTTTCCCTCTTTCTGATCTGCCCCTATACCAGAACCTTTAATCTCTCCTGCAGGCACGGGGAACAGTCACTGCTTCTTCTCCCCCACTTTCCTCTACTTTCTCCTCGTCACCTCTTCTCACTACCCTTTTCTCCACTCTCCGTGTCTCTTTCTTCTGTTTTCATCTCCTGTTTTCCTGTTCTTCTCACTTCCCCTGTTTCACCTCATTCTTGAACCACCTGCCTGCAGAGTTGGAGAGCTAACAGAAGCAGTTAAATGTGTGTTCACTAATATTTTTAATAATATGTTTAATGTGGAAATTACACTCATGACTAACCTCAGTTTTTAAGCTGTCAATTTTTCATAGAATCAATAATGACAATTGTCAGATTCATTACTGCTATTATTTTCTAAGATAATCTTAAACAGAACAGAATAACTATTGTGCCAGAAATGCACCAGTAAATGACTAGTTTAAAAACTGCTTATAAACAATGTTCATAAATGAGTAACTGCAAGGATTTGAAGTATTTCAACAAGAAGAGATCTGCATTGAAAAGGCAAGGTCAAAAAACACAGCTGAATACCTTTGACCTTTGATCCTCATATAGCTGCATTTAAAGCAGCTTTCTGACAGATATCAACACATGGGAAAAGGAATACATTGACCAACCACTGTCAATAAACACCATTCCTTGCTTCATTGACACATGCAAGCCATGTCTGTATGCACAGCTAATGTCATGTGTCAACAACTCCTCTGGACCCAAGGTCAACTGAAATGGCCTGACGAACTGTAGGAACATGTATTGTGGTCTTGACAGGTCAAACTTTCCAAAAGCTCAAGGAAAAATAGGGGTGTATTGGTCATGGCATAGGTTACATGCAGGTTTTGTTACATTTGCGCATGCCAAGATCTGGGATGTATTAGACATAGTAATCACTCGGTTCTTATGTCCAATGTGGGAGAACCGCATGTACCTGCCTACAGTCACTAAAGAAAACAAATCATAAAACATAAAGTTGTTGGACAAACAGGACTTGATCTTTCAGACCAGATACACCCCTTTGTGGCCATAATGTTCCCCGATGGTATTGGTCTTTTAATCCTTTACCTTGCACTGCTACCCATATTGCACAGATCTATTTTCCATTGCATACAGGCTTCACTGTGTCGTCCTGTTCTTCAGATCTCTGTTTGATCAAACATTGTTGTGGTGTTGTCTTTTTGGAACCTCCGACTTCCAACTTAAATGGTTTGAAGGATTTCAGTCTGACATTTTAGTCAGAGTCCATGCCTAGTGAAAGTCTGAGATGTTTTGTCCTCACACAGGGGACCATGTGCATGTTTGACATTTGTGTATATTTACAATTATCACTCTTTATTTGGCTGATTATTTGATCATCCTTAATCAGATACTGTACAAACCACTCCGGATGTCGTTTCTGCATAACTATATTTTCACACTTAACATTTCCTACAAATCTGGAAATCTCCTGCTAAGGAGTTTTGTTATTATTCATACTTTTAAACATTCTATTTTTTATAAGAAAGTGGGTAGACTGTCAAGTCACAGCAAGAAAGTCCTGCTTTCCTCCCACACTCCAAAGACATGCACGTCAGGTGGACTGGAGTTGCTAAATTGCCCCCTAGGTGTGTATGTTTGTCTGTATGTCTGACCCCTGATGGACTTGTGACCTGTCCTATGAGAGCTGCGATAAGCTTCAGCAGCACCTTCAGCAGACCTTACTCTGACTCTGGTATCTTTAAGATACCAAAAAATGAATGGGCAAAAACAATAGATGTAAAAAAAGATGTAACCATAAAAGCTTATTTCCTGCTTGTTTCTGTTGCCATTTAGGTTAAACTTGAGACCTACTGAGTAAATAAATGAAATTTAAAGGGGATTAAAAACTTGGAGCTACCCTAGCTTATTCAAGGTTAGACTGTTAGACACCCTTGCCCTAACCTTAACTGCAGGACACAAACTTAAACTGAGGTTACAGATGTCACCCTGCTGCTACGGCTGTTTTGCATGAGATTTGCGTGAGTTTTGCGTGAGATGGTTGAAATATATTCAGAGGCTGCCAAGCTGCAGTTCCCCTGCTGCTCTAATGGGGGTGATACACAGGCTGTTGTTCATCACTTTCTTCTGCATATCCTACCTGCACAGAAAGAAAGTGAGCTGGGAAATGGGTGGGGCGGGGGAACTCATATTTTCATTAACACATATCTTCATTAGTGCACACGGAAGCAGGGGAGGGAGGAAAGAAGGAAAAAAAAAACAGTGTTGTAACAAAACCGTGGCAGCCCCGTGGGCGTTCTGCTGTTTGTAGTGACACAGAGGACGAGTTATGCTAATTGAGTGTTCTTTGCATAATTAGAAAAGAGAAACTTTATCATTATTATGAGAAGAGAATAGCCAGACTGAGGGTAATTTAGAGCTTCCCAGCAGGGCGCTGGTGGAAAAAGAGAACGAAAGAATGCCCTTTCAATGTTATTCCTCCTCTTTTTTCCGCTCTCCTGTACAGAGCAGCGTATTCATCAAGATGCTTCGCCAAAGTGTGTTTTAATGATAATTGCTTTTCTCAATGTGATCGTTTCAAAGTGATTTAGTGCATTTGTTTTTGAAGAGCGCCCCCATTTGCAATGGAAATTTATGAGGCAATATTTGGATTCAAGCGATCAGCACGCATTCAGGCGCACCGCCAAACACCTTCCTAATAGGACCAGAACCCTCTGAATCAATTAGTGCACTTAAAATATTTCATTGCAGCAAAATAGCAGCATTGTTGCTTTCACAATGGTGCATGAACATCCATGGAGCTAAGAGGTGGGCTTCAGATCTCTGCCACTTATGCCACATACGTGATGCAGCAGTAGGCTACACTCTTCAATACAAAGGTGCCATAAAGAGGTCTTTGAAGTGACATTATAGAAGGACCACTTTTGGTTCCTTAGAGAACCTGAATCCAGTAAAGAACCCCTGCTTTCAACAACAGGTGTGAATATAAAGAAACCCTACAACATTAAAGAACCTCCATGTAATGCAGAGGCTCAATTCCAGTTAAAGCCTCTTCCTCATTAAAGACAAGAGCTGTTTCTGAGCCTTTTTAAGTTTAAGAGAGTAGGCTACACCACTGATGGACTGGAGGCAAGTGGAGGGATCATGGTGGAGGAGCTGAAACCCCTCATGAGTAGACTTGGCTTGCCAGCTGTTAAAAGGGGGACATAAATGGTGGTAGGGTATAGACACGTGACTAACTACCACCTCTCCTCTCCTCTAGCTTTCCATTTCTCAGCACCAACATGGTTGACCGCATACACTGCCTTGAGACAGCCAAGACCACCCCCCCACCCCCCCCACCCCCGCTTCAAAGGTTCCTCCACTTTTTTCATCTCTGTGTAGCAGCCTACGGCCAGAGCCATAGATTAATATTTCAAAACATGTTTCTCACCCATCCCTCTCTCTCTCTCTCTCTCTCTTCTCAGTCTCACATACACCAAACCCCATTCCCAGTTCACCACTTACTCTCTTTGCATCTCTCTCTCTCTCCTTCTCTCCTTCTCTCCCTATCTCTCTCTGTCTCCCTCTCTGGCAGCAGATACGTGTGATATTTTCCCTTATCTCATGTTTTGCTCCCTCGGCCCAATCACTGGAGCACTATGTTTTATGAATTAATAAGAGATGATCCTGGAAGGTCCAGGGAGGCAGCCGAGAGCACAAAGATGGAGGGGCAAGCAAGGGGAGAAGACACAGAAGGAGAGAAGAAGAGAGGGGCGGAGGCTGCAGTCGAATTTTAATGAGCACCAAGGGGAATATCACATCCTCGCCAACTCTCTTTCCCTCTCTCCTTCTCTCTGTCTGGATCTCCTTATGATATGTTGCTCTAAATCACTGTCAGGCAAACAAGGTATTTCCCATCATGCCCTTGGTTTTTGGCTGGTAAGTGTGTCACCGTGTGGTGTGGCGCGGCTCACCAGGCGCACCTGCTCTGTCGTCCTAATTGAACAGATGATCTGCCAATTTGTCATGTTTATCTTCAGCTCCTCGGCGGCTGGCCCACGCCACCCTCCTTCAACCCCCCTCCCCCCTGCCCTAAACACGCTGCAGATGTTAGCAGCATTTTTTATGACAGATCTTGTAGTCATTACTGAATAATTCATGCTTGCATTAATGTCTTCTAGCAGCTTCAGCCCCCCTCGCTCTGCCTCTCTCCCTTTAATCCCTGTTCTCTCTTTCCTCCTCCCTCAATTTCTCTCTACCCTTCTCTCCCCATCCTTCTGCTTCCTGCGCTCATTTTCTCTTCCTCTCTCTCGTCTACTCTTCTCATTTCCCTCCCTCCATATTTTCACTTCTTTCTCTCTCTTCCTCCCCACCATCACATGGGAAAACTTTATTATGCCTCCCTCTGACAGCAAAGTATACGGATAAAAGATAATTGCCTGGCTTGACTCCCCCTACCCCCATTGATATGAAAATAGGATTTGAATTATTCACTGAGGTTTAAAGGTTAGTTGAAGGTTATTACTTGGGGACAGGAATAAAGGGAGGGGAAAGAGCTCTCTGCACATTGTTCAGCAGCAGGCAGACGAGACGTCAGTGAAAGGCTAATTTGCAGTGCACGCCGCAGTGGCCTCTCATGAATAAGCCCCAAAGCCTCTCAGGAGATTTTAACATGGGAGAAGTCAATTATTTATAAGCAAATTATGTTCGGCTTTTTTCTCTTTACACCCCACACCCTCAACAACCCCCACCACCCCCCACCTCCCGGCCTTTTCCCAAAAAGAAAGCAAAGAAAAAATTGCCCCGTAAATACAATTGGGTATGTACTTTTGTAGCACCAACTGACTGGTTTGCTCATGCTAATTTTTTGACTTGCCATTTTACTCTCTAGCTCAGTCAGGCATGGTGGGGGATAATAAGCGGCCATCTTGGAGAGGAGGCGTCCGCTGAGATTGCCTTCGACATAAATCAGATCAGTTGAAATGCTAGCAGCTTTTATACGGGTTGGATAATGGAGCTTAGAATACAGTGGCCTTAATAAATCATTCTCTTTGTTGGTCTCTCTCTCTCTCTCTCTCTCTCTCTCTCTCTCTCTCTCTCTCTCTCTCTCTCTGTGTCTCTCTCTCTCTGTGTCTCTCTCTCTTTGGGTTAAGAGCCACGGCGAGTTCAGTGGTTGGTCCCTCTCTTCTTACGCCATGCTGTATCACCATAGCAACCATGCATGCAGGTACTGTGCTTTAGCAGGGAGTCAGGGTGAGCTTTGTGATGGAGACAGACACCCCCCTCCTTCTCTCTGACACATATATACACTCACACACAGGCCAGTATTCCTATCTTTCCAGGGTCTAGAGTAGAGTAGGGTAGAGTGATCTTTTATTATCTCACGAATGGGAAATTTGGGCGTTACAGGACTCTGATATCTATATTACAGTAGTTAGGTCCATGCATTTATTCAGGTTTCTTTCACATCTAGAAATTGTCCTTTGTAATTAAATTTGTTTTTGAAATGTAATTTTGCATTCAAGCCATAGTTTTTTTTAAAGCTACCAAATATTTTTAAGTACAAATTTTTAAACAAAAAGAAAAAAAAATCTATATTAAGATGCTGATTGTGATTCTGATGATTACACCCAAACACAATCCTAACCTCATTAACCAAAGGTCTTTTCTTTCCACTTGAGAACCAGCTGATGTTTATTACAGTGATGCTATTAATACGTTCATGTTTCCCATCATCCTGGGGACAATCATTCATTCATGCACTCTTACAAACAGCCCTTCCACCCCCCTGGAGCTGAGCGACCTGAGGGCTTGGAGCTGAGTGACCTGAGGAGGTTTGTTTATGGAGCTGTATTTATGTTCTTATATAGCTCCCTGTGTCTTTGTCTCGGCCTCATTTGCATGTTCCCACGCAGCACTCCGCCTCAGCATGCGCCAAACGGCTTCTTGCCTGTTTGCCTTGCCTGCCTTGTCATTCCTCCAACCAGTTTATGACACCCTCTTCAACCCCCTCTGTTCTTTTGTCGCTGCTCATTTGCTGACTTGATCATTTTAACACCTCTACAAAGAAAAAAACCTTTAAAATCGATTTATATTGTGATCATTCTTTTTTAACAGTCTGACGTGTTGCTAGTGATTGTGTCTTGCATTGCCAACAAGCTAAGTACTTGTTTATCTAGTCTGCAGGTGTAGAGTTCTACAATTTCTGGAATGGAGAGAACATAAATGACTCTTTTGCATTTTTGGTGGAGCACTGGAGTTATTAGATGTGAGATATGTGCTGGCATTGGTGCATGTGGGTGATTTAATCTTTAAAATGAAAGAGTAAGTGCATCAAAGAGCCATAAGATGAAAAAAGTGATTTAATTACACTCCAGGGAAGGTGAGATTGAGCTGTATGTCCCTGCTTATGTCTGCTCCAGTCTCTCACTTGTTCTATTTTCTTTCTTCTATCTTTATTTGTGCTGTTATAGATACTTGTTTAAGGGTTTTAAGAATCCATGTCATGAAGTAAAAAAAGGTTGGTGTGATGTAAATGTAGTTTCCAAGCAAACTGTGGTTTCATTTTATATATATATATATATATATATATATATATATATATATATATATATGTGTGTGTGTGTGTGTGTGTGTGTGTTCTATTATTAAGCTGAGCACCTATTCATTCTACAGTAGTTTAGCCCCTTTATTCACACTGAAATGATCAGAAGTGTTTCAGCTTGCCCAGTAATGGAATGAGGCACAGCAAAGGGCACATCAACTCATTTACATATTTCAATGTTAAACAAGCAGTAACAAAAGAAGGTTTAAAAATGCACATGTAAAATTGAATGAGGGCTATTTTTTGTGCATAAAATTGCACAAATGTCATAAGTGGACCTCAGGGAATGAAATACAAGAAAATCTTAGGATGGGTCCTCTTTACTGAGTTATAGCTTAATGGAGTAAGCTAAATGATTAAAGTCATGATTAGGTTAACTACACCTGTTACCACCATTCACCCAGTGTGAGGTCTCATCTTGATTCCTCTGTCTCTCTCACCATGAGTGAATCCATTTTCTCCAAATACTGCTGCGCTTATCAAAATCAGTCAGCCATGAAACCCATTTTCATCTGGAAATATGGGTCATTTTGCCTTCATTTGGCAGAGACTGCTTCATAACTCCAATTTGTTGGCAGCGTTCTGGCAGGAGTTGTCGAGGAGGCTTTGTTTCTGACAGCTTCTCAACAGATCATTAGTTGAAAATAAGGAAGTGGTGAGAGGCCTGCTTGGCGCACTCTTGCAGAGAGGCAGTTCCAGATGGCAGAGCAATGCTCCACAAAGCAGATGTGCTGAAATAAGTACACTGCCTGGCCACAGCATGCTATTTTGCTTCTTCAAATTGGGCATAGCAACCTCCTTTAGCATACTTTCAGGAAAAAAAAAAAAAAACACACACATACACACACACACTGACACATTCACTCAGGAAAGGTCATGACACACTGACCCAACATTCCGCAACAAACACTTAAATGTAATGCTTCCAGGTGGCTTCATAACATTCCAGAATTGAACTGATGGGTCAAATGAAGCAGCTGAAAAGCAGAGAGCATTCTAAAACAGCAAGAGTGGAATAAAAATAATAATCTAGAATCTTCTATGAATCCATGAATCTTCTTTTTTTCTTTCGGCTGCTGCCATTTAGGGGTTGCCACAGCGGATCAACCATCTCCATTTCTTCCTGTCCTCTGCATCTTCCTGCTTCAAACCAACCACCTGCAAGTCCTTTCTCACCACATCCATAAACCTCCTCTTTGGTCTTCCTCTTTTCCTCTTTCCTGGCAACTCCATCTTCAACATCCTCCTTCCAATATAATCATCGTCTCTCCTCTGGACATGTCCAAACCAACGCAACCTTGCTTCTCTAACTTTGTCTCCAAAACATATAACCTGAGCTGTCACTGTAATATACTCATTTCTAATCCTGTCCATCCTCGTCACACCCAACGAAAATCTTAGCATCTTTAACTCTGACACCTCCAGCTCAGCCTCATGTCTTTTCTTCAGGGCCACTGTCTCCAGCTCAAACAACATAGCTGGTCTCAATACTGTCCTGTAAACCTTTCCTTTTACTCTAGCTGGTACCCTTCTGTCACAAATAACTCCAGCCACTCTTCTCCACCCATACCAACGTGCCTGCACTCACTTCTTCACCTCTCTTCCAAACTCACCGTTACTCTGAACTGTTGATCCCAAGTATTTAAACTCTTTCACCTTTGTCACCTCTACTCCCTGCATCCTAACCACTCCACTTTCCTCCCTTTCATTCACACTCATGTATTCTGTCTTTGACCTACTCACTTTCATTTCTCTCCTCTCTAGAGCATATCTCCATCTCTCCAAGTTGCTCCCTACTCTCACTGCAGATCATGAAATCATCAGCAAACATCATCGTCCACGGAGACTCCTGTCTAACCTCGTCCATCAACCTATCCATTGCCTACCTTAAATGCATCCGTCACTCCTACTGCAGATCTCACCACTGTCACACTGCCTTCATACATATCCTGAAGTACTCTCACATACTTTTCTGTAACACCCGACTTCCTCATACAAAACCACAACTCCTCTCTAGGCACCCTGTCATATGCTTTCTCCAAGTCCACAATGGCACAATGCAGCTCCTTCTGACCTTCTCTGTCCTTCTCCATCAACACCCCCAATGCAAACATTGTTCACTAATCCTCACCTCTTTTCTTAACCATGCTTCCACTATTCTTTCCAATAACTTCTTGCTGTGGCTAATCAACTTTATCCCTCTATAGTTACTACAGCTCTGTGCATCACCCTTATTCCTGAAAATCGGTACCAGTACTTTTCTTTTCCACTCCTTTAGGCATCCTCTCACTTTCCAAGATTGTGTTAAACAATCTGGTCAGAAACTCAACTGCCATCTCCCCTAAGCATCTCCATGCTTCCACTAGTATGTCATCCGGTCCAACAGCCTTTCCATTCTTCATCCTCTTCATCGCTGCCCGTACTTCCATCTTGCTTATTTGGTGCACTTCCTGGTTCACTATCCTCACATTATCCAGTCTTCTCTCTCTCTCATTTTCTTCATTCATCAGCCCCTCAAAATACTCCTTCAATCGGCTAAACACGCTCTGTTCACCTGTAAGTACATTTCCATGTCCATCCTTTATCGTCCTGACCTGCTGCACATCTTTCCCAGCTCTGTCTCTCTGTCTAGCCAATCGGTATAGGTCCTTCTCTTCCTCTTTACTGTCCAACTTCTCATACAATTCACCAAACACCTTATCTTTGGCCTTCACCACCGCTTTCTTCACCCTGTGGCTCATCTCCTTGTACACCTTTCTACTTTCTTCATCTCTCTGACTGTTCCACTTTGTCTCCCTCTTCTTCTGTATGCACTCCTGTACTTCTTGGTTCCACCACCAGGTTTCCTTGTCCTCCATCTTCCTTCCAGATGTCACATCAAGTACATGTCTAGCTGTCTGCCTTATCACTTCTGTAGTAGTTTTCCAGCAATCCGGTAGCTCTTCAACACCTCCCAGTGCCCGTGTTAACTCCTGCTCGAATTCAATCTTGCAGTCCTCCTTCTTCAGCTTCCACCATTTGATCCTCGACTCTGCCCTCACTTTCCTCCTCTTCTTGACCCTCCTGCAAAGGATATATTCCACCTGTGAGCATCTTCCTCTACTCTTATAAGTCACCCTGTGCTCTCCCTCTTCTTAAAATAAGTATTAACTACAGCCATTTCCATCCTTTTTGCAAAATCTACAACCACCTGACCTTCAGCATTCCTTTCCTTGACACCATATCTACCTATCACCTCCTCGTCACCTCTGTTCCCTTCACCAATATGACCATTACAATCTGCACGAATCATCACTCTCTCCCCTGGGTACACGCTCCATCACTTCATCTAACTCACTCCAGAATTCCAGAACTCACTCCAAAACACTCTTCACATACTCTTCCTTCAGGATAACACCTACCCCATTCCTCATTCTGTCCACACCATGGCAGCGGTGGCCTAGCGGTTAGGGCGTTAGCCACATGATCGGAGAATCGGGGGTTCAAACCCCTTCCCAATAGGTTGCCCTGAGGTACCCTTGAGCAAGGTACCGTCCCCATCACTGCTCCCCGGGCGCTTTCAATAGCTGCCCACTGCTGCACGGGTTTGAGTGTGCATGGGTTAAATGCAGAGGTCCAATTTCGTTGTGGTTCATGTGTGCTGTGCCGTGACCTCGCAATGACAAGGGTTGTCACTTTCACTTTCTTTCACCATGTTAAAACAATTTAAACCCTTCTCCAATACACCTGGCCTTACTACCCTTCCATCTACCCGGGCTTGTGACCGGCACTAAGAAATACACTGTCTTGTGCATCCCTAGTAGCTGGGTTCTAGAGTGCCATGAATGTTTGTGTCAATTCTAGGATGTCAGAGGGTAGAACATCTTAGGAGATTGTAAATGGATGGAGAACAATCTTAAACCATGTTAACAGAGGAGAAACATTCAAAACCAATGTGAAAGGAGAAGAACATTCTGGAAAAATGTGAATCTAAGAAAAAAAATTATTTAAATGTTTGTGGAGAAAACACTGATGGAGAAAGTCATTTGAGAAGATCTTGAATGAAGAAAATTCATTTTTGAACAACATTCAGTGCTGGCGACCTGTCCAGGGTGCGTCCCCCATCCTCGCCATGTGTGCGCAGGGTTGGACACCAGCACACCCCCGCGACCCCGTTTGGAACAAGCGGCAAAAAATGGATGGATGGATGGACAACATTCAGTTTAAGTAGGGATGAGCATTGTAGTAGAAGGTTAGTGAGTGTGAACATTCATGTTTTATCATTTCCACCCTTTTTTACATTCATTGTTGAAGAATGTTGATTTGATTTTTTTTGTTTATTTCTCTCATCAGCTATACAGTTACCCTTTAGGCAATATGAGGCTTACATTATGACAATATGATGCATGCTGTCACTCTGCAGGCGATATGGGAGGGCGAATCAGTATCTGCACAGAATAAGCATTGAGTGACAGAAGTGGCAAAAAATAATAATAAATACAATGCTCTGATAGCATGTTTTTGTCAGTTTTCCTTGTGCAAATAAGTTTTGCGGTTTCTACAGAGAACACATGAATATGTAATAACTATTAATGTTTTAGAATATTTCACAAATTATAGAAATAATCAGAATGGGAAAAAATTTAACCTGTGCTTATTGTGTTTATTTTTATTTATACTGTGCTTATTATTGTTTATATTTTCCCCAATCAATGAACAATGAATCAATTAAGCAAAAAAATAAATGAATAAAAAAAATAATAATTGTGAATTAATGTTAATGTAATTAACGTTAATGTAGACGTTATGCACTTGTTTTCAACAAATGCTGTCCTGTTATAAGCAAAAAAATGTAATATCAGAGGGTATTTAAACTTTTACAGTTGGTAAATTAATAGTCAAAAGTTTATTAAAACATAAGAATAATCCTTTACTGGAGACTTACTCTTGGTTGGTTTTCAGTTGCAAATGCTCCTTTTTGCTGAGGTTCACAGCTGGCTTGGGATGATGTACTATTGCTTCAGGTTGTTTTTCCTAGAGCCTATCAATATAAGGTGACTAAAGGATGGCAACGGCAAATAATGATTTTCTCTCCCTCTCTCACTTTCTCTTGCACTTTCTCTCCATCTCTGTCTTCCACAGTCACTTACCTCTCTGACAAGGTAACAACAACAACAAAAAAAAAACTACTCTGAACTCTCTCTCCATCTCCAGCCATGCCAAGAGGCACTTCATTGGGGACTTTTGCCTGATGCTCCAGAGTGCTTGTCTGATTACAGGCTGATCGATACCTGGCCACTCTCCCTGACTCCTGGCACAGGAAACAATGTGATGCCTGGAGCTTTAAGTGTGACATTGACTGGGCCCTGGAGGGGGTGCCTCAGTATCACTCTCCGAGAAATAGCCCTCCTATTAACTCTGCTGGCCTCCTCTGCTCTGTCACTGTTAAAATGCCAGCCAGAAGGAGGAATGGGTATTAGATGACAGACCAATGCCCTTTTAATTGTCCTGTTATATTCTAATTGGGAAAATTTGTCTTTTTTTCTGTGCTAGTGCCAGTGATCACTAAAGAAATGAATCCTCCCGGCTCTTCCAGACTTTATCTCTGTGGCATTACTGATAAAGTGCTTTCCATAAACAGCTTTTGTTAGTAGCCAACATTGGTCTGCATTCATGATGGTGCTGCAAGCTAATGGCCTAACAACACTACAAGCTGAAATAAAGTCCTTGTGCTGTTTTGATTTTGGGCCTATATTACAAAATATAACATGAAAACTGTATTTGGTGGGGTTTCTAGCCAGAAACTACAGGCAATCCGCACATATTAGGCCAAAAAACATAGATTGTATGAATTTCACATAGATCATAGAATGTATGACAAGCAGGCTGCAGAAATTCATGTTTTAAATGTACTTTTTTTGTATAAACTGTGTTCCAAAAGCTTGAACATGTTTGGTTTAGTCTATCTCAACTAGCTAAAATTTAAATTGATGGATTAGAAGATATCATTGTTTGCTAGAAGGACTGGTTAAGCCCATTGGGTGGCAAATTATTGGTAAACAAGTTAACAAAACTGTACTGCATTTTCTATGAAAATGCCAACAAAATGTGCATTAAAATATACAGTATGCTATTTCTTGCTAATAGTTGTTGGGAAGAATTTGTTTAAAGACGGTCATGTCCAGATTTTTTCTCCACCTTTCCCCCCACGAATGCAGGAGTAGGTTCCAGTAGTTAAGATAATGGATAGATGGGTGATACCGTGTTAAAAAATGCACCTGTTATCAGCGAACAACCTTTAGTTTGCAGCATATAATTTAATTACAAACAACCTAATGTTCTGCTTGCCAGATGGCATTCAACAGTATTTTCTGGTGCCATTCCTTTTGGTCCAAAAGATCCTCATTGTGTCAAGTGCACCTCATTTTCTTTTCTCTGTCTGCACTCTGTACACCTTTTATGTGTTTATGTGCCTGGCTGTTATATGTCTTCTGTTTCATATGCCCTTCTTTGCACCTACGTCAAGAAAAATTCAGATGTGTCCCTTTGCATCTTATGTTCCCATAATGAATTGACAAATACAGCCAGATTCTGATTCCCCTCAGTGTGCTTTTCCACTGCTCTACAACACTACATGTTAAATGTTTGCCCCTTTGTATTACTGCCATGCCATCTGACATTTCAGGGTTATAATGTATTTTGCCCTCATGCTTTGTGGTTCGTCCCACAAATAATGGTGCTGTCTCTGTGCTGACCTCTCTGCTGAGCTGATGTCTCCAGGCTGATGTCGTATGAGCCACAGGGGCCAGGTTAGTGTGCTGAAACACCCACAGATTTGTCCTCTGGCCTTTTCCCATAGTGTGACTGTGTGTGCTGTCCCTTTTTCTGCCTTTTGTATGGGTCATACTGCTTATCTCTCCATCAGAGGCAACCCGGGTAACTTTTACAGCCTCCATTATTTACGGCTCAGCCAGTGTCTGCTTCTCGCTCTGTCTCTCTTCTCTCTCTCTCTCTCTCTCTCTCTCTCTCTCTCTCTCTCTCTCTTTCTCTCTCTCCCTTTCCCTTTCTCTCTTCCTCTTCCCAGCTCTCTCAGACCCTGCTCGTCCTATTGAACGCTTTATTGTCTCCCCACCATTTCCTTGTTTGAAACAATATAGTCAGGGCTGTTCTTATTGATTTCAGTGAATTGTGCCAGTGGTAAGTGCTCCTTTGAGCCTGGCTGCTATATTAAGCCATCGTTCCAGTAGCAGATGACAGGCCTCCTTAGATCGCTGGCTGCCCTCTAATAGCCCTGGTATTACTCATATGTTAATTGATTGGGAGGCAGAAGAGGAGGCTGGTTGTGAGGGTGGAAACAGCTCTTCTGAGAACGGAACTTAGGCACTCAGGGCTTCATGTTAAATAAGTTGCGAAAACTCAAAGTGACTCTAAGGTCAGTCAGCTGTGCAGAAAGCGAGAAAAATTACTCTGATGATTAAACTGTTCTGAATTACCCAACCATAGTAATGAACTACCCGCCTTCTATGTGTTACCTTTAACACCCCGTTTCCCAGCTTCTTCGTGTGTCATTGCTGCACAGCTCTGAGTAATCATGTGCTAGGGGCAGTCGTCAGATCCGCTCATTGAACATCAGTGCAGCATAACAGCCAGAGGAAGCATTTGCAGGTACAGGATAGTTCGGTTCTGGAAAGGAACGTGGGATAATCTGAAACATGATCCAATTAACAACACACTGCATATGATATTTTAAGAGTGTGTGTCCACATGTGAAAAGTTGGAAATTACTTTTTTCCTGTGTCTGAAGAGCAGGCCTGACCCCGGGTTTTTCAGCAGGGTTCTTACAGCATAAGTACGTGCTCCCACATTTCACTGGAATCATTGGTTTTAGTTCTATTCATCTTCTCAACTTCCCCCTCTCTCTCTCTCTCTCTCTCTCTCTCTCTCTCTCTCTCACACACACACACACACACACACACACATACACACACACACACTCTCTCTTTTTCATGGCTGACTAAGGGTCGGTATGTATCACCTCCTTGGCAAAGGTAGGGAGATGTGGATGTGATGAGGTTGTGAGGCCTCCTACTATACCTGCTATAAATGACACAGAAGAATACTACTTTAAAGGAATGGTTCAGCCAAAAATCTAAACCTCAGAAGCTGTCAGTGCATATTTTCTAAATTAACACAACACACAAGCAATAAAAGTAGTCCAAAAACTCCAATACCCTCTTCGCGCCGAGGCGAAGGCAAGTGCATTCTTGGGTGTTTACCATAGAACAATGACTCTTGGTTAATGGCTAGAGAATTATTTTTGTAAATGAGATGTATCAACAATTGAAACTTTAAAGTTAAAAGAGCCTCCACCAAACATGTTTTCCATCCATATAGAACCTCATATTGTGTGAAGGTCTTTTAAACTTTAAAACACTTTTCACACTCAAACACCTTTATCCAAACCTGTTTTTAGGGAAGTAGTACTGGTTGTTCTATGGCGTCCCCTAAAAGGCAACATGTCCTGGCTGGCTGTGTAAACTATTCATTACACAGACAGTAATTTCCATGTTTTTAGAAGATATTCAACTGTAAGAGTGTTAGTCCAATGCACACACACATTAGCATGACTTTACACTTTACACTTAAACACTTCAGACTTGACTTTACACTTAATCACTTTGGGGGATAGATGACTCCTGTTCTCCTTGAACAGCCAGAGGTTGTTTCCATCCGTCTGTATTAAGTGATAATTCGCTAATGGCAAGCCTTTTTCTCTAGTCACTAATTGTCATTCATATCTTGCACTTACGTGCAGCACAGTTAATGTAGTTATCCAGGGCTTTGTATGTGTGTCCAACCTGCACAAATGATTGCCTTTGGCTCCAAGCACCCTTCATCGGGACTGGCACACTGCCAGACTGCAGCATTATTACCGTTTTCAGGCCGAGCCAGGCAGAGGGCTTGCCCTTTTCATTTTTCTAACAGTGTGAGAAAAAAGATGTGTCTGTTGTGTCGTAACTCTGGTCGGTGTCGAAAAATAAGCTTAAAAAGAAAAAAAAAAGAAAAGAAAAGAAACTCCATCTATCTGCCTCCATGCAATTAACAACACAGATCATTTACATAGTCACACAGCTCATTTTCATAATGTTCCCTTTATTATCAGAGGAAGAAATTAACCCAGGAATTTATTTACATATCCACTGCAAACGGCAGCAGCGCGCTAATTGGCTGTTAGATGATTAATAAGCTTTACACCAGATGCTAATGAATCATGCGCTTGCTGTTCCGAAGGTGCTCGTGCGGCATGCTTGTGTTCTGGCAGCTTAATTAGTCTGATAATTATGTACTTGTTGCGTTTGTTCTCAAGCAAACACAATCAAACATGGGAAAGATTAAAGTGGATTGTGTTCGAGAGTGCAAGTGTTCAGCTCTCTTGCTCAACAGGCCTTAGCTAAACGACCTGCACGCTCACTTTATTTTGGGAGTCAGTGTACGATCGTGGGACGGGTTTGTGTCCAGGGAAACAACGTGAGGTGACACTTTTCTCTGAGTTGTCTGACTAACTTCCTCCACACACTGCAAGTTTTTAAAATGAATGATTCACACACCACAAATCTTTTCTTCCCCCGTGATTAGACAAACTGTGATTAGACCTGATTAGACAAACTATCTTTTAAAGTGTCGTTTAACTTAATGGGAACATCTGTTGCTCAAAATTAATTACAGAAGATGTAGTTGAGTCATTAAAGTTGTCTTCCCTCATGTCTCATTTGAATGCCTTTGTTCTTACAGGGAAGGCTCTGTTTTGTGCCTGTGTAGGTGTAGTGCTGCCAGCAAGCTTTTTGAAATTTGTAGTTGAAAAACACTCTAAGTACTTAGTAGCCATAACTAATAATTTTGGCAAAAATCTACTTACATTGTGCATTTTGTCTTCCAGAACCCAAGCCATTCAAACTGCCACCAGGTCTTTAATAAAGTCACAAAAACTGCCCAGTGTGGTTTAGAGCATATAGTGCGAGCTCTTAATTTGAGCTACACGCTGAAAAAAATTTGTATTCCATCCACCAACAGCCCTGATCACAAGGCAGGACTGATCTCACATTAAATTTCTTCATGTTTACAACCCATAATTATCACAAAACTGGTTGGAGATCAGCTCTTGAGGTAGTTTGTGAGAACACATCCTGATGTAGAACCTAAAGTGGTTGCTTGCAATGTTTGGCTATTTGCACAAAGTAACATACTGTGTTCTAAACCACACTGACAACTCTGTAGCACTTTTATGAAGAGCTGGATGGAGTTTCAGCAGGTTAGGAGGTGATGGGAATGAACTAATAGGAAGATTTTGCCTTTTCATCTGGCTTTAACATTAATGGTAATGTTTGTCAACAATATTGTCTCATAGCTCCAGAGCAAAAGAAGAAAATATAGGACACTATACATATAGGCTAATCGAGGGCATCAAATGTTTGTAAATTAGATTTGTTCCCAAACCATTTCTTAAAAGCAAGGTTTGCTACATAGCCTCAATTACATTCTTTGCAGCCTTTATGAGGAAATTGTGGTGAATTACAGCAGACCCACTCAATAAAACAGATGTTTCAGAGGAGCAACACTTGGTGGTAAACAGGCCTTGTCTTTTAATGGGTACTTCTGTTGGGAAAACATCTATGGTTTGGCTTTCTTTCATTAGATATGATGAATGAATGGCAATACTGACTCTTTAAATTTCCTCTTTTAAAAAGTGATTCAGCTGCACTGCTGACTTTAGTCATTGGCTCAGAGTGAACGTTGCCATTGCTTGTGTTCTTTAACATGAGTTACAAAAAGGACAGTGTAGCTTTGCATCATACTAAGACAAACTGTACATAGTGGCTTTATGTAAGCATCCTATTTGGAGTTTATTTTTCAATAAACAAAGCGAGCAGCTGATGAAATCAGGACTACCCATAAATCTGTGCTGCTGTGTAATTAAAACAGTCCAGTCCGTCCACAGTGTTATTCTCTTTTGCCTGTGTGAACAGGATCCTATAATAAAGCCCCCAAATCGGCTCGGCGTGGAGAGCCATTAGAAAGCGCTCGCTTATGAATATTTGATGTAAATCCTCCTTTTTATCTCAAACCCAGCTTGAAGCTAGGATCGCATTGATCTGGTGTTATAATCATGGATTAAAAAGAGGCTCTCGCCAAACAATTCCCTGATTAAAGGCCTGTTTACATGCCATGCTCACACACTGGCGCGCTTTTCCCCGATAGGCCGTGTGCTGCAGCTCTTGCACACTGGCACTAATGGGAGCCCGGCGCCTCTTCCATTTGTGTTCCAGCTCATTAGTTTCCAGATTTGGCCGGAGTCTACAAAATGTCCCCTATGAAATATTAAATGCCGTTAATCCTTGTGGAACTCCACTAAAAAGATAGCTATTTTGCATGTTTTTTTGAATGTATGTGTGCGTGTGTATGTGTGCTCCCATGGTGAAAGCACTGGTTTGGGCCTTATTAACTTTATGCAGTTACAAGACATGAGTGTAATACTGTGCCCTTGGCTTGCTCCCAATAACAACTACAGTCAGCAGTGTTTCATAAGGAAGCATCTGACCTTACCTTATCCCTTCTTCATATAACAGATCTCGTTAAATGTGAACAGCACTGAAAAACATGAAGCATGGTCAGACCATTCTTATCTGGCAGGGGAGATACCATGATCAGGGTTCCCCAATTGTGGGAATCTTGACTGCATAATTTCTGGTAGTGGGGGACAATATTCATGCTCAACAGGCAAGGCCCCATAGCTCAGGGATAGAGCTTTGGTCTTGTAAACCAAAGGCTATAACTTAAATTCTTGCTGGGGCCTCAAATTTGGTGCAGCAGGTTCGAAACCCAGACCAGTAGGTTTCCCTTAGGTACCCTTGTGGAAGTTACCATCCCCATTACTGCTCCCTGGGCACTGGATATGGCTGCATCCTGCTGCACATGTGTATGGGTTAAAAGAAGAGGTTGCATTTAGTTTTACAATGACAAATAATCACTTTCACCAGTTTGTTACATTGCTTCAGATAAAGGTACTATGAAAAATGTGCATGGGTTAGGGAAGTGTCTTTAAGATGAAGTCAAGGCCATCTAAATTCAGTTATTTTTTGCAAAGCAGTTAAACCAGATTCTGATCATAAATATCCTGGAAGAACTGTAGTAAAAGTGTGTCAGGGAAGCTGCCTATTATAAGCTGCTGCATAACACTATCATTGTTATTTTAGGCAGAGTAATTTACCATCTACATACACAACACTGCATCATGTCTGCACATTGTTTCTTTTTTCTCAAGGCAAAACAAATCAAGACGAAATGCACAAAAACATTACACCAAATTAAAATGGTAAAAAATACACCTACATTCATAAAAATACAAATCAAGAACACGTTGAGAATGTGCAGCTTTTAGTTTCTCAGCTGCTTTCACTAAAATACAGGGGAGAAACAAATGATATTGGATTATGCCAAGCCTTGTTATCATCAGTGATGACTGCAACTTCTAAGGGTTAAGTTTAGTGCTAGACTGGATGATACTTGGGGAATGGAGAATGGCCAGTAATAGGGCAATTTACCCTACACTACATTATGCTAGAAGAGGTCCGCTGAGGTGTGTTTTGAAAACTGGCCACATCAGTGACCACACCATGGCCTCAAATTCACTGGAGTGCACTTAACGCAATGCTGTCACACAGCCATACAGACTGGAGGTTAGGGAACAGAATGTGAGTGGGCAGGCTAAGTGTGTAACAGACACAGATATGCATCTGGGATGATACTAATTCACTTGTCCAGCACCCCTCTTATCGGCTTGCCCTTAACGGGAGTTCAGCAGCGGACAACCAACGACAAGAGCCCATCCTGGAGTTTGTAATGCGTGCTTATGCATGTGCCCTCTGACAGCTGTCATTCAAGCACTCTTCACAGCTGATTTGATTGCTGTGCCTTTGACCTGCCGCCCCATCCAACCTCTCCTAAAGATGAGAAGCAGGCTTCAGCTGCACCACTACTGCACGCTTAAAGGAGCCTCACACTACACATGCAAAAAGATGCATAATCGCTTGTTGCGTAACCTTTTGTATTAGAGCAATTTTTCATTGCCAATTCAGACGAGAGGCCATGCAAATGAGACATGGCCCAGGCTGGCAGCTGGAAGTAAGAGGCTGTAATTGGTGTGCTTCTAGGCCCCTCCTTAATGCGTGCATGAGGAGGACCACCTTCCAGCAGCTTGTTATCTGATCATGGGTCACCTCTCTCTCAGGAAATAGCAAAACTGACAGGATGAGGGGCTCTTAAATAGGATTATTAAAATGGTAAAATGGTTTTTGATTGCTCCCTATTACAGAAAATGTGCACTATATAGAGAATAAGCTACTATGAAGCATTTTCAACAGAAGATCTGACCACACAGTCCAATTTGAAGGACCCAGTACCTAAACCTAGAAGTGTTTAGACACTACACTAAATTTGCAGGTGTGTAGGTGCCTTACCAAAAAGATGGAATGATTTTTAGTTTATTTTTTATTTTATACACAAATGTACTATAAACTAAAGTAGCCATCATTTTAATTATGACAAAGCAACGTAATGCTGATATTAGTCTGGCTAAACAATTAATAGCTTTTAAAACCCATTTAGAAGGGAGCAGTTTTAATTATAATCTTAGTTATCTGATTTTGACAAGGGGCATGAATCTGAATTTGGAGGCAAGGCAGGGATTTGGTGGAACCATATGCAATTTGAATAAAGAGCACATATGGCTGTCTGCTTTTATTATCAAAGTGTGTTAGTGCAGGCCTTCTCATAACTCATAAAGATCACAATGCAGACACTTTATATTAGAGTCTTGTCAAGTGATGTTAGCAGTTTTCAACCACAATGATCATCCAAAAGGGGTGTTACTCCATGCAGTAAGACAGGTGCTAATTGCACTATGATTTTCAGAGACAGATTAAAGTGTCAAGAAAAGTCATAGGTATCATAAGATTGCTCCCTTTCCCCCTTTGGTGGTACTTTGCCTACTCACCCTAAGGAAGAAACTGCCCCTAGACTAAACTATCTCAAGCACAGCACAGCTCTTCTGTCCAGCCCCAGGCTGTAAAACAGTGAGCTGAGCTCTTTGCTGCAGTGATTAAGATAAAATTCACAGATTGTTAAGAGTGCACAAAATGGAAGTTTAACAAGAAGCCAAGGGGCGATCCAGGACATCACTGACTCTCACTGAGGGTCTTTACATTAATAGTTTAAGCATTATCAGGCAACTTCAGCAGTAAAGCAATAAGGCAGATTGTAAGGAAAGCTGATATGAAAATGTACTGTGAGGGGAGTAACTGAGAGAAGGTTTTTTTGAAGGGTGCGTGTATATACATACATATAAACATATATACATACAAACATACATTCATACATACGGAAACGTATGTCTGTAATAATTTACATTTAAGAAATATTACAAAAGCTACAGTAACTAACAATTGTAATGCTGTGTCAGCCAGACCTGACAGCTGAAGCTGTTTTGGTAAGCGTTCAAGCATGCTCCACCATTGGGGAGGGTCCAGCCTTGTAAGATCTGTGCGATTTCTTAGCTTGTCAACTTTGATTCGCAACAGTTGTATTTGAGCAAAAGCATGTTTCCCCAACTCTGCTTTTAAGGGCCTGTGGGACCTGTCCTTTTCCTTTAATGTTACTTGCAAACACACTGTGCTGTGACAAAGTAGAACTAACTTTGAACTTGCTTCTCTGCTGCAATAATAATTCATAACCACTGTTCTCTCCCTCTCTTCCCTGTTAGCTTAAGGTGTTTAAATCCACACAGCATGAAATATTAACCATGTGGCAGTCAGTAATGTGCAGGTTTGGCTAGCATAACTAAAATGTACTCAGGCCAGGCTTTTACTTCCAGCAAGCCGCCCTGGTTCTGGACACAGCTGTCCCTATATTAGTTGTTTACACCACTGGCATTAGATGTCCCCATGCTGTCAGTCAACCACAGAGTGATGTCGCTATTTCCGATGAGTGGTAGCATGCGGCTGGGCTTTGAGAGCAGGCCTCTGGCTGAGAGCGAGCAGACAGAGTGGAGCTTGTATACAGCAGCAGCAGTAGGAATGAGTGAGCCAGGCTGATCTAGGCCTGAATAATGAGCCAACTGTGGGCCAGCGGTGCCACACACACACTCCTGGACCTGCCTGCAGACAACTGACCACTATGATTAGGCTATGGGCCTCCAGCCAGCCCTGCACCCTGGAAGGGCATAGCACAGAGAGTAGACTGTGTGGACACAACTGAAAAAGTAATTCTGTGCTCTTGTATGTATGGCTTAGTGAAGCACTGCAAGGGCCCAAAGGCGCTGGAGGGTTCTGGTGGAAAAATAGAAATCAAATTGCCAAATTGTTTGCAACTGTTTTTGTAAATGATACTCTTGGCCTCTGTGATCGAGTACATTATGATTATCTTGCTAGTTTAGTTCAAATTACCTATGTATAATTAAAAAAAAAACAATGAAAACCGAAACCTCAATTTAGCCTTATCAGTCATCTGCTAAACAAATCATTTGTGGGCAGGTTTTTCTACACATAAAGTACTGAGCAAAAGTGCTTTATTTTTAATTTCTTTAATCTGGGAATATTCAAAGAAATAGGAACTGTATAGGAATGGTATTAGTATGACAGGCTGCAAAGTGCCTTTATATATAATATAAAGGGGTTCCACCCACTCAGCAGTCAGCATCACCAGTGCACTAAGCACTGACCTGATCATCTGGAATAATCTGTATCTGTTTCTTTTCTGCTTCAGGCCTTCAGTAAGACAACTTTATTCTACATAAACGATTTATACATGGGGCAGTGGTGGCCTAGTGGTTAGGGCATTGGCCACATGATCGGAGGATCGGGGGTTCAAACCCCTTCCCAATAGGTTGCCCTGAGGTACCCTTGAGCAAGGTGCCGTCCCCGTCCCGCTCCTCCCTGCGATGGGCTGGCGACCTGTCCAGGGTGCATCCCCCGTCCTCGCCCTGTGTGCGCTGGGTTGGACGCCAGCACTCCCCCGCGACCCTGTTTGGGACAAGCGGCAGATGATGGATGGATTTATACGTGTGGTTTAAAAAAAAAACAAAACAAAAAACAATCCTCTGAAGTTGGTCAGGTACAGGGATTGGTCTAAAATGCAAGCCATGCTCTGCATAGATTTAACACAAATTTGGTCCGAGTTTTTGCACCATTTCACTATGAACAGTTCAAGCACTCCAAACTCCTGCTAGAAAACGTTCCTGTTGCCAATGATAGAAACACTCTCTCACCAACACAGCGTGTTATTCTGCTTGAATACTGTTCCAAACATCTGGGGGTCTGTGGGTATCAGAGCTTTGTAAATGTGGTTATAGTAAGTTTTAATATAGTAAGTTTTAAGAATAATGGAGGATTAATACATTTGTAGTTTAGCTAGTACAGGGGTATTAGAGCCATCCACGTCAGCATGGAACACCCCCATACTGCCGGATTGATATTACACTTTGTGTACAGCCGTGATCGTGTTGCTACAGCTACTGTGTCAGATTTGGGGTCAGCATTAAGTTATGGTAATGCTGAAACACCAACAAAAATGTTATACATGGTATGATGCTCTACTCTTTGAAATTAAGAAACTGCCTTAAAAGTACCTCACCTAAATTGTAACTGCTTATTCACACTTTGGTATGAGGGAAAACAAAAAAAAGGAAAAAATAAGCTCAGGTGGTGAAACAGGCACAGCAGAAGCAGGCTGTGAGGTTCTGCTGCCAGCCTGACTTGGTGGTATAGTGCTTGTCTCTGGGTCTTCTTGCCTCTGCCAGTGAGCCATATAATTGCTCCTCTCTCATTCCGCCGCACTTGTCTTCTGTGCTTGCAAGCGGCCCCACCGACTCATAAGACGCTTCCAGCGAAGAGAAACATTTCTCATTTTGCATCTGATTCCCTCCTAACAAGGCAGCAGTGCCCTTGCATTCAAATGCAGAAATAATGAAAAATCCTATGAATATTTCAGCACGGCGACAAAAGAGAGAGTTAGTTGGACGAGTCGGCGAGTCCTCCAATCAAAGGCGAACGGCCCTAATAAGAGGGACAGCGATCCAGCTTGTCTGTGATGTGCAATGTTAACTTTTTTAATAACTGTAGAGGGGCCTCAGGGGCCATCTGAGAAATGGCTGGCTGCTGCACTTTGCTATTTGTACGCTTAATTCCTGTTGAATCTTTAATGTTTCTTCAGGGCTAGCAGCTCCTCAGGCAGCGGCAGAACGACTGAAGGCCAACCAATCTGACTGAGCTGAACTGAGCTGTGCTCTGTCATAGGTTTCATGGTTTAGCCAGTCGACAAAGTGTTGGACGTTTGTATGTTTGGAAAAATTCATACATTTCTGACTGTAACCTACTGGTTGAACTGCAGTACTGGTACAATAACTGGTCATTAGTCTTAAGACTAATGGCTATAACTATAGCTAAGTAAGTATAAAACGTCATGAGAGTGAGGAATTGTGCTTCCACTCAAAAACCCATTCCATAAAATAAATAATATCATGAGTATGAATTACACACTGAATATTTCTGTGCTTTACAAAAACTAAGCTCCTTTTTGGCTGAATGAGATTATTGCCAGCTTTCTGTAAAGCTGACCTAACATCTATTGCTCTGTAAAAACATATTTGTGAGTAGAGCAAAGAATAAATTGTGGCCCCACATACACCGACTGATAAAGCAAATAACATGCTTCATCTTGTGACAGTGGGTGAGATATAAATATAGATATATCTAGATAGATATATATGTATGTATTTAGTAAGCGTATATAAGTTCCTGAGATTGATGTAATGGAAACAAAAAAAGTGGGTATAAGTGTTAAGATCTGGGCAACTGAAATCTGCTTATGTTTTTGCTGGCAGACACCACAGCACACAGAGTGTATGCCTAAACCCATCAGAACTGTTTTGATCTATAAAGGTGGTTTTAATGTTATTACTGATTGGTATGAGGGTAACCTGTTGAAAATATAGCACTGAAATGTTTAGGACTAGTGTGTTGCTGCATAAGATTTGTTTCTATTTCCACTCTGGAGGGCAGAGAGTGGGCCATCATGACCTCTGGCCTCTACTCCACTTTCTCTCCCCACACCTGTCTCAGCACCAGGTGTGCAAACACAAGCCTCAGCTGACTTTCTTTTTTGCTACTGAAAAAATATGCATGCAGCATAAAACCCAAGGTTAAAAGAAACAAGTTGAATATGCTGTGTGCCTTAAGAGTCGTGTGCAGAGTTTGTAAAAGCTCTGGCTGTTCTCATAGCAGGCTTCACTGGGAGAAGCCTGATTTAAAATGTGGTTTTTTGCTCTCTGTGATCAAAAGGAGGCCTTGAGTTGAACAGAATTAATTATGAATGGATAATTGGATCAATTTGCTTGACAGACTGTCAAGGATACAGAGTAATCGTCTTAATAGCAATCTTTTCCTTGCCATGGATTTATCTTGTTAAAAGCCAAGGTGTGGGTCTAGAGGTTAACACAATTATGGTCCAATTCTCTCCCTCACTTGCCTCAATAATAGTAATTAATCTCCCAGATCTGCAGGCAGGGCTGAGCAGAGGCATGCGAGGAAATGCTGAATAACACCACTCGCTCTGTTTGCCTTCCAGTCTCTCCGCTTCATCCCCTCATTTCTGGATGTTACAGATAAGAGTCTTACAGTCATACAGATGCCTGACCACATACGCATTAATTACCTCCATCAGCCCGAGCTGTAGGACAATATTTTCTTTACAGCGCTCATTGAAAATTCAGGGCAGGCTCCTGATTACACATAGCTAGCTGAGGCTACTTTATGTGCATGACTATAGAAGGTTTTGGGCGTGAACGGCGACATGCTTTACGCAGCTAAAGTGCTGATTTCCATCGCCTTCATGGGCTCAGCGAGGTGTGAAGAGTGTGTAATGAAACAGGGGGGAGCATTCATATTCATTAGCAGCAGTGCATTAGCATACGGCGCCTGTGACGAAGCCCTGATGCATGTTTTATGAGCACTGTTAATGGTACGGTGACAACACTGTGAACGCGGTATAGAAACGGAGGGGTGGTGAGGGAAAGGGTGAAAATGAGAGAGAGAGAGAGAGAGGCTTCAAAGAGACAAAGAACAGAAGAGGAAGAGATAGGGAATAGGAACTGAGAGAGAGAGAGAGAGAGAGAGAGAGAGAGAGAGAGAGAGAGAGACTACCCTTCCCCAGGAAAGCCACAGGGCATTGGGCAGATTATTGATTCTCCCCTGTGTCCTATTGATCTCTGATGTTTTCATCTCGCAAAAGGCCCTGCTAAGCTGCCCGTGTATCCATGAGACACTGACAGCAGCCCATTGACTCTTGGCTATCAATAGTCACACTAGCTGGATATCATTAAATCCTCATCACTGTGTTTCCATCTTGTGACCTCTGAATAGGCCTTTGAGCCGTGCTGTTTTCCCGTGGCTGGCGCTGAGCGAGCCATTCCAGTGCCACCTCGGTCATGGCTGTTATGGCTGCTGTGGCAGAGAGAGCAGGGCTCAGTCCGTATCACAGAGCCCTCTTCCATGAACATGAATCAGAATCACAAGGCTCATTACCAATGTAATGTGTAACTAATGAGATTAACTCTCAAGATCTAAACATGGCGTGCACATTTGTAAGGATGGGAAGCATTAACTCACAGCCAAGACAGTGACGGGGGGACCTGACTTTAATTTAGTGCCGGGCACATAGCATATGACAGGGATTTTGGTCATGCTAGTGCTTTAATTGGCGCAATTTTTTTTCTATTAAGATTATTACGGCCAGACAAGGCCATAACGGGTAACCGAGCTGAAGAATATTGAGCGATTTTGAAGCGAAGCAGCACAGGCCTGCTCTTCTTGAATAATTCGTTTTGCGTCTCAGAAAAGGATCAAAGGGAGGTAATTTCCAAGACAGGGTGAAATCCTCTTGCGATGCTAACAGCCCCTGTGTGGCAGCACATTGCTCTGGTGAGTAAATGGTGATTTCTCTCTGTATGCACTTCACTTGCTGCTTACCCACAGGACCCAGTGCCTTGGGGACCTGACCAGATTCCTCAGTGGAACCGTCATCATTCTGCTGACTCCACGCAGTGGGACATATTTCACCCTTCTGACAGGAGGGGACATCCTCCTCCCTCTCTGGAGGGCTGGGCGGATAAGAAGGGGGGACAAGAATGGTGATGAGGGAAGCTGGGAGGAGGGGTTTGGGTGACAGAGACAGGTGTGTGTGTGGGGGCTGTAATAATGGCATGCTCCGTTAGAGCCTGGGGGAGTGTCCCACCGCACCGGGATGACAGCGTGACAAACAGCTCGCCTTCTGATAATAGCCCCCCTGATCAATAGCCTGTCCTCCCCCATCCACTCCCTGGGGAGTGCTGTGAAGAGGGGCGGGGATGGCCTGCTGACCCCAGGGCAAAGGTCATAGGTCATGGGTGTTTAAGGAGGTGGGGGGAGAAAGGGGAGGTGCCTCGGTCAAGTAACTCAGAGACAACACTTCAGTTATGTTTAACCCAGATATTCAATAAACATCTTCTAACCCAGAGCTGTCAATCTACCAGTTTTCAATCACCCACACATTAAAATATTAACTGTGGCAGTATTATGAAGCACCACAGTGGGCAGCAGCTGTTCTTCACAGTAGCTGTGATGCAACAGTATAACTTAAGCGTTAGCTCTACACTACATCTGCCTCTTTGTGCACGCTTTTCTTCCAAATTTGCATGTCATTTTACTTAAATGCTCTTTTTGTTTTTTGTTTCTGCGCAGTATGGTCTATACAGTGTTTCGTATGAGCGAGCACTTCAACTTTGACTTCATCTGACGGACATTTTTTATTATTATGTGATATTTACTTTAATGACTAATTATTGATATAATATATTAATACAGTCATTAGTCATAAACAATCTGCAGTGTATTCTAATGTATCTGTTTGTTGACCTTATATCAGCCTAGATGAATTCGATTTTTGATCAGCCCACTTTTAAAATAATTTTAAAATAATAACTTTTTTTTAAAAGTTGCAGAATTAAAAGAATTCTTAATTTATTGTGACTTCAATGCGAGTTGACTGAACGTTACAATTTTTACCATTGTTGCTATTGTTAAATGCAATCTAAACTAATAACTGTCACCAAGTTGTAATGCTTATCCTAAAGCAAGCACATTTCAAGCTTTAAATTTAATATGAGAAATGCGTCTGAAATTTAGAGCGAACGTCAGTGTGGTAATAAAAGGTTTTATTATTCGTTTCTTAGGGTATTTTTTTAATTGGAAAAACTTTCAAGCAAAATGACAAACCCCTCTTTTTTTATAGCCCTTCTCATTTACAGGTCACATTTAGGCTGATAAATCAGCTTAATTTGTCAATTCCTTACCATAAAAAATTATTGACCATCCAAAAAACTCTACATAAAAGTAAAGTAATAATTCACTGCTCTTATTTCTTTAGGTTTTGGTAGGAATAAAAAGATCCATAATCTTTTAATGCCCAAAGGAACATAATGCAATTCATTCTTTTTTCACTGTGGTATGATACTTATACCAGATTCTGGAAGACGCTTACTTCGGCTTAATTGTCATCGTCTATACCAAGTGGAACACGCAAGATAACATGCGATAATCCTTTTGTCTACTTTATTTAACATTTAATCACAATAAACATCTTTTAAAGCCATGTCAATATCCACGCCTCTCTCTCAGACAGCAAACACATCTGTTACATATTACATAACACATCTATATCCAATTGCAAACAGAGATGGAGATACTGTTGTATATTTTGATGACAGAGAGAAGATATGTTGACGTAGGCAAAAGTCTGTTGCCCCTGCCGCATTACACATTTAACTTACTGAAGTGCATCATACACAATATTGTTTTTTAGGATGATTAATGGAAGCAATTAAATTAATAGAAATCAGTCATTATAACGTGATTACAACGTCACAAGATTTTAAAATGTAATGTATACTGTGTTACCCCAACAATGTTGAAATCAGCTTTTGTATGTATATCAACAAATCGTCCCAGAACTGTCTGAAGTTGGACACTACTCACTCACAGAGCTCATCTCTTTCTGCACCAGAGCAGCTGATTTATTCATTTGCACTACCGTCCCCCCAGCCCTGTTATAATCTTCACTCTTAGTTATTACTCCACTGCCCTCCTTTTTTCCCCCAGCTTATTGATCATGCGATGAAGCGGCGAGTGGAGAGGAGCCTCTGTGGTTTTTCAGCAGATTTAATGGTTTTCATTTTGCCGTTGTGGATCTGTGGACCGCGTTATTGATGGTTGTCCTCAGCTCCTCCGTCATGCCATCCATTTCCTTTATTTGCAGTGCTGTCCTCTCATTGTAGTGACTCATGCCTCCAATCTCTCTGTAGCATCATCACAGTGCATAAACACACCACAGAAAAGTGCAATGCTCCCAGCATCCCCGTTTATGATTATGTAGTTATATTCTTGCTTTGAGTGTTGAGTAAGTTGGATAGGGTGCTAAAGGGCACTAGAAGCTCCCCGTCTATGCAGTTTAGGCACAGGGTCATAAACCTGCTTATGGATACTGTTGTGTCCATCTACTCTATTATTGTACTCTAAGACATGTTGGTCTATAAATTCCATTCATTTGAAATTAACTTGCAAAGCAGACAGTGCTGGGGTAGACAAGTTATTACTATATTGGTAAATTACTATATTATAATGAATATAATGGCCTAGAAACCAAATTCCACTGGTATTTGTGTGTATATTAAAGATGTTACAGGAAGAATAGGCCATTAGTATAATAATAATAATGAAAATGAGCATGGGGCGGAGATAAGGGTTGTGATAAAATGAACAAAAATGTAAAGAATGATATGTTATTTTTGCTTTGGTTGGAATTGATTTAATAATATTATTATTATTATTATTATTACTACTACTATACAGATTTTACAACATTTCTGCTTAAATCAGAGATTAAGAAATTAATAAAATAATTCAGAATGGTTTGATGTGATATGGCCCATTAGGAGCTAAAGATCATAATTTTTCATTCTGTATTTCTCATGTTGAAATGAGTCACATATTGGAAACTTTAAAGAATAATTACACCCTTAAGTACATGTATTTATAATAATACTTAATAATTTAAGATGCCAATGCAATAATTTGCATATTTTGTGCTATTAACATATGTTTTTTAAATAATATTTCTTTTCAAACTTGTCTTGTTAGGCCATCCTGTCTAGCACCCCTTTTGATGTAGCTCGGCACTGGAGTACCAGTCTACATTACAGTGTGTAATATAATAAACAGTGTTCCTTCTCTTTGATGACAACTCGTAAGTCATATCTGAACCAAATTGTTGTTAATACTTCTTAATATGTTATGGTCAGCTGTGTGAGATGCTCACCCACTCTCTCTCACTCAATCATTTTCTGAGCCACTAGTCCTGTATAGGGATGCTGGCGGTGCTGGAGCTTATCCCAGCTCTCACAGGGTAAAAAGTGGAGAAACACCCTGGACAGGTCACCAGTCCATCACAGGGCAGACACACTCACACACACATTCATACCTAGGAGGAAATCTCCAAATCACTTGACCTGCATGTCTTTGGATGGTGGGAAGAAACCTGAGCACCTTGGGGAAACTCACACAAACACAGAAAGAACTTGCAAACTCCACTCAGAAAGGACCAAAATCAAACCCAGGACCTTCTTGCTGGGAGGCGCCACTATGTTGTCTCTGTGTGAGAAGCTGCCTTCTCAAAGATGCCTTTTTCACCTGGTCATTTCTTCTCTCTTTTTGTAATGTATTTGATTTTAAAATAGGACATTTTGTAAATGCATGCATGCGTTTGTGCATTATTGCAACCATGCCAGCAGCCATTGTTTTGGTTACAGTGAAGTTCAGGTGACAGACAGGGTGGGTACTACTTCCTCAGTTTGTTTTCAGTGTCTTACCCATCCTCTTTCCCAAACAAGCTGAAGCGTCCCTCTTATTTTGGAGCTTTTTTCAAAGTTGAACTACAGGTGGAAATACCTGAAACTCTTTGATGCCTCTAAAAGTTACCTCTAAAGTTAATACACTTAAATGCATGTTAGTGTGATACTCTGCCTGATGCTTGAACCATTGCTTTTTGAAAATTGTTGAGAGACTATTTAGCCTAATAGTTATTTTTAAAAAGCTATTTTTACCTTTAATTCCTAATTATACAGTGTCCCTAGCAGTGCATAGAAAAGCCAGAAGGCACGTGTAGGTTTACTGGTTATTTTAGATAGTAAGTAAATAGGCTGAAATTGTGCTGAAGTTATTACTACCACAGTACAAAAAGCTGAGTATGTGAAAGTCTCTACAATGGAACATTTTAACCACCCTGAATGACTTCGTTTACCTCTAATCTACTAAATTATGGAAAAATTGGAACAATGCAGTACTGACCTTCCTACCAGTATACCTCCCACCACTACTGTGCAGTGTTATGCTGTAGTCACCACTCCAATGACCTGCACCCTTGTTGTGGGAAATGATTGGGTTTGCTTTTTAGAACTGACAGTGTTTCATCTGCAGTTTCAAATAGGATGTCACATGTGGAGCAACCGCACTCAGCTGCCTTTATATGGGCCGGATGGAAAACTGTGTGTCAAAGAGGCCCATGCTCATATCAAGCTGTGTTGTGGCATGCGTGCAGTTCATGGGCTTAGCAGAACATAACAAGGTTAAAAGAGCAAGTTCCCTTTTTTGAGGACTCAATGTGGGGGAAGTGTCTCAAGAGCATGGCTTCAACAGAGAGGAGGAAATGAAAAAAAAATACAATTTTACATAAAATACTTCTCTCTCTCTCTCTCTCTCTTACACACACACACACACACACACACACACACACACACATGCACACACGCACACACGCACACGCACACACACACACACTAAATGAGTGTCAGCCATAGGACTGTTTTAAAAGGCCTACCCTCTTCTGTCCTTGCAACCTGCCACTGTTATCTTGGAGTGACAGTCGTGGCTTGAATGGCAGCGATATATCCTGACTGGAAAAGTAAGACAGTGTATCTTTGAGGGAGAGTGAAAAAAGCCTACAGACCAGAAACCGCATGCCAGCAGCCCGTGTAAAGCGGCACACCCCGACTTCAAACACTAACAAGCTGGAATAACATTTTGCTTGGGGTGTCTGCTGGAGGCCTCCCAGCTGCTGGCAGCAACATGATGGGTGTGAGTGAGTGAGTGAGTGAGTGTGTGTGTGTGTGAGAGAGAGAGAGAGAGAGAGGAGAATAATCATAAGGCTTGTAGTGTTCAGACATAAGCTAAACCACATTGTATGCAATATCAGTGGGGCACAACCGAGTTTCAGGTTACAGATGCTTTTTTTTGTTTTGTTTTGGCCTTTTTTCTAGTGTGTGATGCATCTTATAGAATCAGAAGAGGTATGAGGGTTGAAAATGGGTTCAGTGTGGGCACTTAAATTCACCCCTATCCCCAAAAGCAAAACACATTTTGCTGGAATTTAGAGTCCCATACACAGAGCTGAATAAAACAGCTGGAACTGTCCACAGAAGTAGCTGGTAGTAATGTGACTAGTAGTGTGTATGTCAATGTATGAAGGTGTGTGTGTGTGAGTGTGTGTGTGTGTGTGTGTGTCGCTTATAGCTCACTCAGTTACAGCATGGGGCAGAGTGGCAGCCTACCCATGTTAAAACTCCACTTACTTTAACTGGTAGGGCTGTCTGTTGTCATAGCAACAGCTGAATTCTGCACGCTGACCTGCGCGTGTTCCGTGATGGAATATAACATTTAGCACGCTCCACTGCCCTCTATCTCTCCTCATCTCCTCTTATCCTGTACTATCTCTTTCTCCAATTCCTCCCTCACACCCACACCACCACCACCACCTGTCACACTCTCTCTTTTTTTTTTTTGAACTCAGGCTCTGCTCACATGTGTCAAGCTCAATGTCCTCAGAGGAGTGTCTGCTTTTTTGATAACAGGAAGGTGGGGGTGCTGAGCTGGTGGGATCATCTCTTAACATCTCTGTTTTGTTTGTGTGAAGCGGTGCAGAAGACGGACATGCACACACACACATGCAATTTTTCATGCAATGTTGCGGCATTAAGTTTTATATGGGTCTCATAAATATATTTTTTAACTACATGTATTAAATGATAATGGTAAACAAAATTACTCTTTTTCCTGTCAAGTAGCTTTTATTTAAAAAAAAAAAGAAAGAAAAAAAAAGAAAAAAGATCATTTTGTTTACTGTGTCATAGTAGGTCAAACCTGTTTTTCTCATTTTTCCATCACAGATTCCTAAAAATATAGGAAAAAACACAAACGCCTACATTCATGCATCATATCTCACAGCCACTACTCACAACCAGTGCACATATCACACACACACACACACACAGACGCACATTGACACACTCATAACGCACACTTTCATTGGCCTCAAAGCTGCTAAACAGACAGCAGGCCCTAATGCGATAACTGCTCGCACATGTCTGAGCAGAGTCTGTGGCTTTGCTGTGAGATGGTGAAATGGTTCAGTGACACACATACTCACACACACACCAGCTGAGATGGCTGTGACACCAGGCGCAGAGCGAGAGACTGTTAGAGGGGGAAAAAAGAAAAAGCGTGAGAGCACAGTAGCTTAACCACACCGCACCAAAGGAAGTGGTGTGGAAAGTATGCTTGAGGACTTTCGGTTGAGGTGCGTCTGCTGTCCCTCATGCTGAAGAACAAGGTCAAGCACTTACTCCAGACTCATCGCTCCACTGACATGCTTCTCAGCCTATGGGCTTCCAGAAAACAACCTAGCAAAACTCAAAAACCAAAAAAAACAAAAACAGTTGCACCATTTCTTTGTATGTCGCCCTGTGATGTAAAGAAACCGTAATAAACAACAAGAGTGGTTTGGCTGAACAATGTGACAGTGATATGATTATCATGACTAATTACTACAATGTTTTCCTGAATATGCCATACTTCCCTGAATACTATAATCAGTATTTTTAGAACACTGAGCAGCTGCATATCATAAAATAACTTACATTTTAAGTAGTAAACTACATCATAAGGAGTTTGTAATTGGATGTCAACAAAGAAGGCTATTTCTCATACATCCAAATAGGTTTGGATGTTGAGAATGTATAAATGAACGTTCATGTAAACATGTAATTTTATTGTGGTGTTCAAACCTTTGCATTTCACTGTACATACAATGCTTCAGGCTATACATAGTTACTTTTATCAGTTTGAGTCAAACCTCTACAATCTTTGCTTTTTTTTTTTTGCAAAGAACAATTTACTCTTTTTACAATTTTATAATGTATAGTATAATACTGCTTTAAGTAAAACATTAAATAGCTGGTTTATATACTTTGTACTGCAGAACCTTCAAAAAACATCCCTGTGCTTGAAGAAGTCTGTTCGTTCACTTTGCATAGCATTATGGGTCAGGACGTCTTTAAAAATCCAAGCCCTCCTGTATTTACTTACTTTTCTGGTGCAGGAAAAAAAAAAAGCAGCTGAAGCAGCTTAGACCACCCACAATGTGACGGAAGTATAAATCGGGTAGAGTGTGGTCTGGGTGCAGTGAAGCTTCTACCCAGATAAGTCTGTTCTTTCATGAACCACATGAGAGGAACCTACAGCTGCACAACATTTCCGCCTTTGCAGCAGACTTAACACGACCCACCATTCCGACTTCACAGAGCTGGAAATTAATGATTTTATTGAAGATGATGGGGAAGGGAAACACACACACACACACACACACACACACACTTGTAGTTTACATAGCAGCAGTGTTTAAAAGTGCATGCTCAGACATAGCGGGCACCTACAGGCCTGGCCCATATGTCGCATATGGCCTTCTGAATGGAAAATGTACTACTCATTTCCACATTTTTATTGCTGTAACCGCCACTGTTCCATTATGTATAAAACATGTCAAGGAACGTCTATTTCCAGGTTTTATTGCAGTCTTATATATAATGTGTAACATTCATGCATTTCTTTAGTCTGGTGTTTCCCATTGCTGGCCCTGGAGGGCCACTACCCTGAGCTTTTTAGAGCTTTAGTGTTGTCCCACACAATCCAGCTAATCAGCTCATTAACAACCCCTAACGGAGCTGAAGAGTCTGCTTTAAATTAGGAAGAGCACTAAAATGTTCAGGGCATTGGTCCTACAGGACTCGGACGGGGAAGCTGCTCTATCCGAAAGAGGTTGTTCACATAACAAGCTGTTTTGCTCAATTTTTGTTCATGTCTTTTATTAGTGTGAATGTCATCTTCACTGACAGGGTCTGCAAGTTTATCCTTGTTAGCTGGGATCGTTAGCTGTTGCTGCACACTACTGACACCAGATGATGATCACAGTGGCCAGGAGCAAGAGCTTATTTATTCTCAGCATATGTAGGTGTGAAAAGCTCAATATATATAATACAATAAATGTGCAGGTCATTAAGGTTTAAGATAAAAAAAAACGTGGGTGTTCTGAAAGGGGCCCTATGTAGGAAAACATTGCCAAGTTATAGGTCAAATTTAAAAGTAAGCATTTGCATTATGCAATGATGAGTAGACCCTTAAGCATGGTAGCATACTAAAAGGTCAGTAATCTACTGAGCAACCTTGAGTGGTGGAGACTGACAGAACAGAGAAAAAACTCATGTAATAATGAGTTAATAATAATAATGTAATAATCATGTAAAGTTATGACTGAAACATTGTTTGAATGTTGAGAGTGAGCAGTCATGTGCTTGCGGAGTACAGTGTGATGTAAAACGGCCAAATAAATCGCTCTCATTTTAGCCACATGCATGCAATCTAGAAAACACTGTGAAGTGGCTCAAGCTGATTGGAAAATATCAGATATTTGCATTCACATAACACTGAAAAAATCACATTTAGACATAACTAAGCCAGGTTTGGACCACTTCAGAATGAATGCGGTCAAAGTCTCGGCTTACATTAGAAACACTAGATTCCTTGCTGTGCCTGCTAAGATGTTTCTTATTGCTCCTGTGTCACGGTTATCAACATATCCGTGTAAAGAGGCTATTTGCTGCTTAGGCCTTTTCCCATTCTTATCTGAAAGCTTCTTCTGAGAGTGCTCTCCTCTGAATGCCTGAGTGTTTTTTTTTTTTATACTTTTGCAGAACGAATGAGGCAAAAAAAAAAAAAAAAAAAAGATAAATTATGGGAACTTTATGTTTACGCTGCCTTTTTTCCCTGCTTTTTATATATTTCATCGATTTACAGCGGCAGCCTGGCTCATTGTCCCTGCCACTAAAAATAACGGCGAGGGAAAACAACAACAGTGACACAGTGCCGGTATTGATTTTAACGGCCGACTGCGGCCTCCCAGCCGCCCCGGGGCGCTTTTTATCGAGAGCAGTAAAATAACAAAGGAGATGGGCTGGAAGTTTTCCATGTATACCAATCAGAGTTTATAAATTGCTCCATTACCTTCATTTCCCTTGGTTACTCCGGGAACATTAGCAATTATTTTCTTGCGGGCTTCGCCCACGAAACTAATAATCTGGTGATTTAGTGCCTTGTGGCGCGGCACACCTACTCCCGCCTGCCTTAATCCATTCATCTCGCCACCTATCAGTTTGACTTCGCCAGGACAAATTGCTTTCCTGAACACATCCAAGAGAAAATGGGTCAATAAGTATCCTCCAAGCTCCCTCGCCCATTAGGAAACGCTAACAATGTGCACTGAACCCTCCTGCTTTAAGATTAGTGAGGATCATTAAGGTGCTAATAAATAAAGTGCTACTTAATGCATTTATTATTCCATATGCTGAATACATAGCCACAATGTCACACAGATTTGCACCTGTTTTTCTACAGCTACTGAGTTGTACATCTAAAAGCAATGTTTCGTGTACTAAGCGGTGTGTAGGGAAATGTAATGCAAACTGACAATTGAAATAAGCGTCTGTTGGAAGTGATAAATACAATTTATTGGAATTCATACACGAATTGCGGGTGTGAAAGTATGTCTGCATGAGTATTTGATATATAGGTATGTAGTAGGTATATGTAGGTTCACATGTGAGTATACAGATCATATATATATATATATATACACATATATATAAGTGGTGGAAACTCAAGATTCTGCATGGGAACCTTTTTAGTAGCAGTATCTATATACACATGCATTTGACAGTAAATTGTGAATGTTTTAACATTATTATTCTTTTTTTTATTATTATTTGTATGTTTTGTTTCGTGTACTGTGTGTGTGTGTGTGTGTGTGTGTGTGTGTGTGTGTGTGTGTGTGTGTGTGTGTGAGGCTGGGGATTATTTTAGCCAGTGTTCCTGCACTAGTTGCATAGTGGGCAGTTGGAGTGGACAGTGCTACTGTGGCTGTCCCATTAGCATGTCCCTGGGGATGGACAGACCTGGTAGACAAGGAGACAGGTCCAGATTAGCTCATATAGCACTGCCCAGGGGACTGTGACGTCATCACAGTGAGACAAACCGGCCGCCCTGCCGAGTTTGCAGTCCTCTTACACTCCATTCTGATGATGTGTTCTGACACACTGTTTGTTCCACAGCACCACCGCAGTGCTGCCATTATAAAACACACCTCCCAGCAGGCTAGACTAACAGTTAGCAAGAGCCTAGCTGCTGTTTTTCAGGGGTATAAAAATACCTCACGGGGGACAACCGACATACATACATACACATATATATATATATATATATACACACGTACTTTGCAAAAGTTTTAGGCAGGTGTGAAAAAATGCTGTAAACAAAGAATGCTTTCAGGAATATAAATAATGATTGTTTATTTTTACAGCATCAGTTCTTCTAGGTACACTTGCACACAGTTTTTGGAGGAACTCGGCTGGTAGGTTGCTACAAACATGGCTGTGTTTCAACCTCCGTGTGACATTGATGATCATCGACGCCTGTTTGGTAAAATTGGTTGATCATACACCGACTATAATCCTACAGAATCCCTGACTTCGTGCAAGTGTACCTAGAAGAACTGATGCTGGTTTGAAGGCAAAAGGTAGTAACACCAAATATTGATTTGATTTAGATTTTTCTTTTGTTCGCTCACTTTGCATTTTGTAAATTAATAAAAAGAAACAATCATTATTTATATTCCTGAAAGCATTCTTTGTTTACAGCCTTTTTTCACACCTGCCTAAAACTTTTGCAAAGTACTGTATGTTGCCTAATAAATGCACCAATACAAGGCTTCACATTAACAAAAGCTAATAAAACATTGATAAGGCCTACAATTAGTTTTGCAACACAAACGCATGCCTATCATCATCACTCGCTTAGATTCAGATCTTTATAAGGTGAAAAAAAAGCATTCCTCATCAACATAAAGTAAAATAACACAAAAAATAGGAAAAACATTTACATTTCAAAAGGTCACCTTTAGCCTGTTTACTCTTTATGTAAAGAGCACTGTTGAAAATGGATCACTGGTGATGTCACAAGCACCCATGGCTGGGAGTCCCAGACAGTATCATTGATCTGGTTCTCACTGGATGGGTAGAATCGCCCTCTCTTTTCCCCCCATCATGCCACCTTTGCAACATAAATGGCAGTAAATGCTCTCCTCCAAGTGTGTTAACCTATCCAACAAAATTGTATCATCACGTTAGAGGAAGAGTGTAATTGCCTTCACCACATCAGATTATCTTTAACTAGACTACAAAAAAATCCTTCCCCCCAAAATAAAGAAAACAGATGAAAAACAAGACTTTATTATCTAATTAACAATAATGTGTGCTTAGAGAATATTTATGTTTAATATTTCAATGTAAGAAATGACCAATAATTCAATAACAGGCCATTAAGGCAGTGTGTTATTTTTTTAATTTACTTTATTTATAATCCAATAGGACTGAATCGCTTGTTATAATTTGATGCTAGTAGTTTGCAGTGCTCAGAGAGACAAAAAGAATTTATGTGCTCTGTAACCAACGTTAGAGATGCCTAGAAAAGAACATTTGTGTCAGAAAGTCATTTCTGACTGGTGGTTTGTCTTTAGTTTGCAACTGGGATGTTTGTTTTTGTGGAGGCCTCAAATTTGTCCATCACTCCATGATATACAGTCTGTAATAAGACTTGTGGGACGTGTACACACACACAAAAACACACACACAGCCTTGTGGTCACATGGTGATCCAATGTTGGCTGACGGCCCTGACCTCAAGTCTTCCCAAGCTGGGTGGGATTGGAGGCACGGCCAGGCTGCAGCAGAGCCAAGATGGGCTGGAGACCAGCACACACCACAGACAGAGTGTGTGTTTATGTGAGTGTGTGTGTGCCCAACATGTGCCCACAGAATGAGGGGATGTGGTTCCCCCCGCCAGTGACCCTGCTTTACCAATGCTACAAACCAAAGAGGCCCACCCACGACCGACTACACACACACATACACAATGACCCAATTACCCATCCAGCACCTGGCAACACCATAGCAGCGGTTGAGTTCATGGCTGAACATCAAAGGTATGAAGCTGTAGTGAATGTGGTGCTTTCTGTCCACTGTAATCCACGTCACTTCGCACCAGTAGCAGCACAGGCCTGTAGGATGAAAGCAGCCAGTGTAATTGAAGTCGACACACCATGTTTAGTTTTAGTGGCTGAAAGGAGAGAGGGTGTGGAATTGTGTTTCTCTGCTCAGTGAAGCCCCACGCCCTCTCTAAGACCCCAACAAACTCTGGAGCAGGCCTAGAGCATTTCATTTTCAAGGGGAAGGTCAAAAGTCTTGCTTTGCATGGAGAAACATTTTTTAATGGAATTAGTTCAAGCAGGCCTAGTGGTTAGGGACTAGGCCCCAGGATCAGAAGGTTGTGGGTTTGAATCCCAGACCAGTAGGTTGCCCTGAGATACCCTTGAGCAAGGTACCATCCCCGCCACTGCTCCCTAGGCACTTTCAATAGGTGCCCCCTGCTGCAAGTGTGTGTGTGTATGGGAAAAATGCAGAGGTCTAATTTCATTGTGGCTCACTGTGTGATGTGTTGTGTTTCACAATGACAAGTATATTCACTTTCATTTCCATGTTTTAACTTGACCGTTAGACAAAGCAAAACAGTAATGACTTTTACTTTTGTGCTCCATATCTTACAACATTACACTACTACTTCAGATAAAGCTCATAAATTACATTTATTGCATTTGAGGGATTTTATCCTTTTTTTTTTTTTACATCTTTGCACACTCTCCCAACATTAAGAGCAATTTTAACCTAAATGGACAACAACACACAGAAAAGACCCTTTGGTGTACTTTTGCTGCAGAAACCACATGGCAGACTTGGTATGAGGTGTAGGTAGATTTGCACAGAAACAGCCAGTAGAAATTCTGAATGATCTTAGAATCCTCATTTTACTTTGCACTCCATGATGTGGTAATTGACATCGATGTAAAATATCTCATTTGACCTAATCACATGATTTACCAGAAATTTGCATGGTTGTTAAAGGGGACGTACTATGCTCCATTTAGAAATAATTTTTTCATTAGTGTGTCCTAAAATTCTTTACATTATTGAGTGTTCCAAAAAGGCCTCAGTTTTCTTGTATTGTACAGCTTTTTCTGTCCTGTTTTTATCCTCAGTCTGAAATGGTCTGTTTCAGCTCCTCTGTCTTAAAGGCCAGTTGTGTGTTCAGTTGTGTGAAAAAAAGTTGTTGTGCTGTACGAAAAAATTTCCTGTAAAATAAGTTGACCACGTATTTACATATAAGCCCATGTACACTCAGACTGAACATGCCACATGTCCCACAGTTTTAGGTTAAAGTGTTTGCAGGTGTTAATCAAAACCACTAACACATGATTACTAGGTTGGCAAATTATCATTGTTACCCTACATCTCTCTCTGTATCTAAAGCTTAGCCACAAGCAGCTATACAGTAAAACGCTTTATATAACACAGCTCAACAGCTTCGTTATATATTTCAAACTGCACACATCCACCATTCAAACATCATCCTTTCCAAAAATAATAATGTCTACTTATAGTTTGTGACCATGAGTCTGGAACCCTCACATAATGTCAGCGTGGCAACTCTGTACACTGACTGTGCAAAGCCTTTCTTCACCCATTATACAAAAGCAGAACTCAGAAAGATATAATAGGTCCCTTTAAAAGATTTTAAGACTATGGCTGTCATTTGAAAGAAGTATTGAATTGTATGAGTACATTATGATTTGTTATTGAAATTTGAAGTTGAAGTAGCACAAACGTATTACCAGGTAACATCAGCTTAACATTTGTCCTGAACTAATTTGATAAATAAACAAATACCATGTGGCAATTTCCATTAGTCTTGGATAAAAAGTGCAGTGAAAATGGTGAATCGGTCTTAAAAATTCTTTTCAGTCTAGATTCAGGCTTTATCTCAGTCTGGGAAACTGGCCCTTGATCATTTGATCCTATTACCCCAGTTCTCATTGCTTTATGCCTTATTATACAACATAATGGCTTACGTTGTGCAATATTGTGCAATTCCTTTCTTTTCCATTATGCACTGTTATTGGACTTTGTACCATGTTTGTCTGAGCTTAATGTACCTTGTATCTTTATGCTGTGAAAATTTACTTCCTCACTTAAATTCTGCAACCCCACTTTTCCGATTCCTGAAAAGCTGTGCAACACTTGCCTTGAACTTGGCTCTACTTGTAGCTCTTCTTCAGGATGGCTTTGAATAAATCTGCCAGATCGAAGGAAATTAAAATATTAAAATATTCAGCAGGCATAAATCATTGCTCATTACACATACATTGCATGCCTTAACTGACAGAATCTTTTCATGTTAAACACCATGGTGGAAGTGAAATAGCAGGTAAAAACTAATTGTGAGTAAGTGAAGGCATTGAGATGTCATGACAACTACAATGACCTGCGGCTACTTGTGCTTCTAATACGATGCTTTATCTTCACGTTGCATCAGAGGAACCTTGGCATTGGGACTCTAAAATGTGGGTATGTGGCAGTATTTGTGAGACACATTTAAAAAGATTTTACTAGTCTGTCTTCTACTGTCTCTCCCTATCTATCCACCACCTCTCTCTTTTACACCCCCCTGGGATTTGCCCTTTGTCCCTGTCATGTTCTGTTTGTGTAATCACCTTGACTAAACTGTACATTTACACTGGATCTGAGGCCCTGATAAGAAGCCCTGAGGCTCAGCCCTATCTGGAGCAATGGCGGGGGAAAGATGCAGGATTTGAGCCAACTCCTCTCCCTCCACAAGTCTTCATGTGTCTGCAGGCCTGCTGTTTTGTCTGAACGTAAGCGCTGATTTGCGTAATGATGTCAGGCGGGGAGAAAGAGAGCCAGACAGAGGCAGAGTGGGAGAGCCTCAGCTCTGCTGAAAGAGTCCCAGTGGCAGTAATGTCATAAATGCATTTGACAGCTGTCACAAGATCACCACGCAGTAAAATTCCCACACACAGGCCAACGTACACTGCTTCAGAGAGGGAGACACACTCCAGGCAAACTCAGCTCCGCTCAATTTCTCTTCTCCTGACTGGACCTTAGAGAAAGAAAGAGGAGCATCTGCCACATGTTTCACATGTAGCGAGCACTGTGGATGTTAATCATTTTGGGTAATTGGCATCTTATGTTGCCTCTTATGCTTCATGTCAACTTTAGCATAGAATCACCCCAACCTCCTAGCCACCATAAGAACAGCGATACATCCAGAAACAAATTATTTGTAACAAGTATTTGTTGTAACCTGCTTATTAGAGTACATTTTTAGTAACTTGAATCTATCTTTTATTCCTGTTTCAGTTTATTATATTAAATAGTTGTACTTGTTAAAACAACAGTTTTAAAACAACGGTCCTTTATACATACCCTAATGGTCTACGCTGGATTTTAGACTACACATATGTCATACGTTAATCTTTACATTTAAAGCAGCAAAACTCCAACAAATGAGAGATATTTCAACAGGACAATGGAGGAGATCAAACATTTTATTCAGCATGGTGCATCCCCTAATCTTTGTAGCTTTTTTGTTGCTCACAGCTCTGGAAGACAACCTCATACCTCATACTACTAAACAATTTAAAGGAACTGCTTCCCACACATCTTTCACAGCTGTCTACACAACATCGTCTGTATCTGGAAATTTCTTCTCCACACATTTCCCATTGCAGGCCAACAAGATCTCAGTGGGTTTTAAATAACGCCTGAATGTCATTAATGAACTGTGTGGTCTCTCTCTTTGTCTTGTTGTGTGTCTTTGCTGTTTTGAGTGAACAGACAAGATCAACACATCAGAAACAGTGGCTAATCATCAGTGTAGGCTGGTGTACACAATTTCTTTTTTATTGTTGGTCTACAAGCAGTTCCTGTCTGGTCCCTTGGCCTGAAATGACATGCCCTTTTTGAATGGATCCTTTCTGTCTATGAGGCTAAGGAACTGTTATAATGTCGCAATTGTTGGAGCTGAATCACTTGCCCGGCCAACGTCGTTGCACGCAAACCACTCTGCAGTCAGCCTGAGTGCAGGATGCCCGGCTCCACTCTAGAGCCCACGCTGCCTGAGGTCAGAGGAAAAAAAAAAAAAAAATCACACGAGAGCCACAATTACAGCCCTTAGACATGAAAAAGTATCCCTTTTTATTCCCTGACAGGGCTCCTGTTGTAAATGGCTGCCTCTGCATGCTGCAAAAGCGAACAGTCTGGCTAGTGGTTTGGGGAGTGAGGAGATGATTACAGGATGTAGCCATCATAGTGTTCCTTCTCTCTATGCTTCTCTCTGTCCCTGGCTCCTGCTCACTTATTTGCATATATCAGTCTTAATGGCACAGTAATTAAAACAGCCAACACAGTAAATGATGAAAGTATGTATATTCTATGTCACGGTCCTGTTAAATTAAACCCTGATGCTCTGATTCCACTCTTGGTACGTTTAAGATAGGATGACAAAAAAGGTTTTCTTTACATGACACTAATCACCACTTACACAGCTGTCTACAGGGTGATCAGAATACCAGCAATGAATATGTAGGTACCTCACATCTCTCATGTAGAAATGCGACACACAATAATTGATCCATTCATTTAAACGTCTGTTTAATTGATTGCATAATCATTTGTCACTTAGCTCCCACACAGCATGTGGGTGTAGTGGTGCATAATGTTATTTTTTAAATGTATTATATGAACATTATAGGACATGTGGTCCTTGACGGTTAACCCAGCAATGCTTAAAGCTTAAAAATGTGTTCATTTGTTGACTTATTTTAGGCTAACTAGATGTACTCAATCCTCTTAGCAAGCAGATCTCAGCTCATACCCAAATATTGGATATATTATTCAATATATTTTACCTCAGACCACAGCATAGGACTTCATTGCGCAGGAAAACATGGCAATTTCTCAGCTGGGCATCAAACAACCTACACTCCACAGCTTTGGGTGGTACATTTTTGAGGTCAATTTTTCTGTGCATACTCAGTTATTATTGGTGATTTTGTTTGACAAAAGAAATTGTAGAAATAACAGAAAGAAATAAAAAGAATCCTACAAACATCAAACAAATCCCACAAGTCCTGGATTAATCATTAATGTAGTTATAACCTGATTATGATGCTTTTGTTAATAAGTATCTGTTATTTATTAAATAACATTTGTTGTGATGGACTGGCCATGTGTTTTTCTCTACTGTTATCCTTATGAAAACTAGGATAGTCTTCATACCCAATTAGTTAGTCCAAGTCCAAGTGTTGTAGATTAAGGCTTACAAGAGATTTCTTGATGGTTCCCAAGTGCAAATGTCAGTGGTCATACACGTGCCGACTGACTGTCTGTGGTAGTTTGTAGATTTCGTTGTGTGTTCTGCAGTCTTGTGATGTGTTCTACAGCATCCCTAGAGGAAATCCTCACAAGCATCAAAGCAGGGGAATGGAGTGCCTGCCCGGTAGTTTGGCATATGACATGCTTTAGTGCCAGGAAGAGCTCGCTCCAAGGCCATGAATTATTATCTGGCATATCGCAGCCCTTCGAGCGCTTTCATGCAAACTGAACCTTTGAACTTCTCCTTCAAATCTGCAGGATTAAGTGGAATATTAGTCCCATATACACAGCCGAATTCCTCCGATGGAGATAAACCTCCTCCGTATCTTAATGGAATGCAGACACATCAGTCGGTGATGATAAATGAGTCCGCCTGCTCAGAGTCGGCAGATTTGCCAGCGCCACTGTAAGGCTGCGGATGTTATGATACATTATCAAAGCTCTGAGTTAGTTTAGGCTGGACAAAAGTGCAAGCTCAGGACTTTTTGCTGTGAATGGAAAAGACTGGCCCAAACAACCAGCCTCCTTCTCACATGAGCTTTCATGCACATTTACCCCCACATACACATACTTCATGCGCATCCGTGCACGTGCACACGCGCACACACACACACGTGCATGCACACACAAACACACACACACACACTCTCTCACTCTCACTCTTTCTCTTTCAGAATGCCATGTTTGCCGGCACCATGGCCTCTCCTGCTTCTCCTCTCGTCTCTCTAAGCTCTGCTAATGAGGGGGATTTTAATTACTGATAGCGTGGCCCTATCCCTGCGCTAACTGTACTCAGCTTCATTAACTGCCATCAACAGGAGAGTGCTGCACATAAACACAGCTCATTAGTGCTGCCTCTCCACCTCCACTCAGCTCGCTCTCTCTTTCTCTCTTGCTCTCTCTATCTCTCTCTTTTCCTTTGCTGAGGAGACTTCCCTATGGAATGAGCAGGTCATTTTTCACTGCCCGCTGAGATTAAGATATGCAACTTCATAAGCAATAACAACTGCTTTGGGAAAATAAGAAAAAAAGGTTTTTGTGCCTCATATATATATATATATATATATATATATATATATATATATATATATATATATATACACATATATATACATATATATACATATATACACACACACACACATATATATACATATATATGTTTATTTATTTATTCATACTCTGAGGAGAAGTCAATATTTGTGCTTTTAGAGGCTGAAGTGCAGTCAGATCACCACTGGATACCGCAAGAGGTGGGTTTGATTTTGAGGTTTACACAAGGTTGTTGCTGAATGATCTTATAAAAATGTCAACACAGCATGGTTTAAAATCAGAGCAATAGGAGAGGCCAGCCAGTAAGGCTCCATGGCATGTCAGATAATATGGATTAATCTGCCTCTTCACACTTCAGAGAGAGCAGAGGGGCTGAGAGAGAGATAGGCCAGCCTACACCCCATCCACTCTGGACTGTTCACTGGAGTTGAAAATGTGTTTTCACATCTCTTACTTTCAGATTGGGGGGTGGGGGGCGGGGGGGTCGAGAGATTGAAAGGAAGAGAAAGAGAAACAGTGTAAGAGAAAGGGAGAAAGACAAAATAAAAAGAAAGAAGAGAAACAGTAGGGATAGAAAAACAGTTAAACAAAAGAAAGGGAAAGAGAGAAAGTCTGTATGCGTACATAAAGTGAGAAGCTACTCACACACACACACACGTAGTACTTTGGTGTTAGGATTCAGATGGTCAGGTGTATTCCTCTCCGCAGCAGGACTGATGTGTCAGAATGATTTGAATGAAGAGCAGGTATTTGGTATTTGGGATTCACTTTTCCATGCAGTGGGTTTTAGAACAGAACTGAGTGCTTGGTCTTGGGGGACATGAGTGTATGTCTGTGAAAGTAGCTTCTCAGTAAAACCCAAAACATTCATGTCACTTCAGACAAATGCAGCATCAGTTACATGATTTCCTCCATGGAAGAACATGTGAATCCCAAAAGGTTTGATTCTTAATTCAGGGAAGCCTACTGGTTTGGGATTGGAATCCACAACCTTCAGATCCTAGGGCCTAGTCCCTAACCACTAACAGTGTCCAGTCACAGTAGAAGAAAGTAATATGTAGTAGGTAGTGCTTACCCTGCGGTTGTCAAAATCGTGCATTGAGCCAATCCTGACGCTGCACGTCATTGATGGCCTTGCGCTTCTAGTTCTGTTTACCCTCTTTTCTTAGCAATCTGGTGCACAGATGGCTAACAATTATTTCTGTGTGTGCTCATAGCTCCTGGCAAACCACCAGCGCGCTCCGAGATTTGGTGTAATCTTTTATTATTTATGATTGTCTAAGATTTCTGGATCAGGATTTGAGCACACAAGCTGTTGAATAGCTGAGAGGAGTGATTGTGAGAGGGGGAGGCGGAGGAGTGAAATTGAGTGTAAACAGAGGGCCCGGAAGCAGGAAGAAGTGGGAGAGCCGCTGTAATGAAGTTGTGAATGTTTAGGGGGCTGTTTGGAGGAGTGGAGATATTCGCCCCCTGAATTTGAGCAGATTTTTAATCCCATTACCACACACTAAATATACAATTTGTTTTAAGCTCGCTGTCGGTTGTGTTTATGATAATGGGCACGGTGCTGCGGGCGCTTTCCCAGAGACTTTTGGAGGGCACGGGCTAATAATTAGATTTTAAAAGGAAGTCAATTTGGATCCTCATTTGAAGTGAAAATAAGAGGCTTAGCTTCACACTGTGGAGCTGTATTAATTTGCTTGGTCTTGTTCTCTTGTTCTCCCATTCTTTCTCTCTCTCTCTCTCTCTCTCTCTCTCTCTCTCTCTCTCTCTCTCTCTCTCTCTCTCTCTCTCACACATGGCTCCTTGCCATTGATGATACTAAAATATCTTGAAATAACAAATATGGCTCCCTTTCAAGAATATCCAGTGGGGCAAAGGGACATCAGTATATGGAAAATAATGTCATTTGTTAAGTGTGAAATGAGTTGTTTGCAGTGCAGCCCTAATACAGTAACTTTTGTGTTTTGAGTTCAGAGTAATGGCCGAGGATGGAATGGATGGAGACGAATGGAAGGAGTGATCTGTGACAGATGGGTATCAGCAAGAGTGAAAGGAAAGGTTTACGGGACGCTAGTGAAACCAGCTTTACTATACAGGTTGGAGACGGTGGCACTGATGAAAAGGCAGGAGGCGGAGCTGGAGGTGTCACAGTTAAAGATGCGAGATTTTTGTTGGGTGTGACGAGGATGGACAGGATTAGAAATAAGTATATTAGAAATGAGAGGGACAGCTCAGGTTAGATGTTTTTGGAGACAACGTTAGAGAAGCAAGGTTGCCCTGGTTTGGACATGTCCAGAGGAGAGATGAGGATTATACTGGGAGGAGGATGTTGAAGATGGAACTGTCAGGAAAGAGAAGAAGAGGACAACCAAAGAGGAGGTTTCTACATTGTATGAACATGTCCAGTAGAAATAATCTAGTGTTTAGTCCAGCCTAAAATGTTTATACAAAGGGTCCATATCATAAAAAGAATTTTCTTTTCCACTTTTTTAAACAATGTAGTATGCAAAAACTGTTAAAATTTTGAGGCTGTTACCTTCATAAGGTGGAAACGAATTTGGAGATATGAGGTTTTCTTACAGCCACGATGGGAATGTAATAGTTCAGGCCAGCAGCCTATGCCTTCACCCTAAAACAATTTTTTCATGGATTCTTTTGTAAAGGCTATGGTTAAATGCAAATTTCATTTAGCTTTGCCTGGTTAAAGGGATCACCATTATGTAGGCCCGTCTCAGCCAACATATTATTAGTTCATCATTATTTAAACTGAGTGCCATTTTTAGTTAAGGCATTTGCATACAAAAAATGTGGGTATTTCTTGTAATGTTATTATATCTGCTAATCCAAAAACTTTAGAGAGCAGTATGTTTGTTTTTTAATGCTCGATAATAACCCTTTTAGAGGGCAGCACTGAGATTATTTGTTTGTTTAATGTTTGTTAACCCTTTTAGAGGGCAGCAGTTGTTTATTTGAGCTCGTGCTGTAAACAGTTGGGAGCTACTAACACAGCTAAAAAGCAAAGTAGTTTATCTGAGAATTCGCACATTTTAGGCTTGTTTTTTTTTTTTATCTTTGCCACTAAACAGGACAATTCAGTAATTCGTTACTTAAACGTCAGTTAATCGTCGGCTAAAGTTTAGTCACAGGCTTATTTCTATGATTGAAAACTTTCATCTTTAAAAATGGTTCTATACAGCATCAGAAAGGGTTCTGCTGTAGCAGAGAGAGAAGATATAGCTCTTCAGTTGAGTTTTGAACATGGGGATAGAAGTAATTTCAGGTTCTGGGGACAAGAATTCTATAGCCTCGGGGCTGCAACTGTAAATGCCCAAAGCGGTCAGTCTGAATTTAGGCACAGACAGCAGGTCTGAAGGAGAAGATCTGAGGTTGCAGGTGGGAGAATATGGCTGAAGTAATTCTGTGAGATAATGAAGAGCGAGGCCATGCAGGACTTTAAATAAACAGTAGCATTTTAAATTGAATACAGTATTGAACAGGGAGTCATTGAGGATTATGGACGATCCTAGTGTGTGCTGAGTGTTTTTGTGAGAGTGTGAACTCTTGCAGCTGAATTTTGGATATGCTGCAGATGAGTAATACATTTAGCTGGGAGAACAAAGCATTGCAATAATTGAGTTGTGATGTAATGAAGACATGAATGGGCATTATTATGGAGGTGTGCAATATTGCAGAGGTAGAAAAAAAACTGTTTTGGACAAAAATGTATAGGGTCTTCAAAGTTTAGTGCAGAGTCAAAGATAACGCGCCAAGGTTGCTTGCAGTGGGTAAGGGTTTAATGACCAGGTTAAGGCATCTGTAAGATGTGGTTAATGATTTGGAAACAATTAATATGAGATTCATTTTACCTGTATAAGCTTTAGAACACTGGCACTCATCTAGAGTTTGAATACAGATGAATACAACAGTAGCAGGGGGCTTGCAACGGATCTAGATTTGCATGTCATCAGTCTAACAATGCAAAATTAAGACCATCCTGGCAGATGATTTGCCCCTGGGGTAGTATGTAAATGGTCCCTAGACTGATCCCTGTGGAATGCCACAACTAACAGAGAAAAGAAGATTTATACATATAAACAACATTTATATATTTAAACTTATCTAACCACCTTTTAAGGTTCTAAATAGAAGCAAGAGCGTACTACACATTCCTATAACCAGACCTATATAGAGTGTGTTATGGAGTGATGGTGCTTGATAGCAGTGTGTATGTGCTGCGCCACTCGCCAGATCTCCTCATCACAGTGTGTGATCTGTGCTGAAAGAAGGCCAGAGGCCCTCTCTTAACACCAAGCTTCATCTCCTGTCAGAAAGCCCTCTCTCGCCTACCATCCACTACTCCACACTTAAGAACTCTCTCTCTCTCTCTCTCTCTCTCTCTCTCTCACACACACACACACCCTCACCTTTCTCCATTATTTTTTTTCCAACTCATCCCTCTTATTTTCCCCGACTCTCTCTCCCTCACTCTATCACTCTATTGCATTCTCTGACTACTGCTCTCACTCACTTTCTCACTCTCTCTCGTTTTCAACTTAATAGCAGAATGGAGTCCCCCCTCTGAGGCGTCGGGCTCAACGGATGGAGGAGTAATTTTTTTTTAGGGGAGCATGTGTCAGTCAGCAGCTCTAGGAGTGCTTGTGCACAGGCAATTTTGCCTGGAGGAGCAGCGGTTTATTGCTTTTGTGGCAGGAAATAAGAAAAGAGACTCTCTATGGTGTGGAAGTCATGAAATTACAGTATCCTGGAAGAAAATGAATAGGGGGCTCCTTTGTGAAGTAAGCGGCCGACTTTGTTCTGTGAAAAGCATGCACTGGCTGTCCTGCGCCTGTCCAAGTACCACTATCCTCTCTCAATCTTTCACTCTGTCTCTCTCTCTTTCTCTCTCTCTATTTCTCCAGGGTTTGCTCATGGAGATCAGCAATATGAGACAGATATGACATGTATATCAGCTCAAATGGCAAGGCTTGAATATCTGAACATCTGAACACACTTTTCCATTTTGCTGATAATTTCAAAGCATCCGGCGAGACGGATGTTGAAACCAAATTAAAATATCAAACTGCTTTTAGCGTAAATGTACAAACGCAAACAACTGAGATAGCATGTGTGATAATGATTTAGGCCTAATTTGCACATACAACCTCTCGATTCCCCCACCCGTGCATTTGGTGCCCTCACTTATTAGACCGGTTCCTCTGCTTCCTTACAATATGAGCTGTAAATCTAAAGTTGTCACATGTAATGTTGCTCCGTGCAATACATCTCTATAATCACACAGCACAGCCTGCTAGACAAGTGATGACTTAATCTACCTCCTAATTCCCCACCAAGCATTGGTTTGTGGTGAAGGGCCGCAGTTATTTCTGAAACGATGTCAAAAAAAATCCAAACCATTTGACATCTGACAGATATTTCTCTAGTAATGCAATACTTTCATCTAAAGTTTGGATGCAGGGTTGTCAGCTGTTCCTGCCAGGATTGGAATCATAGATCCAATCATCAGGCTTTTATTTCCTTCGGCTACATAAGAGATCCCACTATTCAACTCTGCTATAAAATACAGTGGCAAAATTTTGTTGTTGTTTCACTGGATTGTACTTTTCACACTTTGAACATTCCCATAGCAAGTGTGCCCTGTCTTTACAGGCAGATCATGTTGTGGCATTGCCAACACAACATTTGCCGTCTCATCATGTTCTGCATCTTTAAACATCCTTTAGGAAATTAAACATTACTTAAAGAGATAGTTTCTAAAAATCCCTCTGATCTATCTATGCTGCAAATCTACATATATATATATGCTGAACCTTTTCACTGCTGCACATTTGCAGCATAGATAGATCGGAGGGATTTTTATAAACTATTCTGCAAATCTGTGCAGCAGTGAAAAGGTTCAGCATATATATATGTAGATCTGCAGCATAGATAGATCAGTGGGTGACGAAGGTTTGAGTGAATGTATTTTTTTTGCTAAGATAATTTGGAATAATTCTCCAGATCTTCCTTCCCAAAACACCCCAGATCGTGTCCCATTTTTTGTCCCTTTTGTCCCATCCCCCACCTCACATTAATTCTTCGGTTACCTGTAAATAACTCTAATGTACCTTTTTCTATGCTCCATGTCCTGAACACTCCAGTGTTTGTGTTGTTTGGTCCATAGTTGTATTTTGCTGATGTTAACACCAGGAAGCCTTTCAGGCAGCAGCCACAATAGTAAATAGAATTTCAACACAAAGTAAATGTCAATCCGATGCGTCTTCTTCAAAACCAAATCTTGAGCCTTGGTGGCTAAATAGTACATGACTGTAGGCTATACATCATTGAAAGTATGTCAATGTTACATTTTATGTTTGTAATATTTTCTTGGAATTATTGAAAAGGCAGTGTTTTGTTTAGATTTTAATAATGCTAAGGTAGGCACAATTGTCTGGTCTGTAGTGTAACTTGATTTCCTATAGTACTGTGCAAAAGTTTTAGGCAGGTGTGAAAAAATGCTGTAATGCCAAAGAATGCTTTCAGGAATATAAATAATGATTTTTTATTTTTATTAATTTACAAAATGCAAAGTGAGCGAACAAAAGAAAAATCTAAATCAAATCAATATTTGGTGTTACTACCTTTTGCCTTCAAACCAGCATCAGTTCTTCTAGGTACACTTGTACAAAGTCAGGGGTTTTGTAGGGTTATAGTCAGGTGATCAACCAGTTTAACCAAACAGGTGCTGATGATCATCAATGTCACACGGAGGTTGAAACACAGTCATGTTTGGAACAACCATCCAGCCGAGTTCCTTCAAAAACTTTGTGCAAGTGTACCTAGAAGAACTGATGCTGTTTTGAAGGCAAAGGGTGGTCAAGTATTGATTTGATTTAGATTTCTCTTTTGTTCATTCACTGCATTTTGTTGATTGATGAAAATGAATGATTAACACTTCCATTTTTGAAAGCATTCTTTGTTTACAGCATTTTTTCACACCAGCCTAAAACTTTTGCGCAGTACTGTATATTTACCAAATATTTCACTGGAGGTCAATGTAACTAAATATGAAAAAGTGATTTTTTTTTTGTCATATCACCATAACTCCTACTGAATTCAGCATGAACATAAGCAACATGACATTCAATTCAGAGAGGATGCAACAAGATGAATTAAAGTAAAATTAAGTAATCCTCTATAATGAATTGTTTATCACAGGACACATACAGCTGCTCCTCTATCCAGTTATTTATTGTGAAATTCAGCAATCCATATATTATATTCCAGCTGTGGACAGAAAAAATGTACTAACATAAAAGAGAATGCATGCTACAATACTGAATTATGAATGAAAAACCTGGAAAATGCTAAAGATTTTCTGTTTGTATCTGCAATGGCTATAGCACATACTTCTTTTCTGTCCATCGCAGCAACCCGCCTTTACCTCTGAAACACTTCTCCATACAATGTCAGAAACCACACCAGCAAAACACTTTCAAATTCATTAAACACCACCACTAGTGTGATGATACATCCGGTTTGCAAAATGCAAATTTCTGACTAAAGGCTTCTACTTTTTGTTAGATAAAGTCACCTCATTGCTTCAGCGCAAAAACTAAGGAAGCCGATTTCAGACATTAAATATGTCATCAACTGCGTCTGCAGTAACAATCTGACTTTTCACCACCAAACTATTGCTTCAAGAATAACTCACTGAAACACACTTACAAAATACACACAGCAATCGCAGGCCAGTTGTTCACACCATTTCTGCCATTGCATTAATGATGGGTTTTGGCATTAGGGGTGTGAATGTGGTTGAGTGAGAGAGGAAGCGAGAGTGCTGCTGTGGTGTTTAGTGCGTAACTATCACATAGGCAATGGCAACTTGGCAAATGGGCCTTGGCTGCTTAAATAAGTAGTCCTTTCATGGAGAAAGCAGATAACAACTAAGGAGTCATGAAAACACTCAACATGTTAAAGTGAAGGAGGTGTTGTTTATGTTGGGGAGGGGGAGGTGTGAGGCTATGAGCTGTGCCAGCACCTCCCCTTGAACACTGGTGAGATGAGGTGGGGGTGGTAAATGGCAAGATATACACACAAAAGCTTTCACTCTGCCCCCTATATTCTGGAGCCAGCAGCGCTACTTGTCTTCCAGCCCGTCAACACAGTTGTCTCTGAGTCTGGCATGTGTGAATAGAAATCCCTCTTCTTCGTGGCTACATGCCATGGCCCTGAAGGGGTCTGCTCTGGTTTCTGGCTCAGAGATGACATGATGACCCTAGCGGACCACCTGCAGGTTGCCCTGAGGCTGGCATTCTCAGCTGCAGACAGACTGGCCCTCGATCAGCCTAGGCAAGTCTCCCCATGATTGACCCACAATCCATTGGGCTTTCAGTTCCCATGGCAACAGATTTCCATGCAGTCATGAAGTGATCTAAAAAATAATGCACATCAGCGTTTCTAGTAGTGCTCTCTTTTTCTTTCTTTCTTTCTCTCTCTCTCTCTCTCTCTAGCTCTTTTCAGCAGCTGGGCACTCACAGTAAAAAACCTGTCAGACAATTAGTTTTGCTTAGATTCATCTGCAGCGCTGTCAGTCATGATGCTTACATCAATTACACTTCACTGATTTTCTTCCAACTGCTGCTGCTGCTGGAGCTCAGGGCACAGGAGATGTATGACAGCTAGTCCTAATTTGTGTGAAAATTAGTTTGAATGAGAGAGAGGAACTAATTAGAATCTGCTTAATCTTTGAGGATGTAGTAAGTCTTTAAATCATTAAATCTTTAGAATTACAATAAACAAGCTTTTCATCAAAATGGATTGCAATTTTCAACAGAAATAAATACAGCCTTGTTACACTTAAAACTAATACTCTCAAAACAGGTTCTTTGTAATAATAGCATCAAGGAACTCCTCTTGGGTCCCTTAAAGACCTATATTGTAATAAGAAATTCAAAATGAGTCCTTCTGAAGCAGAGGTGTTGAGATCTGGTCTTTGAGGGCTGCTGTCCAGCACAGTCAGGCACAGTCAGGTGACTCCATGAGTCAGGTTGACCTGCGAAAGCACCAAAATAGACTGGAGTCGGACAACCCTGTTCTATCTCATGCATCTTTATTTTTAAAAGTGCACTTAAAGTGAGAGTGACTACCTTTGTCATTGTGAAATGCAACACAGCACAACACAACAAAATTCAACCTCTGTTTCACCCATCCCAATGGGGCAGTGGTGGCCTAGTGGTTAAGGATCGGAAGATTGTGGGTTCAAACCCCTTAGCAGTAGGTTGCCCTGACGTACCCCTAAGCAAAGTAATGTCCCCGTCACTGCTCCCCGGGCACATTCATAGCTGCCCCCTGCTGCACGTTGTGTGTTTGTGTGCACACCATTAAACACATGGTTAAATGCAGAAGTCCAGTTTCATTGTGGTGTGCTGTGTGCACACCATTTGAAAGCGCCCAGTGTCAGGGATGGAACCTTGCTCAAGGGTACCTCAGGGTAACCCACAATCTTCCGATCCGATGCCAGCTCCCTTACCATTAGGCTACCACTGCAGAAAAACATTTTGGCAACAGTTGATTATACCTCCCCATCCAAATGTGGTCAGACATATCACCAGCAGCAAGATCTAAATGCTCAGAGGTACTTATATCTCCTTTAGGTTGTTTTCCTGCCCCCTTTTTCCAACCTAACAATGACGTTTCACAACATCCCCCACCTCCAACCCACTTGAAAGCTTTCGGAGGTGTGGTGACTCCTACACTTTGATTATAGCCCATTGTGTTGGCTATCCTTTGGGCACAATTCAAGCTGGAGCTCTTTAAGGTTTATGACCCTAAAGAAAAATAGGAAGCATCCCTGTGGGGGTGGTGTGTTTTTATACGTGTGAGTGTGTGTGTTGGGGGGTTGTGGTGGGATATTTGTGTGGTGGGGGCTCAGTGTGGTGGTGATTGCAGAAGAGGGGGAGAGGAGTGTTAGACAAGTGAGAGAGCCGCCTGTTGATCAGTGTAGAATAACGACAGCACAATGCCCTATTAGGCTCTGCCTTCCAGTGAGTAATCTTCCCCCGCTTTAATGAGAGGGAGCGGAAAGGCGAGACGAGACGGAGAGTGGTTTTATGCTTAGGGAGTTCAAAGGGACGGCTCTGGGAACTTTAGCAGCTCATTGTGAAAATTGATGTAAATGCCGAGGAAAAGTGGCTGTGGCAATTACCTAACAGCACCGTGAAAGCGGCTCCGGCGTTGCTCTAGTTAGTGCTAGTGAGGGCTGGGCAAGTGCGGCAGTGTGGGCAACATAGGGCCTTTTCTCACGTCTGCCTTGAGAGAGGAATAAAACCAGCAGAAAGCAGTGAGCACAAGCTGACCTTGATGATAAAAAATCCCTTCAAAAAGAGGAGGAAAAAAAAACAGTTTATTACATCCATCTTGAGTGTTGTCATTTTCCCCTGCTCCACACATTAACCTGAGGCAGTGTGATTGTGTATGCAACTGAATTAATGGACTACTAATCAACAGTAGCACCAGAGGGTCTTTCACTAGCTTGCGCTAGCTAAGAAAGGCTGACAGGAGGTCAATCTTCAAGGGGTTTGATATCATACATCCTGCCAGCCTGAGCGGAATCAATGATGGCCGTTACCATTATGGAGGAGGAGAGCCTTTGTAAATGGGAGCGTACAAGCCTCTTGACAGATGAGTCAGGCGCAGCACACAATAGTCATTAATAGCGCTCTGTTCTCCAAACGGGCGTCATTGTAGCTTTTTCCTGTATTGTCTACCGCTGAATAGCATTAACTTCTGTCTTGGGGACATGAACGTAATCTTAGTAGAGTCTACAAATGAGAAAAAAACAACCATCTGACCAGTGGTGGAATATTCGTTGGGGGATGGATCGTGCAGGGGGTGTGGAGTGTGTGTGTGGGGCATCTGTGTGACCGTTGGGCCCTTCTAAAGCCAATGAAGACAATCCTATTGATTTTTCAGAGGGTGAGGAGGTCATCGTGGCTGGGAGGTTTTTGGGGAAACTTAACTGTTCATTCTGCCAGCTCGTCACCCTCAAGGCCAATCAAACTGTTCTGCCAGACAGCTGTGTCTTTGATAGGTGCAGCCACTATCATTCTGTATGAGCTCTCATAATATAAAACCTTAATAATCTCACTTTTTTTTTACTTTTCGAGAACATGATAAGCACTCCTTATAGTAAAGGTGCTAAAAAGGAGTACAGAACCTCTTAATGGAAGGTTCTTTAAAGAACCATTTTATTTTACAATGTATGATGCAGTAAAAGAACCTCCACTCCCCATTTAGGGTCTATAATTGATGCACTTAATCCTGATCTGTACATGCAAGCCAAGGACCATTTAGGAGCTTTAAAAGTGTGCACACAAAAATGCACTTTTCATTCTCTGCTCGCTAAAGGTGGGACATTTGCATTAAAAAGCTTTGCAGAGCATACAGCCCCTTTAACTTCCAGCACATGGTGCTGATGCGTGTACTTGAGGTTTTAAGATATCAGCGAGTGGCTGTTGATGTCAGAGAATTAGAATTTCAGAGTAGTAATTGGCTCTGTTTCCCTCTGGCTGGCTGCATTGAGTCCCGGCCGGGAGCCCCTGCCAACGGCTCCATCCCTTTTTGTTTGGCGACACTGTTCATGTCTGCATTTGTCCCTTTTGATAAGGCCTTTCATCCTGTTTGCATTGATTACAGCCTGTCGAGTCACCCTGATACACTGTGGGCCATTCATACCCCTCTGCCACACACTGGGCCCATTGTGGGGGTTGGAATGTGTGTGTGTGTGTGTGTGTGTGTGTGTGTGTGTGTGTGTGCGAGCGTGCGTGTGTGTGTGTGCGTGCGAGATTGCCCGCTTATAGGCTCTGGTTGGAAAGCATGTCAGTACTCTGGAGACAGTGGTGCAGAACAGCACCCACCCATCATGGAAATAAGCCCCCCATTTTCTGCTCCATGAGCTGCAAACTCAGATTGAGTACACGCAGGAGAATGGCACATTACTCATTTATGTGATGAGAGTTTCATTTCTATCTTTGGATTTGCATGTGAGTGTGTGTGTGTGTGTGTGTGTGTGTGTGTGTGTCACATTAATGACCACATAGTGAGCAATCTGCATATGGCACCAATCAGCTGGTGATGAATATGGCTGTGTTTAATAATTAATCTGTGTCTTATTTCTCATTGCACAAACAGTAAATGGAGCTCCAAAGATGTATGGCCTCCTTACTAGCAAACGTCATGTGTTAAACTGCTCTTCCACAGTGCAGTCATTTGTTGTGGATGCTCTCCTGGAGTCGTACACATACATCCTAACACAACAACTGGACTCATGGCTATTCCATCTGACTTTTGTAGCCATGGCTTCAGGTGGTCTGTGCATTTGGCTGCATGTGTGAGGAGAGCCAGGTGGGTGTGTGGGAATCAGACAGCGAACTCAGGTTGAAAGTGGAAAGGGTGATCCCTTGTTCTGTGAAGAATTAAAAGCACCTCCGCAAATAGCGGCATGTGTAAATCCTGGGGGTGGGAGGTTCACAGCGGCTGGGGTTTCCGTATAAATAAACAGTGAGTGAGGGCTGCGTGGGCGGATGGCCCTGGCCCCCATCACCCTCCCCATCCCCCCTTCTGGGGTTAGGGCCAGCCTTTTGTCGCTCTAAATCCAAGCACTTTCTATTCAGGAGGTTGGAGGGGGGTTGCCTGAGAGAGATTAGTCTGCCAGTTCTGGTGCACACAAACACACACACACACACACACACACTGCTTCTTTCTCAGCCAAAAGGAATGGCCCAGATAAACACCTCCTCATTTTTTTTATAACAAGGATGGACAGAATCAGCCCTAAGCCCGAGCACAAAAACCTGTTTGTGTGTCCCTGTGTCTGACACCATCGCTTCTTCACCAGCACTGCGGAATCCTTCGATTCTACAACCCTGATCCGTAAGAACTCCCACAACTGGGATAAGCAATGAGCTTTTCCATGGTGCGTTGCATTTTCTCCAGAATCTACAAGACCACCTTATTTCTGCTGGAAGGGCTGGGTGTCCTGTATATGCAAAAATAAAATAAGACATTGTAATTATTTATATTTCATTAATTAAAATGATTGATCTTATATCAACTACGGTCTAATTAATACCACAGTTCTGATCCTTGTTTTTCTCTCTGAAAAATGCTAAATAGAAAAAGGCATGTTCTCACACTTTAACTCTGCTCAAAAGGGCCAATAGGGAACACCGCTTGTACACAAAAGACAAAGTGCTCCGTTCGGTTTAGCGTGATCGTGGTTTGCAGAGGAGGATAAAATCCTTATTTTTAATGCTATCCGTTAATGACCAACGATAATTTTGCGTGGAAGAAATTCGCTCTTTAAAATACGCTATTAAGTGTTTGCATGCTCCTTTGCTCCTTTGTTTTATGTAAGGCTCTCATTACCACGTGGTAGTAACAGATTGTTTGAACTGGAAAGAAAAGCCATTCGAAGCTAATTAAGCAGCCATTCCAGGCACTATTCACGGGCAGAAGACCGAGAAGCGCAGGCATTTGTCAGCGCTTGACCCCGCGTGGTATTGATTGACAACAAACCTGCCTGAATGACAGCCTTAACCTTCGTCGTCCAATCATCGTCGAGGGAGCCGACGGGCTGCGCGCCCATTGGCTAATGCTCGGAACAGACCCACGTGGGTGAGACGGCGTGGGATTGGCTGGTCCTCCGCAGCGCAGACATGGCCGGTGTTCACAGGGATCAGAGACCAACAATCATCTCATCCCCGACGCCTGGTGTCTGTCTGTCCGTCCGTCCGTCCACATGATGGGCCATATTCTCACTTTAAAGTTTCAGAAGAGGGTCACTTACGAAGAGTTTGAAAGATCAGTCTAGTAGATGTATGAGCAGCACAGCCTAAAAATGTAAAAATGGGTCATCTGTCGTTCGGCCCATTGTTTTCAGAAGCAGAACCCTAATAAAATTAAAGCACTGACTGTTGTCTACAAGTACAACAGTTCACGTTGGGTAAAGGTTCACCGCAGTGCTCACTGTAAGGTTGGCGATGCTTCGTATGTTTTGTCTTGCTTTTATTTAGGAAACGACCCCTAATACAATAACAGTAAACGGCAGTGCTTTTATAACTGAAAAACTGCGTTATGCTTTTCGCTTTCAGTTTTATTCGTTCACCAAAAACGCTCTCCAATAGTTAGTACAAGCGACCGACTCGCCTAAAATGTGTGGCGCTTGCAAAGCTACCTGTTCTGCTCCAAAATGGCGAGGATGATGTCATTCGCTGAGTCGCTGTCCCCACGTGGGGATGTCGAGCTGCGACTGGTCGGTTCTACGAGACGACGAGGTCTGCCGTGTGATTGCCTGGAGCGAAAGCCCCTCATGTCTGTTATTGGCTACAAAGAGGCACTGTCCCTGCCCATCGTTTCAGTGATTGGCTGGATAGAGGCGCGGTCTGTCTGTGATCGGCAGGAGCGAGACGCTGTCCCGCCCCTCCTGTGTGTGATTGGCTGGAGCGAGGCGCTGTGCCGGCCCTCGTGTCTGTGTGTGGCACGGCGCTGCTGGACGGAGGGGAGATGTGAGAGCGGAGGACAGCGGTGCACTCTCGAACCTCCCAAACCTCTTCACAATCGGAACTACATTTTGGCACCATCTTTTTTCTTTTTTTTTTGCCTCTCCCTGGATTACGCCAGTGTATTTTTCCATTCCTTCTTGATACCGAGACTGGGAGTTTTTGCGCTTTAGTGAGTTAAATCTTCGGACGCGCTCGGCAGCCTCCTCCTCCTTGACGGGAGATGCGGACGGCGGCGGGCGGCACGGGTTTCGACGCTCGGACGCCATAAAGTGCCCCCGCGGCGTTTACTTTGAAGTGTTTCGCCTTTGTTATTGAAAGCGAGTGATCGCTGGAGACCCGTAAAGCAGGTATGAGATTCGCTAGCGCGGTGAGCTAGCCGCAACTAGCGTGTTATTCAACAAAGTCTTCACTCAGCGCCGCTTATTAAAGAGAAACCGAGAGCTCGGTCACTCCACACACACGCTCACACACTGCGCCTTTCTCGACATCTTTTATCTCCCCTTCTCCTCATGTGGCAGCTGAGCGTGTGAGAAACTAGTGGGTCGACGAAGCAGCAGCGCGTCCTGTCAGGACGGTCGTTAGCCGCTGTTTACAGTGTGTCCCAAACTGTGACCGTTAGCCTGAGAGCTGGCGGAAAATCTCAGCCACGGCCTGAGCACGGCTTTACAGCGCCGAGCAGTAGCTCGTTAGGATTGAGGGAGATTTTGTTTAGAGGTCACCCGACAGATTTGCCAGAAACTTGCAGATTTCAGCGGCTTTTACGCACGAAACGCCGTGAAGCTAACCGCCCGCCCGCCTGTGTCTGTTTCCCCTCCGTGTGTGTGAACAGTAGGGCTTGTGGTGTTCAGGGCTTTTGTTTTGCCCCCAGCGGCCAGTTTGGGCTCCTGGAGTCCGGTTCATGTGCTGACCACGGTGCCCGAGAGCCACAGAGAACCGACAGCCCTCTCCTGAAGAAAGGATACGTTTCAAGATGTATCCTCAAGGCCGGCATCCGGTAAGTAGTGATGTCTTTTAATCAGTGCCAGAGGGAATCCTGGCTGCAGCTGTATGGCTTCTGCTCATGTGTGAGGGACGAAATGCCCTGACCATGTCCAGCGACTGCCTGGAGTTCAGCTTTTTTTGGTTTGGGTTCGAGAAGTCCCTCGTTCGTGCTGCCCTGGTGCTCTAAAGCAGGTCCCTGGGTCCTGTTAAGTAATGTCTGGCTTTAAAAACATCCTCCCACTGCGCCCACCATTCACACCTTCGGAGTGCGTCCTGAAGTGAAAGCGAAAAACTTTTGAAGACTAACGAATTCCTTCAGCGGTACACACATCCAGACATTTGTTTACTTGAGCTACGCCATGTTTTCAGAGAGCACCTTATTAGAACGAAAGGAGAAAAAAAAGTTTTTCTTTCATCCCTCTATTCTGGCCTGGGCCCGTCCATGCAAAGCGACCCCGTTTTTTCCTGCTGGGATTTGGGAGGATTTAAATCGGCCAAAGAGGTTGTCCCCTGCCTCGTAGCTCTCGGGCAGATGTCATTCTAGCAGAGATGTCATCCGGGCCCTCGTTCGGGGGGCTAAAATATTATAGCTGTTCCCCTGCGGGCGCAGAATGCATTAGAGCCATGCTGCTGCAGTCAGTGGAAAACAAATTTGGTTCTCGGAGGATGTAATTGAGTTTGATTGATGTGATGGCTGTCTTTCAGGCGCCCCACCAGCCTGGTCAGCCGGGCTTCAAATTCACAGTGGCGGAGTCCTGTGACAGGATCAAAGACGAATTTCAGTTCCTGCAAGCGCAGTATCACAGGTAATAATCAAGGGCTCTGGGACACTAAATCACATCCTGTGCTTTTACCACAGCCTGTAAAAAACGCCGGAACTCAGACCTCAACAATGTATGCTTTAGTAAGGAGTTTCAGCCTTATAGTAGAATGCTTAATTTGTTTTACTAACCATGGCAATGACAAACAAACTGATATAACAGGAAGCAGGGGTGGAGACTGAAACTGTGAAGTCTAAAAGCTTGTGTGTTATTATTTTCAGTCTTAAGGTGGAGTATGATAAACTGGCCAACGAGAAGACTGAAATGCAGCGCCACTACGTCATGGTAAGATGATCCAAAATCTAAGCTGCAATTATGCACTTATTTATGGAGTGTATGGGGGAGGTGGCGGGTTATGCTTGGTGTATACCTGCACTGTTGCTGTGTGTGTGTGTGTGTGTGAGTGAGTGAGTGAGGGAGCGAGAGAGAGAGAGAGAGAGCGAGAGAGAGAGAGAGACCTCTTTTAGTGCCTCCAGCTTTATTAAAGGGCCCTGAGTGACTGCTCTGAGCCCCAGGCTCCTTTGTATGCCGCCCCTTAGCCACAGGGGTCAATGACCACTGCATTGTCCCCTTTTTCTGTTTCTCCCCCTCCTCTCTATTCCTCCCTCTCTCCCTCCCTCTATCCCCTACTCTCTGCCTCCCTCTGTGCGAGGATCTGATTATTCTCCAAGGAGACGCCGCTCTCAGACAAATGCACGGCTGTAAATTAGGTGAGGGGTGATGGAGGAGGGCCAGAGGCGGCTGTGGGAAAATACTCAATCGCCGCAGAAACCTTTGCGCACTGTCTCTCTATAATGAGATTTAACGCACAAACAAGTAGCTCGCCTCAAAATCAGCATTAATCTTAAGCACTGGCTTAATCATTTTCACAATATCAAAAGGCTCAGATTCAATTGTAAATATTATTGAATTGCCAGGTTTTTTGGTTCGGAGAGGAAAAAAACAAAGGCTTGAAGTGATGTAACGCTACAAGGTGAAACCATGGAAGTACATTCTCTTATCTTGGGTAAACACGCAAGGGATGACTAACCAATACCCGGGGACGCTAGTTAAACATTCCGTTCACAGGAAGAAGCTTGTCAGTCTGACAGGAGGAGGAGAGGTTAGGTAAACATGGAGAAGAATCCCCCATGCTAACTGACTGTGGTGATTGTGTCTGCTTGAAGCCTCATACTTAAAGAGGAATTACCTGAGGCCAATCCTTACACTCCTGTAGTCAAACAATTTTTTAAAAAGTAGGGAATGAATGGCAGCCACTTTTGTGCTAATAGGAGTTCCCATATTGAATGGGATTTCCTTTATCCAGACTGAGTCAACAGGGCAGCTTATAGGGGGAAAAACAGGACGAAGTAAAGGGTGCAGATTTTAAATTATGGTGTAAAGGAGTTTGAAGTGTTCATCCAAAGCCCATTTCTTTCACCCCTTGAATGTTTATCGAAAAAATAAGAAGGAAGCTTTATCCATAGATCTCTCTAATGTGCTGATTTTGTTTGTGAAAATGAATTTTTCTCTGTTCTTTTTCAGTACTATGAGATGTCCTATGGGCTGAACATTGAAATGCACAAACAGGTATGTATGCTCTTGATTTCTGCTTGACATGTTTCTCACCATCTCTGCATCATGGACCGTGTCCTACAGGGAGTGTATATTTGTGTGTGTGTTGCACCGCTCTCTCTCGCTCACTCTCCCTCTCACACTCACATATACATAAACACTATCATTGTTTCCCTTGCTGCCTCTGCTGAGCTCACACCACATGCCTGTATGGTCAGGCAGCTTTGATAAGATTAAAGTCAGGCATTTGGCAGGAGAGCCCTTGTGTCTTAATGACTGAAGAGAGAGGAGTCTGCCCAGGCCCCATTATGTCAGCACATTTAAGACACCCCTATAAATTAAAGCTGGCGAAAAATAGTGCCCGCCGTAAATTCAGCCCTTCCAATCAATTCCTTACCACACTGAAATTTAACAGTGCATATACCTGACTCAGGCTCTCTTTTGGGATCAATCGTCAGATTGTGTTTTCTTTACCTGCCTGGCATTTTCCAGAGGCTAATCTTAGATAAATGTCTTTGGGGGTGTGTGTGGGTATGTGTGTTGTTTTTGATTTATTGCATGACTTTGTACTGCAGATAATAAGGAGATAGGAGTTGCCCTGTTGATGTGACTGGCTGTTATGTTGGGAGGTTGCTTAGCTTAGCCTGCTCTTTCTTACTCTCCTGGCATCTTCTGAAGGTTAAGGTTAATGGCATCAGGGCGGGGAGTGTTGGAGCAGACGATCCATCAGTGTCCTGTGTGTGTATCGCTGCAGCTGTCCTTCAGGTCCCATGTTTTTTTGATGGCTCCTGTCAGCCACTTATCTCCCAGTTGAGAATGGCGCAAGCCAAAGGGAGGGGATGGTGGTTTGCAGAGGCAGCGGGGCAGGAGAGTAGGAGGGCCAACCCTGTGTAAACAGGTTAATCGACTGATCCATTTTAGCACCTTGACTTTTATCAGCCACTGCCACTGAGCCCATGGAAGCGCTTGAATAATTCATCCAGTCCCAGCTCTAACCTGCTAGAGGCGAGAGAGGAGGGTGTTGGTGAACACACACACACACCCTCTCAGACCATCATCCAGCTCAGCCCTCCTACATTAACCCCAGCCCAGGAGAAGGAGCGCAGACAGGGAGTGGTTAACCACCAGAGGTGGCTCAGATTACTGCTTTCACGCTGCCATATTATCCTCCGGCTTGAGGATTTATTTCAACTGACAGGAAAATCCGTCTCTGCATCTGTAGTGGGTTTTTTTTTTCTTTCTTTCTTTCTTTCTTTCTTTTTCTCCTTCAGTGTTTTGTATTTTAAAAAGACGAGGCGTAATGCAGATTTTCAAGAGGTGTGTTTGTGTCTGATATCTGCAGACAGCCATAGTGGCAGGCGGAAATGTGGCTCTCACGCCTGAACCGGCATGTCATTGAGCTGCCACTATGGATTATTGTTATTATGGGTTGATCTAAATTTGTTTCACCTGTTGTGAATGATTTAGGAATCCCTCCCCCATCCAGCCAGGTGGTTGCTGCGTGCCAATCGAGACCTGAATTGAGCTGGTCTGTCTTTGCGGTTGACACAGGGACGCTGATCAATGATTTATACAGGGGGACTGTAGTAAGTGTTTGCTAACTGCTGGATGGCCCTTCTTAGTGCGAGCCAAAGCAAACAAGACTTGCTGTGTGAGGTGAGAGCACACAACCCCTGTTAAAAGAAAACACTCTGTTGTGGTTAATGCGCAAGGGGCTAGGGCCCAGGCCAGCTCCATCTCTCATTTTCTCACTTATTAGTCTGTGTTTATTTCCGAGAACGTGAATCCATAAACAAGGAAGTGAAGGAGGGCTGTCTCTTTTGTGGGTGTTTTTGGGTGACACATTTGTGCAATGTTTACTTTAATTCTTAGACTCCCAGCTCTCTCCCACTGATGAGGGAGTAAAAACTATTGTCCATATAGAGCTTGAGCCCTAGCCACTGCCGTGTGCTGATCAATGCAGGTAAACGCAAATGCCAATTCTTAGCTCAGTCTCATGCTGACAGCACTTTTGGATGGTGCAGGCACCTCTAGTTTGTTAGTCCTTCATTACTAGGTGTCAGTCATAGAGCACCATTTCATTCTCTGTTAAAAACTAGAGCCCCATCAGCCTGCCTGGGTCAAGTATTGTTTTTGATGGGGACACATGGCTGTGAGCACCAGTTGTTTTCTCTCTATATTCAATGCTCATCAGTGTCTCACTCCATTCCGCTGCTGCTGATAGCAACAGACAAATAGCTTTCAGCATGCCATTGACAGGCTGGCCCTAGAGTGCTCTTGAAGGGGTGCTAGACAGGTCCGAGTACCTGTAATTGTGTACCAGAGCGTGAAGCTCCTCACTCAAGAGCAGGGCTTTCATCTGTTTAAAGTGACAACGTCCTATTTTTATCCCTAGCCAGAGCTAAAAAGCTCCTTGCTTGTCCAGCTTTGTACACCCGATTGCAGTTACACACATGCTAACACGGATGCTGTTACATTTCACCCCCCCAAACACACACAGTGGTCAAGAATTTTTTTCTTTCTTGCCAGACAGAGAACGAAGGTTTAGAGTGAGTGACAGATAAGTCAACCCTTGACCCCACTCGGCCAGCTGTCAGCGTTGTGGTAAGCCCTTAAGGATTGCGCTCAACGCTCTCCAGGCCTCTCAGCAAATCCTGTCAAATGTTCGCCTGCTATTGACAAGGTTTATCTGGGCAAATAAGGATTATACACTGATCTGGCTCTTCAACCATTTTTTGTTGATGCATTTGTCTAGCTTTTTCCCCTTAGTGAGCGTTCGGCTTGCAGATCCTTGTTTTGAGTCATTTTATTTTTCTTTAAAAGCAAAATGTTGCTTTACACCCCATTAATTCAGTAAATCGAGCATACTTTCATGCAAACATCCTATGACAAAATTATAAGGCTGGCTGTTTATTACATGCAGAGCCAACTGCCTGAAAAAGTAGTTTTTAGAGAGCAGGGGATGTGTAGAGCAAGGCAAGAAATCTTGGAATGTCTTTTATGATGATATTGGTCCTTGCTTTTGATCGGCTGTACTCTCCCCCAGATTAACACCAATATATTCCTGATATCTAGCTGCCCTCTTGGCTATTCCAGACTGTCTTTTTGTCTATGGATTGGCCTGAAATGAATCTCTCCTCCTCATCAGGAGAAGGGTGTGACAAAGGAAGAAAAACTTTGATAATCTCATATAGAAATATTGTGTTTGGCCTCTATGGCCACTTGGCATTTTTGGCAATACATTATAAATAATTTCCCAGTCAGTACAGCGCTGCGTGTTTGCCATTGAAATGAGAAATAGGGCTGAAGAGCGCTGTGATGTGTTTGTGCTCGGCTTTGGCCCCAGGGTGAACCAAGGCTCATAAATTCCGTAGATGTTGCATCCATAGCTGAGTTATCTCTTCCCCCACCCCACACCCCCCCCTGCTTCATCACACCCTTTTCTGCTTTGGTCTCTGTGAAAGCTGGAGGCAGACCTGTGATGTGAAGCTCTTTCATCACTGGATGGGACTGTGATTTAGACAGTGCTGTGTTCCTGCTTTCTGCTGCCAAGGAGAAGGATAGAAAGACGGAGGACAAGTGACTGTAGCTGGCTTTCTGGAAAAAGATGTGGAAGAGTGCTGGACTTAGAATAGATGCATTAGAAAGGCCCCCCCTTTCCTTCAGTCATCCCCCCGCCACCATTTCCCCTCTTTATCCACCTTCCGCGAGCAGCGCTCATCTGATCGACAGGCCGAAAATTCAATTTAATGACCTGCCCGTGTGCCTGTAATGTGATTTTACAGGCTGTTACGGTCAAGCTGAGGTAGCATTTGCATAATGATCGGAGCACGATAGGAGATGGGAGCTGTTCGTCCATAGTTGCCATAGCGACGGCCAGTGGGTGGAGACAGAATGGAGATTGGATCCCTGTGGCGGGTTAGATGGATGAAGAGGGGTGGTGGGGAGGAGCTGAATATGCCCAGGCTGCTGACAGATCTGGCCCTAGTCCACTTTCTCTCATTAGCGAGCACTGGCTGCAGGCACCTACTGCTGCTGCTGCTGTAGACGTTTTCATCTCCAACCAGAAGTCTTACCTTAATTCCAACATCAACACGACTGACTTTTCAGCATGAATAGAAGTCTAGTGTAGGCTTAACTTTAAACGTTTTTGCAATACTTTCTCAAATATGACAGCAGCTTAAGCATTCGTTTCTATTGAATGTTGACATGTGGGTCACAGCACATCTCTGTTATACAGCACGGGGGAGTTGCAGGGAAGTCCTCAGCAGCAGTAGACTGCATTACCGGCCTGACAGTGGGTGAAGTGTAATGGTGCTCTTAACGCGGCTCGCCTCTGGCGGGCTCGTGTTCTGTGCGGTTTGGAGTGTACACTCATCGCAGCTGCACTCTCTCTCCCCTGGGCTCTCCTAATGCTTTAAATATTTCACATGTCAATATCACGCTGTTTGGAGTGTGTCGAGTCAAGCACTGCTGATTGCCATGGTAATTGACTTAATCGTCGTAAACACTAAAAAGGGTTGAGTCAAGCTTTTTTTTTTTTTCTTTTTTCTCTTTTTTCTTCTTCTTTTTTTTTTTTGCCTTTTATGTGCCATAGTTTCCAGAGCTACTCAATTGCTTCATCTTTTTTTGTTTCTCTTTTTCTCTTGCAGACAGAGATCGCTAAAAGGCTTAATGCAATTTTAGCTCAGATCATGCCTTTTCTGTCACAAGAGGTGAGTTATGATGTTTCTTATAAACTTCGAGCCTAGTTTTGTTTCAAATGAGATGATTGGATACTGACAGCAGTGATCTTATTTTAAATGAGATACCTTCTACTAAGTGCATATACATGTGTTTTTTATATATGTATATATATATATATATATTATATATCAAATTTAAAATCTGCCTGTGTGTGCCGATCAGCCACGACAGTTGAAGTGAATAACAATGATTGTCTACATACACTGCTAACTGTCAAGGTTACATTATGCAAACATTGTTCTTAGTATTCAGTGGTTACTGCCTTCTTTCAAAAGTGGTCCATGGAAAGATGATGGGTAAAACTGGCCACATGATCATGGGCGCTAAGACGAGCCTGTTTGATTTGATCCTACTGAAGAGCTACAATAGCACAAATGGCTAAAAATATCGGTGCTTTTTTAATAGAAAGGTGTCCGGACACAAAGTGCATCACAGCTTGCACATGGAACCTGTCGGTGTCCAAACTGATCCCTCTCTTTCAATAAAAGCATGCATACAATTGGCATTTAAGCATCAAAACATTTCCATGGAGCAATGGAAGAATGTGGCCTGGCCTGTGAATTATGCTGATGGATGGTTGTATGTGTTTCTAATCTGGAGAAAAAGATGGCACCTGGAGGCACTAAGTGAGCCAGCCAGCGTGATGCTCCGGGCAGTGTTCTGCAGGAATAATGTTTGGGTATTACTTTGATGGTTGCCACTTATCTAAACACTGTTTCCGAACAAGGATAATGACCCCTTAATGACAACTATATTCCCTAATGGAATTGGCCTCTTTAATCAGGATAATGTTCCCTGCCATGCTGCAAAAAACTGTTTAAGAACATTGTAAGGAGCACCACAGAATTCAAGGTCTTGGTTTGGCCTTCAAAAACCACATATTTCAATCCAATCAAGCATCTGCTGGATGGATAAGCCTACCATTTAAGGCTCAACCTTGCAGCTTGTAGGACTAATGCCAACATTTGGGATCAGGGTTATTTTGGTGACAAGAGTGTGACCTAAACTGTATTAAGAAGGTGCTATTAATGTCATGGCTGATCGGTGTAAAAATGTGTGTATAACAATGTAAATAGGGTAATATAGGAAAAGTGAAAAAGATATTGTTAAACAGGGCATAGATCTTTAATTACCTTAGATAATCTTTGTATACAATTTATATTTTATATATAATAATATATATATTATTTTTAAATGTTTAAATCATTTTTTCACTCCTGTTGCAGCACCAACAGCAGGTTGCGCAGGCTGTTGAACGTGCCAAGCAAGTGACAATGACTGAGCTGAATGCCATCATCGGGGTACGTGGACTTCCCAATCTGCCTCTCACCGTGTGTATTCCCCTTTAATTCTTTCATTTTTACTGTAGTAGAGGGGCAAACCTGTGCCGTCATTACCTCAAAATTGCTGCTGTAGTTTAAACTGATTGAACTCCATACTGACTATGTGCAGTTTTGCCCCTTTCTTAAATCTTTTTTGGATTTCTCTTGAAGATAAAATGAAACGTATTAACGTGCATGCCTTTAACACAAATTTGTAATTTTGACTGATGTGCTTCACTTGTGTCCATGACCTTCCGTGCATTTCTCTCTGTTGCTAGGCTTGGCTTTTTGGTTAGTTATCTAATGCTTGGTTGGGATTAGTGTGTCTGTAGGCTAGGCCAGCTGTATTTGGGCTACTGTATGTACCTTGGATGTGTCCTGTCCCTGAATGTGAATGGAAAAGCCCTTCAGAGGACTTTTGTGGAGGCTGCATGTCTTTAATTGGATCAGGATTTAGCAGGAGGCTCATCCCTTATTACTGACCTGGATAGCTCTGACAAATAACAGATATATACATACACACACACACACACACAGGTCACCATGTTACTACTTGTAGTAACTCCTCACGCCTAGATGAGTTCATTCAGCTCAGGCCACTGCAGTTTACCTCCCTTTTAACTCCCATCTGCTTCTCATTGATCACTACCAAAAGACCTGGATTGGTATGTAAGTGAACAAGGTCCGGCCCCGTGACCCCAGAATTGGCTTGGCTATGATCTGATTATAGGAGCTGACCCTACTTGATTGGCCTCATGCTTTAAGTGTTGGCCTTCCTTTGCTGGCAAGGGGAGTGGAGGAGGACCAGGAGGGGCGACTGTGTAGCCTGATATCGGAATTCAATTAAAGCCTTAACACTGATATGCCACCCCTCTCTCCATTCTTAGATAATGACTTCCTGGAATCTAAGAGGTGGAATGAGGCAGACATGTGACCACTTTTTTTTTTTTTTAAATGCTAGCCTATCTACTGGGAAGATCCCGTCTGATAACTTTGATGCTGCATTGCAGCAGGGCCTGCTCCTTTTTTTTTTTTTTTTTTTTTTAAATTGCTTTTTGACTCTGTTGAAAGGTGCAAAACTGGAAGTACAGTCTGCAGTATTTTCACCATTGACATTGTCATTTATTTTGCTTTTAAAATGCTGACAACTTTTTCTCCATCCAAAGGTGCAGTTGACATTTATATTTGAGCTTTTTTCCCCTCCCTCTTTTTTATTTTGTGTGCATGTTTCTCCCCTCCTAATTTTTATATATGTAGGTAAAAGGCATTAGCTTATCTGGAAGTGCTAGTGTGTAGCTAGATGTATACATATTTTTTTTTGGAGGAGGAGGCGAGCATTTGTTATTCACACAGCATGGTGTGAGTGTGTGTGGTGCCAGAATCCTCATGAATACTAGAAGGCCAAGGTGAGATGAGAGGTGTGTATATACACACACACACGCGCATGTGTGTGTGCACGCGCGTGCACACACACACTGGCACTGCAGAACCTGCCAGCATCTCTTATTGATGGACCCCAGAGCTGGTATTAGGATGCATCTAGGACAGCTGTGGGTTTTTTTTTTTTTTTTTTTTTTTGGTTTTTTTTTTCTCCTTCTTCTTACAGAGCTATGACTTTGATCAGAGGTCTCAAGATGGCCTACTCCAGCAGCCCTCACCGGTTTGTGTATGAGTATTATACTCTATTTATTTTAGACAGCTCTTGCAATATTCTGTCCCCTTTCGTATTTTTCATGTAGTTATTTTGGCCATTACAGAATTTAGAAAATGCTGAAGTATACTGTAGCTATGTATTGCAGTAGATGGAAATGTGGCTCAGGACAGTAACACGGATGCAGCCATGCAGTGAACTCTCTGCTAACTGAGCTGCCACCGCCGCAGCAGCTGCTGCAAGATGTCTTCCCAGACCTCTCACAGGAGTACCATAAGATGGCCTCCACTTGTGCTAAGGGTCCAATTAAGTTGGTGTATAAAGGAGAAGGAGCTGGGATTTTCCAAGGCTACATGTTGCATGGTTACAGAGCCAAATCTTCAAGCTTATCCCACCTGAGGACCGAAGTAAATGGTGTCTTATTTGGCCATTTGGCTTTTCTTCTGCCCAGTTTTTTTCTTTTTTTTAAATCTGGTGGCTGGCCAGCATTTGGCAGTGGTATTTCACAGTTGGGGAGGAGATTAACACCAGGATAAGAGGTCTTTATCTAGGAATATTAAATTAGAGGAGGCATTTTATTTCTTTATTTTCTTGTCTTCATAGCCGGGGCTCTAATGAGAGTTCTCGATGATTGTCCATGCATATTACACATCAGTGGCTCATTAGCCAGAATGAGCAGGGAAGGGCCTCCCCCATGAATCAACTGCCTCTTTAATTTCCCTTGTGGTCTGTCATCTTCTCTAGTACTCACACACACACACACACACACACACACTCTCTCTCTCTCATTCACTTTTTTTCCCTTCTGCCACCTTACTCACTTTCTTGCTACGCATATACCTTAAAAAACTCACCCACCCGCATACAGTCCCCTGAAACACACACAGAAGCCCCCCAATCCTCTTCCTCCGTCCTCATGACATACACCCACTGGTGTCTCCTAGGCTGTTCTCATAACCGACGTGCCAGCTTTGAGTTGGAGAGCAGAGCAAGGTTGCAGGTTCAAATCCCAAGTGGCACTACTCTATATACCAAGCTCTCCCTTGCCATTCTTCATGGTCCTTCGCCGTAATATACAGCCAGCTGTGCAAATAATCGGCAAAGCTGTTAGCAATTATAGACACCTCCAAAAACGAGCTCATGATGGACATCTTAATAATGATTTATCCTCTGGAAAGGGCAAGCTTTCGGAGCATTCCAGACTTCTAAATAAGCCTTTAGTATTGATATTTACTCTTGGCACGGCATTAATGACCTGCTGATAATTCTGAAAGGTTGTACCTCCGTGCTCGCAGCACTTAGTCAATAAGATCTACCCTTTTCACTTCAAAAAGAAAACACACATACGCATGCACACACACACACACACACGACCATGATTTCACTGCGAATGGCCGTAAATGGCCTTAGATTATGCTGAAGTCTGTATAGAGGGAGGTAGATGCCATAATAGCAGTTAAATTATTCAGCCTGCCAGAGCATAATAATAAATTGTGGGGAGGTTTTTTTTTTTTTTTCTTTCCCCCCCTTTTTATTGGTGCCTGTGCTAAGTATTATTTAAGCTAACTTTAAACGGCACACTTTCCATGCTGAGAGGCTTTTAACTCCCGTCAGTTTGCCCCGAGCCTTTCAAATATTGATGGGAGTACTGGAAGCTTGAACACATGCCAGCCTCTGGTTGTTGGCTGCTGCAGATGACATTGTGTATACACACACACACACACACACACACACACACACACACACACACACACACACTCACTCATATATACACCTCAGCCCAGTTTCTGAACTTTTATTTTTTTTATAAAGTTTGTTTTTCAAGGGGTGATACATACTTTGTGCATTAACAGTAACACATGTGATTGGAGTGGGTAAATATAGTCATCAAGCCTGTGTGATGGTGTTAAGGAGCAAGTGGTGTAAAACCCATGAGCTCTGTTCTAGTAACTGCTTTCTCATGTAGTCATTTGCAAAGGTTTGAACAAAAACCAAATGTAATCAAATCAATTAAGTTTTACAAAATTGATGATTTAAAAGAATGTGCTTTAACTTTTGCACAACCCAAATGGGTAATTTCAGTAAATTAGCAGCAATTCTGCAGTAATATGTGAAGTTGTGTCTTTAATGTAGAGAGTATGTACTTAATTTTTTTTTTTAATGCACGTGTGGACACCCACTTTGAAAAGACCAGGCACGAACCTTGAAAAGACCCAGGCAACCGTTTTTGTTTCTATGGCATCTGGATCTGTGAGCAAGCTTAGACATGCATATCTGTTTGTGTGTGTATGTCTTAATTCAGACCTGACCTCTTGTTACAGATTTTCTTTAAGGACACAGCATTAGGCTTCCATGGCCTTTTCTGTCAAAACTTATTTTTCACTGCTGACTTTTAGCTTTCTTGGGTTTCCAGGTTTACTTGCCCAGCTGTGATTCTAAATTCATCTTTCCTGGCTCATTTACGTCAGCCTACAGTTTGAGTCTAATCTCTTGCCCATTAAACTCCTCCTAACAGCATGCATGCATGCTTTATCCAGTATGGAGGCACACAGGCTTTATTGTCTTTAATAATCATATCATTGCTGCAATAACAAACCCTCAGAACCTTTATAGGAAAAGAGGGAAAATACTTGATATCATATAGCGTGAGGGTGGGAATAACTCTCTTCCTGGCCTTTTTTTTTTTTTTTTTTTTCCTCCTTCTCCTCCATCTGGCTATGCAGTAGCTCCTATTGAGCAAGTGGCCTGTTTTTGTGTGTGTTCTCTCTGGCCCAAACAAAGTATGTTTATTCACAGCAGCAACAGCTCCAGGCTCAGCACCTTTCTCACGCAGCCCATGGTCCAGTGGCTTTGCCCCCTCATCCTTCAGGCCTGCAGCCCCCAGGCATCCCTCCGGTTACAGGCTCTGGTTCAGGCCTCCTGGCACTTGGCGCTCTGGGCAGCCAGCCCCACCTTCCTGTGAAAGACGAAAAGAATCACCATGACCTCGAGCACAGAGGTAAATTACCAAAATGCCTGTAGTTCTACATTCATAATGCAAATGCTTTTAGCACGTTACAGGGTTACAGGGTGCATGCTAATAACTAGACCACTAAACAGTAACTGATAAACATTACAGGACCCCTGTAAATACTTACTGACACTTACTGCTTCTCTTCTTTGCACATGGTCTCTTCTTTCAAAATGCGGATGCAACTCCAGAGAGCACGGTAAGTGTCCACTCTTCTATTGGCTCATGTATTTCTCTTTTATTACTCGCCCACTCTCTCTAATATTCTCTCACTTGCTCTTGTTCTGTCTGCTGCTTTGCTGCTTTGTCTTTCATTCTTCCTGCATGAAAGAGCTTCTTGCCCTGTTTCACGCCTAAGAAAATTTCCATTAATGTAAATGTCAAGTAAGACTCCTTTTGCCTGAAACGCGTAGAAGTTGCACTCCGTACAGTAATCTGCTTTCATTAAATTGACTAATGGGAAAACGATTTTTTTTTTAAATGAAGTAAGCCTTCACATCTTCCCGCAGAAGGGAAATGACTCGTATCACAGTGTACGGATTAGCACTGCTCCCTAATTTCATCACAATTAAAGACGACTTTGACTTTCCTCCCTTCTTAGCAGATTTATTTGATCCCCTGCCTGCACCCCCTTACACACTATCTCGTCCCTTGTTTACCACCCTTCCCCTCCCCCCTTTTTTGCCTGGCCAATAAATATGCATGAACACAGGCAGCGGAATTGTTTTCCTGCCTCTCATCTCCTTGTAAAAAGCGTTTATTTGATGTAGGCTTAAATCTCTCCGATGGCTGATTGTGGCAACAAGATTGGGTTTCCGGCGGCCCCTGCCAGAGCTCAGTGGGTGCAGTCATATCTGAAAGGAAAGGAGCTCCTGTAGCAGTTAGCAATCCTGGGTGGGTGGGTGGGAGTATGTGTGTGCGTGTGTAGGCTGCAGCTGCTGTTGTCTCAGGTCATCTGATAGCAAAGTGGTGACTCTGTTTAATGAGTCACGCTAAGCATCTCTTAAAAGGTCAGGCATTTTAGACACAGACACACATACACAGAGAGAATTGTGGGCCTTTTGCCCAGGCTGCTACTTCACCTCACTTCTCAGCTTAGTTTCCTTTTACACTTGCCATGAACAGGCTTTTTTGCCCTCTGTTGCCTCATTCTGGGCTGTGAGAGAAACCTTAAAGAAGCTGTAAGTTTTGGATTATGTTGAGAAACTGCTCGGGAACCATCTGAGAAAGGCATCGTTGCAGTACTGGCATGGCCTTCAAGCAGTTAGAGTGTACATACTGATAATTTCTAATGATGTGCACACAGGAGTACAAATCAAAAGTACCTTTTGTAGAGTAAACGTTTTCTGCGGGAAAATACTTCTCTTGGAGGCAAGCCAGCCATGCCGTATGCGTGTGGTCCCGCTTTTCTGCGTCTGAGCAGGCCAGAAACAGAGGAAGTTTCAGTGGATGGAGTCTAACTGTTGGAGAGCAGCTGGCTGTCTATAGCTACAGATAGCTCTATGTTCAACTGTCTACAGCCTAGCACCTTCAAAGGCCTACAGTCAGAGCCAGGAGGTGCCCAAGCACGCTACAGCAATCAATGACCATTACATGTTCTCTCACTCACACACACACACACACACACACACACACACACACACACACAGAGCCAGTCCAGGCCTGGCTGCTCTCAGATAAAGAGCCGTTGTTCAGGACTACTACACTGCTCATGTCTTCCTGAAGCTGTTTGTTGTCTCTTTTAGGAAGGGAGGCAGGAGGGGGGGCTGTGAAAACAAGTCCCACACTTTGGTCTGCTTAACTGTGGCTGCTCTGTTGTGAAGCCAGCACAGTCTAGTGTAGGTTGTTAGATACGGCTTGGCTAGTTTCAGCATTGTCTTAGGACTGTTTTGGGGTTTGAAGGTGGTTCTTTGGTATGAATATGCCTCATCTGAATTTTAAACAGTGCGGTTTTGGAGCGATAAGTGCTACTTTTGATTTTTTTGTTTTTGTTTTTTTTTTCTTTCTTTCTTTGTTTTTTTTTTGTTTGTGTTTACTCCCTACTTACTTTTTCTTTTCCATCTTGAACCCCTTTAAAGATCCATAGCTACAAAATGCGGCTATCATTCTGTATGTAGTGGTTTACAATTCTGGCTTGATTTTAATACTGTTGTCACAAGGCATACTAGCATACTACACATAATAAATAATAAACTTTTTTGTTTGAAGATCAAAGCCATTAAAATGTAGGTGTCCCTACTTGCTGTGTATTTTTATAAATGAATATTTCTTGCTCTTGAAGGTGATCTCTTTAACAGGGCAATGCATTGGACTGAGGAAGTTAATTGCTTTGTTTGTTTCCTATTCAGAACAACTCCATATCTCCATCTGATAGTCTGCGTACCTCCAGTGAGAAGCACCGTGGTTCCTCAGATTATAGCCTGGACTCCAAGAAGCGCAAAATGGAAGAGAAAGACAACATGAGCAGATATGTGAGTCTGGAGGGGATTACTTCTACAGGCTCATAAACATGTTCTTTTAATGTCTATTGTATGAGGGAGATAAATTGATATTCATGTTTTAAACAGGACAGTGATGGAGACAAGAGTGATGATCTTGTGGTGGATGTTTCAAATGAGGTGAGGTGTTTTTTAAATTTGTACAAAAACCAGTATTTGTTTTTATTGGGATCATTACCACTTAACGATTCTTAATTCTTGTGTTATGTCTTCCTTTTAATAGGACCCTGCCACACCACGAGCAAGCCCAGCCCACTCACCACCAGAAAATGGCCTAGATAAGCCACGGCCCCCAAAGAAGGACACGCCCAACAGCCCTGCATCTGTTGCTTCATCTGGGAGCACACCTTCCTCCAAAACTAAGGACCATGGCCATGTAAGGATGCATGTACACACACACAGATACATAAGCAGACCTTTCATATAAAACACCATTCACCTTCTGGGTTCAAGCCCTCCACACTCTGTCTCTCTGTCCCTCTCTCTGTCCCTCTCTCTGTCCCTCTCTCTAAATGGCTTAAGAGTGAATGTCTGTTTCCCAGCCCCGTCTTTAAATACATCTGTAAATGTCAGGGATAATGCATTTCCATAGCAGGATCAGTCATGTCTTCTCTACTAATAACTCAATGCGTTTAACCATTCTAGGCCTTCTGCCTCTGCAGAAAGATTAAAGGGAAAAAGCGGGGGATAGGATAAAATGAGCCTCATCTCCTTTGTAGCAGTAATGGGTTTTGGGATAAATAGCAGGGTTTATAGTTTCGTAGGAGTAGCGGGTTTGTCAGAATTGGATTGGATTAAGTCAAATCTTGTGCCTCGATGCTGCTTCACTTTTTTTGAGACTGTCTCTTTCTCTCTCTTTCATACACATGCATGCACACAGAATGACAAATCTTCTACGCCTGGTCTTAAGTCCAACACCCCTACTCCACGTAATGACGCTCCTACCCCTGGCACTAGCAGCACACCAGGGCTGCGGCCCATCCTGGGCAAGCCCCCCATGGAGGCTCTAGGTAAGCACCTACCTAAGCACACTCCCAGGACTCCATTATATACATATACATTTTTCAGGTTTCCCCTACTTGTCTCGGTTTAAAGTTGAGAGCACCTTTTTTAGAGGTCTTCCTTGTCTTAATTAGATATAGTCCAGGCAATGTAGACTGGGTTTAATTAACATGGATCAGCATTTTATTTGACCAGATTCTGATAATTGGCTCTGTGTCTATGTAGCTGCTCCTGCACTGCGCACTCCCCTCTCTTACCCGACGCCTTTTGCCATGATGGGCCATCATGAGATGAATGGCTCACTGACTAGCCCTGGAGTCTACGCTGGCCTGCACATTTCGCCTCAGATGAGTGCGGCTGCTGCTGCTGCTTATGGCCGTACACCTATTGTGAGTGTTTGTTTGTGTGTGTGACTGTATGTCCTCTCTAAAAGTAGCCTTTTGGGTTGCAGTTGAAATTTTCCATTTTCTAACCCTAACACTATGGTTTTGGCCAACCTGTCCTTTTAATCTTGTTTAAAACTTTTTTTTTTTTTTTTTTGTGAGTGCCTTAAAAAATGTTGCCTGGACTTTCACTGCCATATACTGAGCTAATCTTATTATTATTATTATTTATTTTTTATATAGGCAGGCTTTGAGCATCCTCATATGAGGGCCCCGGGTCTCCCAGCCAGCCTAACCTCAATCTCTGGTGGAAAGCCGTAAGTCTACCTTAATAATGACCTCAAACAGACCCCTTAACTTGATGCACTACTTTATGTAGCCTCTCTGCTGGCATACCACACAGAATGTTTCACCTTCTTAATAACCCGTTTTAGGCCAGTAGCTCATTGCCGTAATTGATTTCATTAACCCACTTCAATCAGTAAGTCATGCTGTGAATTACAGGGTAAATAACTAAGGAGACTCTTTTTAATTTGTGTTCCCTCTTCTCCTCCCTCTCAGGGCGTATTCTTTCCACGTCAGTGCTGATGGACAGATGCAGCCTGTCCCCTTTCCTCCAGATGCTCTAATTGGCCCTGGGATCCCACGCCACGCCCGTCAGATCAACACCCTGAGCCATGGTGAGGTGGTGTGTGCCGTCACCATCAGCAACCCAACTCGACACGTCTACACTGGCGGCAAGGGCTGCGTCAAGATCTGGGATATCAGCCAGCCTGGCAGCAAGAGTCCTGTGTCCCAGCTAGACTGCTTGGTAAGAGCTGAAACCACTGTGGGATCTATTTACTGTAAATGGTGTCATTATGAGTAAATATATACTATTGCAATACCTTTTTAAATATTTGGAATATAAAGGGTGTATATAATTTATAAAGTAATATCTTAAACTAGGAATCCAGCCAACATATCCCTGGCTCTCTATCTGGACAGAATAAATAATGGACAAATAAATAAAATGAATAAATTTTTTTTTTTTTTTTTTTTGGTCCCACTGTAACTGGACCATATGCCTAGGAGCTCAGGGTTATTAAGAGACTGAAAATTGCTTGTTGCAAAATGCATTTTGTTTTTTATTTGATAATAACATGAAAGTGTGTTTTAATGTTTCAAATGTGAGAGAAAGACAACAGTCCATATTGTGACTGTTTTTTTGGCTCACTATGCTTCTCTCCTCTGGAGCAGAACCGAGATAACTACATTCGTTCCTGCAAACTGTTGCCCGATGGGCGCACGCTGATTGTGGGTGGTGAGGCCAGCACTCTGACCATCTGGGACCTGGCCTCGCAGACACCCCGCATCAAGGCTGAGCTGACCTCTTCAGCCCCCGCCTGCTATGCTCTGGCCATCAGTCCTGATGCCAAAGTTTGCTTCTCCTGCTGCAGTGACGGTAACATTGCCGTTTGGGATCTCCACAACCAAACTCTTGTCAGGTAACCAGTGTGCAACTATATTGCAACATTATTGTTATTGATGGAAGGAAGCTGGTCATCAAATTGCCTCGTCTGTTCCAGGCAATTCCAAGGCCATACAGATGGTGCCAGCTGCATTGACATTTCACATGATGGAACCAAGCTGTGGACAGGAGGACTGGACAACACTGTGCGTTCATGGGACCTGAGAGAGGGCCGGCAGCTGCAGCAGCATGACTTCACCTCTCAGGTAAAGCCCTGGCCTGCACAGTGGTTAACAGAACTGCTTATAAAAGTACTGATGTAAATGATCATGTGGTGTTTATTATCAGTGAGTGTCTTCATGAATGTTCTGACAAGTTGTGATACAATAAGATTTGTTATTAAGATTTGTCATTCCATTGCTCATTGAAAAAAGAAATTGCTTGTCACTTTGACTCCGGGCAGCAGAGGAAGGGGTAAAAAAAGCAAGTGTCAACTTTTCAGTCAACAAAAGTTATTAACAGTTTATATAAAGCAGCATATGTGGTCTACAAATGTGAAACAAGAAAAATTATTAAAATTCGTTCCTTGTAATGTGAGGTCATTTTAGTCATTTATCAGAATTTTTGTAATTTTGGCAGTGCTGTTGATTGTTTTGTTGTAAAAAGAATTTATCACAGGTTTTCTTAATGTCACAGCAGCAATTTGATGATTTAACATTTAACAAAGCACCTCTGTTACATGTTATTTAATAGCTAAACCTTTGAGTTAATTGTAGAAAGATGGGTCAAGCCAGGGGGTTTCCAGTCCAAGTCCTTGTAACCCCATGCCAGATTTTGAAATTGTTTCTTTTTGTTCACACACTTTACCCAGCACACAGGGAGCCTTTTAGTTAAGGAGATGGATCTGGATGACTAGATGAGGAAAAGGACAAAAGTAATGTGAGGGGGCCTAGACTAGGACTGGAACCACTATGTTAACAGTGTGTATAAATAATCAGTAGTTGCAAACCTGCTGCACACTAAACAATAATCAGTGCTGCAAAATGCCTCTATTTCTCTGAAAGTCTGAAGCATTCTTGTCTCACCCACAGATCTTTTCACTTGGCTACTGTCCAACGGGTGAATGGTTGGCTGTGGGCATGGAGAGCAGCAACGTGGAGGTCCTACACCACACAAAGCCTGACAAATACCAGCTCCACCTGCATGAGAGCTGTGTCCTCTCACTCAAGTTTGCCTACTGTGGTAAGAAATTTGAAAATGGGAATAACCTGGATGAAAAACACAGTCAAATCAGATGTATCATGTGAATGTCCCATTTAGTCAGTAACTGCAGTTTCATGATAGGATTGCGTATGTTTGCTTTGGATTTCACTTTTATTTGTGCCTCTATTAGTGTTTAGTGGGCTTTCACTCTTTTCAAAGAACAAACTAGTCAATGTTTACACATGAATTGTGTCTTTCAATTGAACAGAACCTTGACCGTCCTAACCCATTAAGCCTGCCTTCAGTCTCTTTGCACATATCTCCATTTAGCGCTTTCTTGCCTCGGCAAACCAGCAAAGCTCTAATTACGTTTGATTTCCCTTGACAAGGTAAATGGTTCGTGAGCACTGGGAAGGACAATCTGTTGAACGCATGGAGGACTCCCTACGGCGCCAGCATATTCCAGGTACAGAGATCAATACAAGCTGTCTGCAGGAAGCTTATGGGCAGTCCAGCTTCGCCCTAGAGGGTGGAGTGACCGCTGGCTGATGGACAGGGCCTGTATCAGCGGAAATGGGCAAGAGTGTATCATTAACGCAAGGACCCTGACCATTTAGACAGGATGTGCACCCGCACACGCGGTTGCTGTCCACCAGTAAATAATGCTAACCTTTCAAGTGTTTATGGTTGGGGAGGTCTGCATAAGAGCTAATGCAGCGTGATGGTGCAGAGAGAAGTGCTTATGTATACAGCTCTTAGTGTTTTCACTTTGAATGATTGGTTGGGGGGCCATGAGGAGGGATGCTTCTGAGTCATAGTTTCATGCAGTTCTGCTACAGGACTCTAAGTGTTTTGACAGTTCAATTTCAGCCGACTCACTTTTTTTTTTTTTTTTCTCCCCCCCCTTTCTCCTTCGCTTTTTCTCTCTCTTCTGTTCCACTAGTCAAAGGAATCATCCTCAGTCTTGAGCTGCGACATTTCCGCAGATGACAAGTACATCGTCACTGGCTCTGGCGACAAGAAGGCCACAGTGTATGAAGTGATCTACTAGACAGAGAGGTAACTGGATAGAGAAGCTCAGGCCGTGTAGAACAAGAGTGGAGCATTGGGAGTGCACTGCTCCTCACTCCAGCAACTCTTCTAGTCAGACAGCCAGGATGGCACCTGTCTGTCTGACTATCTGGCTCACTCTCATCCTCCATCACCCCATCATGAACAGCCTGACAGACAGCAGCCTGGATTAGTCACGTATGGGCTGGATGGAACTGGACTGGGGTGGACTGGACTGGGCTGGATAGCCTTTTGCCACAATTGCTTTTTACATTCTCGTCTGTCCCTCAACCACCACTCCATAACGCAAGTCATATGGCACTAAAGAAGAGAATGCCAATTTTTTTTCTTTATTTCTTATTGGATTTTTTTTAATACAGTGAGAATGTTCCATTTTGCAACATGAAGTGGCACTTCATGCTGAAACTTTATCCGTTTGGAGGTTCTGTGAAAAGTGTACATAATGGAGTATTAAAAGGCCTTTTATAGATTTATATTTTGGTGTCCAGTTACACTTGTGATGGTCCCCCCTCCCCCACTCTTCTGTTTTTTGGACGGGGCTTGGAAATTAGATTAGGACTTTTTTTTTTTTTTTCCTTTCTTTCTAAGGATATTTGATCTTTTTTGCTCTCTGAAAAGTTCGTTTTCCAGGCTTACTTTTATGGAAATCAAATTTGCTTTTTTTTTCCCTCCATCTCTGAAAAACATTTTGAGCTAGATCAAGTTTCAGAGAGGGGTTTTTTTTGGTCCTGTGGATCCTGCCCCTCCATGTAGTGGAGAGCTCTTGCCTTAGCAGCCCTGTAAAGCACCTGAGGCTGCAGCTGCGGCTCAGCAGGTGGAAAGTGTAGCTCCTGTGAAAAGTGGGGAGCTGCTCAAGACTGGAAAAAGTGACTGTTCTGCCAACAGCCTCCTAGAAGACAGGCCAACATCCTCCAGAAGGAAATCTCTGTTTGTGGAACGAGGGACTATGAAATAACTCTCATCATGCTCGCGGACAAGACCACTCCATAACCTGTGACTTCATAGCATTAGTGTATGAACAGTACACAGCATTTTGTCTTGTAGTGGATGATCACAATTTGGATGAATCGGTTAACATCTCCCTGGACTCTGTTTTGGAGCCCCTGTGGGATTCTCTTGGGTATGTTTGAATAGTATCTTGAATGCAGGATGCACCAAATCAGCTAAGCCAAACGACGCATAAAGGCCCAGAGTAACTTGCAGGCTTTCATCTGATGATTGTCCATTGCATCCCATTACTGTCACCCCCTCTCACCTTTTGCATAGTCTAAAGATACAGTTATGTCTCAACACGCACCAAAGTATGTAGCAAACTGTGTTGTCACTAAAGATATGTACAGTTGTTGATAATTCAATAAACTGTTTTTTTTGTAAAGGGTTTTTTTTTTTTAATTAATTTTTTTTTTTATTATTTATTTATTCCCCCCTGGCCATCTGTTCTGCTGCAAGTAGCTCATGCTTTCAGAATGTCACATGAAATCGAAGTCTTTTTCTTCCTGGCACTGGTACAGGTGATAAAGAAAACTGAACTTGCTTAAAGCCACTTAAGGGTAGCGTTCCTGAATGTTCTATAGCAAATGGAGTATTTTTTTGGGGGGGTGGGGGTTGTTGTTGGCTTAAATAAGCCAAGGCAGATGCTTTCAGCTTTGAGGCAGTCTCTTCCCTGCATGCATACATCTCGCTTTCTCTCTCTCTCTCTCTCTCTCTCTCTCTCTCTCTCTCTCTCTCTCTCTCTCCCCCACCCACAACCCCCTGCTCTTGAAGTGTGCATTTATATGACTGCTCCCCTACTCTTGTCCAGCTTTCTTCTTCCTCTCTCAATCAAGCAACTGAGAGTCTGTGTGGGGATGAAAGCTCTCAGCCCGATCAGTGTGCTTGACACTGGGCACTGGAGGAGACCATGGGGTGCCTATTGTTCTGCCAATCCATCAGTCTTTCTCCCTTAGTGCTATGTTTTCAATACTGCTGCTACAGTAGCTGCATGGTTATGGTGCCTGAATCGCGATTGATAGTGTTACAGGTGATTTTTAGTATTACAAAAGAAGTCATGCTGTTTCTTAATTTTTTGTGCATCTTTTTGTTTTGCAGCAATAAGCTTTACATAAAGTTCATTCAGAAGATATCCTGTTTTTTTTAACGGCCTCTATAGATTTGGTTTTGAATAAGTAACTAAATATTACAGTAGAGATTGTTCATGTCTCAAGCATAGAATTTAATATAAGGTGTTTATCATGTTTAATGATTTACATCCTTGTTTTTACCAGTGATTAACACCAGTTGAGCTCATTATCACTTTTTCCTTGCCCATTACTACTTCTACCATCTGTTTTAATGCTAAGCACTGGTTGCATACTGGAGGGAGCTGGCTGTAGTGTTTGCATGCAGTGGCTAACATGCCTGCCTTGCCACATCCCATTCATTGGCTGCTTCTGTACCCTGTGCGCTCTTTAGCCAGCGTAGATGATGCTGTTTGGGCGGGTGAGAGGCTGGCACGGTACTGAAAGACAGAGTAATAATCCCCTAATCACCTGAGCGTTGCCAGGCTGGGCTTTATCTGCGAAAGCCCCCTTGGTGCAGTGTGATTACAGCGTTTGATCTGGGTAATAATGTCTTTACTGTGGCCCAGCCTCAGCCCTGCGGGCACCGCTCGCCTTTAATCCACACAGAGCATTCTAGTGGAATCGCGTTACACAAAGACCACCAGAGTTTCTCTGCAGACTGGGGGAAGGGGAGAAGGAAGGTTGCCATGGAGACAGAGCCTTTCTCCCCATCTCTCCTTCTTTTCCTTAACACCCCCCCCCCACACACACACACATACTGCACAGATAAGCTTGAGGACAGGTTTCTGTGTTTACTCAACACAGTAGGGCCCTCCAATCCCTGAGCAGGGCTGACCCTGATAACACTCGGCCGCTACAGCAGCAGACCACTGACAGCTGATAAGCAGCAGCACAGCGCTCTCTCTCTCTCTCTCTCTCTCTCTCTCTCCCCCACTCTCCTTCTCTCACCCCCCGCCCCCCTCCACCCCCCTCCACAACTGTGGGTGCTGTATTCATTTGGATTAGTGTGGATTGGATTGGATTACCCCCTATGTGTTTAGAATGCTAATGTCCAAAAGTACAGCACTGTTAGTGTGGGAACTTCTCTCCGTTCCCTCCAACCCATTTCAAAATGCAGCTTTGATGACCTTGATTAACTGGATGCTGTAATCGCGTAATACAATCTACAGCAAAGCAGTCAGCTGGAACGGCATTGGCTGACCTGAATCATTTTGGCTGGCAAGTCGGCATTCCAGAGGTTCCAGGGTAGATGTTTTATTGAGTAGTCTGCATTCCTCTCTGTCTGCCTTGAACCTGTACCTCACTGCTGGCCCCTGACCATGGTCATATGACGGGCCCTTTCTGTCCCCCTCACATGTGGCTAATTTGCCTTGATTGGAGTCACACAGTGTGGTTGTAAAAGAAGGGGTCTTTTCAGGCTGTGCTGCCAGGCCTCTACTTTTGTATTTCTTCCAAGTAAGCGCTGAATTCTAGCGAGTAATTAGATATCATCCGTAATAAGATTTGTGTGATACGTTTTCCTTTGAGAACGTACCGGCACTCTCTCGCTTTGATGTTCAGATTAAGACAAGCACAAGAACCCTTTTATGGTGCGCATTAAGCTAACATGATAATTACATTTTCACACAAATGCAAGGGTTTTAGGCACAGCTGGGGGTAGAGGAAAAAAGTGCATAATTACCGAGAAATGTGGAACAAATATTACTTTCGAAAATGTTCACTGTTTTATTTGGCCAGCCTTAGCTCATCAATCCCAACCCAGATGTGCACATATTTGATTTGTGGAATCGTTAATTTCCTGTGTTTAAGTGAGTGTGTTTTGGATTGCATTTGGAGCAACATAAGATGTGTGCCTGAACGTGACTGTTTATGAAACTGGATTGCTTCACGTTTTTTTTTCTGGCTTTTCCTGGCAATAATCAGGAACTTTTCAACAAAAGATGCTTCAATTTGAAAAGTGTTTTTTTAACTTTAAAGACCGGATGAATCATGAATATTTCATAACTAATTTTCCTGCTCTGGAGAAAAACAAAGCCATTGCATATGACTCGAACCATGAACAGCAAGCCTATAGACAAATTTAAGCATAGTTTAAATGAAATTGTCACGCAAACAGATGTGATTAGGTTCGATTTCTAGGTTCCAGACGCTGGACATGTGGAACTGCTTAGGTGGACAGGATGGGTCGTATAATGACTTCCATTTAGGTATTAATTACCTCTAATGGGATCCTAAGCAGGGTCAGGTCCAAGCTGAACAGTGGCTAATTTGAAATAATTACAATGTTCTTTTTCTCGCTCTAATCAACCTTTTCCATTTGTGTGTGTGTGTTTTTAAGTTGTCATCCACATCTTCAATTAACCTAGATCAGGGTTTTATCAAGAAGCAGTTATAAAATTTGCCCTCTATTTTAAGGCTTGTAGAGTTGTATATTGTTCTGCCTGTTGGCTTGTGTTAAAGATAATGCATGTCTGCTCCTAGCATTAGCCAAATATTTATTTTATCAAAGAACTCCTTTTAGTTTAGCACGTGTGTTCTTTGTGAACTGCCATCAGACCGTGGAGAGTAGAGGTTGTGGCAGGCAAAAAAATAATACACTTGAAGGTCACAGTGAAAGTAGCAACTCCCCTCTGTTTTAACAGGCAAATGCTGGCCACCATCATTCATGCATCTCGAACTCGAAGGCAAATCCTTTCTGCCAGGAATGCTGCAATCATACAGGTTTTTTTGTGCAGCGTTGGGTTTGTGTGCCATTTTTTTGGTGATTTTATTGGTGAAGTTCTTGTTTCTCTTTTGAAGTGTTCTTGATCCATTTCATAAGATCTTAATCTGATCATCTGGATCGTTCCAAGCTAATGTTATGAGTATGAGGTATGAATGATTAGCTATGCAAAATTAGATGGCTAAGCCTGATTTGCCTTCCCTTAGGTAGCCACGCTCAGTAAGGCATGCAAAGGGCAAATGCACTCAGCCGAATGTGTGTATTTTAAGCAGATGTATGCAAAACCTAAGGACCTAAGGGCTAGTAGTGCCTTTGGTTGTACTTAACTCGAATGAGTCACTGCAACATACAACATGCACTATAAACTCTGGACCCCATTTTATTTTTAAGATGTATCAAGCACAGTTCAGCAGTAGGGAAGAGAGAGTGAAGCCATATTACCAAAGTTGAATTCATGAGGTCTCTCAGCAAGTTCAAAGCCTTGTTTATGTTTAGATGGTCTGGGCCAAAGTACCTTCTCGAGGTTGCACTTAATTTACATGACAAGATCTTTGGGCTAATTGTAATTGTTTCTTAAGGCAATTTCCAACAACTCAGCACTGGCATTATTCAAGCTTAGTGCATTAAGGTCTTCCCTCTGAGGATCCTGGCAATTAAACTATAGTGGCAACTCACCTAATTCCGACAACTTTGTGTTTGGCCCCCTTTCGCTTGAGGACCAACAGTGCCTTCAGCTACAGAAACTGAGTGGCCATGCACACATTCCTGTTCTGTGGGTCAGAAACATGACTCACTTGCCTTACATCCTCTTAAATAAGAGTTCTTGCCTGTGGTTAATAGCCGTGGCCTGAGGCCCATTTTCATCGTCTTGCAGGGGTTTTAATGGTTGATCAGACACTCGGCTAACCCTGCCACAGCAATTTCCCTCATGTGCTTCGGATTCTCCTTAAGCAAGCCTAATGTCAGTGTACAAGGCTTCCCCTCTCATCTAGTGCGATGTAGCTTTTAATTGGCTTAGACAAGGATTTGACACTGTTTTAATCTGTTGCTTCATCTTAGAAGGCCACCAAGGCCCCTGAAGTAATACAAGGACACCGTGTAAGGTGCCGATATTGTTATTTTCTCTGATGTCTCAGGCCTATATCCTCTTTTCACCATACATATTTAGTGTATATGCAATTAGGCTTTATATTAAAGCTCTGGCCTGTTTGTCCATTCAAGGCCATTTTATTTTTGTGTTCTCAGGTGTATATTAACCTGATTAGTCATTACTGCTGGTATATTTTCAAATGAAAGCCAATGGATTAATTGAGGGGTGCCTTGATGCAGATTAAAAAATGAAAGTGACTACCCTTGTCATTGTGAAACCCAGCACAACACAACAAAATTCAACCTCTGCGTTTCACCCATACACAGCAGCTACTGAAAGCACCCGGGGTGCAGTGATGGGGATGGTACCTTGCTCAAGGGTACCTCAGGGCAACCTACTGGTGAGGGAATCGAACCCACAATCTTCCGAGCCGGGGCCGATTCCCTAACCACTAGGCCACCGCTGCCCTAGTGAATATGATTATTAATAATGATACTTCCTTATATAATCAATGCACACCGGTGTTTTTTTTTGGGTTTTTTTTCTTTTCTCTTTGACATGTTTAGCATCACAAATGTGTCAGTCTTTCACAATTTTCCACTCAGCCCAGATTTTTCATTCACCATGACAAGTTTGGTCAAATTATGTTTCTTCTGTTAAGAAGTGGAGCTTTGAGGCAAAAGTAGATTGAACACTAGAAGTCAGTGGTCACTTAGGTCTTTTCTTGGTCAGCGTCCAGATTTTCATTAATGTGCTGCCGATCCATCCTTGTGATTTCAGACATAGTATGTGTCAAGGAGTATTTGTACTTCTAGTGTTTAAATTTGCTAATTTTCGGCTTGGATGAATTTGACTAATCTGGTTAAATCTAGCATATTCTCTGGAAAAGGTGCTCTCCGTGCTGATGCTTTTGTGTGAATGAGGAGGGGGGCTGGGTTAGAGGGGTTAAAAACAGACTGTGTCCTGGCTGCTTCATTGGTTCATCTGTCATCCCCTTCTTCTTCCCGCCAGCCAGACAAAAGCAGAGCCACGCTTGAAGTGAAAAGGCGGAGAAGGCAATCTTTTAAATGGATCTGTTTTCAAAAATATATTATGACATAATCATGTTTTCCTCTGAAGGCCCAGGGGAAGGCTGTCCGTCAGAGCCAGGGCCTTTCTCTTCGATCCTCTTCCCCCAAACAACAAAAAAAGGAAAGGAAAGGAAAGAGGTTTTAAAAAAAAAAAAAAAAAAACGTGGCTGTGTGCTAATAGAACCCAGAGGCACTCTGAAACCTTAGCCATTCTGTTTTTCCGCTCTGAGTCGGGAGATTAAAGCTGGGGAAATGTTACGGGAGGCTAGATAATTGCCCCTGTGTCTCCAGCAGACAAAAGCCAACGTTCAGACAATTCCCCTCGGTAACTTGTCAAGAGGGGCTCAAGGATCCTTCAAGACTGCAGCAAATTGTATAGTCCTGTCTAACAAACTACCAATCTCTGAATATTATGAGGCAGCCATACAATCCGGGCCCATAATTACAGCTTGCACGGCAGTAATAGAGTGGAGGCACAAAATGGCTTTTCTTGTTCCTTCCTCCCCCCCCGCCCATTTCATTCACAAACGCACTTCAAACAAAAAAAATGATGCTTTGGCTACCAGTTTGTTTCTATTTTTTAATGCTCCCATCTGTATATTCCTAATAATGGTATCGCTTTTTTCTGAATCTTACTTTGGTTATTAGAGTGAAAGCTACTGCCACTGAATGATTGAAACCTTCTGAGGACCACTTCATCTTCTGCCTGTGGGGGGGGGGGGGGGATCTGTAAGCATGCCTAGTGTTGGGGCAGCTACAAATTAACAAGGGCTTTTGTCATGATCCCCCTCCTTTCCTTTTCTCGCTCTCTCGCTCTCTCCCTTTTTACCTGCTTCATGCCTCATTGCCTCTGTGCCAGCAGCGGCAGTGTTGTCTGGCTTCTGAGCAGCCTCTCTTTTGTCGGTTCGGTTCATGTTTAGAATTAGCCATTTGACAAGAACAAAAGAAATTAATTGGTGGTTTAAGCCCTAATGAGACGGCTGTGAAATTAACAGGCCTCATCAATAGAAACAAACAAAATCCTTCAGCGCCGCTGTTGAGGGAGCACTACTCTGACAGAGCTTTTGACACAATGATGAATAGCGGGTCAGGAGAGACCATCTGTGCTTATTTAAGCCCCTGCAGGAGGGGGCTAGGCTCTGTGGCCTGGCTGGGAGTGATGGCGATAAAAAGAGGGAGGGAGAGAGGGCAGAAAAATAAGCCGAGAAAAGCCTCAGATTCACCAGCTTTATTCATCACCCTTCAGCATGACACCACTGCCCAACTATGGCTACAAAGGGAATAGAAAGCACTCACATTTGCATGTGAAAGGTTTCAGGGACTCTGACTATGCGTCCAGAAAGCCAAAGCGCTCTGATTTCAAGGGATATTTAACCTCCATTCAGACGGCAACAAAGGCCTGGCTGTCGGGCTGAGAGCGCCGGCTCAGGCTGATTGGGGCTGGGGAGAGGAGGGTGGCGGGGGAAGCGGGTAGGAGGGAAGGAGGAAGGAGGGAGGGAAAGGAGGAGGGGGTAGAGGGGAGGCTTTTGGGATCACAGACCTCATTTGTTCCCCCTCTTTACTTTGGCCTGTCTCTATATTCACTGAGGAGCTGCTATTTCCTAACCACCAATCCCCCCCTCCTCTCCCCTTCACTCCACTTTAAGCTGCTTTGTAAAAAAAAAAAAAAAAAAAAAGCCTTCACTGCATTATTGACCTGAATGTAAATGTATTAGCAAGAAGGCCTGACGCATGAGGTAAGGTCACAATTATGACAAGAGCGGGATAGAAATGGAGGGATTTAAATGCTGGGTGTGTTCTTCATCCTCATCCTACTCCTCATCCTCCCCCTCTTCCTCAGTTGTGTGTGTATGATAGAGATGGATATGGTGTGAGAACTCTGAAGGTCCGGCCCACAATGTCTGTAAATGTCCTTTCCGCATTTACCCTTCTGGCCTGTTTTTGGATCACAGGGGATCGTTGATGATAATAAACAGCTTGAATTGGATTGGGGAGGGCAAGTGGGCATGGGGAGGTGTGGAGCAGGACAGGATGAGAAAGAGCAGCGGTGTCTGTGCGATGTTTAGCTCTCTCGCACTTAGATAAGGAATTGTTTGATGAGGTAGGGAGGAATGAGAACGATTTAGGTCATCTAATCTGATTCTCAGAGAATTGGCTGAGCCTCAGTGGGGAGCAGTAATTACATAGTGGGATTAGAGGGTGCCACACAAATCCAACCCCCACCCCCCCTCAGCCCTCCCCTGTGGGGATGGAGGATTTTGTGTGTGTGCACTGGCTTGTTAGTCAGGAGAAGCTCACTGTCACAGTGCACTCTGGGTGATGTCCGTGACCTGTACGACCAAATCTAATGATATAAATAAATAAATAAATAAAGCCTTTGCTCTCTAAGAATGGTCCCAATAGCTCCGTGTACTAACTGGGCTTATTCTAAAAATACAGTGCTTGTTACTTCTGTTTAGTTTTTTTTTTTAGCTATTCAAGTAGAGGGCATTAATCAAGTGCAAACTAATATCTAATTAGTCCTTAATTCATCTGGTTAGAGATATTTAGACGCTAATAATGTTACTGAGTACAGGCTATTTTTATATCTCCAAGCCTTTCCAAGTACAGACTTGTTTATCTGTTTGTGACCCTCATGGTTCGCTTTACTTAGCTTGCTATGATTACATTAGGAGCTGCAGGATGTAATCCTTTTAGGAAAACACATGATATCCAGTGGACTAATTTTACACGCTCCAATTTTTTTCCTGTGTGAATGTTTTTAAACACCTACTTATTTAGTAATGTGTTTTTTTATTATGATTTTTATATAATGAGAGAACTGAAGCCTGTCAGGCAGGAAATCAGAGACTGAAGCAGATGACTGAGATTTGCACTGAAAGCCTCCTGTTTTAGCTCGATCATCAGATAAGTATCCTCCTGGGGCTGGCTGAGAGCTTGTTCCCTGCCCTTCCTCTCTCCTGCCTCCTGCCTCTGCCAAAAACAGCCATCAAAGTGTCTTTTTGCATAATTCTAAACCGCCATTACAGCACAGGCTAACAGGGTGTTAACTCCCCCCAGGGCTTCTGGTTGCTGACAGAGCGGCACAATAGATACTGGAAATTCTACACCGTCCCTGTGCGTGTGATTATTGTGTTACTGTGTGACAAAGTGTCTGTTCAGGCTTTGAGCACAACATACTGCACACTTATTCATGATGATCAGATGGGCTATTTTACTGCTTACTTGGCATTTAAGTGTGGGACATTTATCAGCTCTGTACTTTTGATTGAGTTATGAATTTTGTCTGTGACCATCTGAAATGAATTCCATAGAGAAAGTTTTATGGTGCGTGTATATTAACATAGTCCAGCATCCTGGACTACTATTCATTCTTTCACACTAGTCTGCAGCTCTGTATTGTCAGGCCGCTTCCAGTCCAGCAGTGTAAAGTCAGATATACTTTTTGTTTCTTTTTAAACATTTTTTAATGTCATGCCCAAAAAGAACAGGCACGATTCTACGCACGGATCTGACAAAATTCACTTGGTTAATCCACTGCTTGCCCTCGGCCTGTGCATGAATCAGTGCTGCTGAACAGAAAGAGCTGCAAGGATTTTTCCTTAACGATCGCCGGGGAACCGCTTTAAACGCTTCTGCTCGAGCAGTCGATAGCGTTCAGCCCATTCAATTATGCAGCCGGCCGTCCCTCATTAACAGCAGCCCGACCTTGACGTGGCTCTACTCCTGCCAGCCACTGCTCTCTCTCCACTGACCTCCCCACCCCTCCCCAACCTCCACTCTGTTTGCTTCTGTGCCGGCTTAGAAATCCATGAATATCGATTAGTTGTTTGCTGTGTAATTGAAAATGTCAGTTATGAGACCCGCGCAGATAAAGATCTGCACCAACATTGGAGGCCGACTGTTATACTGCCTGCTGACTGCGTGGGTGGGGTGTTGTGGGGTGGAGAGGAGGGTAGCAGAGGTAGGGGAAGGTGGATAAATAATGAATTTCATAGACTTGGTTGTAAGTCAGCAAATGGAGATGTCTGTCTTTTGGCCCCTTGCTCTGTTTTCGTAATATAGAGGTCTATATGGAAAAATATTCATGGAAACTCTTGGGGCAACCTTTTTTTACCCTCCCTCCCTCATTTTGTAACCTTTCTGTCGTGCTGGTACGTTTGATGGATTGACAGCCCTTTGCACGATTTGAATTTGGAAGCAGTTTCCTAAAGGTCAAAGGTTACTTAGCATTCCATTCACATGTGGACACGGCTTGTGGCGCGGAACAAGTATGCCAAGTAGCCCCTCATGACTTCAAAAGTAGGTGCCCTGTCCTTTTACACAAAACTATCCAGAGGCCAAACCTATCCAGAGGTTTTAAGAACCAGGTTTTCATGTATATCCTACCATAACGAAAAGAATGAGGATATTTTGCACTACATCCGTGGAGACATACCATGACGGTGGTTAGGGAGTTGTCCCAGATTGGAAGATTGCGGGTTCGAATCCCTCACCAGTGGGTTGCCCTGAGGTACCCTTGAGCAAGGTACTGTCCCCGTCACTGCTCCTCAGGGGCTTTTGATAGCTGCCCCCTGCTGCACGTGTGTGTATGGGTGAAACGCAGAGGTTGAAATTCATTGTGTTGTGCTGTACTGCGTTTCACAATGATGAGAATAGTCACTTTCACTTTTGAGGTTTTGCACTGACTATAATCATCTGCTCAACGGGGCTCCACTCTCTGGGTCGAAGAGGTCACCAATATATTTACGTAAACAAACCACAAAAAAAAAACCCCAGTTGATACATCCTTCACCTCACAATCCCGCCCTCTGGTTTCTTCCCTGCTTCCCCCTCCTAATCTTTCTCTCAGACACGCCCAACCTCCCAGGATGCTGAGCGGCAGAGCTACCCGCCTGCTGGTTCTCTAATCGATTGCTAATGGCTTCAGTTCCATCACTGCAGAGCGGCTTGGAACCCGGCCCTGGGACTGAACGGAGCGGAAAGACCATTTTCAGCTCCATGAGCCGTTATACTGCGTCGAGAAGCCCATTCGGCATGCTCCATAGCCCCGCTGACGGCTAGTGCACGGCTGCTAGATGGCTTTTACCACTCTCTCTCTCCCTCCCTCCCCTGATATGCCTCCCCTTTTCCCTCCTTTTTTCCCTGCTGCCACAGAACAGGGTCATTCAGCATGCAGAAATCTATACTCTGCTACCTCTCTTTACCATCTTATCTCCTCAAAGATCAACTATATGTTTTTCTATGCTTTTTTCCCTCGTACTTGTAATTAAAATGGATGTCTTAAGTATTGCAAAAGCTGTAACCACCCTTTTAACCTTTTAAAAGACGCAAACCCTGCTGTACTTCCTGCTCTGTAATTGATCTAATACAGACTCCTTACTCCGTTATGGTGCACTCAACATGTTAATGTGAGTAAGTGGAAGGAATTCAGTCAGCGAGCTGCTCCTTGTACTGTTAACTTCAGTGTTGGCTCGGCGCCAGGTCAGCCTGGCCGTTAAGGCTGTGTGGAGTGTTATTCAGTTTTGTGTGTGTGTGTGTTTGTGTCTGGTAACCCAGGACTGTGCTAATCTGGGATTTCTTCAATCCAAACTGAGACATACTGTTAATGAGCACCTATGGATTACAGCCACAAGCTTCCCTCGAGGCCACCTACAGGCCTCCAACAACAACAACACCTGCTCCTACTGTGTGTGTGTGTGTGTGTGTGTGTGTGTGTGTGTGTGTGTGTGTGCGCGCTCACGAGTAGACATGAGCTGCTATGCCAGTTTCAAATAAAGATTTGGTACAGAAATGCGCTCCACTTTGGGATGTATTCTTTCATCGTAACTGTTACGAGGTCACACCAGCTTTAGGGAACCTTGAGCAGGGGATTAGCTCAAACAGAGTACTCGATTAGCATGTGAGAGGTAGTGGGATCGATGCATTCATCCTTCAGATATTTGGGGGCAGAGCTGGCCTAGTGGTTAAAGACTAGGCCCTATGATCAGAAGGTTGTGGGTTCGAGTGCTGGGCCAACAGTTCACGTTGAGGTCCCCTTGAGCAAGGTTCCTTCCCCAGCACTGTTCCTGGGCCCTGGATATGGTCACCCGATGCTCCACTTAGGTGTTATGAGTGTTATGGGCTCAGTGTAGAGAAGCATTTAATTGTGGTTCACTGTGTTCTGTGCTGTGGTGTCTTCACAATGACAAATGGTCACTTTAACTTAGCAAAAATCTCATTCAATCTAATGAGTGAGCGTTGACTTTTCTGTTCCAGTTGCAAGCTGTAAGCAGTGTTATACTCAGTTAAGCATGTTGAAACGTATCACTTAAATGGTAATCGTCAATCCACTTCTCTTTTTATATAATCTGTAAAATATTTCAAACGAATGTAGGTATTTTTCATTAATTATAAACAAAGCAATACATGGAATACATACAAAAATAAAGAAAGATAAAAAACAACTATAAATCCATTTTCTGTCTTTCATTTAGTTCATTTAAGATTAGTTTGTTTCCTACATTCAACATTTGTTTGTGAGTGGAGTACTCAGAGCTTAATTAGGGCATTGCTAGCAAGGAGTTATGGGAGTGTTGACGGTTCAACATTATCCACCTCTTTCCACTATTCACTAAACATCTGCAATATTTCTTTCTTCTTTTTTTCTATTACTGCATGGTAAGCATTATATTGTGAAGGCTGAGGAAAAAAAAAAAACTCAACATCTTAAGCTTGGACATCTTACATTAAAACATTTCAAGCTACATTCAGTTATAGACTGTTTTATGCTTATGCAGAATAATGATAAGCACTAATCCACTTAGCCAGCCCCCAACTGACACACACACACTGCCTTCATGCCTCCCTGCCTGTTATGAACCCATCAACTGCAGTGGCTGATCATGTTAAGCTTGCCTTTAGATTTCGTTTCCCAGCCGCAGGGCGGCTGCAGGCTTACTCCGTTCCTCTTTAAAAACTCTGTTTGTACTCCCAGTGCCTCCATGTGGGGGAACAAACACATTAACATCCCCCCAGACTTCCTTTTGGGTGGCAGCCAGTGGTTCCAAGAGCACCCAGTGCAAGGAGAGGCAGGTGTGTGTGTGTGTGTGAGTGTGTGAGGTGCCAAGACGTTCTGTAGGACTTCTGTGCATGATGTGCCATTTGAATAAAGCAGTGTTTTCTTTGAGTGCATTATTTTTTTTGGGAGGGGGGGTTGCACAGAAATCTTGCAAACCTGCCAAGAATATAAACTAATGTCTGACGTAGAACACGTAATTTTTTGGAGTTTGTGCTGATAAGACACCCGTCTTCCTCTACACATGGATATATGTGTGTTATTTGCTGTGGAAGTGTCTTGTTTCTCATGTGTGTGGCTCTTGTGTTTCTAGGCTCAAGGAAGAGTGAACTCCATCAAGGAAGTGGTAAAATGAAACAGTGTAGTGGCATCTAATACTTTTATATACAATTATTTTGATATTTCTCCAAGATCCACTTCAGAGATTTATGTATTGAATACATCAGTTTTCCAGACTCTTGTTTATGTCTGTGTACACAAGAATCACAATGCACAAATGAGTACACACACACACACACACACACACACACGTATATGTGTGTGAGCACATCATTTTGGATTCAGTGTTTTCAAAAAATACATACAACCAAATGCAGCGATCATAGAGCTCAAATGCTCTTTATACCCCATAATGTTTGCAGATAACTACAAAAATAGTCATTTTTAAATATCCCAACAATTTCATAATTTTTGGTGCCGGAGCATTTTTCAGACGATACTTTTACAAACAAGTTCTATGAAGAAGCTATTTATACAATTTTATAGGTTTCAGTTCATTCGTAGGAAGCTGCAAAAAGAACAAAAGAAAAGTGATGTTAATAAAATGAACATTCAGAATGCATTGCGTTTGAAAAGTTGTGATCAAATCTTCTATCCTGAGGAAGGTTACATGCGAATGAATTACAATAAGTAGGCAATTCAATTATATTTTTATCACTTACTGTTTGGGTTCTAGCTTATTGCTCTGGAGATCAGAACATCTGAAAATGCACATGAATACATCGCCTTAAGGAGGAAGTGAAGCTTCGTCCTCAACCAGTTTGGAGTTCACGGGCCTGCAGACTCACCGCATGATCTGCAGCCGGCTTGAGAGAGAGAGAGAGAGAGAGAGAGTGTGTGTGTGTGTGTGTGTGTGTGTGTGTGTGTATGTGTGTGTATGTGTGTGTGTGTGTGTGTGTGCATGTGCATGCAGAGGCTTGTTGAAATGCAAAGCTAAGCAGTCAACACTGCTCTACATTTCTGAAACATTCCCAACAGACTTGGTGCTCTTTGAAGCATTTCTGGGCCAGGGATACAGTCTTGTTTGTTCAGTGCATCTGAGAAAAAAAAGAGAGGGAACAGAAAATCGCAGGCTATTTTTTGTTCCCTCAGTACAGTGGAGTGTAACGCTCTTTGACGTCTCAACAGAAGGCCTTGTTCTACAGCACTTACTGCCGGATGCCTTGATAGAAACACCCTTGTCAAACAGGAAGTGGAATAAATGCCTTATTAAACTAAAGCTTAGTTTTAGGGGTGGCAGGTGGGGGGGCTCACCAAAGCATACTCTCTGTCAGCTACTGCTGTGTGTGTTTCTCTGTACATTTGTGTGTGTTTTTCTCTCTTAGCTGTTCAATCTGACAAAGGAGGGATCATCAGGTAGCCTATGCAGCTCGTCTAATTCTGCCTCAAAAGTCTTCTGTCCACAGAACCACAGTTCTGAGGATATTAAACAAGACACAAAGTTAAAAACAAAGTAACCCTCTTGGTTTTTCATGCCAGCATCTGAAAAACAGATGTTTGTGTTTGTTCTTTGAGGCGCGTCTTCCCCCCGCGCCAAGTTGAGTACGAGCGGATTTACATTCGGGTTCCTTAATCTGTGTAAGCGAACCTGTTTCAGGATGTAATTCACATGGTATGTCTTTTGATTCGGATTAGTGTGGGCAATCCTCTTAGCCGCCGGCTCAGTATAACTTATCACTGACAAGGCCGTCTCGTGGAACACAGCAAATCCACATATCCCCCCCGCCCAGACTTCCAGCGCCTAATTCTAATCGGCCTAAATCTGATCGCAGACCTTAACTTCCCAAATACCTCTTGAAAACCATGGCTTGCAAGCCCAAGTTCATGTCGGGGCTTTCATATGAAAATCACAGCCATGGTGTTCTCTTTTATCCAAGGCTGCAGAATTAAAACTGGTAGTGGGGTCAAACACTTACTGCTGATTCAAGGTCAAAACGTTTCCCCTTATTTGAGCATGAAAGGTCAGTGAATGAAATGTTCGTGTGCAGTTTGTCAGGGCACATGTGAGACAAACTCTAGAGACTGAGGACTGAGGGCTGATGTATTTAGTGGGCACTAAGGATCTGGAGCTTTCATCCCCTGGTTGCTTTCTCAGGGTAGATGATGGCTGTAAACTCTCCCAGTCACACTTTCAAGGGCTCAAGCCCACACATGGCCCTGCTTATGGTTCCATATGCTGCGTCTAGTTTTTGATGGGAGCGCATCTTGTTGGGGGTAGATTTAGAATCAGGCCAGAGCTTAGAAAAACTGAGCTGGTAGCTAACATTCTCTGGCACCAGCTTTTCCCCTTCTCTTTTTTTTCTCCCCTCTCTCTGCGCTTTGACTTAGAAATACCATGAAATATTTAAATCCTTGAGTCATATTCTTTATCCTTTAAGGTTCTTTATAATTCAATAAACAGGATTAAAAAGCAGAGCAGGCATGCTCCACTTTTCTGTGTCAGCCGGCAGGCCACAAACAGGCTCTTATTAAACGCTGTAAGATTACGCCTTAATCTCACTGAACACATGTTGGGAGGAATAAAAGCAATTTTATTTCAGAAGCAGGAGGCCGGAGCTCGCGCCATAATCTCATCTTCGCCTTCGCTGTCTAAATGAAAAGACGCTGTATGTGTCAAAGCCGGTGTGAGGGTGTTCGGAGGAGGCTGCGAGACAAAAGGCACGACATGTGAGGTGTTTCTCTCTCTCTCTCTTTCTCTCTCTCTCACTCTCTCTCTCTGTCTCTCGCCCACACACACACCTGTTTTTCAGTCTCGCCTCCCTCCCCCATCCCCATCACCTTCCCCTCCACCACCCCATCCCCTTGCATGGGGCTGCTTACTTTAATTTGCTTCCCAATCATGCAGGATTTGGTGGCGTGGTCCTACGCCGGTGCAAGCCTGGTGTGAAGATGACGATAAGCCGAAGCCCTAAATCCCAGCCTCAGCTGTCTTATCTGGAGCTGCTGGGGCGAGTGGCATGCTTTAATGGAGGCGGCTCTCCGGCTCGGCTTTAACTCCAATCGCATTAAGATTTGCCTTCGCCACCGCGCCTGATTTCTTCTTCTGCTTCCCCCCCTTTCCTTTCTTCTACATGTACTCCTGTCTCTTTTTTTCTTCCCTTCTTTCTTTCACTGATGCAGTGCGTTATGAATTGAACTTGCTGCACGGTTGTAAGGAAATCCAGCCCATAAGCTGTCGCGGTTAATTATTTGCGTGGCCATTTGTCTCCCTGACATTTCAGTGGCCGCTGCTCTCTGAGGATACAGCACCCGTTTCATCGCAAATGACTTTGCATGCTTTTTGTGCTGATGCTGTTCCTTTAATGGACAGAAGAGGAACCCAGAAAACCCTTTACAAGACTGTTAACAGTGCCGTTAAAAAACGAGAGAGAATGAATCTGCAGGTATGCTTTTAGGATTGTATTTTTGCAACCAGCGCTGCCCGGAAGCATAAATATTTTCCTCTGGCCTGTCAGGGTGCATGGTTAGCTGTGGCCTTGTGCTGAGATGGTAATTGTGCAGAATTAAGTTGTGCCATCACAGTGTTTTTGGGGAGCCAAGCATCACTGTAGGCATCTTGTACACTTTCTTTGCAGTGTGTGAGGCCTTATGTTTGACCCTAGGGCACACATCAGTTGAAACTTCCAATTGCAATGGGCAAAATCGCCCCAGGACCAGCATTGAACTTATCAGCAAAGAGGATGGTGAATTAGCCTGTTGGTGACCAACCTTCAGCATGGGATTCAGTCTGGTTGTAGCTCATTTTGGAGCATCACCTTCTGTGATTTTTAAGTCTGATAAATCTGTGTATTCAGATCATCACTTCAGTTGATGTTCAATCTACACTAGGCATCTGACTGTGATGAAAAGGGTATATTTAAAAGAGTCCAGAACAAAATGCTTAGATATTGATGTAGATAAAATATTGATGTACTGGCATTTCCATTGCATTAAACGTTTTGGGAATATATATTTATGTTACAACCATTCATTTTGTAGCATGGGAGCACCAATATGAATGTGGTCTGATATTATCATTAGCTGCCTCTGTCTCTAACATGTATGTCCATGGACTGCACCCATATGATGCAGCTACAAAGAACCAAGTAAGAAGTATGAAGACCTGGTACCACTGCACTGAATAAAGATGTGATCAGGCTGAGCACAAGAATTAGAAAACAGAAAGATCACTGCACCTGTGGAGAAGAACTTGAAAGCAAACAGTTTGTTCCAAGCTATCGGACATTTTCATGGATGCTCTGGGTGCTTAAAAGCTCCTTTTCTTACAAGCATCATTTCCATGCAAGCTCCTCTTATTCAGCAGAAGGCAAGGTACAATGCATGGGCTGTGCCTAAGGTCTATGAGTACTTGAAATCTTTTGGCAGTCTCATCCGAGTAGAATGAAGAAGCCAATTAGCAGACATAGTGCAATGCTAACCTTTACCTGATAAAGTGAGCTCCAGGTGCCAGAGGCTTAGTACTCAGCATTGTTCCAGCACCCTTAGCTTGGCTATAATAAGGTCCCACAGTCCAGTCACATGCTTGCCCCAGAGGCATTACAGTGCCCCTGGCAGGGCTGGAGAAGGCCTGGCACAGTGGCAACATCAATCTCCAAAGGCTACTGTTATCTCCCGTCACACACTCCCCCCAGCGACCGCATATGTGTTGACTCAAGTACCGGCACACTGCACCGCACCGCTCCAAACTCCTGGGCCGACTCCGAACTCTCCTCCGCCTCTCAGGCAAATGCCAAAACAAATCTTGTCATAATTAGTGGTAATCCAGCTCATTACCGGCTGCTTAATTATCCTATTAATAGCACTTCCTGGGAGAGCTTGTTTGCCACGCAGGCAAATGTTTGTTCCCAAATTAGTCGACAAGAAGACAGCTCCATTGTTCAAACACAGGGCTTTGACAATGCAGAGCAGGCGGGATTAGTAGCAGACAGACACAGAGAGAAACAGAGGACTGCTTTCCTCCGCACCCTCATACAGACACTGACATGGTGCAAAAGAACAACAGGCCAGTACCAAAAATGCTGGCCCTCTCTAATGCTATCTTTAATACACACCAGTTAGCATTGTGTTACTGATAACTGGAGCTGTTTTATCCCTTACAGGAACAAGAAGTGACCCAGACTGGAAAAGTTCTGTTGTAGTTCATTATTCCCCTGATAAGGCAGCTGGAACCTCTCACTACTCTTACACATCTTAAGAGTAAAATAATTACTCCTCACATGCTCACACAAATGGCTGCTTGTACAAACAGTCGAGCAACACTTTGATTTTCTTTCAGTTGAATTACTCTTTGCATAGAGGCCTGCTTTTTTCTAGTAGAATTAACATTTGCTTACTAAGTAGCATGCAACAGTAAACTATCTACAGTGATAGATAACCATATTCATCTAATTTACATTCTTGTGTTACTACCACAAACACCCTTAGAGTTTCAGCAGGAAAACAAGCAGAAGGAAAACAAAGATATACTAAGTTGTGAGTACTTTCCATCCCTATGCATCATCTGCTGCAGTATTTCAGTCACTTAAATCAAGTTCAGAGCTGCATTTTTCTAGTGGAGAATCCCTCCCCTCACATTGCCAAGGGATGAAAGGTAACAGAAATACAGACAGCTGTGCTTATTTTCTTGGAGTTAATAATTCTGTTACTTGAGAGTGTTCTTTCCTGAAGTACAAGAAATTCTTCATTATCAAAGTAAAGGTGGGTCATAATTAGTTAATTTTTAATTAGTGACCTTTTGTCCAAAAAGCTCCTGTTAAGTTTTCAGACTGAAAGTGAAACTAGTTGACTAGTTGATTTAATTATTAAGAAAACTTCTTATATATAAATGAATAGCTAACTTAATATAACTTAAAATCGTAACTGTGGCTGCATCATAAACTGCATATTAACGCACTAAATTGAGTGTAAAACATACTACACAGCCATTGGCCCTCAGTAATGTAGCATGTGAAGTATAGAAGTGTGTGATTTGGTTCACAGCCTCCACCTGTTCTGCTAGCACAACCCGTTAAGGCCACTGCGTAGATCCACAGAAGTGAACTGTTCCAGAGCAGAAGTTGTACAGACATGACTAAAAATGCAATTATAAAAATGACTGAGCTTATCTTTGATAAAATGTCTGCTGCAAAGATGTGAACTATTATCCAATCTTTCATTTTCTTCCCAGAGAAGCACATCTAATAGAATGAATTGGGGCAGCGGTAGCCTAGTGGTTATGGAATTTGGAAGGATTGGAAGATTGTGGGTTTTAGTCCCTTACCAATAAGTTGCCCTGAGGTAGCCTTGAGCAAGGTACCATCCCCATCACTGCTCCCCGGGCGCTTTCAATAGCTGCCCCCTGCTGCACGTGTGTAATTGTCATTTTGTTGTGTTTCACTGTGTGCTGTGCTGTGTTTCACAATGACAAGAATGGTCAATTTCACTCTTCACCATCTCCTCCTTTATTCCTAATTTCTCTGCTGGTATTAAGAAGATCAGTCTTCATTGTTTAGTGCATCAATTAGACAACAACCCAGCAGTTTGGGTAACAGCATGAAAATAAGAAACAATGCTTCTATCTTCATCTTGAAAAAAAATGTGCTAAATTGTTGTGGAAGCGGTAGCCTAGTGGTTAGGGAGTTGGCCCCGCATCAGAAGATTGTGGGTTCGATTCCCTGAGGTACCCCTGAGTAAGGTACCGTCCCCGTCACTGCTCCCTGGGCGCTTTCAGTAGCTGCCCACTGCTGCACGGTGTTTGTGTGCATGGGTTAAAAGCAGATTTCCAATTTCGTTGTGGTTCACGCTTGCTGTGCTGTGACAAGGGTTGTCACTTTCACTTTCTCTAAGTACTGTTTGGTTTCATCTAGACAGAACCATCAATACTGAGTAAAGGGCTAAAGGGCAAAGAACAGTTCCAGTTTAACAGCATCAAAGGTTATGGTACTTTGTGCTTTGATAAATTACCCAGTGAGATACAGTCTGCCAACCTTATGTAAAAGCAGTTTCCTTCTTTACTACTTTATTCATCATTATTCAGTCTCTATGGCTTTCTCAAAGCTGTATTCAGCAGTCACTCTGGGTGTATGGAGACAACTTATATAACCTTAACCCTTAGCTTCACAGATATTGCCAGCAGTAACAAAAGCATTATCTGGATAAAACCTATTTCTCATAGCTTATTGAAGCAAGTAGAGGATTTCTGCTTGAAGTGGAGATTGTAAACTTTAAATCAGTACCAGAGGTAGGAAAAAGGAATACTTTTTCCTTTGAATTTAATGAAACATTGAAAGAAAAAAAAACTTGTATGACAGAGTGTAAATATACCTTGAATATTTTCATTTAATGTTAACAGTTGAATATAACTACATTCAAGGGTTAAGGCTGCAGTACATTTAGTATGTCACTTTTTATTCTTTAACCCGTAGGATTGCATTGTTTATTCATGAGTCTTAGGACCTGTGATACACTTATATTTACTATACAGCCATGATGGTTTACTTAGAGACTGAGGAACTGGAGTATGGGCCCATGTGTAGGGCTTTGCAGTTGAGGAAATTGAGTTACCTTTAATGGAAACTTGTCAGTTAACTGTAAGCTGTGAAGCCTCCCATGCAGATCAGTTGATATAATAACATTGTAATTTTTGTAAAGCAGTGGTGTGCGAATTTCGTTTCCTTGTGCCTCTAGCACTTGCTTCGGTTTTCTAGACCTGAGTGAAAGAGTGTGTGTGAATGACGTTGCTGGGGGTGGGGGGGTGGGGGGGGTTGAGTGGGTGGCTGTTGGGGGTGCAGTCTTAAGAGATTTCTGAAAACTGCTCTTTGTAAACTACACACACGTCAGACCGCGCACATGCTCCACCAGTCCCATGTTTAATAAATGACTCTCTCTTCACAGACCCTGCTCTTCCCAGCACATGCACACACGCACACACACCCACACAGCTTGTCACAGTATGAATAAGCAGTGCTTGGCCCATGGAGCCCACAGTACTGTCAGCCTATTGATGTACAACACTCTGGCCTTTGTTCCCCGTACACAAACACAGTTTCCACATTAATATTTCACAGGAAATGTACTCAGCGCATCTGATTTAAAGCCTTTTCTTGTTAACACCACTGGTTGCTACTGTTTTGACTCATGAGCTTAACTGGTCCTAAGGTGGATTTGTCAGTCAACATTAGGGAGAAATGATAACACTAAATGTAACTACTTAATCCAGCCTGGAGAAGTAATGCTTTTCCTCTAATGGTAAAGTAATTAAGATATAGGTGCTGCAGGCCAAAATAAAGCTAAATAAACCTGTGAGAACATCTACTGTAAGGGATCAGGCTGGTCATGCATTCCACTTATACAATCTAGCACCATTTGCAATCACATTACTGTAGATGTGAGTGTGCTGAGGAATTTATATGTAGACCCCCTTCTCTCCAGTGGCCACACAGTCCTGTTTGTGCTGGAATGAAATTAAACGAAGTATGGTATGATATCACTTGTTACAGAGGGAAGGGAGCCAGTGGGGGGGCTGCGTGGCTGGGGGGTGTTGTAGAGGCCAATAAAAGGCGAGGGATCAATAGATTCTCCCTGCAAGAGTGAAACATGACAGACGCAACTAAAGCCTTTTATGAGAGAAACAATGAATAATTCATGGCCGACTCTCTTTTGCCTAGCTTTGTTGTGTCTCATACAGATGGGATTACAGAAGGCTAGATCTTGGAAACATATGAAAGATTAATACGTGAACTGGGACACGGCTTGCTTACAAAAGGACTAAATAATGATGCTTTCACAGTGAGTGGCAGAGCTCCAGAGATGGCAACGATGAGATGTGAGGCGGGTGTGCGGTGTGACTACAGAATGAGAGAGAGAGGTCGAGAGCGTGTCCTGGCACTACTGACAGTGACCCTGACGCTGCTGATGAGACAGAATCTATTTAACCTAGGTCTAAGTGTTAAACCCTTAGGCTTATTTTTCAGTCATTAATCAAGATGTTCAATTCACAAAGTACTATGAAAGTTTTATGTGATATTCAGTTAAAACAGCGTCTTATTCCTTAAAATATTAGAAGTTTAAGCACCATTCAACCAGGCACTTTTACCCTGCTATTTAACTACTGTTCAGTTATTAATTACAAATCAACACATTTAATTACAGGAAGTTTGTATTTAAGAAAAATCTAAATTAATTTGCAAAAAATAAAATCATATTAATTATAAATTGTGTTTTACTGAATTTTATTAACACAAACATCTGAAGAGTCCATTTATGGTTCAGTGGTGGAAAGGACACGGAAAGCAGTTAAAAGTATATTTAAAAAGTGGGGGGGGGGGTAATTGTTTTAACTGTCTGGAGTCAAAATCCTGGTACAGGCTTTCAGTATTTGATAGTCGGATGGTTATGCTATATGCTAATATGAGTGATGTCCTTGTCAGTGACACCTAATCTTCTCAATGTATTTTTGGTGACTATATGTGCAGTGGTGCAGAGTCATGAGGGCCACCAGGGCAGAGGCGCAATCGGAGCAGCTTGGGATGTAAACCAAGAAGCAGCGAGGTCATGGCAGGTCTGCTGCTCTTATCTCTTCAAGCTTGTCCCTAAAGTAGACTCCTGGGTCAGCCTTTTCCACCCAGTCAGTGGAAACTGCACAGCATCAGCACTTATCTCAACTGTCAACAGAAATCCTGTCTAAAGAGACATTATTTCATAGGACTTCATCAATGATTAAAAGAACACTGAAATGTTTTAGACATTTACATTTACACAATTCATTTGTGTTCTTTAAAAATCTATTCCTAACTAACTAATCTAGCGGCTCAGTTGGCTAAGACATGTTTGATGATGAAATATTGGTTTTTCACAAGTACACTTACTGGGCTAATATAGCTATCAAGTAATGAAAAGTTACTTATTAACTAATCTCATTCGATGGACTCAGCAAGACCTTTGAAGGTCTGTTGAAGTATCTAAAACCAAGATGCAGCAGATCCTTTATGTTTTGAACGTGTATGTTTTGGGTATCCATTGACTATACTAGTTCTTCCTACACATTGTACAATCTGGGAAATTGGTTAACAGCTTCTCTTTCGTTTTTCTCAGGGCATTTCTGAACATGGTTTATTGTCCATGTGAAAGAGGCCACCGTCCTTAAAGAACACTGTTGCCATGAAGAGGTGTACTCTGCTTTGCATCCAGGTACTCTCTCTTCTTGAGGTAAGTGATGCGTATACACAAAACTGTTCACATGAAGTGAAAGAAACCATGATTCATCAGATCAGGCAATGTTGTGGTATTGCCACATGATCCAATTCTAAAGCCCATGTGCCCATGTAAGCACTTTTGGCAGTGGACAGCAGCCTCATTAGCACCAAGCTGTGATGTACTACATAACCTTTTAAGCAGATATGGTATTTGTTCCCTTTGAAAATCACTAAGCCACTAACTGTCTCTGAATTACAGTCTTTTCTCAAACGTTTGGTAGATACTAACCACAGCATACTAGGAACACCCTACATGACCTGCTACTTTGGAGATTCTCTAACCCAGTCATCTAGCCATCACAATTAGGCCCCCTTCCAATTAATTCAAATTCTTACACTTTCCCTTACGCTTGCACTTTTTCCAGCTTCCATTATCAAAAACCTACTTCCTCTTCACTGACTGTTCATTCGCTACCTAATTTATCCCACTCTTTTGAAATTTGTCATTGTAACATGATTCTCACTTTCACTTCACTTCACAAGGTTTTTCGCTTTTGCTTCACCTTACAGTGGTTTTAACAGTGGCAGGGTACCCAACTCTGATGCTGATGCTAGCCTACCAGTACCCTAGTGTTAAAAACAGATAAGTGTATGTTACATAACAGTTGTAATAGCGATCTTGAAGCCTTTAAGTTGTTTACTCATTGGTAATTAGAATATATTTTTGCTCGTTATGTTAGTATCATAGCTCTTTGCAAAAGGGAAGGAGCAAACTTCAAAGCCTCAAAGCATAATTTAGCTGAATAACTGCATTTGGGTGATGTGGAAACGATGAAATTATTAAATGATTTTTTCAGGAACACAGAATATGTGGAAATCCATCTCAGAAAGACTCAGCTCATCCTGTCTTCAGTTGGGCTGTTGATTGACTGATATCCCGCGGACCTCATTAAGGAGCACTGCTGGAGCATAATTGCTGTGTCCCCGGAACCAAGGTTAACGAATCCTTCCTCTGTCCTTGTCTATCTTCCGGCTGGCACATTAATTGACCTGAATGCACCAGTACAGGCGTGTGTACCACAGAGACATGCTGATGATGCTTGGAGCAAGCAGGAAAAACCATCCGTGAACCCAGATCAACACCCTCGTTAAAGCATCCCGTCTTAAATGAAAATGGATTGATTTATTTTAATTGAATGAATAAAGCACAACACGTTCCGTAATCTTCGCCGAGATGTTTTGGAGGAGGACGAAACATTTGTCAGTCTTTATCTATTTTCAATTAGCCGGCTATAATGATTAATTGAGTGCTCAGAGTTATGGATGAGTTAATTAGCACAGAGAGCTCGTCTCATTAGAGCTGAGTGGCGTAGTTACCGCATGCTGCTCACAGAGCTACAGAAGTCTCTCTCTTCTCGCTCCCTCTTTCTCTCACAGACATTTTCATGTCTCTCTTGATGTCTTTCTCCTAAACTCTTTTGTTTTAATTTCTCTCTCTCTCTCTCTCTCTCTCTCTCTCTCTCTCTCTCTCTATCCCCCCTCTCTCTCTATCTATCTTTCTCTTCCTATCTTCCTCTTCCTATCTTCCTCTTGCTTTCACCTCCACTTTCTGCCTCCTCTCTCCACACCATTTTTCCCTTGTCCTCTATCTCCTCCTCCCTCTCCTCCTTTTGTCACCCCATCTTTCCTTTTCTTTCTCTCGTTCCCTGTCTTTCTAGCTCCCAATTCCTTTTTTGCCCTTCTTTTTTATCCTCACATGAGGCTGATTGTGTCTGTCTGCTTTTTGCCCCAGGGTCACCCAAACAAGAGGACGCTCTGCTCACTTTTCACTGCTTTAATTACAAACATTAACATTTAACATTTAATTACTAACATTAGCATTTAGCAGATGCTCTTATCCAGAGCGACTTCCATTTCATAATTACAGGGACGGCCTCCCTGGAGCAACTTGGGGTTAAAGGTTTTGCTCAAGAACTCAATGGTTGTAGTGTTGGAGGTGGGCTCTGAACCTGTGACCCATGGTCCATAGGAGTGTATCCTACTACTAGACCACCACTGCCTATCTCAAAATAAGCCCTTTCTCCACCTTATGCTGTCTTGTGGGCCTTAGTTTTAGAGAACCTAAAGCTTGTAAGGAATGCCCCTCTATCTCACCACTCTGAGTTGCCATTTAACACACTGCATTATTAGCAGCTGGCTGGATGCCATAGCTGTTGTCTTCCTGCCTGTCCTCAGCCCTCTCTCTCTTAAACAGTCTTTCACACACCGCTGTGCCGGTATCAGAAAGCACGCACGTCATTTCGCTTCCAACTGTAATTAAGCTTGATTAAAACAACTGCTGCAGCCGCTTGTCTTTGTCTTACTTTACTCTTGTCTGTCAGGGCCCACCTTTGTGTGTGAGCCCCGACGTTGAGTGCAAGGACCGTTCCTCAGCACCTTGCCGAGTGTTAATTAAGCACAGAAGAGCTTAATAATTGAGATAACATGGCAATCGAGCAGTGGATTCCTTTTTATTTTTTAATTACTGCACCCTCGGGGTGTTACTCCATCTTGATGAAATATGGACAATTTGACAAATCAGTCCCTCCCCAGCAGACTTAATGCCTGCTGCATATTCATAGCTTTTTAGAAGTCTAATCAAAGTCGCTGTTGGACCTCCCATGTGCGTAAAGAGAGTGGGAGTGAGAGCTAGAGTGTGAGTGTGTACGTGCATGTATGTGCGCGTATGTCTCTCTCACCTATGAATGATTCATGCTGTTTAGCTCACAGTTGTTTGGGTGCATCTGGCTCGGGGAGGTGCGAGGCTGGCCAAATGGAGGGGCCACATGGCAGCTCCAGATGTTCAGCTTTTGTATATGCACAGCTCATCAAAAACAACAACCCGTGCCACCCCTGGGCCCCCGCCATCTGGGGCAGAGCCTGCAGCTTCCTGCCAGCCTCCCGGTGCATTATGGGTGGGAATGGGGCAGGTGGTGGGCGAAAGCCCTGCTAGTCTGAGGCAAGCGTTGACTCTGTCAGACCAATCTCCAACTCGACTTTCTCATCTCTCTGGAAATCTCGGGTCACGGCTGATTGGTATCCATAGATACGCATATCCACGTACAATCCCAATGCACTCAGGGAGGATATTTCATGGGCTGCCTCTCTTATCTTCCCTTTGATACATTTTTTATCCACCTCGATTGAAGATTCAGCTCTTTCATTTCCTGTGATATGTGTCCTGGCTTTTTCCCTGCGCCTTGCTGGGGAGCAGATAAAGCACCTAATAATCAATTCAAAACCGTAAGGTTCTCATCGGCAGCCCCTATTTCTACGTAAAACCCTGATTAGGAATTCATTAAACAGTACATTGGCAGCTGGCAATAGTAAAAATCTTCCTAAATTGTAAATTGTTTATAGCTTGATCTTGGTTTTGCTGTCATTTTGTGAGGACTTGTACAGTTTGTGGGGTGGCTTAAAGCAGATGGATAGAATCCAATGATATTAGTGGTCCATATGATAAAGCTTAATGCGCAGCTGTACACAGACATTTGGATGCCCTGGTTAAATTACAGATTTTGAAGATATAAAGAAAGCAAGTAGATCCCAATGCACTACTGCTATCAATACATTTCTCTGTTATTTGAGCCACTTATCACAGAATGAAAGGTAGAATCAACTCTGGACAGATTTCCAGTCCACCACAGAGCAGACAAACACAGTCACATTGTGTTGCTCTTTAAGATGTTCCTTAAAGCCAATTATAAGTCTGGGCCAGTTATAAACTTTTGTTTTTGAGTAAGAGTTGGTTTTGTTTGTTTTTGTGTGGTCGTAATTGCAAAATGTCTGGTTTTCAGGGCTCACACAACAAGTTGAGAACCATAAATCTTTCTTTTAGATGAAACTGCTGGTCTTTGCTCTTTGCAGTTGTAACCCAAGTTAGTTTTTTTTTTTTTTTTTTTAATAGAATGCTTGAATGATGGCAACCACTTAGGACATCCAAATGTGTCATTTGTTCGGCACAATTGGCATTGAATAGATTAAGCAGGAAGCCAGCATGGATGGAGTATGTCCCCTGCGCCGCAGTGTCTTCAGGGTACAGTTTGAAACTGAGAAACAAGTTGTGAAATCTGAAGGAACAATGTCTGGCATCACATCCCGCCCATAATGCTTGCGGTTCGCTTAAATTGTGTGAATCTAGAGTCGCTGTAATAGGCGCTGAAGTTTTCCAAACGCACTTGGCTGAAAGCTGTGGCTCTAGCCCCAGAGCTCCTAGAAGTCTTGAAGATAGGCCAAAGCATTGCAAGCTGTTCTGGCAGGAGACGGCATAATCCCTACCTCATCTTCTGATAAGAGAAGTTTCCCTGCGATTTCAAAGTAAGTTGTTGACTTTTGATTTTCGGGCCGAAAAAAAATTATATTGAAACGTTTGCTTTTCTTCTGGAAGTGGACCAGGCACTGTGCAGCTACCATGCCCACACAAGCCAATTGGCTTGGCAGCTTAATGACACCCGTTCATTATCCAATTACACATTAGGCAGGGCAAATTAGAAATCCTGGCCACAAGAGAATCAGCAAAAGTCACACATGAGAGGCATGCAAACGTCCTTCTATCATGGTGGAAAGGAGGTGTTTGGGCTTAAATCATTAGTGGTTTTAAATCCACAAATGTATTATCTGTAATAGCTTACAGTAGAATTTAAAGGTTGGATGATTCTCATTGTGTTGACTATGTTTGAAAAAAGTTTATTTTTTCACTGCTTTACAAGAATGGTCCAGTCAGGCACTCTAACTGAAAGTTTACTTTATTTATTGCAATCAAAGCGCTGTGCACATATTACCACATATGAACATTGTTTATTGTAATTTCGCTACTTCTGAGAAAAGAATTTGTATTTGTAATACATGGCACGGTGAAAAGCAGTCTGGCTCTGATTTTGGGGATAGCATTATAGCATGTATTATGTCAGGCCTTGAAAACATTAATCGTAATGCTTGCTTAATAAACACTTTGCATCTTGTAGCTGCAGTACCTCTCTGTATGTTATCTTTTGCACTGTATGTGCTGTGTGGCAGGGCTTTTTACCCATGCATTATTGTAATGACAGCTTTAATGCTTACCTGCTATCGTCCTGCTCTCGTTTTAGGGCTTACTGCCCGCCGGCTCAAAGAGGGATTACAGGCGGGGCCTTTGAATGAGTCATCACTTTCAACTACAGATGGAGTTTATGGTTCAAAAAGACATTATAAATATTAAAGTGGGATTTCTTTTTACTAGTGCACAGCGCCAAAAAAAAAGGCACAGGCAAACTCAAAGGATTAGATAAACACAAAGCTTCAAGGCCTTTGCCTGGGAGAAAACAGTACTTATTAAATTGTCTCTTTGTAATTTCTTTTTAAATAATGCATTATTGTTGAGACTAACAGCTCACTGTAGAAACTAGCTAAAAACTCAGGGGAGCCTCGGGCTGCAGCTTTGATTGGTGAGGGGCAGCACACATGCTGTTGCAGAACAGGAAAAATAGGTGTGTGTGTGTGTGTGTGTGTGTGTGTGTGTGTGTGTGTGTGTTTGCATGCATCTTCTACAGATTTTTTTTTTTTTTGCTTGAAAGGCATGAATATTGAATTTTACATTATCCCAACGCTTTTAATGATAATCGGCTGCTTGTTTTGTGAAGAATTCTCTTTTTTCTTAAGTGGCAGAGCTTTAAAATTCACACACATACTTATACTCTCAGTCTTTCCAAAAACACTAAGCTGATGTCAACACTATGATCTTGTGTCATAGGCAGCACAATGTAAAATTAACTTAGAAACGGTTACATTTCAGAGAGCTTTGTGTGGCATCTATGCCCAACAAAACTCATACGTAAATGCAAACAAATAGCTCAGTAGCTGAATGGATGACCGGTCATTACACTATTTTCATCGCTTTAATCAATTGTGAGGCTTCACAAACCTTATAACATAATCACTCACTCACTCCTTCATTCACACTTAGCCCGAAAAGACTCCACAAAGCTGTTACGTGGTAGCTTGTGCTGGTTCTGGTAAGTAGCTACTTAATAAATATAAATAAAGTGGTGTTTTGTATCAGTGAAACTTTTCAGTTTTGCCCATCTCAGCAAAGTGATTACTGACATATATACAAACAGAGCATTTCTAGTAGAATTTCCATTGCACACCTCTCTATCCCCATATTGCTGTTGGATTCGGGCAGGTTTGGCTTCATCAGTGTTGAGAGCAGCAGCTGGATCTCAAAGACCCTCCTAGCTTTAATGATGTTTCTCACTAAGCCTCACTGGCTGTAATTAATGTGCCCTGCCTGCTGAGTAAGACAGTAATAATAGTGACGAGCCATTATAGCAGCCCACCCTCATACTTCACATGTGTTTGGGAGCAAATTACTGACCAGGTCGATAAGCAGTGGGCACACGGGCAGATCGATATCTGCACTCCCAGGGAACAATCTTCAGCTTTAATGACAATACATTGATTTTTAAATAACTGCTCATGTTTCAGAAACGCTAATCACTTCACTGTCTCTAGGGATGCAGTCAGTCTCTCTCTCTCTCTCTCTCTCTCTCTTTCTCTCTCTCTCTCTCTCTCTCTCTCTCTCTCTCTCTCTCTCTCTCTCTCTCTCTCAGTGTCCCCATCCCCCCACTCAGTTTTTACCTTCTCTGTCATAGCTGAGTTGAGAATGATGGATAGTTGTGATTTATGTTAGATTTCACCTCCAGTGAGCAGTCCATTCACAAACTAAAGTAAGATTCACTCTTTTCAGAAAAGAGCCTGAAAAGGTCATTTTCTTTCTCTTTTTCTTTCTCTGAATCTCTGAAACATAACTTTTAAAACTAAGCTCTAAGATCCTAACTGGGTCATACCACTTTCTGTGTTTCTTGAGCAGGCCTTTGCTGTCCTAGGCACAAGACCCTGTTTATGCCTGTGTCATGCAATAGACTATCAGCCTTCTCACGCTGACGTTGTGCTGGGGTCATCTGAGCTGGTGGGGGCAATGAGGGCAGCTGGCAAGACAGGGCGGGTAAAGAGGTAGTGCTGCTGCTTTTCCAGACTGTCTGACTGAGTGACTGCACAGCATCAATAAATAATCACAAGAGAAGAGGAGTTTGGAGCAGCAGGTCTTTAGAGGGCCATGCTGTGGGGGCAAGATGGGGCTTGATTTGTTTGTTTTACAAAATCAATTAGTTGGCAATGATGGTAAACAACACAAATGCACTTTCGTATGAGATGTGGTTATTTTGACAAATTGCAATACATTACTGAGCATGCTCGGGTTGACAAGGAAGGATATCCGGGAAATGCTGGATGGAACTGAAAAGAGCAGTATGGAGGTATAAGGTAAGAGACTTATGATGATGAATGGGATGCTAATATTAAGATTATAACAATCAATGCATTAATTATAATAATTATTTGCAGCTAGTTAGCTGCAGCCCTTTCCTGGATGGAGATGAATGTGTGTAATTCATGTCTTCTCTAACGTCTTCATTTCTCTTCTGAAGGAGCACACACACTCTCCAGCAAACAAATCCCGCTGTCAGGAAAACAGGCAGACAGTGGCGTTAATTACAGCAACAGATGCAGAGACAGCAAGGGCAGGCACAATGGAGAGAAAAAGAGCTTTTTGTAATAGGACAGCAGACAGGTAACCAAGTCATCTTGTTTGCAATCTCTAGAAAACAATTTAGGATTCTTTCCAATTAGTCAGACTTTAAATTCCGCATCCCCAAGCCCCTACCTTTTCACAACTGTCTGTAAAGGTATTGTTCATAAAAATATTTTAAAAACCCAACAATTAAATTCTGTTACTCACTTTTCCAAAATAAAGCTGACATGTTTAATGTTCTTATTGCTTATTTATTTTTAATGAGAACTACTTCTGATGTAGCTAACAACTAATAAAATTTTCTGTACACCAGAAAGCATTGTTTTGACCTTATTCATCACACCCTGGTTTCAAAGTGATTTTTGTATGTTACATTTTTCTAGACTACAGAATGGCATATGGTATCGTAAGCCACATACCCATGTCTGCTGCGGCTATATTACGACTGTCACGAAACAAAAATTTGACATAGGCATGCAGTACTGGTAGGAAATAAGTTTACATTACATGTGTGTGTAACAAACCTCAGACTCGGCTGATCCACTTTCATTTGAGGTAAGAAAAAAAAAGATTTTTCACCACTTCCAGTATTCCTTTAAAGTGTGTGATGTTGTTTGCGAAGAGTGTGTAATGTATCTGACAGGAGGAGCCGGCTGAGAGACTTTATGCAGCGTAAGAGCAGGGGGAGAGCAGGCGGCCGATTAAAACCATGGCGTCTGGGCTGCAGACACATGAAAAGCCCCTCTGACAGGTATCAGCACGGATGTGGGCAGACGCTGGCAAAGCCTAGCAAAGCCTGTGCTATTCCCTGTGCAGCAGATTCACTGACAAATTCACCCACCCGAGCCAGTGGCAAATCCTCCACTCCACAGCCTGGCTCTGAGAGAGAGAGGCAGAAGGAGAGAGATGATGAGACAGAAAGAGAGAGGTGGTGTTGTTAAGTGTCTTATTACCTTTGGATAACGGCAGCATGTGTGTGCGGCCCAGGCCTTGTCAAGGCTGCTGGCGTTAGAAGCTCTTGTCGCCAAAGGAATCACATTTTAATCCACAGCCACATTATTACCACAGCGATGGGAAGGTCAGCACTCAGGCATGGTTAAAGCGGCAGGCTAAGCCCTCCGGAGAGCTTATGATAATGTCCCCCCTTCCCCCCCTCCTTTAGCACGAAATATTGCTCATATTTTATTTTAAAGCAACCCCCCCCCCCCCCCCCTTTTTTTTTTTTTGATAAGCCTCTCTAATGAAGAGTCTAATGTGAGGCAGCTGCAGAGGGCCTCCACCGAGACCATGAATTATTCAAGCCTACTTGTTCTTTGGACATTTTTTTTTCTTCTTCTTCTTCTTCTTTCTCCTTCCCTTCCCTGGTCTCTGGAGGTTTTTTCCCCTGGCCCGTATTGTCCATTATGACAGGCCATTATCCGGCCTTCAGGCCGCTGTCTCTCAGACGCTCCGTTTGTTAGCCACCCTCCCTATCGCCCCCTGTAACCTTCAACCAGCCGAGGAGAATGATCGAGGCGGTATTGTTATATAAACACTGGAGCCCGAGGCAAGGGAGCGCGAGAGAAAGAGCTAACACACACACACACACACACACACATAGCCTTGTCACCCCCCATAGAACTGAAGCAGAAAGCACCTTATATCTCTCATTCTGTTCCATCAATAGGAGCCATTTAGCCTTTATTGACTGAGACGAGCTCAGGCTATGTCGGACACAGCCAAGATATCAGTTACTGCTACTACTAAAGCAGATGAATGGAGAATTCTGAGCAAGAGGTAAAAACCTCACTAAGAAATATTTATACTGAGAAATACGTATTTGCTGCAAAGAATGGCGCAATCAGGTGAGAAATCCTTTAAAACGACGATCTGTGAATAAAATTGTTATTTTCTGGACAGTTAGACTGTTAGTGTCACTTCCCAGTCCACACAATCCACATGTGGCAACGAAGTAACAAAAACTGTTTGAATTCACTGTTTTTATGATGTCAAAGAAAAACAATCTCATTTACATACGGCCACCTATTTTCTCAGTTTCCTGCAGTTGAACAATTTCATGCTTTTTTAAGTGTTAATTTAAGTATTTATGTTTTGTTTTTTAATCAGGACATCACTTACAGTTCTCTCATGTTTCATTTCCAAAAGATAAAAAGAGGTTGATCCTCTAAAATTTTACAATCCAAGAATAATGAAGGATACGGGTCAGTTCATCAAGTACATTACACCACAGCAACAGCGATGTCCTCTGAACCAGCTGTATGATGGAAACTAGAACTAGTCACTCATCATGTTCTTGCAAGCACCTTGAACAGCTTGACCAGTCACAGCTCTAGATGAGTGTTTATGTGAATATATTATATGCAATATATTACAAGATGATTATTAGTTTTTTTTTGTCACCCAGCCTTAATACATAAGTGTATGTAGGCCCATGTGATGTGTCTGATGTTGTTTAGGCAAGCAGAGCAAAGCTCTCTGTGTGTGATATCTTAGCCATCTCAGATCAATGCCTGCGGCGACCCTTAAATCAATGAGCCCGGAGCATCTCAGGGAATCATCTTGTCTTTCTCTGGAGACCTCGGCTACAGAAGGAGGGGGATAGAGAGAGAGTCTGACCTCTGTAATTACCCTGTCCTGCAGCTCTAATTCAAATGTGTTCTGACTGAGATAATTGCCTATTGGAAGGCCCAGTTGTATCTCACGATAATCACCAGCAATCCCCATAGCCACATGGGCATGTGTGTGTTGGTGAGTTTGTTTTTGCACACTTCTAGGATAATGTCCTGACAGAACCAGGAAAAAATTGAAGGTGGGACCAACAAAATCTGATACATGGTTTAAAACTGCAAGCCTTTTAGACGTGGTTTGGCGTCACTTGTCCCTTTCAACGGGAAGGTCAGTGAGTTATGGTGACATTTCAGCTTTAATTCTATGATGTAAATTTCTATTTTGCTGTGTGTGGTCTCCACCAGGATGATAGTGGCCTCATCCAAAGAGCTTGTGACTTCACAGAATGGTTTGATGAAGATGAAAATTGTGTAATTTAAATGCAATGGCCTTTACAGCCTCCAGAACAAAAAAAAAGAGTTTGAGCCAATGCCACTGTCAACAAATCACCAGCTGATTTTAGATTTCATGTTTCACAAAGAAATGTGCATTAGGAATTCTGAAAATGCCACATTTATATTTGGAGTATATATGTGTAGTCACTTATAACATTGTACCTAAATGTCTGTTCTGGGTTTGTGTGTGTATTATTCAAGCCCCTCTCCCATAATGGAGTGTGAGCTGGTGGACTGAAAAGTGTGTGTATGTGTGTGTGTGTGTTGCTGGCTGACAACCCTGCCACATGCCCACAGGGATCAGCTAATCAGAGCTGTGATAACATTGAAGAGAAAGAGAGCAAGAGAGGGAGTGATGGAGGAAGGCAGGGAGAGGGAGGGATGGATATATTTATGTAGTTAATGAGGGGCCAAACATGGCTGTGCACTGCAGAGAGGGCAGCACACTGGAGCAGCGAGCATGAGAGACACACAGGCTAAAGCTGCTGCCATGGCGACACACACAGTCCCCATGCTACTCATTATATCACTAACACCCTCGGCACCTAATACCACACACACACACACCGCCTTCCTGATTAATTCATGAAAAGAGGGAGAGAGTGATTGAGTCTGCTGAGAACAGTGACAGTAGGGCACACACACGTCCTTTCGTGTTCCCCTGGCATAAACACAGACACAGAATTCTTCCCTTCATCTGACATCAAGACTCAGGGAGGGAGAAAAAATAAATCAACCTCACACAGATGTTTTAGAAAACAATAGCAAGTACAGCAGTTTTTACTTGATTTTTACTGGAAAGGGGCAGCCAAAACTGTGTGTGTATGTGTATGTGCGTGGGTGTGCGTGGGTGTGTGTGTGTGTGTGTGTGTGTGTGTGTGTGTGTGTCTCTGGGGGGTTGTGATTCTGCATGTGTGTGTTTTAATGTGGCTGTTTTTATTGTCGTGTAGATTAGCAGGCATAAACATGCCACATGGTTTGGTGTGTGTGTTTGTGTGTGTGTGTGTGTGTGTGTGTGTGTGTGTGTGTGTGTGTGTGTGTGTGTGTGTGTGTGTGTTGGTGTTTTGCCCAAACGGGTGCGTCTTTATCAAGGCTGCACAGACGTGGTGTGTGTGTTGGGCACAGTGAGGAGGGGCCCACTGGCACAGTCGGCCAGGAAATGGCTCTGGATATGGATTGCTCCAATTGAATTAAAACCATTAGCTGCAGAATGATGGTGGAGGGGGGTCCTGGAGAAAATGCAGGGAATTAATTTGATTGCAAGAGCATGGAGAAGCAGCTCTAATGGTGAGCAGGGCGGGGGCAGCGCCGACAAAAAGGAGAGATACTAAGTGAGTGGTTTGGGAAAGAGACAAAAATGGAGACAGGAGGTGAGCTAGAAAGAGGGCCTGAAAGAAAAAGAAGAAAAGGAAAAGGGTGGTGGGTGAGGTGGAAAGTGGCCAGATAGTTTCAAATTAACTGTCATTGTGGATAGCCCCATATATGATTACCTTTGAGGGCCTGGAGTGCAAAGCTCATTTCCAAAGAGAGGGCAGCTCTGTGTGTGTGTGTGTGTGTGTGTGTGTGTGTGTGTAGGTGTGCGTGTGTGTGTGTGTGTGTGTGTGTGTGTGTAAGGACAGGGGGGAGTCTGATCCCATGCTCCATCATGCACCTCATTCTCCTGCCTGAGACTGGTCTCATTATCCCCTCTCTCAGGGTGTTTTTTTTTACAATGGCAGGACACAGAGTGAGGTGTCCCATATGTATTATGCATCTATGTATGTATTTGTCTGTCTGTGTGTCTGTCAATCTGTCTTTCTATCTATCATTAATATTACATTTTATGTATATAATATTTTTTGTTCTGCATGTTCCCAGTATACGGTGGTTAGTACTATCAAAATGGTACATAGACGGGGAAGGTAACACTGGGATTATTGGAAGGTGGTGAAGGAAGTGTGATGCAGGTGGTCATAATCATGGCTGACCGTGTAGATTCGCTCTGTCACATTCAGAAGAAAATGTGACAAATCTTCAAAAAGGCAATTTTACAGGAGAAGAAGCAAGTTCTTACACAAATTCTAAGAATTCTAAGAATATTTCAAGTAAGATAAAGGGGGCTGGTGTTTTCTAATTATAAATATATATATATATATATATATTCTTATTAAAAGTAATTATAATGAAAACATTCTTGTTAGCTTTTTTCTTTCTGCTTTAAGCAATGAAACAGCACTTTTTAAAATTAATAGAAGCATCTTTTTCCTCACAGAGTTGATTAATCCTTCTGTAATCCCATAATATCTGTCTTTTTTTCTTTGTTCAGAAAGAATGCAAAATTAGACGCTGTCATCCTCTCCCAGTGCCCTCACTGATCACTAACAACTAACAGCTGCAATTCAATGATCTATAACTAATCAATTAATACTCTTTAATCCCCCCTTTACCACTTACACGGTCAAAGTACCCTCCCTCTCAACACGCGCACACACACCCACACACACACACACACACACACACACACACACACACACACCTCTTCCATGCTTTTTCTGCTCCTGGTGTCTTTGCACAGGCAGTTCTGTTTTCCCTTTCCCCTCCCCCCTCTCCCATGAGTGCACTGTAGCTTAGCAGGATGCAGGAGAGCAGGCGAGGTCAAGCGATGGTGGAGCAGCTCTGGTTTCACCTCCACATGTTAGTCTTGTTGTCAGCACTGAGAAGGGGTGTGAAACCAAGCCCAAGGCCAGTGAAAATGGATCAGCCCTATGTGTGTGTGTGAGGCTTGCGTGCTGGGGGCCATCAGTGCCACATGGTTACAGTCCACCAGGCATGGTCAGCCATGCGGAAAGTGTGTGTGGAGGGGGGAGGACTGACAGCCTCCAACAAAAGCAGCATGACAACTGAATGCTATGTTTGCCAATGATTGTAATGACTTATTATAATTGCTCTGCTTATCTTATATAATGCACAATTGTGCACGCTTGGACTGATCCCAGCATTTTTCCCACTCCGTTCATCCTTTCTCCCTCTGTTTTTCCCTCTGCTTTGTACTGTGAATTAGGATGACAGTGTGTAATTGATGTGACAAGCCAGGAAGGCTTTTTCCCTTTCCTTTTTTTCCCCTGACTCTGTTTCACCACTGTTTTGTAATATGATTAGGTTGGTATGCACCCCACCCCCCACCCCAATTACCATAAGGGTGGAAAATTGAACGATAAACAAATGGATAGAATTATTCAGCTGATCTGGTGCAAGCGTTGCTAATTGACGTGGATTTTAATGATATGATTTCCGCTCCATGGTCAGATTTGAATACCTTCAGGATTTTTTTCTTTGGCTGTGAATGGCTGGGATTTGAGGGTGGAGCCTGAGGGGAGGTGGGAAACAGACAGATGACAGGCATTCAGTCATCAAATCAGCCTTCAGACAAATGCTTAGGCATTAATGAGGACATAAACCCACACTGAAGTCTGTGACAACACCAGCCCTGGGGGTTCTAAGAGGCCTGGCTGGAACTCACTGGGATGTAGCTGCAGCTAAAGGATGAAGGGGAAAAACAGCAGATGTGATGCGAGGGGGCCTTTTACTATCACTCCCACCTGATAAAAATGGACTGGGTTTACTTTTGGCGTGGACAGACAATTGGCTGGTGACCGGTCTTAGTATTTCATAAACCTGGCATCATTCACAGACTTGCTTCTTCTAAAAAATTTTTTTATATGAATATTTGTATAATATTTTTAAGGGCTTTTGTGGAAACTAAATCAAAAAGTAAATCATGTTTCTCTTTGTTTTGTTTACAATATGTGCAACATTCATGATGGACAAGAGAAAAGCTCCATTGTTACCCTGAATGAAATCCTTTTATGTTCTTTTATGTTGAAAATGTAGAAAATTCAGAAGGACTATTTTGTAGGTGTGAGCTCTTGTCCTTACGGCAATGATACATTTAATCATCCTGTTAAATTATTGTTTTTATTTGACATTTTTTTCAACTTTTTCTTTTTTTTTCTGTGTTGTTACTTCATTTATCCCCTTTTAGCTCCCTTTTTTCAGCACATGCTTCCACATTCCAGGGTTCCAGTGTATTAGTTTCCTATATATTGTTGGAAAATACTGTAAGAAAGTTCATATTGTTTTACAAGACTTTACTACAAAAATTACTACCAAGTTCTATGCAGACTGTTAAGCACTTCTAGATCAAAGTGCATTTTTTAATTTTACACATAAAATCTTTACTTTGACAAAAATAAAATATGACATTTGAGCTGTACAAAAGTTATGGCATATTTCATAGCAAAGAAATGGTGCAGACAAGTGTGACTCTCTGCTGAGGATGTGGACTTTTAATTTTTCCCCCTGACTCCAGTAATAATAATAAAAAATTAAATAAAATAAATATATAAATAAATAAATAAACAATAATAATAATAATAATAATAGTAGCAATAATACCAACCATATTTAACACTAAAATAACAATTATTTTATGGTATTTGTTTATTTAGAATTATTATTATTATTATTTTGTTTTTTATTATCCAATCCATCTATCCTTTATCTTAACCAGTGTTGTGGAGATGCTGAAACTAATCATCATCACAATCACTGAAACATCACATTTAATTTTTGCTGTCACACTTTTTAGGACCATGTTGCAGGGTACAACTTTGCAATAAAATATTTTTTAAGTGACATAAATTAGCTGTGTTTACTCTCTAGCAAAAACCAGCTATCCATCACCAGCATTGTAAGCGCACTGTAGTAATAACTGGACGCTGCTGAGGAGGTATTTGATGTGATTTTCCCACAGCCTGTGCTCTCTTCCTCTTCCTCCCTCACACCACCACACCACACAGAACTCTTAATGCCAATGTCCACAACACCAGGCCTGATCTAGTTATCTAATGGTCACTATGGTCTTTGATCAGTCATGTTGAAGCTGTGAGGCATCAGACCCTGTGATAGTGATGAAAGCTGTGCAAAATCTTCACACCTGAAGGCAAAGACTCCAGCCCATCTCATGCAAGTCACAGACTTGCAATATGGACTCAAGCATGACTGTTACTTGTCCTCCACTCTTGGACCTTCTGTGCAGTTCATATTTATTGGCTATGAGCAGCTTTTTTGCAGTATTTTGGGGGGATTTGGTGTCTCTGTGTGTCGTCTGTGTGATTTGCCGTAAGATTAGCTCCAGATAGGCATCAGATCAGTGCTGGAGCTCTCCCCTGCAGATTACTGGCCTCTATAACAGGAGCAGATTATGGTGGCAGGTTGCTGTTGGAGAGAGATAAGAGATTACACATGAGGTACAAGCCTTGAGTTGATAAGGGAAGGGTGTGTGTTTGCGGTTGTGTGTGTGTAGTGAAGATATACCGGGTGTTATCTTTGGTTGAGGTCTGTCATCTTCCTCTCAGTCAGACCGGGTCTCACTTTCCTCAGAGTAAGCCACGTTAAAGTCCTGCAGGGTCATCACACAGCTGACTGCCACACCAGTCATGGAATAAACCAGTCATGGAATGAGCTTGTCTTTTGGCCTCTACGCCCAAAAAAGATGCAGCAAGTCAGTCAGTTTGGAATCTAAGAACTTGCTTTGCAATAAGCATATCACTCGTTAATTAACTTACTGACTAGAACATCCAAAAAAAAGACACTCACACTACAGTGTTCCGTTCAAGTAATGCAAAAGAAAAGCCCTAATACATGACATGAGCCCCTCGTGGGGATAATAACCTCTTTCGTTTCTTGTATAAAAATCGAAGAATATGCCTGCAGAGCTTTAAGTGGTTGCAGGGCAAATAAGAGGAAACCAAAGAAGCTTGAAAACTATAGATCAATCTCCATCTTTGTTGTCGCCTTTCAAAATTGCACATGGTTTTTAAATCATGAGCAAAATACAAATAGTACAACTACTTCTGTCTACTCTAGAAAAGGTTTTTATGAAGAAAGGAAAGGAAGAAGTGGGTAAAAGGGTTAACGCAGGTAAAAGCATTGGTTTACATTAAACTAAATGGAAGATGATGTGTGATCCACAAACTAGTGGATCAGTGTTGATGACATTTTAGGAATTTGGCTCCCTTTAAAAAAGAGGAAACACCTCTGGATGCAGCCTCTCTCTCTTGCGCTCTCTATGAAATGGGTCTCTGGCAGAAGGTCTCTACAGTGCAGTAGTATTTTCCCTGGCTTTTATGTGTGAATTTTCACTCAAGTAATTTGTCAACTCCTGCTACTCAAGGTAATTGTTGACACAATGGTGACCTGCTCTCGTCACACTGCAACAGTGAACATTTTCAATATATACATTGAAAACCTTTAACCCACTGGAGCAACATGGTTTGACATTTACCTACAGCCCTGAGCCGCATAAAGTAGCATTTTCATTTTACAGTTGCTTTATCCTTCTATGCAGTGATTTATATATTAATAAAATATGAGGACATAGAGCAAGTTCCTACTTGCCATTACTTACTGTAACCTGATTTGTCAAATCTCTAAATTAATGTCAAATATAATCATAGCTAGACAGGCTCAATGTACGTTTTTAAGTTTGAATGCAATGCTGTATGAACTCAACATAACTGATCTCTGGCGTCAGATGAACTAAGCTGAAGCTGTTTCTAGTAGAGTTGACAATGAGTGACGACAGTGTTATAAATGTGGCCCATTCATGAAGACATGTTCAGGTAACATAAAAAATAAAATAGAAGAAACATTAGTTTTTTGGACAGTCACGATGTGTAACTAGGGCCAGAGAAGATCTTATGGTTTACATGAGCAGTTCAAAACACTTTTTACCCCAATGATGTCTTTGATCATTTTGTTAACAGTGTGTTTTAGATCACTGCAGACTTCAGAATTTGTTCTGCTGCTACCACTGCTACCAGTACATATGTATATATGTATATATATAGGATTACTTATGTGACATAAGTAGGACTATTTCCCGTTGACAAAATATAATCCCAGTCATAAAGTAAATGTTTCTTTCTCAAATAAAAATGTGGCTTTTTAAGTAAGCACATTACAGTGGAGGTTAATCATGTTACCCTCCTACACATTTAAGACATTTGGTCCAGAAAATGAATGAAAACAGGCACACTCACACACACATACACACACACACACACACACACACACACACACACACACACACACACATATTAGGACACACATGATCTGGCAGCAGAAATGGAACATGACAAACCTAAGGTTATGATTTGATATGAAGTGATACTTGAACCTGGATACTCAAGAGCTGTGTTGTATGTAATATTGCACAATACAAAGATTGTACATTTAATAAACTGCACGCTGGAATATTAAGCCTCTTGTGCATTAATAAAAGCAGGTTATAATAAGTTATAGGACTTCCTTCTATGTCCCCAGCCCGTACCAGCAAATCCCTTTAATATGAAGCATTCGCATTTCTCATATTGTGCTTATATTGCCACGTCTTTGGTGTCCAAACAAAATCCATCTCGGCACTAGAATGGCATTAGGATGATTTGTGCGGGTTGGCATGGGTGAAAGTAGCCTGTCAGAGCGGCAGCCAGGTGCGCTCTGATGGCAGGTCAGGACTGTGTGTGTGTGTGTGTGGAGTCACACAGGGAGACAGATGGCTCCAGCTCTAGCAGGGAAAGGTCACGGCGGCTACAGTGGCGCTGCTGCCTCTGCACATTCATTAGCCAGGCAGCATAGCTGCAGGAGCCACCAGCGCACAGATTCATCAGCCCTGCATCACTTATATAGGACTTTTAATCCATCACATAACACACGCTGCTGATCTATTAAGGTTATTACTGAGGACAAATTTGGATTGTGCCTTATATCACCCTACACTCCTTCATAAATACTATGCCGCAAACTATTGGACAGCTATTCGTAAATCAGTAATAGGAAAAGCATACTAGAATGGTTATACATTCAGAGAATGTTTTAAATGATCTGTTATCACTGGTGTTGACAAGGGTGAAATAATAATCATATTCTGTGTGGAAAATGACCAGAAAGAATAGTTAAATCCAGACTTTCTTTGGTGCCTTAATTTTCCTTTATTTATTTATTGATTGTGCTTTTGTTTTCTTCCAGTGATTTTGCTGCAGTCCCTTAAAATGATTTGGAACCAATGGTTTTGCATTGTGTGCTTGTAGTCTATTGCCCTCTACAAAAACGTTAGGTTGTTTAGCCAGAAGACCATCATTCTGAATGTCACACAGGTTTTATTGTTTGAGGCTGTTTTGTCTGTAGCTGCTTAATGAATGTAGGCAGCTTTTTATACAGGCCTAATGTCTGTCTGACAGTGCAGTGTGTTGTTTACAGGCCCTCTATAAATGGTCACACATGTGTTGTATTGCAGCAACTGGTGCACTGTCAAAAATATCTGTTTAACCTAATGATTTATGTTGCAGTTGCTAATTACCAAATAATATTGAGTACACGATTTAACTCTCCCAGGTCATCAATGTATTATACAACATGCACATGCAACAAACTACATTTCTCCCCCCCACCCCACCAAGAAGATGGTGTGACACCAGAGGGTTAAAAAGCTTCACTACCAAGCGTTGTTGCTATAGCAAATACAAAATGCTAATGCTGCCAACACTATGCTGCTAAGAAAAGTGAGACCTTTCACACATAAAATAAATCTCATTTAAAATGAATAATGAAAGGGAATTAATGGGATTTTTTTTCCTCTGCAGTGTGTTAGTAGGTTGAACAGTTGCTCTAGAGTCATTTTTATGATACATTTGTTCATTTTCAGTTAATATACTGATAATATTCAGAATTGTGTATTGTGGTATGATTAATCATGACAAGACTAACTTATCATCATATTGCCCACCAGTACTGTACTATGCTGTTCAACATTATAAGAGAAAAACCCCTAGAGTGCTGAGGCATATTTGACAAGGTAGCAAATAAACACAAGCACCACAACCTCCATACAGAAATCTTTTATAAGAATGAAAGATTAAATGCAATATCACAACTTCGTCCTCCGCCTCTCCTTTCTCTCCCTCCTCTCTCTGAGTGTGGGCCTCGGCAGGTGAGAATTGGGCGAGAGGGTTATAAGAATTCATTACAGACAAATGATTACAAATCTCTCTTCGATAAGCTTTTTTAATCAGAGGTGGCAGATGAGGGTGTTAATTCATTCTGTGTCGAGGGAGAGAGGGAGGGCATGGGAGGGAAAGATGAGAAATTGCGAATGTGGGCTCAGTTCTCATGGGCTCTTCAGCTGTAATTTAAGCACTGTGCGCTCAGAGAGGAAGAAAACGTGCACGGTAACTCTCTATGAAGTAGACCACATAAAGGAGAGATTTTATATGGCTGATTAGGATTGTTTTTGGATCAATGGGAGAAAACTAATTAGATTTGCCTTTGGACATCTGAAGACTAGATTTAATCTCAAAGCTGGAAGACCACCAAAGGATTGGAGCAGATGGCATTTGGTTCACTGCAGCAGCGCTCCACTTTTGAGCAATAAATCTAATGTTGCTCTGTCACAAGCCAGATTGCATTGTTGGGAGAATAAATAGTGACGGAGTGTATCATTATTTGAGCAACGTGATGTTTGTTTTAAGTGACAAACCTGATTTATGTGTCATTTCGCAAGTTTAATAATGTGCTGTTGCAAAATTTGAGTTAAGGTTTTGTTGAGGTTACATGTCAGTTTTGAATAGAAACTGTGCTGTCAAAAAGTTATACATGTGTTTGATTTAAATGTGTGCACTATTTCAACATTAATAAAATGCTCCAGCAGCTTCCAAACACCAGAAAACAAACTGTCTAGAGTGCTCAGACTTGGGGCCATGGTCCCTGAGAAAAATTTGCAGAGAAAAAAAAAGTTCTGCTCTGGCACTTGATATCCTCAAAGGGGGCCTCAACCTAAAAACTCTCAGGAACTGTTGGGAGCTTTGAGGGTGGCAATGAGCTATGTTGCAGTTAGCCAGTGTGAAGGTGAAGGTGAAGGGTTAAGGTGCTTGGGGAGTCCACTCATCTGATCCCCAGTGAACCCAATCACTGACTCAATAACAGGATACTGGACAGTGTTGACATAAAGCTCAAATGGAAAGGTACATAAAAGTGTAAAGGCACGTTTGAGCAATTTCCAGTGTTTCATTGAAACCACATTTACTACCTATACGCTGTCCTCCTGCTCCTATTTGGGTTCAAATCCTACAGTCATTTCTGAAAGACACACCCCTTCCCCTATAAAGGAACAAAGAGCACCCCAGGTATATAGTGTGTGTACCGTGAGTCAGTGTATGACCATTTGAATACAATGTGCCTCACAAAAACAAGCGCTCTCTTTACTACTGACTTTAAAGTACGATATTTTTAATTTTAAAGTTTGTTCAAACAGAAGCCTGCATTTTCAGTGACCATTCAAAAAGAACAGATATTCTCTCTGACCATAATATGCAATGCACACTGAGCACAAGGGTGTTTTAAGGATGGTAAAAGGTCACTGATGAAGATCAGTGAGGCGGCGGATGAAGGTGTTAATTCATTCTCTGCCAAGAGAGACACAGAAGGAGGGCTAGATGAAGAATAGAAGTAAATGTGCCCAGTCCATCTCCATCTCTCTCTCTCTCTCTCTCTCTCTCTCTCTCTCTCTCTCTCTCTCTCTCTCTCTCTCTCTCTCTCTTTCTTTCTTTCTCTCTCCCCTCAGTTTTGGATGGCTCTGTGGCTTAGCATTGGAATGAAGCTTCTCATATGCCCCGTATGTTGTATTATTAGAGACTTGAGCCACCTCACCTCTCTGGGGCTGGCACACTACAAAGCACCCGGCTGAAATTTGGAGAGAGAGAGAGAGAGAGAGGAGAGAGATTACCATATTCAGCTTAGGCTTGCTTCTGCGCCACATTCACAGAGGATTAGGTCCCGGCACAACCTGCTGCTGCCGTCCATAGTCCACAGTGCGGCTCTACTAAAACCCCTCTGCCAACCTGGGAGCCATCCGCCTGGCCCCTGCCTCCCAAACCCTCTGCTTTATCTGATCCGCACAGCTCTGTGTTTTAGCCCCCGCTGACAGAGCCATAATAGCGGGTTAACCACAGATTGGCTGTGGAGTTATAGCTGCTTAAAGTCACTTACAGGGAGCAGATCAGGGAATTTGAAAATGGATTGTGATTGAGTTATGGTGCATTGGCGGTACACTGGTGACTGCTTCTAAACAGTTAATGATAAGATTGTGAATGGGGTGATCTCTCAAAGATCTGAATCTGAACTCAATTAGGATTCTATAGAAAGTGCAGCAGTTTGGTAAACAATGATTGAACTTTGGTCCATTCTAAACGAAAAAGCAAAAAAGAATAAAAGATAAAAAATAAAATTAATCAAAACCCTGGTGCAAGAAGTAATTTAGTCTGAATGATCAGATCGTGCATGGAAAGGGTTTTCATTAAAAGACAAAGCATGCTGAACCGTTAACAGTGTAGGGATGCTTTTATTGTATTTCTGAAGCTGATAAAATTTATGATGAGTTTCATGTTGAATAATAGCAGAATAATATTTCTGTTTTTAACAGCTAATGTTCATTCACGTTTGACATGAAATGCCCAATAAACTCATTGCCTCAGCTCCATTTCAGAATCATGAGTAAAACACATGACATGGTCTACACAGGAGCCCCTCATCCTGAAGTTGTCTTATGTGCTAGAAAGAGAGTCACAGACTCTATAAATGTAAATATATAAATAACTCCTCCACTGGCAGCCTTAAACTGGGCTTCACTTAAAAACACGTAAAACTGAACACTCCTTGTAACTTCATTTGAATGGGCGTGAGCTTAACTGTTTCACAAGGATGTAAATGTAATTGTACTGGTTTCAAAGAAATCGTCTGAAATGAAACAGTTTTTTTTGCTTTTGAGATTCTCTATAAAGTCACTGTGGAATGTAAAGTGTAAAATACATTTTTGAAACATTAGCAATGTTACAGAAAAAGGTTTTAAAATATCCAATCAATTTTTAATATTTTAACTGCTTACAGCCAATTCTATCAGAATACATCAGAATATGAATACCTCCAGCCTGCAGGTGTGTGGAAGCCTGAAGGCATTCAGGGCTGCACAATTGCTTCCAGCTGAATTCTATCTCAGAGATGAACTGTGATAAATCAGAAGCCTCACCTGCCTGAACTGCATCAGTAACACTTGGTTTTTGCGTATAATTAGTGAAAGGCATCTTTGCATGGGGTCTAATCCACCTTCACTTACAGCCACGTTCCGCTACAGAAGCGAATGCACTCCAGCAAAACTTTCCAATGCCTCACTGTAATTTACGCCTTGTCATAACTAGCACACTGTGGATGGATTACTCTATGTGTTTAATGCCACATGATCTGCGAGACGAAGATGGAAAAAAAGAAACGGATCCAGCTGTAATGGGCCAGCTTGAGAATTGGCAGCCATCCACATGGTAAGTGTAAATATAAACAGCATTAAACTGAGGTTGCAAATATTGGGTCCCTTGATACTAATGAGGCCGCTTAGCAGGAAGAGTGAGCAGCAGCAGCAGGATTACTAGAAGCCTCTTAATGGTGCGCTCACTAAATGGCATGTATTGTAGCAAGGATTTGTTTTTTCGCACTAGAAGCTGTGCGTGGCCCATAGCCTGTAGTACGCCCCTCTCCAGCTGCCTCTCATTCTGACAGATGCAAGCGGATTTTTGGCTGAAACCAGAGTCGGGGCCAGAGCCTGGAGCGTCGTTTTCATGTCATTCAAAGGCTCGAGTAACCCTTTGAGGCCAAAGAAGCATCTCTCTCTCTCTCACACACACACACCCCCACACACACATGATGCCACAACTGTTTAATTATTTGTCAGGACACGCATACATTTCTGTGTGTCTGTGTGTAGGTATGTATGTATATGTTCATGCCTAATGTTTTTGTTTTTAACCTCTGGTATTTCTGTGGTTATCTAACAACATATTTGTATTTTGGTCCTGAAAATGTGAAAGCACACACACGTCATCATCATCATCACCACCACCTCTGCCCCCAGAGCCGTTTATTTATTTATTTTTTGTCTGCTCAGAGGACCTCCAGCTTGCCCCCAGCATGTTCACCTGCTCTGGGCCCCCACTAGCTCCCTGCCCTGGCTCAGAGCCAGGCAGGCGTGTTGATGTAAAAATCATCATAGCGTGGCAGCATGTGGGCTACAGACCTGCCAGAGAGAGCAGAGCTTCCAAAATAGAGTCACAGTTAACTTTGCACTACTTCACAACCCCAATCCTTCCAGCGCTCGCACACAAATTTCCAGGTCAGGGTTATTTGTGTCTGCCATGCTGGCTAGGGGTTGGTATTTATGGCCCGAAACATTAGCTAAGGTGTCATACAAGTGATCCTGACACTGAGGTACCAGAGTGTTAAGAGAAAGGTCAGGCTTTGACAGTTTAAGCCAGCATGCCAGAACAAATATCATACACAGATATACTGCAATCATTTGCCCATGTGTCTTTTTAATGACATATCTCGGTTTATATGTTTGTAGTTTTGTGTTACTTGTCATTAAATTTTTATTACTTATAAAGTAATGAATACACAATTTAAATATAATCACATTTTTTCCTCTCCGTATTTTTTTGTTAAATATTAAAAAAGTAATTTGGAGAATAACACAAATTATAATATGTTTATAGAAATCTTTGTATCCATTAATTGTTGCTTATATGCACTAATTGTTGTGTGCTTCATACGTAGAGTGTCTGGATGGGCAATGAATTGTTTCATTCAGTTGTTTCAAGGGCACATCAAACCTGTGTTCTTTTAATTGTGGGTCCAGCCAGAAGGCTGGCAGGTGATATTCTATCTATATACACACACCCCATTGTGTTTTGTTTGAAGTGGATGAGAATAATCTAAGCAAACATACTTCAACTATATGGCACCGATAAACTGCTTATTCAGAGTCTGATGGATTTGAGAGCTCTGAAGTCCTGTCTGACTACAAATTTCCACCCACCCCCTCACACACACACACACCCCGCACACTCACTCACACACACACACACACACACACACACACACACACACACACACATGCCCTGGAGTAAACAGAGTGTGCTGGGGTCTGAGGAGGCCATGGAAGGTGGCATGAGGGTAAGGGGGGGTGCTGAAAAAATAAACTACCCCCCACCCTCTCCCACAGCAGGGCCCTGCTATCACCTCCTCTGCCTGCATCTTTCTCTCTCTGTCTCTCACTGCCGCTTTAGGGGTCAGCACTGGCTGTCAGCAGCAGGATCGCGTGTCTGCCTTGTCTGTCCGACTCTGCTCTGACATGCCCTCCCAGACACCAGCTCCTGGGGCGGCCAGCACCACCTAACTATCGCCCCAGTCGCTGTAAAAGGAACCTGTGTCAGCACCTGACACACAAACACACACACTTCCAGCTAGGTTAAACCGTAGAAGTCTAGACTACTGTTGTATTGGCATGTTGCTAAAAGGAGATTACATGACTTAGTTATGCGTTGTAACATGACAAACTAGGTTAAGATTTGATTTAAGATTTATAATCATAACATTTTTGACAGATTTGAGTTTGATCACTTTTCACTTGATAATGCTTGATTCGATGTAATTGATACTATTTAACTATTCTTTGTTATCACTAAAAATCGCCAGTGTTTAGAGTTAATAACAAGTTATATATAAAGGACTGCGGAAGAAACACCAGTGATTCTTAATGCTGGCGCAAGTGATCACCTTTTTAATAATAGAATATTCTAAATGCTCAAATAGGAGCCCTGTAGAGTAGAGCAAAAAGTCATGTTTTGAAATGTCAGAGATGAAACTAGTTGCAGATCCAGCAGGCAAGGCCAGCTGTGTGCCTGCACACTGGTGAATTGAAGCTATGTCAACACATTCAGCAGAACAGGGTCACATTTCACATTCCCTCCTAGCCTGCAGTTACATGGTCAGACCAACATAGCTGCCTACTGTCTGTGCAGCGTTCACACAAACACACAAACACACACACACCCTTGGACTTAGCACTTAACTGCACTGCGAGAGCTGATGGCTTGTTTTTAACAGTGCAATTAAACACACTGTGGCAGAGAATGAAATATAAATGTCTTCCCATCTAAGTTCTCCTCATCTGCATTGCTGAAATAATAATAGTTTTCTGGCACAGATATTAAGCAGAATTGAACAGCATTTCTTATTGATGACATCAAATAAGAAAGGACGACATCTTTTGTCCCACAACATTAACATCAACGTGAATTATTGAGGCTCTCAGGGGATGCTGGCTGGCTGTTGCTCATACAGGGCTTAGAGTAATTGATGTGTTATGACACCACGTTGTGCCTGCAGGAGGGGCACTGCTGGGTGTGGAGGAGGGTCGGGCTAAGTCGGGTGGCTGCAGGGTTCAGATTAGTTGGTGGCATGAAATTGTTTGATAGGTAAGGTCAGACACTGGTGCGTCCCATCACCAGCACAGCCCAGTCACTCTAGGCTGCGTTACTGTCAAGACCACACAGACATTTAACCTGTTTTCCGTGATAGCTTGTCACTATGATGGATTGTCAGCTGTTTGGAGAAAAAGCAATGGATTAAATTCAAATGAATAGACCAAAAATAATACAAAGAAGCAGTGCTTAAGATTTTTTTCATTGCCAGTAGGCCAGTAAGTTACTTTAAACAACCATTTTCTAGAATGAGTACATGAATATAGACTAGAATTTTCTATACCTGGCCACATATGTGTAGTTTAAACAGTCAGGCAATGGCTTACCAGAGGATATACAAATGAGAGCTCAGTTCACTGGTTTAAAAGAGGAGTTCTGCCTTATGTGATTTTTTGAATTATTATTTTGTTTTGTTTTTCGGACATTATCATTTTGTTTTTATATTCTTTCATTGAAACAGAAAGATGCCTTGTCCTGAATGACTGGAAATAGCTGAATGTTGACAAGATGGTTGCAGAGGGGACAGTCCTATAAGCATTTTGCATTTTTTTTTCTCTCTCAATGCCATAGACTCTCAAAATGGCTATTATATTTAGGAATTTTAATTCTAATATTGTGAGCAAAATGCTTTCTTCTGCTAGTGACACTAGTATGCATGCTAATTGCGTTTGTCTTATAACTGATGATTAAGCTCAAATTAGCTTAACACACATTTCAAAAAATTATAATTCTGAAAATATTGTCCAGCAAAAGTATTTCGCTCTGGGGACACGTACTGGTGCTTTGTGACTATATCAGCACCAGTAACAGTTAAAATTACTTAATAAAGCAGGTTATACAGCGTAATAGGAACAGCTCGAAATGCATCTAATGACTGTTGTGTTTTTTAGCCCTTTTTAAGTCGTTTGAAAACACAGTGTTTTGCTAGTTGAAACACAATTGTACCCTCAGTAAAAGAAAACAAACATAACAAACATATAAACTGCACTATATGTACAAATTTCACAACATCATAGTTAGTGTAATCAACCTTTATTGTGTAATCACATTTAAAATCTGCACAAATGACTCTCTTCTTCTACACAGTTTAAAAATGGCCTGATTATGGCCTGGGTGGTCCTTACCGTTCTGAGAGTAGAAAGCTCACTGACTGGCTGCCAGCTTGCTTCCTCTGGCCTGCCTGCATGTGGATGTCTGCATAGACTTTGGCCACTTTATTAGCACTGGATATAGCCCCAGTGGTCCCAGCCACCTGCGTATAATACACTACACCTCCCCTGAGATGGGCAGTAGACATCCAAGAGGGCGAGACACATATTCATGAAACTGTGACAGGTGCGATCAACAGAATTATGAGAGCAATTTGCCCTCACGTTCTGCTCTGTTTGTTGGCTTGTCGCGGCTTGTTAGGAGCTGTGTGTGACATCACTGTTTGGTTCCTGGAGATGGTAGCTTGAAGGTGACATCTGTCTGCCAGCGTGTCAGTATGCTATAAATACGCTGCTGCTCAGAGTAGAGAGAGAGAGAGAGAGAGAGAGAGAGAGAGAAAGAGAGAGTGTGTGTGTGTGTGTGTGTGTGTGCAGGCTTGTGTGTATGTGTGTGTAGGAAGCAGCTAAGCAGAAGAGTTGTGCTTGGCTGTGTAGCTCCTGCTCATGCTGTCATCTCTATAGATCACTTAATTATGCTGCAGTGAATTCTGCTGCACACAGAACCAAACAATCCTGAACTACCTGAACTACCAGAGCAAGATGTCCAAAGCAGACTGCCTTGAACACTGTAAACACTCCAGGATATGCCCCTAAAATTCAGCATTATTATCAATATCACCGTAACCATGAAGAAAACTAATCATTTTCAGTGACAAGCACAGGGTACACACGTAGAACTGCATCATTCTTCCCTCTGTTCAAAGAAACAAATATTTAGATCACCTATCATCAGAAGAAAACTATATAAGATTTGAGATTCATTTGGGTACTTGATCCCTAATAATTCTAATGCTGTATTTCAGTCATTAAAACTGTTCTAGCAAAGGTCCACAAAGGTAATGTCTGCATTTATCTTGTGGAGAATCTTTCTCTGTACATGACCATCAGGATGATGGTTAGCCTATATATATATATGAAGAGAAAGAGTATATATATATATATATATATATATTATATATATATATATATATATATATATATATATAGCAAACTATACTCTTCTTTCCAAAAATCTGTTACATCCCTTTAACTAGATAACTTCATTTAGCTTACATCAGTTAACTGTTAATGTAACTGTCTGTTCCACTAGTAAAGCTGTAAGGCTGTTGCATCAGTCTAAGGAAACAAGCCACGAGCAGATGTTAATGAAATGTTTGCTGCAAACAGATGTGTACTACTGGCTGCCATTCTTTCATTCACTGCCCAGAGAGACACATCAAGTAGCACAGACGGGCTGTCTCCTCCTCTGGTCTTTGCTTCTCTGTTGAGATTCTGTTGAAGTACAGCCATCACTGGTTAATGCATCCCATAACAATAATAATAGTAACAATAATCTTGCCTTTTGGCTTAACAACTTCAGAAAAAAAAAAAAAAAAGGGATGGACAAGGAAAGAAAGCTTTGCTTTGCACTACAGGTGGGCAGTCTTTTAGAGGCACTTAAGCATTAGATCCACCTGATGTGCATGTCTTTGGACTGTGGGAGGGCACCCAGAACTTTCTTGTTAACCACTGTTCCCCTAGCTTTAACATCCTCATTTTGTAAAAAAAAAAAAAACAAAAAACATTTACTATCATCTCCTTTATGACGTGCATCGCAGTTTTACCTTAAATCCTTCAGTATATTCTTCAGTTATCTATGGAGAAGTCACCTGTTAGCCAGGGGACAAGATTCTCAGCCTAGTTTAGCAAAAGAAAAGTGCATGTTCAGCAAGGTTTCGAGTGTCCTTTCATTTCAAATACATTCAGCTTACACTGTGAGACGCTGTAAAAATATAAATTACATACCTCCATTCATCCCTGAGACTGCTTTAGGCTTATATTAGGTCTCAAACGGGGCGAGTCCGTGAAGAATCACAGAGTAACTGCATTACATAGCCCATCTGTTAGGAAACATTGTTTGGGGTTTGAGGTTAAGCTGTGGTCTTTTAAGGGTTGCTGCTTGGAAAGTGGGTGTGTTTTATCCAAAGCCGGTGAGGCAGAGCTGTTTAAGTTTGGTGCATGTGTCAGTGCATACGTTTGTGTTGTGGTAGTCGTGGGAGAGCTGAATAACGTCTGCCTGCCCACACGCAGACAGAGACAAATTGCAGGCCTGGATAAAGCCCATCACGGTGCCTTAAACACTGAGATGAATTAAGAGCATGACTGACCTAAGTGCAATGAGGTTTTTAAGTGAAGGGGAACACACACACACACACACACATACACTCACACACACACACACAAACTATAGTATATTTGTCATCAGTCAAGGCGAGGTCAGGCTCCTACGCTCATGACCTACACAGTATGAGGCAGTGTCGCCTTCAGTGCAATTTGCTTTAAAAGGAAGGGAAAAAAATTAATTCTGTCCTGTAAACATTTGTATTGGAAGCATTTCTGCAACTACCTTAGGCCTGTTGTGGTTTTTGGCAAAAGAGAAGGGCTCTTGGCATTTTTAGGATATGAGAGGTTTGTTTTGGACAGCTCTTTCAGCCTTATGTCTACAAATGTTCTTTCTGTCTCATGGAGAGGAAGATCAATGTTGATGTTTCAGGCTGGCATCTGAAGGGGGAAAAGGTAAATTTGCCATACTTGACCAGGTAAGCGGGCTTGTTTACATTAGCATTAAAACAAAAACACAAGAGGGGTATGCATCACAGGTGTCAAGTGTTCCCACAGATCAGAGCATGGCCTGGGCCTGGGTGATGGACGGGACTGTAAAGCTCACACTAACCACTGCAATTATTTCACTTATTACAAATGATGTTATGTGCTCATGCTTTTGTCCTTGGTGTTGTAAATGAAAGAAAATACATGTTGCTGGCATATGAAAGCCATTTCATTTGAAAACATGTGTTCTCATCATGGTCTTGATTGAATATTTCATGACAAATAGACCAAAAGAAACGGTACAAACTTTGTTAAATGACCATAAATAAAATAAAGAGAGATTCTTTAATGTAATTATTTCCGAGATATAGGTTTTTCACCCATCTTCAACAGTATGTATTTGTCAAGACTGATTTTCCCCTCATTTGTGTTTTGCTATTTATCCAAAAGTTTCTAGACACCCGCTCATCCAGCATTTCTTCAGAAACCAATGGTATAAATAGGAGGTTTGTTTCCCTTGCAGCAATAATGGTCTCTAATCTTCTGAAAAGGCCTTACACTAGATGTTGGAACATTGCTGTGAGGATCTGATTACCAAAAGATCATAAGTACAATCAGGTGCTGAGGTTGGATGATTAGTGCTGGATGACAGACTCCAAAGGAGCTCCATGCATCCAGAGAAATGTTCCAATATTCTACAGCCCAAAGCTTGGGGGTTTTTTAGTCATCTAGCCAACATTTGGGATTGGCAGTGGTGGATATCCCAACAAAGAATTCCCATATGATTTACATTTTTCCTTTAAGAGCTCTTAACTCTTTCTTGTGAAGTTCCACCATGCCCCACCTGCTAAACTGTACATTTTTAAGCATGGAATGACATAATGAATTGTAGTGTTTTGATCTTTCATGAAGGCTCTGATCATGAACAGATTTTGCTCTAAGTGCTTAAGACATACAATTAAATGATCAGTTTTGGCACCTGATGATGGTCTTTCATACTCACTTACATTCTTTAATAATAGAACCACTCCATCTTCCAAAATTCACATCTCTTGCTCATAATGCAGCCATCTTCAGGAGATCAAATTCTTTCAGCAGGCTGTTTGGACTCCAACCTTGCCTCAACACCTTACATTTTTCTGTTTCTGGAATCCTCCATTCATTTGCAGAGGCCAGACCTTGTGTTCTGTGGGTGACTGTGTAATCAAATAAGAAAAAAAAATCTGAGTTAGTGTTGAAACACATCAAAGATGCCCTCCCACAGAGCTTGAATTGCGAGGCTGCCTCTCCATGCTAGCCATGACATTTCTCATGGCCATCAAAGAGGAGTGCCAGAGAAAGCTACCAGTTGAAGAAAATAAACTGACAATTTCCCTTCCAAACCCTGTTGTAATCTTGGGATTCATTGCGTTTTAACCTTGATGAGTCATGTCTTAAACACTCAAATGGCGGAAAGCCATTGAGCAGTCAAATGTTTTTCCCAATCACCCACTCTTTAGCCCAGGTCTTTTGATACTTCTGAGGATGGCAAAATCTTTTATGTTGGTAAATTACATTAAGAAGGTCACCACGCTTTGTGTCTTTGTCAGAGAAGCTGGGTGGAATGTTGTGAACCTTTGTCATCTCTCCTACGCTGATATGCTTTTTCTGGCACCTTGCCCTCTTTAGACTATTTCAGTGATTCTGGCAAAAGCCTGTGGCACTTCACTACATAAAGACATCTCTGATGAATGTCATTTCTTGTGAGCAAAGATCCCTCGCATTATGCCTTACACTGTTGAATCCAGACTTTTATTTCAGTCTTATTATAGAGTAATGAAAGATCAGAAAGTAATGATCTCATGTTCTTTTCACTCTTAAGGGCTCAGTAACACTGCATACTGGATGTTCTCATGGATGCTGTGATGTCCCACATTTTGTCCTAATAATAAGAAACATAAATGGGAAACTAAATCTTTTCTGATCACCGAAATTGGAGTTTTTATTTCCATTTGGGTGTTGAACATTGGATACTTTGATGTTTCTCTGAATTTTGTATATTCTTTGGTTACATACTATTATTTAAAATAAACGATAATCAGTTTTGCAGTGAAATACTCGCAATTTTTCATACACAATTTATTTAATAAATACATTAATAAAAGATTAATCACATTACACTAAACATAATCAGTTAATGTGATTGTTTTTTCCTGCACAAATTGCAATTAATGTTCAATATATTGTCAGTGGAGGATTATCTAGAAATTATATTTAGAGTCAAGCCCAATATTACACAAAGGGCAAAACCAAGTGTTTCAAAACCAAGTGCTACACAATGACTGTAAAAATATTTTTAGTTTTACTTTTTCTTACTTATTTTTGTTCTTACTTATATTTACCCTACAACAAACAGCTAAACAGCTTGACCTTCAGAAGATATTCTATTTCATTTCCTGCGAATAATCATCCATGTCATCAATCAAGTACAAGTTTTTGGACATTCATATCATATAAAACCATGTCTGTTTCGTCTTCACACCATCGTCTCCTCACTACTGGTTTTTATAAAATGTCAGGGTGCAGGGATCACTTAATTTCCCCAATTCCTTTCAGACTGTAAAACTAAAAATACAAATTATCCAGTTGGAAGTGAGCTAAATAAAATTTGGTACAATGCATTGATACGTGGAAAATTTATACATTGCATAGTTACATATTTATTATTTCCTAAACCAAAGACAATGACTTCAGAAGAACAGATCATGGGTAATGGACTGGCCTGCCTGCAGTCCTGACCTGCTCCAATAGATGTGTGTAGAATTTTGAAACTACAGATTCAACAAAGATGATCCCATAATGTTGCACACTGTAAAAGATCTTTTAAGTGAGAGGGGACAACATAATTACAAAGTGGTAAATGCTTTACCAACCAGACTTTCTTTAGGCAAGATTTTAGACTTTTCTTTAGACTTTCTTTTTTTTAGACTTTCTCACCAGGGCAGCGGTAGCCTAGTGGTTCGGGAATTGCCCCAGATAGGAAGATTGTGCGTTCAGTTCCCTCAACAGTAGGTTGCCCTGAGGAACCCTTGAGCAAGGTACCGTCCCCGTCACTGCTCCCTGGGTGCTTTTAATAGCTGCCCCCTGCTGCACGTGAATTTTGTTGTGCTGTGCTGTTCTGTGTTTCACAATGACGAGGGTTGTGACTTTCACTTTCACTTTAAAAAGCATTGCAGGCTAGAAAGGTAGGAAAATATGTATATAAACAAAGTGAAATGAAGTTGCCCAGGCAAAACATGAATTAGCTTAGGTTTATGTAAAAAAGTTAAGGTAAATTTAAGAATCACTGCATATGCCTTTCCCATTAACACCCCAACTTTTTCTGATTCCAGATTTCTTGTAACTGTCAGTATGCTGAAGTATGACAAAGAGTGCTGATTGCTAGAGAGAGAGAGAGAGAGAGAGAGAGAGAGAGGGAGCGAGAGAGAGAGAAAGCTTTCTTTTCTTCTTTGTGAAACATAGGAGGTAGACTCTGTCCCAGACTAAATGATTCGATGCAGCAGACCCTTGGAAAACTGGTTTTGTTTACAGAGGCAGTCATTGATTTACTTTAGGGGAGCCAATTTGCTCATAAAAGCCAAGTGTTATTTGCTTTTTCTGTGTCTGAGCAGGAATTTCACTTTGTGATTTTTCAGCAAATAAAGCAGAAGGATTGGAAAAATAAGACACAATCACACTTCATAACACACTCAATTAAAATACCTGTGGTGCCCTAATGTGCAAGAAATATTGTGGAACATCTACTTCAGAGCAAAAGCTACCAGTGAGAGATTACATTTTATCTCAACATTTGAATACTGGAGTGGAGACATCCAGCGAACTGCTTATTATACGTCATGGTCCTATTTATAAAAGTGGGAGTTTAAACTAAGCGTTGCCAGCAGCTGTCTGACTTTAAGGCCTTTAAAAGAAAAAAACATGATCGTCATGCTTTTCGTCAGCTCAGGCACCTGACACACCAGACCACAGTGTGTGTGTGGGTGCATGTGTGTGTGTGCTTTAAAGAGAGAGTGAGAGAGAGAGAGCAAACGAGCAAGTGAGCGATTCTGACAACACTGGATAGATTACCTAATACGGCCTAAGTGCGTGATTAGACTCCAGGGTCGCTGGCTAAGTCACTCTAAGTCCGGTGCTTGGCCTTTTAATTATTCATCAAGGTATTGCTTTGGATGTAACCTCATTTGGAGCAGGCTCCAGGGCCAGGCCATGTATTGTTAACATTGCACTATGATCAGATTAACCACAGGGAGGACTGCCAAGGAAGAAGCAGCACTGTGGCTGCCCGCCCTGGGCCTGGGCACAGAGCCCCTGACTGGCTAACATTTAGCAGGGCTACAACTGGGCTTCTGATGTCCATTTCATGCTGGGGGATTAGGGCATTGTTAACACTCACCACATTTCAGCTCCTGTCACTGGCCCCAGCCAAGCACTGGTATCTGGGTAAGAGAGAGTGAAAGAGAGAGAGCAAGACAGAGAAAAAAGAGGGACAAGAATGTGGGCATGTGGCTGCTGAGGTTTGGAAGAAGAGAAAGGAGCAGCTGAGCGCTTTAATGAGTTTAGAAGAGGGAGCGTATTGCTCCACAACTCACTCTCTCTCTCTCTCTCTCTCTCTCTCTCTCTCTCTCGCATGCCATGCCTGCAGAGTGCACGTTTGCTCCTTCATCCCTGAAGTGACCAGCAGGTGACCCATCAGTGGGCCACACCCAGGATCCACAGTCTCCCCTCTAACAAAAAGTCAATGGATGGCACAAAATAGTGCAATGATATGCATTCATTTATTACTAATTAACTTTTATGATGCACATGTTAGAAAGAAACTACTATTTTTCACAAGGTCATTACAGCTTTCTCCCACCTTCCCTGATGTCACATGCTGGGAGGCTGCTCACAGGCCAGCTTGGCATGCGGATGGACTAATTAAAACTGAGTGACGCTAACGCGACACCAACAGAAGGTGCTTTGGCAAAAAGAGACACCTTCCATGCTAGCATTTGTCCAGCATGGCGTGTTGAACCTGTCCACCTGCAAGAGGCCTAGAAACAGGTTACCCATACACACTGATCTTAGGCCAGGATCTAGCCCTTCACCTTTGCAAAAGAGGCCAGAAGACTGATCCAAGGTCAGTGTAGACAAGCTAATCCTGCCAAGACTGGATGGTAGCCAGAGAGGATTAATACTGCAGTGATAGCAATGAAGACACCATAGTGAGATACAGTAGCATCAGATCTCTGCGTGAGGGGGAACATGTTCCAGATCCTCTAGATGGAATGTTTACATTTCATTTCCTTCTGTGTGTATTTGTTTGTGCGTCTGTGTTTGTGCCTTCATGCTCTAATCTAATGAAATGCTAAAAATGAGCTCCTTCCTGGTTTTCACGGGCCCTAGCACCGGATGATTTTCCTGCCATATGTGGACTAAACCAACACGCGGAGGCGTAACAAATGTCACCCTTATTTATCTACCGGCCCCTACACCATCCTGCAAGTTATGAAAACCCATTTGTCCTACTCCTAGCTCGACATACAGGGACGTGTCTCACACGTTCATTTGATGCTGTCTGAAGCTTTACACCCATTTCCCGCTCTGTACAATTATAGGCAGTGGGTGCGTCGGCATCCCCTGTAACCCGCTTTCCCTTCAAACCCTCTGTCATGCAGATCCAGGTAATGCTGTTGCTAATGAGCGAGGCTGCAGTGGTAATGTGTGACGAATGGTGCTTGCACGCTGCCTTAGATCTGGCCCTCATCCGTGTCATTTCCTGTTGCACCCACTGCTCGGCCTTCAAAGCCTGACACTGATATCCACCATCTGCTCCACAAAGAGGGGACAAATCGCACACAGGGCCCTTCAATTTCCACCCGCTGCCATTAAACACAACTGATTCAATAGAGCAAGAGAGACAGAGACTGGAAAAAAAGTAGACAGAAAGAGGACATGTGGGACCAATCTAGGGGTAGCACAGGAAAAACACTCCCACCTTGTGATTCGCAGATGTTAACCCTTATCATGCCTGGTCCCTTTCGCAAAGTGACGTGTTCTGACATTAGCCTTGCACTCAGTTTCTTTCAGTCCTCCCTGCCAACTATCAGCCTCCCTTATGCCCCAACAATCCAGATGTGGCCTTCATAACTCAATGACATGAGTCTGAGTGAGGAAATGCGATGAAAGACAGATCTCAGTGTGAGGTAAGAGGGAACCCAAACACGCACACCATTACCATCCCTGTAACACAGCCATATAGAACACTCTATCTTTTGTGCAGCATATGCTGCAGGTGCTGAGGGTAATGACTATCAGCATGCCCTCCAGCACGTCAGGCTAATGAGAAAAGCAGAAGTACTTGAGAGCTCTAGGAGAGCAACTTAGGCTCAAATATTACGCCCAGGAGTCCCACGCAGATGTCCCAGAGAAGTGTAAGCAGATCCAGGGAGCACATCCTGAAAGAGTCCTCAGACAGGAAGCCACAGCAGATGGAGCATCCTGTGTCATAAATAGCAGCTACATTGTAAGCACACCAAAAGGATTTCTGCTTCTCGACCCCAGTGAGACAATGACGGATGATTTGTGAGCTCGCTTGTGGACCGTGTCGGATGATTTACAAACATGCGAGTCCCTCTGCAGTTCATGGAAATTGTGTTTATAGCATGGGCTTCTCAAAAAAATAATAATATCCCCTTCCTCATTCATATTTTGCTTGATATACAGAAGTAGATCACAGATAGCAACGCTTTCCTGCCACACCAAAGGCAGGCGTAATATAATTATGATTATTATTATTATTTTTGTTATTGTTATTATTGGTATTTGCATTGCCTATCCCAGTGTATATATCCATGCTTGTGCTTCTAGAGTTAAAGCAGCTCAGTGTCCATATTTAAGGCTTTTTGCTCAGTGTTTCATTGTTAATCGGAAGGAGTATTTAGTGTTCTGCAGCAGTTTGGCAGTGCCGTGTGCTGCTCAGTGGCTGCTTTAGACTTTGGCAGCTTTTCCAAAGGGAAACTAATTCAGTGCAGGCAGGCTTCACAGCCGGCAGTACTCCACTTCTAACAAGAGCAAGGTGCCTGGGGTGTTTAGATAGAACTGTGGGCTTTTCCTGCAATATGACAAAAGTTAAAGGCTTGTTACCCACATTATTTTGAGATTTTTCCACCATCTGTGGAATTTCCCATTTTTTCTTTTTCTTTTTTCCAGTTTAATTGCCACAAATGGAAGCTGACCTACAGTTATTAAGAGGCTACAGTCCCCCGAAGACCAATGAGAGAAGCTAAAAACCAAGTAAACATGAGCGTTGAGAATGTGTGTGAAGTCTGTAAAGCCAACAACCCAAGAAGGATTTTGATCCTTGTTTGCACAACTTTCCATTATGTTTTTCAACGCAACCTAGACGACCATCCATGCTTAGAGCTGGTTTTCTTAAACGGCTGGATTTATTTGCTATTCATATCCATGATAATGATGGGATAACACATTTTTATCTTTGTTAAAAAAACAGTTAGTTTACAAGCAGCTCCAGGCTCTCGTGGCTAAATTTGCTTATTCAAACTGGCTGGCTGTAGTGGCCTCAGTTGGGTGAGGTTTCAGCAATGTGAGCCTAGAACACCCTCCTATTTACGTCTGACAAATTAAATGACTCATCTCTTAAATTTAAATGAAAAAACCTTCATGCCAGCCACCACTGCCATGACACAATCCACCAAGCGCGGCATCCATCATGTGCCAGTTTCACAAATGAGAGAGAATCCTCGGCACGATGGGATGGTTACGCTTTCGTGAAGAAAGTACCTACACTGGGATCCGAAACTTCCCTTCCTTCAGGATGGAGTAGCTATAAATCACAAGTTCATTTCTGTACTCAGCTAATCCAGATCTTTAAGAATAAATGTATTAGAACAATTTACATAAACAAACCAGCCAGGGACCTCGACCCTACTGAAGCAGGCATGCAAATCTTGTTGAGGCGAAAGGAAATTGTGCCATTCTCACTTTCCGTAACATGACAACCACACAGGAATCTGCAGGAAATCAATAAGAGGTGTCTGCTGTTATCAGTGCTTGAGCGTAATTTTTCTTGTGAAAAGCAATAACCTTTTGTCTCATTGGTGTGACCTCACCCCTGTGCATGCATATGGATTGGTGCATTTTAGTATCGCTCCCTGGCTCTTTTCATCCTCACTGCCTTTTAAACAGACTGTAATATTGCCTTTATTGAGTGTGCAGCACCTTTGTTCTGAGATATGAAGCTAAGCTGGGCCTGTGCGGGTGATGAATCACTCTGGCAGGTCGTTCGGGGCTTGCCGTGTGTTAACTGCTTGTTCGGTGGGATATTCTTGGGCGCCGCTGCTCTTTTCAATCGCTGCTCAGTGCAATAAAGCAGGCGAGCATTATAATAACCTGGCGGAATGCGGCACAGGGGTTAGAGATGTGACAGTGCTGCCAACTAACGCGCACGGGGCAGAGAGCAGTGATCCGGCAGGATTATCTGTGGCGGTGGTGTGGCAGGCGCTTGGGGAGAGGGACTTTTATTATGGAGTGTTTTATTGCTGACGGGGGGAAGGGGGTGACTGGCAGGGGAGGAGATGCAATAAAATGGAGCAGTAAAATATCACGCCCCGAGCTTCCAGTTGTCTACTAGCGTCGGATAGAGAATTACTGTGAAAGGGGGGAGTGTGAGGCAAAGTATGTGTGAGTGTGTCTGATCTGTGAGTGAAACTTGCATATATAAACAGGTGGGTGAGAATGAGTTGTGTGTGTGCGCGTGCTGCGCGTGCGTGGGTGTGTGTAGGGCTCTGCACTCATTTAAAATTTGACATTGGTGAAAGTTCAGAGCCATTCTTTACCAGACCATGTGGACCTCACTGTCCATGCAGTAAATTCATTGTTTTTGTGACGCCACAAAAACCGACACATTTAAGTATGTCCAGCTGTTCAGGCAGTCAGATATTCTGCAGTGGCAGCCTAGTGGTTAGGGACCCTATAATTGGTCCCTGACCGGTAGGTTACCCTGAGCTATCCTTGAACATGGTACCGTCCCAATCAATGGTCCCCGGGTGCCACAATATGGCTTCAGCTGCTGCACAGTGCAGAGATGTGTTTAGATATGGTTCACATTATGCCAGGCACTGTATTCATAATGGCCAGTAGTCACTTTCACTTCAATTTCATAATAGCATCTGACCCCACCCATGTGTTTTGTTCCACACCGCTTATTAAATGTGGCACCGCTAGTCAGAACAGAGCTTGTACGCCTGTGTTATAACTATATCACAGCACCAAAAACGACTGTTTAACTCCAAAGTACACAAATCCAATAGATATATATTTAATAAAGCATTGCTCAAGTAAAATGATTATTGCCCACTGTTTGTTACTGATTATTGCCCACATGTTCTCAAGTATTAGCAAAGCACTGAGAGACACTCTAGCGGCCCAACACTTCTGCTCTACTGTATGATTTAAAAACACTAAGCACAATTTTATGGCATTTCCTTCCATTGTGGGAACAGAGGCCTTAATACAGTTGCAAAGCTTTGCCTGCACATTTGGTATAAAGGAAAGTCTTTTAGTGAAAGTTGTGCAGAGATTGTTATAATTTATCGAAGAAACTGCGATCATTTACAGAGATTATGGAAAATTACGTTTTTGACATTTTTAGTATCTTGGGCAAAAAAGTAGAAAATGTTATGGTGAAATGTAGTGGAGTGAAAAACTGCAATATGTACAAAATACGTCACAACATATTCCTTTACTGTCCTGCTGTGTTTCATTGAATAAAGGTTTGGTCATCTAAACTGTTGATATATAAAACCACAATGGGTAACTACCTAAGGTTAAATTAAAAAAAAGCAAAAAAGTAGGATATTGAGTCTTTAATGTGCACAGCAGAGCAGACTAGCAATGATGATCACTCATGTTAAATCACTGTCACCTCTGTTTCCAGGATTTAAAGAGCTCAGTCTATAATTAAGTGACCCAAATATCTCAGGGTTGCGATGTCTATGTACCTATTCTTGAAATCAGAATCAGTGCATTGCTTCATTTACTCACCTCTGTATCAGTGTGTGTGTGTGTGTGTGTGTGTGTGTGTGTGTGTGTGTGTGTGTGGTGGGGGGCCCGGGATTATAGAGTAACAATGACCCCTCTTCTGACTGCAGTCAATAATACTCTTTTATTTCAAATGAAGACCTAAAATTTAATGAGCTGGTTATATTTCAAGAGGGTATGCATGTATTTTTGTGTGTACTTATGCCAGTGATGAATGATGTGCAAAGTGTGTAAGAATGTCCTCTCTCTCTCTCTCTCTCTCTCTCTCTCTCTCTCTCTCTCTCTCTCTCTCTCTCTGTGCATCTCTTATTACGGTTGCTTTGGCAGACTGACTGTGGGTAATGGACGCCAAGCTGTCAGGAAAATTTGTAGCTGTCTGCTTTACAGGGGCTCTCCATTCCAATCAGCAGCTGTCAGCCCGAGCCCGGGCAGATATTAATGACGGCCACTAACTGCCTCGCAAATTCTCCACACTTTTTGGGAGCCTGCACTCTTCGCAGTGTGCGGCACTAGGCTAATAGCAAGGGGCTCAGATATCTAACTGCACCAAAGATCCACACAAAACCCCCCTTAATACACACTCCTCAGGCATTTCTCTCTCAGGATTAGCACTAGTGCTGAGACCCAGCCACTGCCCTGTGGAGGGTGTTTACAGGTGAGTCCTCATCATTCTACACAGATTGTCATGTAAAGTACAGTGTGGAGTAGGGAGGCCTATAATTGGGAAGTGGAGGATCGTAAATAAGGATCTGGCGGCTGTGCTAATAGAATTGTTCGCAACAAGCTGTAAATGTGCCTCTGACAGAAAGTGAGCACTGGCCATGCTAAGCTTTAAAGGGGCTTCTGGGATCAAGCTGACCAATAAATCCTTCAAGCTGGGATTCGGAAAAGGGGTGGTGATTTCAGCACTCGGGGGTGGGCTCCTCAACATCTGATTGGTGTAACAGCCTAAGAGAAAGCCTTCTGATTGGACATGTGTGCAATACTTTATTTTACTTTTGTTTTAAAAGCAAAGGACAGACTAGTGTGTAGTTACATGGTTAACATGGTGTAGAACATGGTTAACATTTGTTTCAATGCAGTTACATTGCTCTTAAGATCATTTCTGGGAAAATAGTTCAAGGAATATTGTCTGCAAGGCATCTTGCCTTTTGACAATCCTCATTGGGTGTTGGGTTTGCATGAATTATGACTTTAGAAAAAAAGAAAAAATATTATCTTTAGTACAATATAAAACACAAAGAAACCAAAGTACAAAGGTTTTAGTGTACAGCTATGGATGTGTGTATTGTACAGTTGTGTGTGTGGTCTGATGGTGAAATTACTTTTAAAAAATACGAGTGTATATGTCCTCTTCATTTCTACACATTGTAATGCACAAACTACTCTTTATTAGCTTAATTGAACATTTTAGGGGAAAATAAAACATGTGTCCTGTGGAAAGCACATAGCACATTTATATTCTGTTTGATTCATCCATCCATTTCTTGAGCCGCATATCCTAACCAGAGCTGTATTATAGGGAAAATGTTACTCACAGGATGAAAAGTTAAGGAAGTTAACTTAGTTGTCACTTGAACAAAAATTAAATGACGAAAACAAGGCACTTGACGGGTTTATCCTTTCACATACAACTGTACATACACATAATCCTGAGTATACCAGCAGGAATATTAGCCGTCTGGCTGCTGAGAGTGTACTTTAGCTCTGACACTTTTAAGAGTGTGAACTAATTACAGCATCACTTTCTAAAGCAATGCTTAAACTAAACTCAATATTGCATTCAATATTGTCTTTTTCAATTTGACAAGTCCTTTGCCATTGGCAATGTGCAGGATTGACACACTTTCTGCAGATTACTTTATGTTCCAGCTTATCTTTCATCTCTCATCTTTCAGCCATCACTCACACTCACACTCACACTCACAATACAATTAGGATCAGCAGGAGAGCCAGTAGCTACACTGCATTCCTGACCCATGGTAGGCACTTATTATGCTCTTAATGGGTGAAACAAGCCATTGTGTCCAGATTAATACCTTTACCTGGCTCTGGGAAAATGCCAGTAAATCCCTCTCACTTTCAGTCAGTCAGCGCTTCTTTTGTATCTCGTATCTCGAAGAAAAAAAAATGAAGTGTTTTAAAGCAGCAATTGCTGTGGTTCTACCTCCAAGCAATTCAGATGCTGTTGGTTAAAGACCTCTAGATAAATATGTAGCTAGAATCGTAATCCTATCTAACAATGAACTACAAAGTTGTCTGACTTTATCTGAGTCTCATAATTGTAACTGTCTTGATTCATAAAATATCGATAAACAAAGATTAGGCTCAGGATTAGGCTGTGCTTTTGAGTATCGAGCTTTGTTTTTCACTTTTAAAAACGAAGGTTAATTTTTCATTTTTTCTTAGATGGCCACCCAAGTTTGAGAGATGTTGAAAAAATATATCATTTGGAAGTTGCTAAGGCATCCCACTTCTACAATGGTTTGTACAAGTGAAGTGCCCAGAAGTATTGTCCAGTAATGGTGGGACATGATAATATAACTGCCTGCTGATATTATACTTAACTTCACTGAAGGAAATGAGTGATATATCTGCTTCCTGCTCGATATCTAAACACAGTGAACACACGAAACATAATGGCGCCTCTTGCAGTTTGCATATTGCATGTAATGACAGTGGTGGACTTTTGTCTCCGCTAAGTGTCAGGGAGATAAAGCAGGTGAGGGGGGAAGGAGTTATCCTGGCATGCAGTGCAGCAAGTTAAATGAATGGCTTGTGTATTCACACAGGGGTGTAAGTGCTGGGTGTAGAGGTGAAGCCACCTGGCTTGCAGGCTCAAAGCACTCCTCCAACACACCCAACCTAGTCTGACAAGCATCACTTGTACCTGCAGCTAAAAACATACTCATGCACACATCAGACATTGAGAATGTGGGCATGGTCTGTGCTGTTTTGGCAACAGCCAGATAAGCGCAGTAAAAGAGACAGGTATGATAACAGACAGCAATGCACAAAAGAGGGGAGTCATAATGATGAATGACTGTGTGTGGCGAGCAGTGATTTGGCCTCAGCTTCCGGCAGCCTTCCCTGCCCGTCTGTCTGAGCTGCCTCATTAAGGCCTAGACTACTCGCAGGACCAAAAACGCACATACATACACATACACACATTTCACAGCACCTGGAGACAACGTCTGTGGCCTTCTACTCAGGTAGCTCATCTGTATGTGGAAAGGAACAGCAACAAACAAAAGCCTGCTGGCGGCCACTGCCCCTATCTACCGTCATTCTGCAGAGCAACAGGCCATGACGGGGCCCAACACTTACACTGTGTTCAGACAGTAGCAACACTTCCTAGTGACACCACACACATTCTTCACTGAGGTGTCTACCTTGCTTATCACATAACTGGAATCAAGAACTCCGCTGTACTCAGTTATAATTTGCCACATCATGTACTGCAGCTACTTTATCTTTTGCACACAAACACAAACACACAATTAAGTGACCTCCTAACATACTAAATTTATTCCAGGTCACCAGCAGAGGTCAAAACATAGAGTGCATCCCCGATCAAAAACTAAAAAATGAAGAGTTAAAAAACAATTAGCTGTTTTTCACTTAAACGAGAAAAACAGAAAGGCATTGAAAATGATATCTCACAGAGCAGTCATTGGCTACATCCCATCTTTATAAAGGGTACCTATTAGTTATTGAGCTAAAACTATGGGATGTTCCTTCCTAGAAATATGCCATGTGTGTGGATAATAATTACTGGGAAAATTACTACAGTGGACAACTCTACATTCCCCAACGGGCAATGTAGCTGTAGGGAGAAATCATGTGACAGTGACACTTTTTCGCAACTGACAAACATCTGTTGGAGTTTCCAGCAGTGGGTATGATAAATTTCTTATTTTTGTCAAGGGTTATGTATGTTTATGGAATGACCTGTGGGGTCTAGATAGAAGCTGGTCATCTCTAGTTTTTGCTTTGTATTTTCATGTCAGTTCTTTAAACTCTGTGGAAACATATATGGACTCATACCTCAATTTTTCAGTCTAAAGTGCATATTATCTCCATTCATATAACACTATGGATGCTGTTTTAGTATGATTCATCAAAACACAGCCAAAAGGGGAAAGAAGGGGTAGAGAGGAGTCAAGGTTGAGGTGAGACTAGGGTTGTGGGTGAATTGCTTGACATTGGAAATCTGCCTTAAGTGTGTGTGTGTGTGTGTGTGTGTGTGTGTGTGTGTGTGTGTGTGTATGTGCATCTGTGTGTGAGAGATCTGCGTGATGGAATGAAGTACAGCGCCTGGCTCCCAGCTATCCCACCGCATTATTAGTGAGGTATGTAATCTCAGATTTCATCATATCCCACAAACTATCTCTCTACCCTTTGGTGAGCAACTCACACCTGTTTCCCAACCTACACACACACCCATGTAAATCACCTCTTCAAAGTCTTCATTTGTTCAAGGCTTTTAAATGTTGACAGTTGCCTGTGGCGTAAGCAGTGGGCTGTCATAATAAGGTCAATAAACATTCACTTTAGCATGACTTGATGGCCTACTGTTCTAAATGAGAATGAGAGGTCTTCTGCATGCAAAAGAGAACATGAATGTAAGTCAGGTAGGCCACACCCATGTTTTCTCCATTGTAGGGATTTCTCATGCATGGTTGGAGGAGCGCTGATTAAATCTAATCTCCATTCCAGAGCCTGATCCTTTTATAGTGGGGAAGCTAAGCAGAACCATTTTTAGTTCCTGTTAGTTCAGCATAATTAATAGCCTCTGTGTCCTGTTTCATTACCCATTAAACTCCACTGCACCCCAGTCTTGGTTTGCTACTAAACCACAAGGATTATAGTTCCTTTTGGGGAGTGATAAATGCATTGTTTCCGACTTCATTCCTTTTTCGTGGTTGAGAAAAACAAGCACACAGTCACACAAAACATAGCTCGGTGTTTTAATTGCCACAGATATTTCAGAGGTGCTTATTGCATTTTGCGAATATGACACATTTTAACAAATGTAGTATGTGGAATTGCATAATAATTTCCACTGAGTGGAAAAAAAGTGTGGAAGGTGTCTGCCACTATGAAGAGAAGTATAACTCAGAAATATCATTTGAGTCTCTGTCAAGCATGTTTTCCTAAATATTCAGTTTAGGAAATGTTCGAATAGATTGCCATGGACTGATTGTAGGAGCAATATGAAATTCACTTTTCCAGTCCATGCATGATTAACAAGGAGTAATATCACACTTGAAGGTCTAGCCACCTTCTGACAATTACATATATTCCCTAGTGCTCTCATTCAAAAAGAAATCAATTTGAGCAGACATTCATGAACTCCCATTTCCTATTTCATCTCACATTTTCTGATCCTTATTATGGATATTACTGAGGTGGATATGTGAAATAGAAATGTTTCAGCAAAATGATTAAAATGTGGCTGCCATCAGTATGTCAGTAATAGATAACAATTTCAAAAAATCTCTCCTCACACAGCGCAATATTCATGGAGTATCAATTTCCTTAAAATAACAGTTAGTAAGAGTACCTCAGTATACTGTGTTGAAACATTTTTAGCAGACACTACACTGAAGTCCATTTTGAAGAGGTGTTCACAGTATCAAAGGACAACAAACTTAAAGTATTAGGAAAGCTGTAAACCAAAGAATTTTTCCAATTCCAATGAAGGTTCTGATTGGATTGTATCCCTCTCAGAAGTTTTGAAGTTAAGCCTTAAACTGCACTGTATTTCATCAATATCTAGAAGCATAAAACCAACATTGAATGGTTTTTTCACTGATATCTGATATAAGCAGTTATTTTTAATGTTGTAGTTGTAGTTTTTAACCACCACTACAAATCCCATGATACCTTGGTTTGAGATTGTTGGCTAATCAGAGGCTGTTTCTGATCTCAAACATGTTGCACAATGGAATACCATGAGGCCTTTTCTACTGTCGTTAGAGCTATACTATTTGTGCAACAAAATAAAAGTGCAATGTAACAAATATTGTCCCAGGACATTAGAGTGAATCTGTGAAAATTTCTTAGAGCTAACACTGTTTACCACTGAAGCCCTGCTCCAAGAAACCTGTTGGATAAATTGGTGATTACATTCAAAGCAAATAACATGTGTAGAACTTCCAAAATGCTAAAATGAAAATCAGTCTGTCTGCAATTGATTTCACAGTCACTTAAATAATAAATAAAGGATTATTATTCTTAGTTATGTTGGTGGATGATCTGACATGTTCACCCTTTAATCGAGCAGGGAACAATCCGGATTGGATAGTTTTCTATTGGACATTTCAAGATTTTAATCAAATTGTTTCTAACCAAAACCTAATAATAATAATAATAATAATAATAGAAATATTAATAGTACTGTCAAACTTATACAATGCCTGTCTTCTGGACTGACAAACCGATGGCCCAGAGAAGACCAGCATACTGCATCCTTACACAGGCCTACTCATGCTCAGAGCTGTGGACCAATCTGCTTACACTCATCAAGCAGCTCTGAAAACACCTCAGTGTAGGACATGTGCAGATTGAGTACTGGGAGCTGAAGTAGGTGTTGAAAGCGGCAAGCCCTCCAAAGAGTTCCAGCTCTGATGGCTAATTTAATGGCAGCAAGGAAATGGAAGAGAGTCTTGTTGGCATGGGATCGATGTGTGGACGGCAGCCTATGTAAACTCAGCCCTGTTTTTTCTTGTTTCAGAGAGGTTCCATTGCTTTGAGGGGGGAAAGAGTAGCCTATAATTCTTAGGTTTTGCCTACCACAGCTTTCGCCAACCACACATCCTGTGGCTGAGACCTGCCAGTGGGGCAAAACGGTTTACTTTGCCCTCTATAGCCTCCTTAAACTTAAATTACAGCTTGGAATGTTATTGCAATGGCGTTATTTGGAGTAATAATTTGTTCGGTGAGTTGACGTGTGTGAGCGTCTTACTTAATTTGTTATTCAGATGCTTTAACAGCTGTTTGGGAGGCTGCGATTCTTGGTGTGCCTCCATGCGAGGAAGCCATTTTAGAACACAAAGGGACCTTTCACCTGTCACTGAGAGCTGGCTTTTATGGCCTTGGGACTGAGACACTCAGAGGGTATTGCTGTATAAGCCGTTTTATTGGGCTACTAAACTGTAAACATTACAGATTTCCACAGTAGGACTTTTATTGCTATATAATCAATCTTAAGTTGTGCCAACTGCCAGACATATGAAAACATTCATAAATACATGAAGATCTTTTGGCTACTTCACTTAAGATGCCCAGCTGACCAATGACTGAAGAAAAAAACCTGACCAAACTTTGTGGCTCTGTTTTCAATGCCATCATCTCCACATGTTTACACGTTCATTGATCGACAGGTGACTGGATACACTTGAGAGACCCAGCACATATTTTTGGTTTATTTAAGGCACATCAAATTAAAATCAGGCATATTTGCAAAAGTAAATAAAGGAATGTATACATTTTAACACAAATAATGATCTTTTTAGAGGTTTTAAAATGGGGAAAAAGGTGGTTGGATATAGGATGGAAAGCGCTACCCTCATTGTTCATATATCTTCACTAAACATTCTTTTACGCAAAAAGATGAAAATTGGGAGGAAAAAATGGGGAAGATTGCACCCAGATGTTATATTTTTTCTTAAAAACTACATTGCTTAACAATAATAAATTAACATATTATATAAATGAATTAAATTGCATAAATTAATATTTCAGACTGTGAAAACCCCATGATTAGTGCATTAAGTTTAGAAGTTGCAGTGTACATCTGCTGTAGGTCTGCAGTAGGAAAGCATGACATTGATCAATACTCATCAAGCAGTCATGTCACAAAATGCAAATTAACCAACTAATTCCTGACCCCTGATGATGATCTAAAATAACATGCACCATCTGTTTTTGCTTTTTTTGGACCCCAAAATTGACCACAGCTGCAGTAATGTTATCCCGCTAGCCCTGTCTATGGGCTTTTTAGTGCTATATTAGTGATGTTGAGCTTCCACTTTCCCATGTTGTGTTTAATATTGCACTACTTAAACACGGTTCCGATATGAGGTTCTAACCTCATTGCAGCCAATCCCTCCATCTCACTTTCTTTTTGTTCTTGTAAGTCTCAATGCTGCGAGACGCTATCAGGTGTCTCTGTGTCATTCTCTATTTGTTTGTGCGTCTGTGTGTGTGTGTGTGTGTGTGTGTTTGTGGGTTGACAGAGGAAAGAGAAAGACATTTTAGGCAGGTAGTGTTTTGCAAATGTTAAAAAATTCCAATTAAAAAATAGGTTACATGGTAAAAGTATGACGGTAACCACATCACTGTCTGAAGAAGCTGCCAGATCTACATAATTGACCGTCATCCTTTGACACATGTCTCCCTGAAAGAAATTTCCGAGATGTTTCAACATTACCTGCAATAAAAGTACATTGACGTACATTACAAAATAAATAATATTTTGTCTTTCAAGTTACCATTTTGGGGGTTATTTTGGGCAGTGAAGTTAGGCTTTTTCATTATGGTCTGTTTGCCTCCCTTTCAGGATACGAACAGGCCAGATTCAAACAGGCGCAGCAACCCTTAATCATACTCTGTGAGAAATACCTGTGGTTGTGAGGAGCCAGAGGTGTTTTCTCCACCTTGTTTGGACAGCACACCCACAAAAAGATGCCAACTGGCCTCAGGGCCAAGTATGAAGAAACCTGCATTAACGCTGCCTCAATGCCACCCACACTTTACCAGCAGGAGGAGACCCACAGATCAAATGAAAGAGGAAATGCAGCATTTTGTGGCTAGGCTATTAGAGGCTTGCATAGCTGGCAGTGGTGGAGACGGGTGGATTAGCTGACTTTAATAGCTGGCAAAGCAGCTCTGGAGCTGAGCTGAAGAGAGAGAGGAGGAACAATACGGCACATTAGAGAGGCAGCCAGCTAACACGAAGTGTGTGTGTGTGTGTGTGTGTGGGGGGGGGGGGGGTTAAAAATGCAAGAGTTCTAATTAGCATTCATTAACAGTTGGGAGGAAAGAGCGATTATGGTGTTTAAGGAGTGCATTAGCTAATGCTTTTTTTATATACATGTCAGCAGATCTGAATTGGAGCAGTGTGTAACCACATCAGAAGGAGTTTGTGTTGTGCTGACAGCGTTGGCTTGGGAGTAAAGTGCAGGGGGTTTAAGTTCATTGGTGATCACGTATGATGCCCAGCCTTTCCTTGTTTTGTTTTGTTTTGTTTTGTTTTTGTTTTTTTTAAGCATTGCACACCCCAGAGCTTAACAAGGGAGGCTTGAAGCTGACACTTGCCTCAGATGTTAAGCTTGCTGATCTGGATCAGACAACAAAGCGTGCACACACACGCACAAACACACAAGCAGGGAAAAAACAAGAAGGAACAATGCCTGTTGATGCTGCTAACAGCTCGATTGTTTTGAAATTCGAGCAAGCACCATTGGCGCGCTTCAAGCCCAGACTAGTTTCATATAGACAGGCCCATTGTTCAAATTAGTCCTCTCAGACTTCAGCATATCAGCACAAATTGTTCACACTTGGGCCATGAGTGAGGAAAAATATTTTCTTTTGCCGACATGTTGACAGTGTCCGAAGGCCTTGAGGAAATTGCTGCAGGGGTATATAATGCTGAGCCGAGCCCTGTTCCCAGACGGTCAATATTAGTCTGTTTGTTTGCCAGGGAGGCCTATAGATTAAAAGAGACAGGTTAGCAAGCCTCGTCTAAACAGTGCAACAGTGTCATGGAGCAGTCAATCATTCGCCCTTTATTCTCCTTCTATAACGAGACGCAAGTCAAACATTAGTCAACTTCCTGTTGTTATTAAAGTATTCAGCCTGCACAATCACGTCAATTCAGTGGTATGATTCAGCCTTCAGTGTTTGTAAGGGGGGTGTCACGTGACCACAGCCACTGTTGATTCTCCCACATGGACTGTTTGCTCAGCTCTACATGTATAAAGGAGCCATGATTGGGGAGTGGATGTGTTGATATGGCTGTACAGGTGGGGTGTTGGGTGTGGGAGCTGTGATTCACTGACTGACAGGAAATCCGACCTTGGGTCACTCATTCGTGGCCAACTGGGCTCCTCCTGCCGCCCTGAGAAGATGTAGTACGGATAATCCCCGGGCTTACTGGTGGCCCTGCGTAAACATACGCGATTAAGACAGTAGTGGAAAGATCGGTTTTCGAGGATCTCCTCATCTCTCCACATGTTTATTGTCGCTGTTGCCATGAACGGTCAAGGTTCATGGGGAGGCACTTCAAAACAAGGCACTCCTCTTTCTCTTTCACACACACACGCTCTCACATAGACACATACACACTAATCCCCCCACCAGCTTCCTCCAGCCCTAACCCGGCTCTGTGTACTCTGCTAATATTGACTCTCCTGGCTAACACTGCCTCTATTGAGCCCAGCCATTCACACTAATGTTTGACTAGCATTAGAACATCATTGAGATAACAGGCTGGGCAAGCGGCAGGCTGCGCTAGAGCCACGCAGCTAATGAAGACCAGGGGCCAGAGTATGAGGGACGCCAGAAAGATGGATGGCCTTTTAACCCACCTTACAGTATTTACCATGATACAATGCTAACATTTGCTTATCAAGGCTTTGCCGTCCCTTCTTAGCAGAGGCTGTTTAGCAAGCGGGATAGCGGGGGTTTACAAGGACAAGCAAGGGTGGAGAATTTGCTTGTTAGCTTCGGCTCTCATTTCCCTCCGCTTGTCGGATAATCTCGGCAGAACACACACATTCCGACAGAAGAGGATTTCTGGTGTGTCTCGTCTCAAGAACAGTCGTCCCTTTGTGCGGGGCGTCTCATTTAGCTCTAGCAATTGAGCGTGCACAGGCCTAGCACGGCTCATGGAGCTGCTGGACCACCACCAGGAGAGAGGGAGACGATCCCAAACTGCACGCAGAGGCTGGTGCTGCCATCTGCTGGACGCCAGAGGCCTCGCACCTGCTGCTGGCTCTCGTTCACACTGTGTTTGAATCGCCTGGGGTTATGCTTCCACTCAGCCATGTAAGCTAAATGAAGCACATATAATGCAAATGAGAGAGAGAGAGGGAGAGAGAGAGAGCAGAACAGCCGCCTGGGCTTCTGCCGTTGGAGGCAACAGAGGGAGATGTCAGCGCTTTTTTCCCCAGCATGTGAAAAATCTGTGCTATTGCTGAGGGGAAGGATGGAGGCCATTTAGCATAGGGAAATATTCATGCTGTTTTATCAGGGCAGAGTAAATTAGTTAAAGATTAATCACGTAATGTTGTCTTTAAGGTGAGCTTGTTTGAAAGTAAGATAGATGATGATAAAAGACCAGTTCCCTTGACTACACATATGTGGTTAACTTGACCTCTGAAGAGCAGACCTGTCAACAAACTACTCTTGCTGGGTGATAAACCATCCGAGAAATAACTACAATAAATGATGTCATCATCATTTGAAGACCATTTTATGCCTGTGATATGAAGATGATTTAGTAGCAGAAGTCTTAGACATTAGAATGGGAATGTTCCAGTTTCTCCACTTAGGCGCATTGATTCTGAATCTGAACTGGTTTTCATGAACTGGAAGCCCAACTGAAAAAGTCATACAAACAGACCACATGAGCTTGTTTCTCCTCGATTGTGAGGTTGTACTGCGGTGCAAAGTAACTGCTAAAGAGTATAACGCATAGCAATGCTTTAAATTTTCATCCCTAACCCATCTGAACTCTTAAACACTTTGTGGGGTATTGTATTGTGGGCAGGCAATTCATGACTTATACTCATATAATCTGAAATAAACAATGTTAAAATGTGCAAGAAGGCTAACCCTAGAAATCTGATTGCCCTGCTCCAAGTTTAAATGTGTTAAAAGTATAAATGAGTAAAAGTGCAGAAGTTCAGGTTCGGTTATTTTCAAGTAAGGTATGAAATTTTGGTGTTTGATGGTGCTGGATGACTGTTCCTTTTTACTAAAGGACTAGTCCTTCAAAGATGTTTAGCCTTCTTTATCTATAATGTTGAGGTCATTATGCATTGGAGGAAAGGTTTGCTGTGTTTTACTTACTTTGTCCATCCCTGATCATCTGTCAGACACAACACTGAAACCACCATACATCAGAATTGTATAACCAACTTTTTAGCAATCTGGCTCTGTAAATCTGTCCTTTCCTCCTGCTAGTTTACCGCTGTTTTTACCGTCACTGTATTTCATACTGTCAAAATGTTACTTAACAAGTCATAATCAATAGTGATTTCCATACCAGGTGTGTGGCCTTGTAGAGCCACTCTTTTTGAAACTATTGAATAAGTCCGGTGTTTTTAATGCTTTATAAACATATCCCAAAAATAAAGGGGTACAAAGGTCTGAGCCTATTGGCAAACAGCAAAAACAAGTCAAACTAGCCCCAAGATACTTACATGAGCGCTATACTCAACATACCATTAAACCTTGCCAACAATAAGCTCATTGTTTGCTATCAGTGCTCTCCATCTCCACTCATAATTACCTGGTTTGTTTGCACTCGGCACAATGTAACACAAGGCGCTGTTTTACATCCTTGTTGAGAAACGTTTCCTTGGTTTTAACTGTTCCCAACAAGTCCTGGCTGACATGATATTAGATAAATATTGAAGCTGGCTTGGCATAAGAAATGAGTCATGTTAGCTGAACTCCCTGGTGGTGCCCATGCAGTTAGAGGACTATCGGGAAGGGAGGAACGTGGGGTAACATTCTGCTCCTCCTCAGAAACTCCTCAGCAAACACAAGCAGCTCTGCAGCTCTGACCAAACATGCTCAATCAAAAGAAGACTTTTCTGAACCATGTTAGCTCAGCAAATCCAGCTCTCCTCACACACACACACACCCAGGGCTTCAAAGAACGAGACCACCTCCTCCCTAACCTTTGATGCATTGTGTATCGATCATGGGGAGAGCACAGCGATGGATGTCCTCAGAAGGATTAGTGGGGCATGGGCCTGAGCCAAACACCAACACTGCCACTAAGCTGCTCCTTTTCTCTGGCTGCCCTGCCCCTGGATCAACACACAGGGGGGTTAAAATGAACAGTTGTTTACTTCCGAATCCATAGATGTGATTTGGGTTTTAAATCTCAGCACCTGTTGGTAGACCCAGTGTTCTTTTGACCATCTGTCAACTGCAAAGCTTTCTCAGTTATATTATATTTTATCAGTTATATTAGAAATCGCTGACTGTTTTCAAGATTCAGTAAGTAATTTGAGGGTTTTTAAAAAAAAAGCCAAATATATATATATATATATATATATATATATATATATAAACACACACACACACATACACACATACTTAGCTATAATGTTCTTCTTTACTGAAGAAATATGAAAAACACTTGTGGCACTATGTGCATACAAATGGGAATGTCCATTAATCTTTATTTCATTCTGTAAAAAAACAATAATTGGGTAATTTAAAGTGTGCATTTTAATCACATAAATTGCCAACTAATCACTTCTGTTTCATCAAGTGGTGATAACTGATTACTTGTGGCAACCTTCAATAATTTCATACTAGCTAGTGAATGATGAATAGTAATTACTAGATAATTAGCCTTTAAATTAATCGCTTGAGCCCTAGAATTATTCATTATTATTTAGAATTTTCTGTATATTATTCACTATCTATTTTGAAACTAATATGCCAGTTACGCAGTTAAGATTTGCGAAATAAACCTTTTTACAGTAGCAAAATATATGTAATTCTTGCAGGCAGGGTCACACGGTGACCTCCTAGATGTGAAAGTATGTGTGAGTGTGTGCGACTGCCCTGTGATGGACTGGCAACTTGTCCAGGATGTTTCTCGGCCTATTGGCTTATGGGAACTTGGTTACGCTCCAGCACTACCTATGACCCTACTCAGGATAAGTAGAAGCTGAGGATAATAAATTAATAATCTCATAAGTCCCTCAGCTGAACTATATTCAAATCCATCGATTGATAATGTATAACGAAAATATGTCTCATTTGAATGAAACTGCTGTTTGCATTCATAGGTGGGGCAGCCAGTCAACATGTACAAAAGTGTTTTTATTTCATTTTAATGCTGTTTTTATATCATGACAGGACATGATTCTTTTTTCCCTGCACATCTCATCATCATAACATTACATTGCTTGTTTATTATTATATATTTGATATTATATTATATATGATTAATGTATATTAATGTATATTATTATTGTATTGTATATTATTATTATTATTATTATTATTTATTTATTATTATTACATTTATATTTTGCTACTTGTTTATTTATATTTATAATTTATTTAAAACTTATTTATTACCGTGTATTATTACTGTGTACTGTATATATGGTTCACCTAATTTCCTCTCTTGTAGATATGTATATATATTATATATATATATATATATATATATATATATAGATAGATAGATAGATAGATAGATTATTTATTATTTATTATTTATAGCTCCTGTACTTTCTCCTGTACTTGTTCCTCTTTGTTCCTCTTTCTTTATATCTCTATATTTTTATATATTTTTTCTATTCTTTTTCTGTACTTCTGTCACTTTTATAAGAGCCCTGTAACGCCCAAATTTCCCATTCGTGGGATAATAAAAGATTACTCTACTCTACTCTACTCTACATTTTATTTCTTCATGGCTGTCTTTGCATTAAGGTGTGAATTGTTTTCACAGCAGGGGTTCTCACCTCTTCCCAATCATCCCATTTTGCTCTCTTGCATCTCAATTTATATTACCGCTTTCAGTCTAAACAGAAAAAAGAGCCATGGCTCTGAAAGGCACTTCCCCTTGCAGAAATGTCCTCAGACATAAGTCAATCAACACAACATTTTTTTACTACACGCTCAGAGTGGCACTGTTCTGTTTATGTGATCTTGTCTTCAGATACAGTTTCAATAAGCTGTCAAGAAATAATGTGTTCTTACCTGTTGACAGCCAGTTTGACAGGCCTCATCAAACTGTGTTTGTACAATGGCTCCTTGCCAACAGGTCACATCAAGCAAAATTGCTATCAGCAGTAGGACAGTAATTTTTGTATCTAAGCAACAATGGACAACAGAGCATAAGCAAGCAGAGCCACATGGATAAAAGATCGAAATATGGCTAACCAAATATGCCAGATAGCAGGTTGTATAGAAGTGGTATTGCTGTGGCTGGGTAATTGACTTGGCGCTGTCGCTGTGGATGTCACAGTTTGCCTCTCAGGCAAATGAAGCACTGTTTGACTTCTCATGTAAGTTAATTAGACCTGCAGTGCCCTGTTATCACTTGATCTAACAGATTTAGACATGCAATAAACAAGGCATGAAATGCCAAGAAGCGTGCTTTCTAACCTGAGGGCTAGAACAGTTCAAAACACTTTTATATTTTAGCATTACAGCCACATTGTGTCTTCTGAAGCTCATCTTCTCTTTATTTTCTTAACATTTGACATCAGTTTGTGCTTTTTCAGGTTCAAGTACTTCTGTATTGTACTTTTCTGCTTGCCATTGTTACACAAACACACATATATGTCTAGTGTCTAATGCCCTCCAGCAAAATGTACAGCCACATGTGCTTGGGGGAGGACACTAAGAATGAGACTTACAGAGAGGACCATACCCAACCACACAAAAGTGTGGTCAATTATGTCCTCTTGTACTCCAGGCCATGGACGGCAGTAGTACTGCCAGGGAAACTGACCTCTTGATGGCCAATGCTTTCAGTTGGGAGGCTCTATTATTTATGTTTTGTCTAATGAGTGACTCATTGAGTATTTGCACATCATTTGCCTGTATTTAAATGATGTGCATTGACAGTTATGAGCTTGGGGCACCTGAGACTAAAGCAAAGTTTTAAGGACTTCTGTAGCACAAATACGTGCTCTGAAAGGTCACATGATCTGTTACCACAAAAAGGGACTGGATGAAACCAACAGCCCTTTGTAAATGGGGATTGAGGGGGTGCTTCCAGAGAAAGTGAGTCAATGAATATCGGTCGTGACAGACTGTCACCACTATGAGGTCACAGTCTGTTAGAGTGCAGCCAGCACATACACTGAGCTCTGAGAGAGCAAACACACGACAGCTGTAAGCGGTTAGAGCTCTGCCAGAAACAAAGACGCGGATGGGGGAAAAGCCTGTTCCTCTCCTTATTATGATACAGAGAAAATGATTCAGGGTTCCGTTGTCTGCAAAAGCCATTTTACCACTATTGGATTTGAATGTAAAAGGCATCAGTGCAGATTTCAATTAGGACATGCTTTAGAGTGAGGTGTTTATCTATGGGTAGCTTTACAATTTTTCTCCAGAAAATGAAGCTGAAAATGTGGCGTATAGCAAGCCATGGCAGAGAAACAGCTTTATGTCTTCACACCCAAACCATTCCACTCAGGGCCACTTACACTGCATCGCTTCAGATCATTCTCCCACTTTTAATAAGATGTGAGCAGAGATATTTAGCTGGATGCAGACCCATATTTTGTCCATTGGTACATTTATGAGATAATAAATCTGTCTTTTTTTTTTTTGTCAAGGATGAAAAGGGCCTGAATGAGAAGGATAATGAGGTGGAAAAGATGTTCATTGCCAATATGGTGTTTCCTTTCTAGATGACATTGCAGTGAAAGGTCATAGCTTGTTGAATGGTCAAAAACAGCTGATGGAGACCGCAGGAAAACCAAGAGCTTTTTTCAGGCCATCAGGCTGGATTCAAAGCTGTAGGGGCTGCTGTGGTGTGGCTGGTGTCCTCATATTGAATGCATAAAGAGTGAGAAAGGCAAAGAGGAGAGAAGCTGCACAAAACAGCAAGATGAGCCCCCAGGGAGGCCAGGGCATGAGCCATTTCGAATGAGAATCGGCCCAGCTTGTCAACACTCATCTGCATTTTAACCTCCCTTTGGAGTGGCACGCTCGCTAGCGGGCAGTCTGACATATCGAGATGTAGAGCGAGAAAAGCCTGCTCTGGGCCTTCATTAGCCAAGCGCTCGGCTCATGCAGTATTTACTGAGCGGTCCGCTAATTGAGTTTTAATGTCAGTGACTGCTCCCCAGGACACACGCGCAGCAAGGTAGATGGGACTTTAAAGGGCAGCCGTGCTTGCGGCTGGATGGTCGTAAACCACAACATGGCCTTCTAAACTGCACAGGCTCAGGGGGAATGGAATTCTGGGCCATTCATTCTACCACACACACACACAAACACAATTCTTCTCCCTTTCATACAGATCAATCAAGACTGTAGTAACTAGTTATTTGAGCATTTACTCAATTACATGTAAGTGTGTAAAAGGGTTCTGTACAGTACCAAGAAAGGTTCTACGAGTGATACATAGATGGTTACAGATAGATCATTGGATTATTGAAAAGGGAGACTCATCCAACTATCCAAAAGAACAGGGCAGAGATCACTAAGATCTTGAGCATTGCCAAGAAATCAAATCTCCAGTCTTCAGCGCTACCATCATAACTAACTGGAGCTCCACAGCTCACAGTTTGAAAACAACTTATTTAGAAAGTGGTGTCAGTTGTGACTGACATTTTATGCTTCTTTTGATGTTCCAATCGTTGATATTTGGGAAAGTTATCTGTTTATGTAGGATTGTTGATTCAGCAGTCCTGTCTCCCATATTCTTAGCTTCCATAATTCCCTGTGTGAATTCAGTCAGTCACTCAGTCAGTCATTTTCTGCTGCTTGTCCCAAGCGGGGTCGTGGGGGAGTGCTTGAGTCCATACCAGCTCACACAGGGCGAAGGACAGGGGACACACCCTGGACAGGTCGCCAGCGCATCGCCGGGAGGAGCATGACAGGGAGGGTACCTTGCTCAAGGGCACCTCAGGGCAACCTACTGGGAAGGGGTTCGAACCCCCGATCCTCCAATCATGTAGCCAACGCCCTAACCACTAGGCCACCACTGCCCCCCCTCTGTGAAAGTATGTATGTTTGCACAAAGGCTTCATTTGCTAAATGGGTTTAATGCAGAGAAGCAATTCTTTATGGTGCACAGTGTTTTGATGTGTTCTCAGTGGGTCTCAGTAGTCATTTTCACTTTCACTTATGTGAGTAAAAACGTCTGACAGTTAATGGCGTCTAATATTGTTGGCTGCAGTCGCACATCACATTTTCTAGTGGAAATGCTTCTGTAGTTTCATTTGGTACGGTTGCTTGTGCTGCTCTGTTCTTGCTTAAAACTTTCATATTTATGATTTATCATCATTTAATTTCAGATATAATGGATGCCTAAAACAAACAAACAAAAAGAAAAACAACTGCACTTATCAAACCTCACTATATGAGCTGATGAATGCTAAATGGATGATGAATGAATACACACCACAGCACACAGTGCACCAAAATGAAATACTTATCTGCCTTTCACCCATCCCACCATGTAGCAAGGGTCATCACCTGGAGCACAGGGATGGGACGATACTTCTTGCAAGGGTATCACAAGGCAATCTACTAGTCTGGGCCTTGAACCCATTACCTTCCAATTATAGGGCCTAGTCCCTAACCACTGCCCAGTAAAAGGTAAAAGATCTGTACATGACTGAAGTTCTCTGCAGGGTACTCATGATTTCTTTTTTCCATTATAATCACACAGTCATATACTCTATATCAGGGCTGTTGAACTCCAGTCCTGGAGGGCCAGAGCGCAGTACAATTTGGTGATGTCCCTTCTTAAACACACCTGGTTCACACTTAGTGGCGGGTGTAGTGAGTTTGTTTGAGGAGGGAAATCACCCAAATGTGCTGGACTCCGGCCCTCCAGGAATGGAGTTCGACACCCCTGCTCTAAATCCTCATAATGATTCACTCCAATGTAACTAGAGGGCTGGCAGAAATCCCCAGCATAAACTCTAGCAACCCCATAGTCCAAATACATTCATAAGTATAAGAATCACAGCAAGAGCTGTTTACAGCAACTCACACAACCAAACACTATCTGCAAACATTCACCCACAAAGGTATGCATAAATTATACAATCATAACATAGACAAGCAGCCACAATCTCCAGCCACACTGGAGATTCTACCACTGACTTGGCAGAATCTATACAGGTCAAGGAAGCCCTGTTTGCACACTAGCTCAATTATGCATCAAGAACCAAAAAGCAGTTGACTGAGATGAGCTTTTTTGCCCCACCCCATTCCTCCAAGATCCAAACCAATTGGAATGTATGAGATGATTAGAGGCAAATTGAATATTTAAATAAAAGGAATTAATAGGAAAAGATAGGCCAAGACTATGTGCTCTGATTACCCTGTGAGCAGAATAAACACAGAGGAATTTGCATCTCAAATGGTTCAACATTGAGAGATGCAGCGCTGTGGAGCTCATTAGAACCATGCTTTACTCCAAATTATTTTGCTAGTCCATCCCTCCTGCACCAAAAGACAGACACTCAGGGGAAAATAAAATAAATTCTTTATGGGAATTATTCATCCAAATAGCAGATAAACCATAGCAATCATTTATTTCAAAAAGCTAGGCTGACTAATTAACGGTGTGAATTCAAGCAGGAAGTTGGTATTCCTTCCAACACAGTTAATTGCATTGAAGTGTGCTATGCAGGTTAAAGGCTCAAACAGACAGAATCACTTTCGCTACAGTAATGTAACTGTTCCCTTTCTCTGAAATAACGGCAGGATTCAGTTGACTAGCTCTCCCTTGTGCCTAATCCAATTTAGCTTTATCATAAAATATTTAATCACAAATGGACTTCCAGTGCATCCTTCTAGGTGGGGGGGTGTACTAGCAACCACAAAGTGGAAGTGAAGCAGTGAATTTCTCTCTCACTCACTCATTTTCTTAGCCGCTTGTTCTGAGTAGGGTCGTGAGCAGTGTTGGAGCTGATCCCAGCTCTCACAGTGCAAAAAGCAAGGAAACATCCAGGACACGTCACCAGTGCATCACAGGGTAGAAACACAGACAAATACACTCACACACACTCACACCTGGGGGCAACCCTAGGAAACCCACATAGACATTGGGGGAACATGCAAACTCCACACAGAAAGGACCTGGACTCCCCTAAATCGAAACCAGGACCTTCTCACTGTGAGGTAACACTGCCTGCAGTGGAGTTAATGTTCATTATTTTCAGTAGATTGTTTTTGTTTTTTTTATTAAAATGGTTTGATACTCTTTAAATTGTATATATATGACATGAGCCTGCGATGGGCTGGCGACCTGTCCAGGGTGTGTCCCCTGTCCTTCGCCCTGTGTGAGCTGGGATGGACTCCAGCACTCCCCCACAACCCCGCTTGGGACAAGTGGCAGAAAATGACTGACTATATATGACATGAGATTTGTTTCAGATGTAGCAGATAGAAATGTCCCTCAAAGAGCAACTTTTGTACATATCAGAGCCTGGACTTTTTATTCCAAAGGTGTTAAATCAGCTCAAAATTTTTCAACACAAATACCTGTGCTTCTTATTAAGTAAAATATAGCACCCACCATCTTCTCCTACCAAAATTGCAGTAAATGTTCACTGATCTTATAAAAACCAGTTGTTTCACAGTATAAGTTACTGACTTGAGACCACCGTGCTTTGAAAATTGGATGACATGAGCCAGATTGAGCTCCCAAAACAGATCAATTGATTCCTACACAATAATCTAAACTTCCCTTACGATGCAACGTCGGCGCTTCTTTCATAGAGGATCAACTCATGGCCTTGGTAGGGCTTAGGTACAAGAGGGATTAACCCAGACCAGATGAAATTTGTCTTTGTGTCTGATAAGGCTATAATAAGCAGTAAACCTCATCAACCTGTGAACTTCAGTCTTCTTGCTTTCTCTTTGTTTCTTGGGTGATTCCATGATTAGAGTCCCAGTAAGCCCCTTAAACATTTTTACAAGACTTAAACAATTGGTTGAAGGTAAACAGGTCTGAGCATTAGCAATTACAAAAAATGTGTTAAACTAGCCTCACATGTAGACCTTGTCTTGCAGAACATACAAGTTCCATTCAGAAAGGACCCGGACCGCCCCGTCTGGGAATCAAACCCAGGATCTTCTTGCTGTCCGGCAACAGCACTACCCACTGCACCACATACATAGTTTTAAACATTATTTCATTTTAAATCAACCGCTGGTTAAAGTAATATCTTTTTTTAAAGGAAAAACACAAGTTAGTTTCCTAGTTTCCTGTAGTGGGGTCTTGTAAGCAGTTTTTTCAATCAGAGGAATCAAGGGAGAAGGTCATGCGCTCACTTGAAATAGAAATGGCAGTTTTTATTTACTGCCTTGATCAGGGGTTTTCACTGTAACCCTCACTGATTCCAAGATTGTCCACCTTTTTTCCCCAGCCCTCGATTATCTCATCCATGTGTGTTGGTGGCTGGAACAAAATAAAAATATAAACTGGTTCGGAGTCTCTCATCATATTCCTTTAGAGGACCTTTATCACTTGGATTACGTGTATTAGGTCTTGGTAGATATTGGTACATAGATTGTCAGTTGGAGGCTTTCGATCATTGCTCTGTTTCAGTCACAACAACCTACAAGGACAATGGCACTCTTCATGTACTGCCAAAAAGACAAAACTCTGAAACATCATTAAAACATTCCCAAAATCACCTAAAACTCATGTCATCCTGGGGATTCTCTGATATGAAATACTTTATTTGGCCAAATGCAAAACACCAGAAGTTTTAAAGGTGGATTTGTATACAAAATAAAGTAATAGACAGGCAGCAATGCATTAAAACAGCAAAGCAATTTCAGTTCTGTAATAGAATTCAGACTTTAGACCAAAAAGCCAGTGAGGGAAAGTAGAAACCATATAATAAATTGCTTGTCTTTTTACAGTGCACACTATGACTGACCTTTGTGTGACCCTGTGGTCAGTAGTCTCACTAACCATTATAATGAAAATGCAGCAATGTCTAGAAAAAAAAAAACCCTAGAATATGTGAAAGCCAAGGATGGATCTATGAAAGATGTTACCACTGTTACCACAGCACAGCCTCAGAAATGAAAAAAAGGATTGAGGGCCAATATTTCTGATAATGTTTCTCTTTTAGCATCACATTAGTGACTTGCAACCTAGCAACAGCAACCAGCCACTCGACTAAAAAACAGCAACAACAAAGTTTATGACAAGCAGCTTACATACATACATTCATGCACACATACATTTTCCTAACCGCATGTCCTAATTATGGTGGTGGGGGTGCTGGAGACTATCCCGGGATTCATAGAGCAAAAGGCAGAGAAACGTCACAAGTAAAAATTCTGAATAAAACATTTGACAACATCTTGTCCTAACAGCAGAAGAAACCAGCAAAAAATAGAAATATATATTACCATGACATTTAAACATTACTTGATAATCTACACATAATGATTAACACAAACCAATGTAAATGTTTTGAAAAAGCATCTTATCATTTTTCATAAAGGCTATTTTGCAGTTTCACCTCCGAAAGTGTAAAGACAATGAACGCTTTGTGAGAATAAGCCTTAGTTTATTTCTATTTAGGTGATGGTTGAATGTCATAAAATGCTGAGGCAGACGTTGTATAGACTGTAGCCTACAGTCTTCTTTTTCTTTTGGCTGCTCCCGTTTAGGGGTCGCCACAGCAGAACAACTGTCTCCATTTCATCTGGTCCTCTGCATCTTCCTGCTTCAAACCAACCACCTGCATGTCCTCTCTCACCACGTGCATGAGCATCCTCTTTGGTTTTCCTCTTGTCCCCTTTCCTGGCAGCTCCATCTTCGACATACTCCTTCCAATATAATCCTCGTCTCTCCTCTGGACACGTCCAAACCAACACAACCTTACAGCTCTGTGCATCACCCTTGTTCTTGAAAATCGGTACCAGTACACTTCATCTCCACTCCTTTAGGCATCCTCTCACTTTCCACGATTGTGTTAAACAATCTGGTCAGAAACTTAACTGCAATCTCCCCTAAACACCTCCATGCTTCCACTGGTATGTCATCCGGTCCAACAGCCTTTCCATTCTTCATCCTCTTCATCGCTGCCCTTACTTCCATCTTGTTTATTTGCTCAACATGCTCTGTTCACCTGTGAGTATGTTTCCATTTCTATCTTTAATTGCCGTGACCTGCTGCACATCTTTCCTAGATCTGTCTCTCTGTCTAGCCAATCTGTCTAGCCAATTCACCAAACACCTTATCTTTGGCCTTCACCACTGCTTTCTTCGCCCTGCGGTTCATCTGCTTGTTCACCTCTCTACTTTCTTCATCTCTCTGACTGTCCCATGTCTTCTTTGCCTCCCTCTTCTTTTGAATACACTCCTGGACTTCTTGGTTCCACCACCAGGTTTCCTTATCCTGCGTCTTCCTTCCAGATGTCACACAAAGTACATTTCTAGCCATCTGCCTTATCACTTCTGCAGTAGTTTCCCAGCAATCCGGTAGCTCTTCAACACCTCCCAGTGCCCGTGTTAACTCCTGCCTGAATTCCATCTTGTAGTCCTCCTTCTTCAGCTTCCACCAGTTGATCCTCAGCTCTGCCCTCACTTTCCTCCTCTTCTTGACCTCCAAGGTCATCCTACAGACTACCATCCTATGCTGTTTAGCTACACTCTCCCCTGTCACTACTTTGCAGTCTCCAATCTCCTTCAGACTGACCCTCCTGCAAAGGATATAATCCACCTGTGAGCATCTTCCTCCACTCATATACATCACCCTGTGCTCCTCCCTCTTCTCAAAATAAGTATTAACTACAGCCATTTCCATCCTTTTCGCAAAATCTACAACCATCTAACCTTCAGCATTCCTCTCCTTGACAGCATGCCTACCCATCACCTCCTCATCACCTCTGTTCCCTTCACCAATATGACCATTAAAATCTGCACCAATCACCACTCTCTCTCCCCTGGGTACACTCTCTATCGTTTCATCTAACTCACACCAGAATCCTTCTTTCTCTTCCCTCTCACAACCAACTTGTGGTGCATAAGCACTAATAACATTAATTATCACACCTTCAACTTCCAGCGCCAAACTCATCACCCTCCCTGACACTCTCTTCACCTCCAAAACACTCTTCACATATTCTTCCTTCAGGATAACACCTACTCCATTCCTCCTTCTATCCACACCATGGTAGAACAGTTCAAAACCTCCCCCAATACACCTGGCCTTACTACCCTTCCATCTGGTCTCTTGCACACACAGAATATCAACCTTCCTTCTCTCCATCATATCAGCTTATTCTCTACCTTTACCAGTCATGCTGCCAACATTCAAAGTCCCTAAACTCACTTCCACTCTCCTGCACTTCTTTCTCTCCTCCTCCCTCTGGACATGCCTTCCTCCTCTTCTTCTTCTTCTCCTTTGGCCAACAGTAGTCCAATTTTCACCAGCACCCTGTAGGTTAACAGCACTGGTGGCAGTCGTTGTTAACCCGGGCCTCGACCGATCCGGTATGGAAATCTGTTTCTTTGTCCGCATATTGATTTGGCGTAACCCTCCCCATTTATCTGGGCTTGAGACTGGCGCAAAGAAATACACTGGCTTGTGCATCCCCACTGGCTGGGTTAGCACTAGCCTACAGTAACGTGTTTAAAAAAAGCTTCCAATGTATTCAAGTTGTCTACATGAGTGGTTCTGTTTTGGATGAATACATAACATTCAGGTTCTTCCTTAGTTACTGCGTTAAATGGAGCAAGTGACATCTTAAGGACTTCAGTGTTTCAGATTTGGTTCATGGTTTAATTGTAATGTAAGCTACTGACTTTACGTTTAAGCCTGCAAGACACTTGAAGAAAGTTCATTGCTGTTAATTCTTTTGCTCACGTTCATGCTCACATTTTGACCTGCTAAGAAAACTTTTCAAGTGCAGACTGCTAATAATAATAGTTGCTTTTGTATCCACCAGTTCTGGATGGTTCTGGAGTTTGAAAATCCAAATATAATTTCATAACCCATGGTGTAATCATAGTAATTGAAGAGAGGGTGTGTTATAGTGTGGGATTTTTTTCACCAGGCAGCTGTGGTGATAAGCCTGAGGGCAAAGGTGGAGTTCAGTTACACCATATGAAATTTATAGTCAAACAGAACAGGTAGTGCAAGTGCTGTCACTTTTGTATTGTGGGAAAACTGACAGTATGTCAGGGCATATATCAAGATCAAAGTAATGTTCCTGTGAGGACTGAGGTCATCTGCATGTAGATGAGTCCTAGCATTACCCGCCACATAAAGCAGGATACTCTTTCAACATGACAAGTTAACTACAGACCTGCCATTGAAACACAATGCCATGGTAAGACACAATAAAGCAGAGCACATCACTAAACTGATGCAAGGTAGTAATCTTGTCTCAGTGAGAATGGTTTCACTAAGATGGTTAAACACACTTACACACACCATTCGATTGCAAGAAAACTCCTTCAAAACATTCACGGCTGTTATATATAATGAAGCACTGACCGCATTTCACACAGGCTAAGCTGGATTTGATGTATTTGTGCAAACACTCAGATAATCCAGATTTTCCACATTTAATTTTAGAATCTTATTTTACTTACATACGTGATCGGAGAGGGCAGGAGCCTCATAAACTCATTTATTAATGGGTTTGCCTGTTGCAGTGTAAAATGTTATGTAGCTCGGTCCATGCACACATGGTTACTTTAAGAACTGAAGGCAGTGATGTCTATTCAGACAAAAAAGGGTAAAGATGCCGATTATTAATAAGACGCTTGCACTTTTAATGTGAATCTTTTAAGAATTCTGTCAGAAGAAAATTAAGTGAAGGAGGAGGCACAATTCTGTCCAGGCTGATACTGACACTAAAATGTTGGTTGAGAAGAAAGTTTCCAGTATTGTGTTAAAAAAATTCTTTAAAAGGTGCAATCTGATGCACCATGCAGAGAGAAAATACACCATTTTCAGATCACCCATACATTCAACTATTCCTCCATCCATTCATTTTTGCCAGCAGGAAATCCGACCAGCTTCTATAACTTCATTTAACCTGCAGTTTTACCAGCTGACTGCTGAGTCTGGAGTTACAGTGGTAAATTATGAACAGCAGGATGGCCAAAACTTTCAGAAATCTTAAAAACTTTTACAAATCTGATTGGTCCACTGAATAGCAGTAATGTGTTGAAGTGTTCTTCACAAATTCTGCTGTCTAAAAAACAGAAGTAGCTCTCCTGTTCATTTTAAGCTTGAGTTTATAGTATAATCGTATGTAACCAATCAAATTTTGCTATCATATGGATCCCAAAACTACCTGAATATTAGAGCAGATGAATTAAGACATAAACCAAGTAAAATGAACTGACTTCTGTTATGACAGAAACCAAAAAGCGATAATTTTCAGTCATCCACTGTAGTAATACATTTCAATGTGTAGTATCAGCAATGAGAAGGCTACATAATTAAACTGGGCTTGTACAACAATGTTAATAAAGATTTAAACTTCTCATTTCAAAAGATAACTTCTCTGATTTTACAGCTAAAGGTACCTGTCCAATAACAGTTGCACATTGTGTTCTTTAAACCATCACGTACAAGCGGTGTGAAATGATTTTCTCCTTTCTTCAGACATCACAAATCAGCGATAGCCACATTATAGCACTGCACATTTCTAAAGTGTGTTTATACTTTATACAAAATTATACTTTGGATAAATGAAAGCCTTTAACCTATTTCCAGGTTTAGGGACACAGCATGAGAAGAGGCAAATTATAGAAACGATTGGTTTTGCTATTCACAATTCACTATGCTTATTAATATTTTGTTCTATTAATCTTCTTTAAATTATAGGACTACATGCAAGTTGCACTGTTCATAAAATGCAGAAACATCCAAATGGTTTGTACTTTTCTCTTTTCTGCTTTTTACTACTCGTCGCATAACTGATGAACATAAAGGGTTATATTCACATGGAGACTCACCAACTTCATGGCCCAAACACTCAGTATGTTCTATTTTATATATTATTTTTACTTTTTTGCAGTGACATAAAACTTGTCACACATTGCTGCTAGAACATAGATATACACACTAAAGTAGCAAGAATTAGAATGAGTTTAATCAAATACTTCCAGGTGGCATCACCCTCTTATTGGATCCTAGTCAGTGTAATCTCTCCAGCATCTATAACCATTATATACAGCTTCAACTTAATAAAGCACTGCTGCCACCTTCTGTTCATTTAAAGTAGTACAGGTTTCTCAAATCATTAGGAAACACCGAATGAACTTAGGAAACATCTTATTTATAAAGAAAACAAGAAGGTGAAACTTTTCAGTAGCTATTTATTAACAGTTTGTGTACTGTGAATGCCGTGGTATTTAGTTTTGTTCCGACAAAGTGAGAACAGTGTTTTTCTAACATGACTACATTCAGGATTATACTCCGCACTGGGGGCTGCTATTCCTACAGCACAGATGATGCCTCGCAAATGCTTTCATTACCCTGCTTGACTGAAAACACAATAAATCAAAAAAAAAATTATATATATATATATATTTTAGAAAAGCATCATGTATACTTAAGAGAAGGCAGAGAAATAAAGCATTCACTGTGATTTTTTTCGTCACCCCAAGGACATGATCACACTATGCCTGAAATTTGATGGCAACACTAAAGTAGAAAAAAACAAAACCACTTTGGTGAACTTCTTTACAGGCTTATACATATAAAAAGTGTTTTATATAAAAAGAATTCTTAAAAAGTTAAATAATAAGGTATTGCACACAGTAATGAGGGATTTTAAGAGAAAAGGACTCGACTGTGATGCCAATGGAAAGGCAGCTCTTAGGGCTTTCTGCGTCTGAAAAACAAAGTTATAACATTTGAACTACAAAATATGGTAAACAGTTCATTTGATGGTGAGATTGGAAGAGTAGCAGAAATTAAAGTGTTTGGAACAGAACATACTTTGGATACCCATGGTGCTGATAACCAGGTCCCAGGTTTGAGCCAGCCCTCATTTCAACTGCCACAGAACACTAAACAAACAAGAAACAACGACAAGGCTTAAATATCCAGACAAATCCAGGAAAGGGAAGCAAAAATAAATAAATAAATCTACTTTAGTCTACAGAACAGAATCTCTCTCTTTCTGTTAACTTATCTGAATTTCAATGAACAAATTTTTAAGCAAGCTTCTAACCAAGTTAAAATATTCTTTTGAATATTAATTTCTATTCTATTCTAAAGTTCTTGCACAAAACCTCAAAAAAAAAAATTCCCTTACCCTTGTCTCCACATCAGTCCAGTCCCCATCTACATGCTGCTCCTGGCTTGGGCCAGCCTCCGATGACCTCCTCTTGCGACTTTTGGGAAAACAGTGATTAAAAGCATAGTTGCTTAGTCAAGCTTAGTTAAAAGGGCAAAAACTTGCAAAATATGCATATGATCTCCTAAAAACACAAATTTGACATTTTATTCACCATGGGACAACAGGGTTTTCTTGCTTCAGTGTTTCAATATCAGTGAACTGCACTGCTTGTCCACCACCTCTCGTTTTAAACACTTCTCCCTAAAAAACAAACATTTTATTTCCCTAAGAATCTTGATGGGCCAGTAAGATCATTTTATGCCAATGCTATTCCATAATAGATCTCTCAGTTCACCTTGATGAGCTTGGTCTGAATTTCTCCATCCGAAGCCACTTCCTGGTGTGTCAGCATGTACTTGTCACACTTTGACAGAGCTTTCTCGCTGGGAGCAGACACCTTGATGGCGTTGGGGACGTTGGGCTGCATGACCGTGTCTAGCTCTACGTTAGTGGCTGGTTTATGGTCCACCCACCTCTCAGCACCTGCTGAGTGCGAACGCCTGTGCAGAGGTCGAACTGGTGGAACAGTCTGTACAACCAAAACACATGGACAGTCAGGAGTAGGGAGATGCGCTCGGAAAGAAGAGCTAGCTAATAAGTATTATTAAGTTAGTAAATTCTAAAGCAACACCTAAACATGCCAAGCTGTTGAAGGAGGACACACAAGCTGCCCACAAAATGAGTGTTAGTAATTTTATACATACAGCTAAGCTCTAATGCACTTTTCCAATCCATAATGCTCTTTAAAAATATATATATATATATATATAAAGTATGCTGCTTTTCAAGGCTTCATAAACAAGGCACAGGAGATCGTGTTAATTTAACAATTTATTTCTCCAAAGTGCAGAACACATGACATGGAAGCTCAAATTAGTAGCATATTCATTTTAATACAGACCTATAAAAGATGTACAGCCATCAAGCAATGCGTTTAAGAACCATGTAATGCAAGTAATAGTTATGTTAGCATCAGGACAACACTACCTACAACTACAGCTAAATACACCACTGACCCTGAAACCATTCTCCTCTAGGTCTACATCTCCTGGCTGGTTAGGCACCTCACAGTCTTTGGCCCAGCACCTGCCTCTTCTCCTGCTAAGGCTGCCAGGGAGGCCCTGAACTCTGCTCCTACTTTGGGGAGGGGAGGGGCTGCCCTGTCTATCAGTCTGTGGCACTCGCTGCTCCCATTCAGAAATGCAGGAGGCCACAGACACACTGCTGGTAGTAGGGGAAAGGGGAACGGTCCTGACCATCTGGGGAGGAATGTATACAGGCATCCGAAAGGAATGGGAAGACCAGAGAGCAATGCAGGGAAACGGCACACCACATTCATTTAGCACACATACATACAAAAGGTGTTAAAAACAATTTCAACAAGATTTGATCATTAACTGATCAAAAAACCTTATGTAAGAAGAAAGAACCATGCAATAGCAAATTTGTAAGTTATAAAAAATGTAAAAAAAAAAAAAAAAAGTCCATGGATAGCTTTAACAGTGGCAAATTAGAAAAGCAAGTCAGAGAAACGTACGGGTACAGGTGAGGGAGAGGCTGATCTCTTGGCAGGTATCCGGTCCTTCTCTCGAGAAGGACGCTGGGGTTTATCTGGTCGGCTGTCCGTCTTGCTTTCTGTCACTATGGCTTTGAGCTGCTTCAGCTTCTCATCCTTTACCCATAGTTTGTTCTGCATCTCCAACTCCTTAGCATTTACACGTCTCTCCTACAACAAACATAGCAAACTTAAAGTCTGGTAACATCTAGACGATACAAAATAAATGTTAGGTCAATGAAACAACAGGTCATCTAAGGCCAAAAAAAGTATGGAAAAGTACTTAAAATATGTTAATATTGCCTGTAGTTACTCATTATGACAGCCTACAGATCATAAGCCTGGTTGCTGTTTAAATAAATGCACGTATGTATAAAATCTGTGATATAAAAGGATTGTTTCTAAATAAATAAATAAATAAATAAATAAAACCTTCTGCATAGGATGGACCAACAAAGCCAACCATCAAAAACACAGAGGACATTAATTCCATATAATTCTCAAGACCTGGTGGACATTTTGGGGATGTATGGAAAATATTTGGGAGACTATTAATATGGTTACCTTGTAGCTTCAGTACTAGGAAAACACAACAAAACAAACAAAAAAAAAAAACCTTCAAAACTGCTTATTGATCTACTAAATCTGGTATAATTAAGTATAAAAATGTGTAATTTACTGCAAATTCAATTAGGATTCCAGGAGTGGCTATGAGTAAATCACACTATCAACTGAAAACTGTTTATACAAGTGAGAATGGCATTTTTATTTGTTGCCAGTCAATTTATCTTCTTACATCTTAGTAGTTCAGTATCTAAGATTTTAATACATATAGCTTTAATTTAACATTGATACACATTTGAAAAACAGTTAATGTGATTTTGTTTCACTTTTTTTTTTTTATTGAACTAAAATCTTGGGTACATTAAGTATCAGTCTTAATTTCTTTTTCCCCCCAGGGAAAAAATAAAATTCCAGTAATAGTTTTTGACAAAGTAAGCTATCAGTATAATCATCTGTTTTTTGAGCTCTTATATGCTTAATATAAATTTAATGTGTTATCAGTACTGATACAAAAATATTATTTTGCATAAGTAAGGTTACTTACACACTCCTTTTGCCACCTGAGCTTTTCATCAGTAACCATGCCTTGCATGCGTGCCTCTATGCGCTTCTTCTCAGAGAATTCACGCTGCAGCCTCTGCTCCCTGCTCTCCAATTCCTGCTGCAGGGCACGTTTGTCCTCCTCATAAATGTTAGTTGTTTTCTGTAGGATGTCAATCTGGGCACAAATGAAATGCCACTAAGCCACACATCCCAAAAAAACACCCCAGAAGAGGACTGTTTTATGCCAAGAGAAGTGGCATTAGTGGTTCAAGTCTACCAAAATACCTTGTACTCCAGCATCTTGGATTTTTTCTCCAGACGATCAATTTCATTTTTCTGATTTTGTATCATTTTGTCCTTCTCGCCCAGTTTCCCCCGCTGTTCATGAATAAAGTTCTCTTTGGAGACAAGTTTTCCATCCAGGTCTTGAAGCATAGACTTCAGCATATTAGCTGAAAAGAGAAGGAAGCTGAGAACCTGCCGTTGCATTATCATAATGTAAACTATAAACTACAAAATTCCCCCAAAAGAAAACATACCAGCTTTGTTGTATTCATCAGTCAGCATCTGACGAACCTTAAGCCTCTTCTCCAAGCACTCAACAACCCTGGGAAAGGTGTGGTCATCAGCAGCATCAGTGATCTCACAGGGAGGTAGCGGAGGCAAGCTTTGAAGCAGCTGGTTCAAGGTTGAAGGAGGTTCTGTGCAGAACAGAAACAATGTGCACATGATCCAAGTGTTACACACACACACACACACACACACACACACACACACACAATACCTCCATCTAACGGGCCTCCGCGTTCCTCTAGACGACGAGACAGTTCTTCTTTGAAAGCCTGGTTCCTATGTCTACGGCCTGCAGCAAAACCACAGATAGGGCGGTCAACAGGCCGGGCCACCTCCACCTCCTGAGTCATCTCAGCAAATCGCATCACCAGCTACCAAAAAAAAAAAAGACACACATTAAGGATCAAATTATTTAAAATGACAAGAACATTGTACACTTAACACAAGAGGGCATATTACAAGCACACTGCCTTACCATTGTTTCTTCATAATCATCTGCTTTAGGGTTAACACAGACCACCATTCTGACTTTGCCTTCCCCATCAAAATAGTTTTTGAAGAGATGGGTCACTTTAGAGTCCCTGTACGGGACCATCTAAAGAAAAAAATAATTTCTACATTAACATGATGCTGGAAATGGTGAATAAATAAATGTAAAAATGCAATGCAAACCTTGTTTGTGCCACACATCTGATTCTCTCTCAAAACTTCAATACATGTGCGGAGTGTCATTAGCGACTGGTTGATGTTGCCTATAAAGGGTTAGCCACAAAAACAAAAAAAAAAACCCACAACATTAAATAATGCATTTGTTTACATAAAAGAACTTGAAAAACTGTTTAAAACACCTACTAACCTGCTTCTCGAAGACGGCTGCCCTCTGCCCTGGTTCTGCTTGTGCGTTCACTGCCAGCCAGATCAACCAGACACAGTTGGCTCACATTCACTTGATTCTTGTCCTGTAACAAATTTAAGCAAAGTTGGCTCAAAACTAAAAAGTTATAAGATGTTTTGCAAAGACCTTTCACTTCAGGCTAACTATACAGATCATTGACTAACCTGAAGAACATTGTCTCCATCTGCATCCAATGGTGCCTGCACCAGTTTGATTATGAAAACACTGTGTGATCTGCTGGACTCCCGATTCAACTGCGTGTTTGCAATCCTCCGTTTCTTTTGACCTAGTAGCATCACAGTTAATATAAAAATATATATATATATATATTTTTTTTTTTTTTTTTAAAAACCTTAAAAAATAATAAAAATTCTTGATTTAAATAAACATTTTCAGCTCACCTCTCCAAAAGACTTCAAATGCTTCCTCAGTTGACTTGACTTCAACTTCAGTGCATCCAGCTACATACATGTTGTGATTCTGGTCTTCACGCAAAATTTTAGATTGCGGTGGTCTAAGTGGGGAAAGAAAAGCATGTCTAAACATGTTTGTTCTTATGAAATATTAATCAAAAGGCAAGGTTTTCAGCCATGCTGCAATGCATGATTATCAGCCACTAACGCTGAAGCACAAGAAAAACAGAAAGCTGCAAAGCATTCTCTACAAGCGAAGACAGTTATAGACAACAACACTGCACATGACAACACAGGAAACACCGCTTGATAGACTATATTCTACATATAAGTATAAAGTTATCCACTGGTCACATACATGAACTCAGTGTTGTGTCGCAGAGGTGTCCCTGCACCATTCCACCTAGCAAAGGAACAGAAACACTATCTGAAGCCTAGACTAGAACAGACACTTTAAGTATCAAAACAGACTAAGCCACATTTTTGTCTTCTTCTGTGCTCAAAATAGCCTCAGTTTAGCCTAGATACATCTAATCCCTGTCTGTCTTTCCCAAGCACAAACATTTAAATCTGAAAGCAGATGAACACCAGACAAAACCATAATAGACAGTTTGTAATAGAGGACAAGAAAAGTGGGCTTACTTGGGTTTTATAGGGTCAAATGGTGCTTCCTCCAGAAGGTCATAGATGTAGTTGTTGTATATCTCAATATAAGAGACAAACACGCTGTAACTGCTGTCCTCATCCACACCTTCGGCCTTACAAGAGTCATCTGGGCTGATCATGTCAGCAATTTCAGGGTCTATTTTTTGCCTACCAAACAGCATAACATGCAAGAAACATTCTAGTTAGTTATAATAAACAACCAATCAACTCATTAGCCAGACAAGTGCAAACCCTGTTTATTAGACAGTAAACTTCTCCATTACCTCGAAGATGGAGTCTTTGGTACAGCTTGCTGACTGTCTCGCTTCTGTCGCTCCAAAAGAGCATCAACTTGATTTTGCACTTCCATCCCATTCTTATCATCTGGTTTGAAAACCTGCAGGATTGTATGTGGGCTGTCAAAAAGAGACTGCAGAATGTATTAAACCTATCAAACAAATCATACAATTACTCACAAATCTCTTGGCCTGAAGAGGACCGATACTGTTAAAAATCATATCCAGTGATCGAGGCAAGAGACCCCCGTGGCCTGGAGAACCAGTCATTGTGTAAGTTTTTCCACTCCCAGTGACACCATAGGTGAAGAGAAGACCTAATTTAAACCAAAAAAAAGCATGAATCACAGAATAAAACATGATTTTAAAAAACAAAAATCCAGATTAAAAAAAAAAAAAAAAAAAAAAAAAGTTCCATTGTCTTGAAATGTTTACCGTTTTTACACTGAACAAGGTCTTCCACAAGGGGTTTTGCGACATCCTCAAACAATTCCCTCTGAGTTGTTTTAATTCCAAAAACCTTCTTAAAGGAATACTGAGTCTACAAAGAAATCAAGAGTACAAACCCCAGTCACAATCAATTATGGGCAACCGGCTCAACAAGCACTATAAATGAAAAATGAAAAACTTTCTCCAATACTCCTCATTTTGATTTACTACATTTTTCAACCATACTTTATAAACCCAAACCATTAAGATTATATAACAATTTGTTTCTATGAGGAAATTACAGCAACACAACTGAAAATGTAGACAATTTTAAAACTGAATATGGAGAAAAATAGAAACAGTCTAACCTCCTTGAATTCCCCGTTCCTGTTAGCTTTGAGGCCATCAGGGGCATGCAGCTGAATGGTGGTACTGCTGATCACCTCAACACAGCACTCCTCACCTTCTGCACCTAGTGGACGCACACGGCAATACACCTGCCCAAGCAAACAGTCATTTTGCCGCAAATTTGAAGGAATAACCTACAATCTCAGAGCACAGTTTCATCATTATTCATACAACATACCCCAACGGGATCTTTCTGGTTGTTCGATGGCTTTTTAGGAGCAGGTCGGCGCGGGGTCTTGCCCTTTCTATAATAACAAACAAGTAAACAATCGGTAAACAGCGATTTACAGAAGGTACATTAGCAAGGCTTCACGGATTATTTTCTATTAATGAGTAAGGGTGTGATCTCAAAGAAAAATTCATGACATAGTGAGCAAATTTTAGAGTATAAAGTCGATCGGTCTTCGAGATAAAAAGCTACAATTGCCCCCATGAAACCAAAATAAGACTATTTTACGCTCCTCTGTAATAATACGTGTTCCTTTGTTTTGTTTGTTTACTTTATGTATGCATGCATGTTCATTTTCTTTTACGTTTTTATTCGAGGGCTTGGAAAAGAAAATGACTGACTCACTAATCCAACAGCGCACACTGACAAGCGAGATCCGTGCTAATAAACTTAGATTAGCAGTCCGTTTGAGATTTAATTAAGCAACTTATTGCTAACTTATTGCTCAAGGACATTGAAGCAAGTTGAGATTAATAAATTGCAGGTCCTGAATATCATGTTTTCCATGTTAACAATGAGCCAGAGCTCAAGAGACAAGGGGTGGATTTCGGTTAGCTTGCTAGTCAAGGTAGGTTTGGCAGATGACAAACAATAAAACAAAACTCGCTAACATTTTTATAAAAAACGCAGTGTTTAGCATAAACTGAAGTTATACTCACGTCGGCCGTATCATGTTGGCTTGTTTATCTTTAACCTTAACCGACTCCGCTCGGCTGTTCCTTTCTACTCACAAATTCGAAGTTCGAATGTTCCCTCCGCCTCTCGAAAAAAACGGATTTTTCAAATCCCACCAATCAGAGTTCCGCACAAGCGACTCACACTACAGGATGTCCCGCCCGCCGGAAACGTCAGATCCTGTTCCACCAACATAAGTCGAATGTCAAGAAGTTTCCTGAGCCCTACAGTGCACTAATAGGTCACGATATTACGGTTCTGCAACCAAACAGATAGCTGCATGCTCGCTATGTTGTGATTTAGGATATAGCCTTTGAGTAAAATGTCAAAAATGCGCTGTTGTAGCGTGCAACTCATTCTTTCATGATCTATGTAGGGCACTAGGTAGGGAGCATGAAGCCATTTAGGACTCCAGTAATATCCATAGCCATTGTAATATCTACTAAGAAATCAGTCATTTACTTTTGCGAGATGTTACAGTTTAAATATGTTTTTTTAATATTATATACAATTATTCAAACTAATTTTTATACTTCATTTCAATATTCAAACCACCATCCACACAACACAAAATCTAATTAATTTATTCCTTTTAAATAGAGAAAAGTGTGCAAAATTATAAATACAATAACCATAACATTACATAACTTTATACAAAAGAACTAAATCAAAATATTAGTTAAATTTACCAGTGAAGATGTGCAATATCTGTCTTCAAAAGTGAGGCTAAACACCAAATTGAAAAGATTAAAAAAAAAAAAAATTAAAATAATTTCTTCATCAAAATTTTTCCTGCCTTAGAATAAAACATTTTCCTGGTTACTGTGAACCAGAAAACCCCAGTAAAACATCACCTTTCCAAACTATTGTCCTTTCGAACCCTGATGGAGAAAAGTGCCCGGCTAAAGATGTAGATTGTAAAAAGAGTGGAAGCTGCAGAAATCAAAGCTGCACCCACGGTGTTGGCAAAAGTAATCGGCTGTGAATGAGACTGAAGCCACTGCTTCCGCAGTATCATGTCAAGGTTGACTGCATTCAGCTGGAAATATGTTCCAGTGATGGCAAACACATGGAAGAGCTGGTGGCTGTGCCCTGTTACAAATGGGCAAAATAAACACCATCAATTAATGGACAACAGCATCTGCTACTGTGTACATTCACTGAAGCTCTGAAACATCTAAGAAATGGACAACACACCAATGTAGTCAAAACTGCCAGGAGCGAGGCGTTCAGGTAGATGCGTGGCAAAGAGGAAACCAGTGAGGAGGGCCAATGCAGTGTGCTGGTAATGAACAGCAGTGGCTTCATTAACTGTGCAACCCTCACCTGTACACATGAAAATCTGCAACAAAAAAAAAACAAAACGAGCTCAAAAAATGTCAAATATTTCAATATTCAAACCTTTATGAACACGTCCAACAAGTGAATATAAAATTGTAAGGGATTTATGGGGACTAACAATTTTAGTACCCTTTATTAACGAATTGAGCTTAGTTTTTCTTAAAAATATAATATTTTTTATAAATATTACACATAATTAAAGTAATATACCAGTGTGTATAAGGGTCTCATTCTCTGTGTATAATCAAGCATAAGAAAAAGATTTGAAACAGAAAAATTCTTGCAGAATGTGATTTTGGGACTTCCATTGCTACAGGGCTGGCATGTTAAGCACTGAATTAACTCTGAAATCTTACATACAACCTAAATCTAAAGATATAAGCTACAATGAGATGTTACAATCACCTTTAAGTACACTAGCAAGTTGTTCTACAATCTTGCTGACTTTGAATGTCAATTTAAAAACCAAGCTTTAATTCAGCATTAAACATTGAAAATAAAAGGACCAAATATTGAATTTATAATCTAAAATTATGCAGAGACTCAAAGTATTTGGATCCTAATACTGTTTATTTTTTTAAGACTAAAGATTGGAGTAAAGATTGGAGTTTGTGGTGCACCATCAATTTAAGTCACAATGCATCATAAAGTATTATCTTATCTAACATATCAGATATGTTGACTGACATAGGCCAGTAAACTTACCCTGTAGAACAAAGGGATGTTGTCAAACAGATATGGGTATGTAAAGGCCACAATACGCTGAATTTTTCTAAGCTTTGTACTTGATTTCAAAGTAGACCTAAAAAAGAAAATTAGTGGGACTTGAATATCATCAGCAATGCTGGTTGTATCTATAGTAGCTAAATCTAAAGTACAGGGGCATAAAGTTAATAAGAATCTAAGGGATAAAGTTAGTGTTGTCATGAGTTATCCTTAATCCTTTCTTTATTCATTTGGACTTTAGTTTTATATCTGGAAATATTTCTTCCAAGCTGTCACAGACAAAAAGCAAAACACAGCCAAACGAAAAAGATAAATTCTCCAATTCATCATCAGTGTTACCGTGAGTAACATGCCAGTACAGTTGAGATGACAGAGTTGAGGGTGGCAGCAGGAACGTAGTATTTATGGAAAGTGCTGTTGACCCATTTTTCAGGAAACACATAAGAGGAGTATGTGATAGCAGATCCTGGTGATGCATTAAATAATCAGAGAACAGTTTAGATCAAAAGAGTGTTCTGCTTTCAATGTGCACATGTATATTTGACTGAATTTTCCAAAAATAAATAAATAAACACACACACACACGAATATTGAATTCAATCTCCCTTACCCAAGCTATAGAAGCTTAGAGCGCCATAGTCAAAGAAGAAGCAGACGTGTCTGGCACGCTCGGACATGGTACTGAAGGTATGGGCACAACTGGAGGCCAGTGGGTACAAACAGCAGGACATTAGGAAGACCAGCAGAGGCCAGTAGTACAAGTCTTGCCACTCCTCTTCAAATACCACCATCAGCAGCTTCCATAAGAAGAACCTAGACCACCAGGCAGTTAAACTGGTAAACATTCTGCCACAAAATGGGGTGAAGTTTTACAATGACTGCATGCTGTTTGTTGTCCAGTGACTCTCTCAATGACTCTTTCTCCTGCTGTCTCTTTATGAGCAAGTTGAAATTACAAAAGAAAGTGACATTCTACACAGAAGTGTTTTTCAAAAAAAAGTACTAACAGTTTATGAGAAAACTAATTGATTATTGTATTGTTATTGCTTTTGAAAAAGGTGTTCTTTTACCATGTAGGCAGAAAGTGAGTCCAAATGTTAAGTGTTTCGTTAGTTAGCTGGAAGAGACTAAGGACACAGTCTTTAGCTGAGCTACATGGGCATCGATACCCCGATACAATGCCATCTTCATGGAAGACCTGTGAAGAAAAGAAAACAAGGTTTAATAAACACATGAACTACAAAAATATAAACAGCAATAAAGCTTAGAGGCTAACAGAATTATTATTACTGCTAAGTCAGAGTTCAAATTCAAATTTTAAAAATATATAATTAAATAAAATACAGGTAAATTAAATTGGAAAAATTAAAAACAGTTACAAAATAGATAAAACACAGAACTAAATATAAAAACAAAAAAGTATTAAAGTGCTACTAAATGTTGGACTGGGAATCAAACCCAGAACCTTCTCACTGTGAGGAGATAATGATAAACAGTGCACCACAAATAATTATTTTTTGCATTAATACTGGAGTGCATTTCATCAAAACACAGAGCACTTACTTTTGGAACTTGGTTGATGGTTAAGACTCGAGGCAGTTTGATAAGACTCAGCATGATGATAAAAGGCAGTAGTCGTCAAGACAGATACTCGGAAAGGAGAGAATCTGCCATCTACTGAACTCTGAACTCTACTGAACTCGTCTTTCCCAAGAGCTCTTAATGTACTCCCCTTGTTACGCCCCGAGCAGGTCCCCCTATAGGGATAGAATTAGAAAAGAGAGGCTTCTGGATAACGAGATTCAGAGTCCTTACCTCGGATTTAGCTACATGCATGCCTACCCAGACTTACTTTTGACATAAAAAGCCTTCAACATAGGTTGAAATCATTGCCAAAACATTTAAGATACCTCCTTTCTGGATGGTTTTTACCACATTGACAAAAAGAGCAGCATATTCTTCCAACAAAGACGATGCTTTTTGACAGCGTAGAATGGGACTACAGGTGATTCAAACACACCCTTGCTAAACCAATATAAAGTGTTAATATTAAACCTAAACTAACTGCCTTTGCCCTATATTCACAAGGAAACATACAAACCTGCTCAAAAGCTCAGCTATAAGAAAATGTTTAAATGCATTAAAACAATCAGTTTAACATAAACACCTTTTCTCTTTGGGGGAAGATGAGAATCAATAGATTGTCATCTTCACAGGCTGAAACTTCACACCTGCAACATTGCTTACTCCATTAACCAGTATGTAATTATTGCACCTCTACTCTTGCCTCAGGAGAATGACAGAGATGCAGATAATCCAAATACTCATCAGTTTTTGCATTTGCAGAGCTAAATTCTTACACATACAGAAAATCTGAAATTTAGTACAGACCAGAGTCACGGCCTGTCTTCAGACCATTAGTAGGTACGAAGACTTAGTTTATTTACAAATCCCAGGTTCTGGGATCAAGGGTTGACAAAAGCCAAGTTGAGGTGAACTGACAACTGGTTCAGAGCATCTTCAACAGAACAGGTCTTTTTGGGAGTTGTATCCAAAAAATAGTGATCCAAAGAACGACAACCCATGAAATGTGGAAGTCACTCTGGATAAGAGCGTCAGCTAAATGCCGTAAATGTTAAAGTAAAATGTAAATAGGTTGATCACCCCAATTAACCCACACTGTAGCACAAACTGAAGATCAATAAAATAAGCAATAAAAAAAATAAATAAATCACCTTTTCCTTATACATCATGTGAATGCCTGGGTGGTCTGTGTCCTTTACCTGGAGAAAAGATGCACTATGCAAAGTAGACAAGCTAGCAGAGGCAATGTGATGCTCTGGACAATCCTCTGCTGGGACACCTTTGGTGCCAGTGTTCATGTAGGATGTTAAAGGCATGTACCGCCTCCCTAAACCGTGTTCCAGAGTGGAGTACATACAGTGGAGAACAGGATAACGTGCACTCCCACACGGCAAAAAAATGGGTGTAAGAGTTTAAACCTCTTCCTTCCCTAGATCTTAAACCTAGGGATTTAATGTATGATGTATGATGTGCTGTACAAACTAGTCACAAACACAGAGGACCACCTCACTTACAGGAGCACTTACAAGGTGTTAGATCACAGCACACCTTCGGAGGTCTTGCTGAGTCCAAGCGTGAACGGGTCAGAGTTGTTTTTGAGGCAGAATATCAGTGATAACATGGGCAAAATATTAGGCACGTAGTTTTATTGATATGGCTAATTAGTGCATGTAAAAGTTAGCAAAATGAACAGAGTGCGTGAAGTGGTGCATCATCAGAATGTGAAAGTCTGTCAGATTGTAAAAATACCTCAAACCTCTTCTCTTGTCTCCAGTCCAACGCTTATGTTCACATCACACTACTGTCCAAACTACCGCAATAAAGCTGCCACTCAAACTCGTTAACGTGTTCTTCACCTACTCTTCATCAAACAGAGCTCAATTCACGGTTCAGACTCGGGAGAAGCCGCAGGGAGCTCTCTGCCTTGCCTCTCGTGCCCCAGAGATGTGTGGGAAGCGAGCAGTTTTGGAGGAAAAACATGCCTTTCTTTGTTTTGCTCGTCAGCTGTGGGTCCCAGGCCGACTCTGATTGGTTAAAGCCTTTATCTTTGCCGCGCCATATCCAAGACCACTGTGGACCCTATGGCTGCTCACACACACCCTCCTTCAGGAAAACCCCGCCCCCTGTGCTGGGATTGGTCATAATCTGGTCAGACTGGGCTGTGTCCCAAACCACACGCCAGTCTACGACACATATTTACAAATCAACGGGCTACTAAAGTTGCTGTAAACTTGGAGAGTAAAATGCAGTAAATTAATGAATAGTTCTGATGCATTTTAATGTTATCTAGCATTTTGATATTTTAATCCGAAAACCTGCGCATATATTTATATATGCCTATAATTAAACCCACCAAAGTGATCAGAAACAAATCTGTATGGTTTTCTGTTGGGGTGCATTTGTGTCTGGATATTTGACTACCCTTCCTTCCTTCCTTCTTCACTTCCTTGCTTTCTTTCCCTCAATTATTTCATGAGAAACTATTTAGGCACAATTTCAGGGGCAGTGGTGGCCTAGTGGTTAGGAACTAGGCCTAAGGATCAGAAGACTGTGGGTTCAAATCCCAGTAGGTTGCCTTGGGGTTCCTTTGAGCAAGGTACCCTCCCCATTACTGCTCCATCGGCACTTTCCTATAAATTGCAAGATGGGGCCTCCAGTGATAAAACTGTTTTGCCCAATACAGATGCTTGTTTGGATTGATTTTGCAGAATGGATGCCAAATTGACACCTTTGTCATATTTTTCAATTACTTTTACATTTACGGCATTTAGCAGACGCTCTTATCCAGAGCGGCTTCCATGTCCTAATTACAGGGACAGTCCCCCTGGAGCAATGTAGGGTTAAGGGTCTTGCTCAGGGACCCAGTGGTGGTAGTGCCAGAGGTGGGATTCGAACCTGGGACCTCTTGATCTATCCATAGGCAAGTATCCCACCACTGGACCACCACCATCCCCACCATTACTTTTTCAACATCTTTTGCAGTATGGCAGGGAATGTCAGCCTGCTAAAAGAGGTTGTCTCCATTAGGAAATACCATTGTCATGAAAAGGTGTATTTCATTCTGTTTTATCAGGTTTAAGCAGCTGGTATGTGTCCAAGAAACACCAAAATAAATACCCAAGGTTTCCCAGCAGAACATTACATTTACATTTACATTTACAGCATTTAGCAGACGCTCTTATCCAGAGCGACTTATAACAGTGCTTTATTTCCACATTAGATCATCATCTTGGTAACCAGCACAGATCAGAATGATGAAAAGAAGGTGTCGGCAGGATCTAGAAAGATTAAGAACATGGGAGGAAAAGGAGAGCTCGTTGTCAAAAGTGATACAGAGATTCCTAGCAGATCTCGATGGGATGAGAAGTGAACCGCCAAAGGAGATGTGAAGGTCCTGACACGGAGATTGATGGCCTTCGAGGTAGAGCAGCTCAGTGTTGTTAGTGTTGAGCTTGAGGTGGTGAGCTGTCAGCCAGGCAGTTAGAGATTCGGTTAGAGACCTGTTGATCGTAGGAGGGAAAAGAGAGGATAAGTTGGGTGTCGTCTGCATAAGAATGATAGGAGAAGCCATGAGAGTATGACCTTCCCAAAAGAGAATATATATAATATATATATATAGAGAAAATAGAAGGGGACCAAGGACATTACCCAGAGCATCACCCTCCCTCCACCAGCTTGCCTTCTCCCTTAGTGCATCCTGGTGCCTTCTCTTCAAGCTAAAGTGCCACACACACCCAACTATTCACTTGTTAGAAAAGAATAATCGAAATAATCAGATCAGGTCAAGTTTTTCAGTTGCTTAAAGGTCCATCTTGCAAACTCACTGACACTTGTCCATTTTTCTGCTTCCAACATATCAGTTTCAAGGACTACTAATATATCCCACCAAATTTCTGGCCAAATATGATCCCTGTGTTTATCCTGGCTTTACTCAATGCCGCCCTCTAGTGTCTGTAGAGCGGAACATTCTCAAATCTTACAAAACATTCACAGACAGAAGCCACGCCCACTCACGTGTGAGCCGCTGTGTAAAGAAATGGCTGCAAGTCAATGAAAGAGTCTTTTAAGGTAAGATATATGAGTTCCGGATTTCTGGGGAACAAATGCACCTTATGTCGTGTGTGTCCACGATCCATTAATAACAGCAGTGCTCGCGCTCTCGACGGGTTTCAGATCAGTGGGTGCAAGATGGTGAGAGGGAAAACACAGGAAGATCAGAAAAACCCCCGCGGGGAAAGAAAACGCCAGTGCGAGCAAGAAAGTCTTTCTAAGAAGCTGAAAGCAAAGAAAAATGGAAAGTCTCCAAAAACAGGTGTGGAAAGTAGTTCTGAGATTGTCCTCCTAGTTTTATTTCTCTTGCATGATCTTTACTGAAGCCTTCTTCTGCTCTGAGGGAAGAGGAAGGCTGGGGAAGCTGACCTTTCTTTTTATTGTGCAGAAACATACATTCAGGCGAGTGTAAAATTCACTGGAGGACTGAAGAAGTTAAACCATATGAGCATACCCCACTACATCTACAAGAACTCCTTAGGACAGAGCACCCACTCTCAGCTACGGCAAGTAAGTGAGCAGTGTGAAATTGCCAAGAATCCGAGGGAGACTTCCGTTTGCAATTTCTCTCTGGTGTATCAAAATAAAAGTCCGGTTTGCTCACTCGATTTTTACATCAGTCCATTTACATAAAAGAATAATAAATATTGCCATGATATATTACAATGGCATCGACGTAAGTACCGTATTTATTGATTAAAACGTGTATAAAATATAAACCAGGAAGAAAATGCATTACATTTATGGTTTATATACATTTTCCACACTTAACCTAGTTCTAAAAAATCTAAAAAAGAAACAAACCTATTTCAAGATATTCCACTAACTCTACCTTAATAGAAATAGGTGTCAGATATACCAAATAAGTGTCATTGAAAGGTTTGCTGGGTTTTAAAAGGCGTTAATTAAGCCTGATTTCACATAGGGTCAAATGTATGTGCATTATGCATCAGTAAAGGATTGTGTCAGCATCAGACCTACTCAGGTACATTCTACTAACTCTAAGTTATTAGAAACAAGTGTCAGATATATCAAATAAGCGTCACTGAAAAGTTTGCTGGGTTTTAAACACAGACACAAAAAAGGCAATAATTCAGCCTGATTTCATATTTGGGCAACAGGTGTGCAGCTTTTTCAGAACATACAGAAAATACATAATTACCAGTAAATAAAAACAACTGCCATCTCTCCAGGGTCAGAAAATGCCAAAAAAAAAAAAAAACACAAACAAGAGCCAAACTCACTCCCCCCAGTCAATTGCATAACCTTCCAAACAAAAGAAACAAAAGTGACAGGGATCTAGTCTCGATCCCTTTTTTTAGAGAAAAAAATTTTCACTAGGACTACAACACAAATCTAAATATAGGAGTATATACAGTACTGTGCAAAAGTTTTAGGCAGGTGTGGAAAAAATGCTGTAAGCAAAGAATGCTTTCAGAAATGGAAGTGTTAATCATTTATTTTCATCAATCAACAAAATGCAGTGAATGAACAAAAGAGAAATCTAAATCAAATCAATATTTGCTGTGACCACCCTTTGCCTTCAAAACAGCATCAATTCTTCTAGGTACACTTGCAAACAGTTTTTGAAGGAACTCGGCTGGTAGGTTGTTCCAAACATCTTGGAGAACTAACCACAGATCTTCTGTGGATGTAGGCTTCCTCACATCCTTCTGTCTCTTCATGTAATCCAGACACACTGGATGATGTTGAGATGATGTTGAGATCAGAGGTCTGTGGGGGCCAGAAGAATTGATGCTGGTTTGAAGGCAGAAGGTAGTAACACCAAATATTGATTTGATTTAGATTTTTCTTTTGTTCGCTCACTTTGCATTTTGTAAACTGATAAAAATAAACAATCATTATTTATATTTCTGAAAGCATTCTTTGTTTACAGCATTTTTTCCACACCTGCCTAAAACTTTTGCACAGTACTGTAAATCAAAATTTACTCTGCTAGATGTACCTAGACGTCACTGAGGTTGTATAAAGGTGTATGTTCTCGTTCATATTCTGTAACTTTTCTCATGTCTTCTGCAGAAAGCTTCGTATAATTTCCACAAAACAATAATGACTTTGCAAATAAACAAACATATAATCCACAACAGCTGTTATCTCTTTGTTTTTCAAAAAATGGGCAATAATGACAGTTCAATTTCAAATTGTAGCTCTATCACATCATTATGCAGTATCAGGTATTGGGCTATTAAGATGTTTTGTAGTACTATGAGAATTTGTTTAATTTCCTCTGTGTATGCATCTAAAGAGTCTATGATGCAAGCATGAATCGTTATAGATTTTTCATTTTTTCTGAACTTATGCATGTCAAATGATACAATTACCCAATGGCATGAGTTTATGTTAAATGGGACAATTACATTATCAAAGCACCACCAGTTATTTCTGTTTTTAGGTGGACTAGGAAGGACTTCTATATCTTTGCAATAAAGACTCAGTAATATCTGACTCACAAATATACATGGCTTTATTAAAGTGTCTTTGTTATTGTCTCTTAGAAGCTGCATGAATGCATCTATTATCCTGTCATTTAGCCAATTTGCACCTCTAAGAATGTCAGTGTCTTCTTTTGAAAGACTGCTGTTTTGTGTGAGTTCCGTCGGCACACGTGTGTGTTGTGCATTTGAACACTGTAATTTATATCAGCTGTACAGGTATGACTTGTCACTGTTGAGTAACGGTTTTGTAAAACCACTTCTTCACTGACATCATAGGCCAAAAGGCAAAAATCTGCATTTGAAATTAACTTAACGACAAAATCAAAGGAATATTTAACAACATTATTAATATTTAGGTTCCATTCGTTGTTTGAATTTATTGTATAAACTGAAGTGTCGAGATATTTCTGAAAACACAATAAAGCAGCCCTTATTGTAAATACATTTTCCTTCAAAATTGAAGTCCTTTGGAATTTAAACTAATTAAAAGTGATTGAGGTAAATGAACAATATTCATACTGCTGACTGTCAAAGAGCTGAAACGTTTTTGGCAAGACAGCTTTGTACAGAGAGGTGTGCACACACTCTCTAGAGTTCCTTTCTGGGAAATCTCAGTCACTGTTGAAATATATTCAGACCTGTATTGAAAGACACCATCTGTACATTTAGCGCAACTAAAGATGTATATACATATGAAGAATAAACAAATCATTTGCAAGAAAATTTGCAGATGGTGTTTGCGAAAATAAACTTGCAATCACATTTCTGATATTCCTTGCTGAAATCTTATACTGCTGAAAAGTGTTGTTGATTTTGATTGATCCAGATGTTTGCAATACAGCGACTGCATTGTGCAAGTACTCTGATGATAATATACTTGCAGCTTGTCTAAGCCTGTGACTACACAACTGAAAAGCTTTGGTAAATCTGGCATAAAACAATATGGGAGCTGTACTGACGTCTTCATTGCTTTCTTTAAGCTCTAATTCTGGTAATTCAAACCTTATGTTAAAGAACCTGAGGATTCCTGTTTATGTATGACTGCTCTGTTATTTAAGTTACTTGTTTTTTGTAACTGGGTTACTTTTTCATAAAAATACACTACACCACTTGTTTGTTCTTCCGTGTTAGACAATGGTTCCAAAGAAATACTAAGGTCATTAACTTTAATTCTGCAATTGCCATCTTTAAATAACAAAGTCCAATAATGTCAATTAAATATAATTGCTTATTTGATATATCTGACACTTGTTTGTATTAAAGTACAGATAGTAGAATGTACCTGAGTAGGTTTGATGCTGACATAATTCCTTTATTGATGTATAATGCATATACATTTTACCCTATGTGAAATCAGGCCAAATTACAGCCTTTTGGCGTCAGTGTTTAAAACCCAGCAAACTTTTCAATGACACTTATTTGATATATCTGACACTTCTTTATACAAAAGTAGAAAGTTCAAAGCTGACGGTCTTTTAGGATCATGTTATGCAATAAACAGTCTTGATTTTGCCCTTTGGGCACCATGTACACAATTTAGAAACCTGGCACTTATTTTATTAATTTCTTTTTTAAACAGAGTTAATAAAATATATCTAAATTGGGATGAATCTGGCAGAAATGTTGAAATTTGTGTTATACACATGCATTTGAGCCATGTGGAATACATCTCTTTTTAAAGTATCTTTTTTATATTTCTTCTTTTTTAGTTCATACTATTATTCTGTTATTATATTATTCTAATTATTTATATATGGGCATACACTTTCTCTTACATTTTTTACCATCTTTGTCCCAAGTGTCTCCAAGAGCCTTTCATTCGCTCTCTGGACTCCTACAGACTGGACCGCACTGCCAGCCCATTTGACCGGAGGGTTACGTGTCTGGAGTGGCACCCTAGCCATCCCGGCACTCTGGCAGTGGGCTCCAAGGGTGGAGACATCATCCTGTGGGACTTGGATGTGTTGAACAAGACAGCTTTCATACAAGGGGTCAGTGAGACTTCTTCACTCACATCTGTTTACGTACAGTAACAATCAAAGGCATTCAAACTCGGTTATAGATGAGGGATTAGCTTTGTCATCACTAACATTCTTCAATACAATTTTAAATGCATAAAAGGAGAACATTCACTTCCTTATTTATTAAAGCAAAATGTAATGTAGCTGCCACCTGTTTGTACCAAATCATTCAAATCTGGACTTTTTTCAGCATTAGCAACACTGCCATTGCTGTTGTTCAGTGAAACAGCAGGTTGTCCATATTTTCCCTAAAATGCAAGAAAGTTGTTTTCTTGTGAATATGACCCAAATCACACTTTTAAACCTCTGTGTTTTGTGTCTAGATGGGTGCAGGAGATTCTGTAACAGCCATGAAGTTTAACCAATTCAATACCAATCAGCTGTTCACCTCATCAGTCGGGGGGAACACCACCCTTCGAGATTTCAATGGATCAATCATTCAAGTCTTTGCCCAAACGGACTCATGGGAGTAAGCCTGTTTCTTTATTTGCAATCATGGCTGCTCACCTTTTTCAGACATTTAATCAGAGCACACAACTGGCAAACCAGCAATTTTGTTTTTACTTAAACTGATTACCTGATCTGGCCCGTTGGCTTAAGAATTGCTGAAGTATTAGTAAAAAGGATTGGCTGGATGTTTCACTCAAGTCATTTTTGCTCTGCACAGCGTGCAGGAGTGTGAAGAGTGTGATGCACATCATCTCTGCTTGAAAAATTTATTTCTGGATTCTGACCCATGGGTCAATGTCACAGCAGAAAAACTAAATAAGACTTTTTTCATTTCCTTTCTGGCAGTATTTACTCTAAATGCCTGAACCGTTTGATTCTCTAATAAACTGAGGGGTGCTTCCTGACTTAGTAGCCCAAATGGGTGGAGATCTCCTGATTGGTGTGGACTTGGTTGACGGCTGTCTGGTTGTTGTTGAAGTCTGATTAATATACATGACTGTCTCTCGTTGATGGTTTATCTTCTTTGGGTGTTAAAAACTAAAGCTTAGGTTCACATGCAGATTGCTCAAAAATAACATTCCTATTTACTCTCGAAGGCTTTGAGCTAGATATTAAAATAATGTCCTGTGAGAACAGTCTGGATGGTCAGTTATGGTCGCAGTTTGAGACCATTATTGTTTGTGTGTTTATGTGCTTGTAGAAGGGGGCTGGTGACTTTATTGGGGGAATGAAGTTCTGCCCCACTGATGTATCCAAAGTCTACGTGGCCTCGGGTGACGGCACCGTAACTTTGCAGAGCTTTGAGGGTCTTGGGAGCGAGACACTGTCTCGAACCCCAGACTGCAGTCATGAGCACCACAGTCTTTGGTGAGGACTTGATCTTTTTTGTTAGAGACCTCTTGTGTTTGGATGATGTAGGTGTATAAAGTCTCTTGAATAAATTCTGTTGTTTCCTCTCACAATCACAGGCATATATCCACTACAATATCCAGCATAACATCTGGAGGGAAAAACATTCTCATAATAGATTTGCACCAGATGCACAGCTTTTGTTATTAATTAAACTGCCTGATCAACTAGGGCTTGACCTCGTGTCCTAGGTTGAGTACACTTGACAAGGCTAATTTACAATTGCCGTAATGATTCTTCTAGGCCTAGCATTTAGGGACTAAGCCCCAGGATTGGAAGGTTGCGGGTTTGTATCCCAGATCAGTAGGCTGCCCTGAGGTACCTTGAGCAAAGTACCGTCCCCATCACTGCTACCAATGCCTTGGATTTGACTGCCTCCTGTTGCACGTGTGTATGGGTTAAAAGCAGAGCTTGCATTTTGTTTCACTGTGTGCTGTGCAGTGTTTCACAATGACAGTCACTTTCATTTTCACGTGATCTTCACCAGATTGCATGGTTTTCTTTTTGCTTTTCCAATTGAATGTGTGTTATACTGATGGAAAATATTCTTCTGACCTTTAACACAGTTACTGGTACTGCTGTTTGGATGTGTCCATGAGCTGCCAGATGCTTGTGACTGGAGACAATGGAGGAAGATTGCTTCTGCTTGGACTGGATGGGAAACAGGTGAGTGATCAGCAAATGTAGGTGCATATTTGAGGCTCACTGTTGAATATCTGGCCAGAGACAAGTTCCAGACGTTTCTCAGAATGCCCCCATCATGTTTTTTTTTTTTCCAAAACAAACAGATTTTCAGTGAAAAACTGCATAAGGCAAAAGTGACTCATGCAGAATTCAACCCTCGCTGTGACTGGCTGATGGCAACATCATCTGTAGACAGCACTGTCAAACTGTGGGATCTTAGACACATTAAGGACAAAAGCAGTTTCTTGCATGAAATGGTCCATGAGAAACCAGTCAATGCTGGTAGGGGGACATATACCCAGGCACTTAGATACAGAAACATTGTATAATTATTATATACTTCATATAATGCTCTTTCTTTTTTCATAATTTAGCCTATTTCAACCCTGCGGATAGCACAAAGCTTCTCACCACAGACCAAATGAACGAGATCAGGATATATTCTTCTTGTGATTGGTCGAAGCCAGCCCAGGTAATTGTACATCCGCACCGGCAATTCCAGCACCTGACACCAATCAAGGTAAGAACCCAGCAGCATCCGCTTATTGGAGATTTATCTCATACCTGGAAATGTCGGTTTATCTTTATTATGTATTTATTTATATATTTCAGGTAATTTTATGAGGCATTTCAAATTGAGTTGGAGCATTTTAGAGATTCCACTTAAATTTTTACCTTCAAACAACCAGCTTTATTATTATTTTTTTTTTACTTTAGGCTACGTGGCATCCTATATATGACCTTGTCGTTGCTGGCCGTTATCCAGATGATCGAGTCTTTCCTAATGATGAGCGAACCATTGATATATTTGATGCTAACGCTGGCAAGCTTGTCTTCCAGCTGAAAGACCCCAATACACATGGAATTGTTTCTGTAAGTGTCCTTTTACCTGCTGTGAAGTAAATGATTACCAGATAACAGCATTTGAGAACTTCCATCCATACTTGCACCACTACTATACAAGACGCTTAGTAATGAAAGTATGGATTTAAGTTAGGAGAGTTCATGAATTGTCATTTTAATAATAATCATTGTATATTTAATTGTAATCTGTTTATTTATAAACATTTCATAATTCTCATACTTCAGCTCAACAAATTCAATCCAATGGGGGACGTGTTGGCATCTGGAATGGGTAAGCTCACAATGTAACCTATGAAATATTACATTTACTGAAACATCAAGACATGCATGCCTTAAATTACTGTTATGCATGCATACTTCACTTCCCTCCTGAAAAAACCTGCCCTTCATTTATAGGTTATAACGTTTTGATATGGAATCAAGATGATTCTGTAAACCATGTGTATGAAAGACAGAGGGAGGACGGAACAGAAGCCGAAGGGAGAGCTGGAACCTCCAGAGGCCAGAGACACAATCGACAACGCCCTAGCAATGAAAGAAGAGGAACTTCAGACAATGCCAAGCTGAAGAAAAAGCTGGCATCACTGGAACCCACTGGGACAAAGTCAAGGGCCAAAACTAAGCAAGAAAGTAAAATGCAAAAAAACAAAAAGTCATAAGTGCATAAGAATTTTACTGTAAAAAAATGTTACATATCCGTTTTTGCTTTTATAAAGAAACTTCCTTATTAGAGGAAAAACTTTATTGTTTTTCAAGGTTAAATATTTTCTTATTGTGCATATTAAACACTGTACTGTAACTGTTTCTTAAACTTCAAATAATAAATTTTTTTTGTGTGTTTGTTAAAGTACAAAGTCCAGAGTCTTTTTGTCAGGTCTGCAGAGTTTCAAGCGGAGATGATGCTGCAGTGGGATTGGTTTAGTGCTATATATGTTTTTTTAAATGTGCTGGCTTGCTTTGAAATTGCTGCATGGATTGAAGTTTATGTATATATGATACCCTTTGCTAAGCGCTACTAGTTTGCAGTGTGGATTTGGGAAAAGTTGAAAAATGTTGCAACTGTTTTCCATGTTCACAGCAGAATTTAATAGCTCCGTATCTGAATTAAAGTAATGTTTGCCAGATGGCCCAGGACTCCCGCCCAAGCCTGCTGCTGAATCTCCTGCTTCTCCACCTCTTGCTTGTGGACCTGATAAGCTGAGTAGACAATCCCCAGGATGAGGGTCTCAAAGCTTGACTCACTGAATGACTGCTCTTGACCTAGGGTGACCAGAAGCTCTTCCATTGCTGCCACAGTCTTGGGGACGTTGTCGTTGATTTTAGTTAAGAAATTCCGGCCCTGCCTCATGGAGGCCATTTCTTGGTCTCTCAGGGCAATGTTGTTGTCTGCATCAAAATCAAGTCCGCTCAGTAAGAACTAGGATGGAAAGAGATATTGAGGTTTCCTTTAGTCACTTTCATCTCTTGTACTCTCAGCATATGGAGAGCAAGGTTAGTGTGTGACTTGGTAAATACTGATGTCATTATAGAATGATGGGCTACATTTTCAAAACTTATTAGACTTATACTTAAAGATATTAAAACTCAAATTTAAACTTTAGAAAAGCAAAATACAAAAACAAAATAATGTTTCCTGCCTCAAACATCAAGTTGGCATCACTGATAGATCTGATGAAACTTTGGTTTGAGAGACCTCCATGTAGAACAGTTGATACATCTGTAAAATAAGAGCGTGCTTTAGCTTAAAGTCCTTCATTGGTCAGCATTAAGAGTTTTTGAGACTTCTGATGAAAAAAGAGCAGACAAACAGAGGGATGTGGAATATGTGGAATTTCTAAGGCTGCATGCCCACATAAAACCATTTAGCCGTTAGGCATGCATAGCTGCACTCAGCATAACATGCAGCAATCTTACACATTATGAAAGATTTGTAAGGTAATACACAATATTATCTTTCCACACATCATGATCAGGCAGTCTGGAAGACCACACTTAAACACATTCAACCCATAATCTAAATCCAGCAAAATCCCCCATAAAAACAGTTTACCTGAAATGTACAAAAAGCCCATGGACGTCGTCAGACATGAAAGAAGCCACGCAAATGTCAAAAAGTGCATTTTTGACCACATTGCACCAAAGCACGTCCCGATCTCAACAGCTGGCCAGAGGCAGAGGGACTTTTAGTTTTAGCTGTTTTTTCTCTCGCATTGCTCCACCTGTGGAAAATGAGTGTCTAGTCCAACACTCTTCAGAGCTCAAAACCAGAACATCTATAATTTATGTCTAATTATATAATTGTTGCTATTTTAACCATGTGTGTCATGCGATTTCAACGCAAGTTCCTGTTTCTGCCACATAAAGAATAAAATTAGTCTTAATAATGAGAACCTTTACACTTTCCAAATCTCTAATGAGAAACCTTATTATTATGACATTGTATCTCAAAATATCTTTCTCATAATTAGGAATTAACAACCATCACAATGAGATACTTTTAAGAAATGAGAAACTTTACTTCAGAAATGGACTGATAGCAGAACATGACCAATGTCTAACTAAGGTCTGAAAACAGCCTGATGGAACTGAATAAGGCAAAACAGCAGGGTTTCCAAGAGGTTTTTTCCTATCTATCTATATATCCATCCATCTCTACCTATCTACCTGCCTGCCTGTCTATCCATCCATCCATGTATGTCTATCACCTGTCTGTCTCTCTATTCACCCATCCATCCATGTCTATCTACCCATCTATCTGTTTTTGTTTCTCGTGATTATTTTAAGCTGTGAGAGATAAAAAGTTTCTAGTTACTTGACACTAATTCGTAAAAATATCGTAATCATAAGAAAGTATGTTGTGATGAGATGTTTATTCCTAATTATGAGAGTGTCTCATTAATTATGTAAGATTATCTGCTGACTATGAAGAAATATCTTGTTAAGTGACATACAATGAGGTACAAAGTCGTATTAAGGAGAACCTTTCTCATAATTTCAGGATAAGTATCTTTCCTTGTTTTCTTTAAGCGACACAATCAGAGTTCGGTGTTTGCGCCTTTAGGCCACGTGTCGTTCATGTGATCGGCCGAAGCGCCCACTGCCTGCAGTTACAGGCCTCCACCGCACGGGGGCAGCGGCGCCACACACACACACCATGGAGCATCCGCCTCCCAGCGCCCCTAACAACACTCAGCCGCCGCCGCAGAGCTAACTCCATTCAAGAGAAACGTCTCCACCAGACAGAACCGAACCCTGCAAGTACTACAGAGAACACACACACACATATGAAACACCACCTCTGGGCTTTTTTATTTAGTCTGAATCCAGCAGAATCACTGTGTGTCCTGTAAACCCTCCAGCTAACGTTACAGCTAGGAGGCTAAAAAGGGGCCGAGCAAGTAAACATGGCCCAGCTGTTGAACCAGAAACATCTCCGAGTTAATAAAGACTTGTAAAATGATGTGGCCCCACTCTGCCGTGGTCGTGGTGGCTTTTGGGTTGACGGTGCAGTCGGTAATAAATTCAACACATATGTTGTGACGATATTTATGGATATCACAGCATTTCTTCTGGATGTATCGCGATATCATTAAAGCACAGACCTGCTGCTTGTTTCTTAACAATGAGAGCATAATTAATTTTGTGGAGTACAATGTGTAAAATATTTTATCTGAGGTCAGAAAAATAAATATAATGACATTGTGTATTGTCTGTGCATTATGTAGGAAAGTTTTTTGAAGTACAAGACCTATTTTTGCAATATCACCCAGCCCTAATACTGGACTTCATGTTGTGTCTCACACCGTCGTGCTGTTTCCACAGGACCTGCCCCAGCAGATGCCATGGAGTCCAGCGAAGACGGGGGCCTCAGCGTGGGAGGCTCGTCCGGAGAGGAGAACTACTTTCAGGGCTACACGTTCACCGACCGCTCCCACTCGAGCCGTGTGGTGAAGAGCATCATGGACCTGTGCCTGGAGAATGGCCTGTTTGCTGATGTTACCATCACGGTGGAGGGCAAGGAGTTTCAGCTGCACCGCCTGGTGTTATCGGCGCAGAGCAGTTTCTTCAGGTCCATGTTCACGTCCAACCTGCGAGAGTCTCACGACCGCCACATTGAGCTGAAGGACGTAAGCGCATCTGTCTTCCAGCTGCTGGTGGACTATATCTACCATGGCACCATCAAACTGCAGGTGGAAGACCTGCAGGACACTTACGAGATGGCCGACATGTACCAGCTCACAGCCCTCTTTGAAGAGTGCTCCCGCTTCCTCTCAAGGACCGTGGAGGTGAAGAACTGCCTCCAGGTTGGTAGAAGGCAGAAGTGGTTGGGGTGGGGGTTCTCGTCCCTGGACACTTGTCAGTGCCTGACTTGGCCCTTTCTTTTAGGTGATGTGGTTGGCAGACAGGCACAGTGACCAGGAACTGTATACAGCTGCAAAGCACTGTGCAAAGATTCACCTGGTGCAGCTGCATCAAACTGAGGAGTTTCTCAACCTGCCTCTGTGTCTCCTCATGGATATCATCAAAGGTGGGTTGGAGGCATCAAGCATTTAAGAGACTACAAATGCTGTTGCTGACAAAATGTTTTCAAGGAGTTTTTCCTTTTCTTTTTCTGATCAGTTTTCTATTGTAGGTTCTGAATGAAATTGAAACAAGTTCTGTGATTATGGTGATTATTTTTTTCTACTGTTGCACTATATTTTGAGGGTCTTTTAAATGTTACAGTCTACAAGAAAGCATTTAAGTACAGTGAAATTTGTAAGTGTACCTGTGCAGCACACAACAATATTCATTTGGTGGAAAACCAAATGATCTAAAACTGAGTAGAAAGCCAGAGAATAAAAAATTGAACCAATATTATATTCATTCTTTGCTGAATGGCTTAAAAACAACTATGCTAATTTCTCAGATGGTGTTCCAAGCTCCCAAAATCCAACAGCTGCAATTGAGTCTTGGATAAACCACAACAAAGTCGAGCGAGAGGAGTTCTCTGATATTCTCTTAGATAGCCTTAAGGTGGGTTTGATGTACTGTTTGATCAAATAAATTCTAACATGGCTTTTTCGTTATATGGAAGTCTTTTGAAATATGTTTAAGCTTTTCTCTTACCTTTCTAGGAGATTGGTGAGAATGTGCACATCTATCTGATAGGCAAGGAGGACACACGCACACATTCATTGGCTGTGTCGCTGCACTGCGACGAGGATGATGCCATCAGTGTGAGCGGGCAAAACAGCTTGTGCCACCAGATCACGGCAGCCTGCAAGCACGGGGGTGACCTTTATGTGGTTGGCGGCTCCATCCCACGCCGTATGTGGAAGTGCAACATGCACACTATGGACTGGGAGCGATGTGCTCCGTTACCTCGTGACCGCCTCCACCACACGCTGGTGTCTGTGGCCAGTGAGGATGCCATCTATTCATTAGGGGGAAAAACACTGCAGGACACACTGTCCAATGCGGTCATATATTACACAGTGCGGGACAACATGTGGACTGAGACCAGCCAGCTAGACACGGCCGTGTCAGGTGCTGCTGGTGTCAACCTGGGTGGCACTATCTATCTGCTAGGTGGAGAGGAGAACGACATGGACTTCTTCACCAAACCCTCACGCCTCATTCAGTGTTTTGACACGACCACGCAAAAGTGCCATACCAAGCCATACATGCTGCCCTTTGCGGGGTGCATGCATGCCACTGCCCATAAAGACTTAATCTTTGTGGTAGCTGAGGGCGACTCTCTGGTGTGCTACAACCCACTGCTGGACAGCTTCACCCGCCTGCGCTTCCCAGAGGTATGGAGTTGTGTGCCCTCACTGTGGAAGGTGGCCAGCTGCAATGGCTGCATTTACGTCTTTAGGGACAAGTGTAAGAAGGGTGATGCTAACACATTGAAGTTGAACCCTGCCACTTCTGTGGTGTCTGTTATCAAGGGAATCAAAATCCTCCTCACAAACTGGCAGTTTGTTTTGGCCTAATGCTTAGTTTCAATGTTTATGGGAAAACGTTGGACATCAATTGGGATCATGTGAACATTAAGCCTACAGTTTTTATTGATGATGAATAATGATATGCTTTTTTGTAACAAGCTTTATCTTGCAGTGTATTTCATTTTGGCACAGAATGGAGTGTCCGTGAAAGCCATGTGAAAATTTAATCACCAAATGAATTGATACTTTCCTGGTGTTTAGATTGGCAAGTGTCAGATTTCAAAGAGAGCATCTTGCAAGCCACAACATTGTCTTATTGACTGTAGCATCTTTGAGTCTAGAACTGCTGACAGTAGAGTTTGTTTGCAGTTAAATTCATAACAGTTTTGTTGACTTGCATATGAATGCCATTTTTTAGCACATGATGGCCCATATTTATAACTCTCATTTGGCTTAAGAGTACCGATTAGTAAACACCAACAAAATATTGTATCGCTTATGAAATGTTTAGATACTAGATCAGTACTGTTACTCTGAAAAGTATGGCGAACATGGGAACTGGTTTATTAAGGTTTTAAACATGTCTATTAACACAGAGTTGATGTAGAAATTAAATGCCAAAGGTTTTTTTTGCCCAATCTCCATTGTCTTTACAAATTTCAAAGTTCATGAATGGAACATAAATATTGGGTAGCTACTCTGTAGTTTCTGAGTTGGCCTTTAAATGAACACTTAGCAAGTAAAGGGTGGTATGGAATGAGATTAGCCTGAGGGATCGAAAATAAACAGGAAAAAAATTCTACAGTGATGACTGAATGTCTACATAGTATTGATATGTTGTGTTTTCTGTGATGTGCATTTCCTTAGTGACCCCTGATGAAGACTTGTTGATACTAATATTCATGCAAAGGCTTTTGAAGTTAAAGGCTTTTTATCACTCTTTTTCTTTGGTATACCTTTATGGCAAAATTTGGATGAAATGTGAAACTCTAATATATGTTTTTTGCCTTAGTAACTTGGCTGGCACTGCTCAGTTCTAAAATGGTCCACTCATGCTGTTAAGTAGTCTCAGTTCTAAAGCCTTGTAAATAAAATTTCAACAAAAATCATGACATTGTGTATATTAGGACTTTATTCCCAAACTTACAAAGCTTTGTTCCTTCATCTTTCAGAGTTTAATGGCACTGTTTCTGTTGCAGGGGGGTTGGCTGTGTCTGCACTGTACACACCAGGCCCCCTTCACTTTTTTCAGTTTTATGTTGCATTTTATGTTAAATATTTTTCTTTAAACGTTTCTTTAATTTTTTTTTTCCTCATTAGTTTCTACACTCAGTACCCCATAATGACAAAAAAAGAAAAATGTAACTATCACATTTACGTCGGTATTTTTAAGTATTTACATAAATATTTGCAGCAACACTTTTAAAAATCTACCTCGGGTGACTTCCATTTTTCTTGATCACTTTTGATAAGTTCCAGAAAGAAAGCCGCAACTAAAGGGCTCTACCAATCTTCGCTTTTTCGCAGAGTGGCTACAAGGAAGCTTCTCCTTAGTGCTAAACACATTAAAGCCTGCTTGGAGTTTGCAAACCTGAAAAAATTCTCAGACTGTGAGGAGCAAGATTCTCTGGTCTGATAAAACCAAGACTGAGCTGTTTGCAAAGTTGTTGCATCAACCTGAAAATACTTGATGCTGAAATTGTTGTCAAAGATGCTTTAAGTAAGTACTAAATAGAGTCTAAAAACTTATGTGATTGATATTTCAGTTTTTTCTTTTTTATAAATAAATGTACAAATTAAATACAATTTAAAATTGTTTTCAATATGGGGTACTGAGTATGGATAAAAAAATAAACATTTTATTTAAACGACTGTAGTGTTTGGCTGCCACACTGAAAAAAGTGAAGGGGGTCTGAATATTTTCTGAAGCCACTATATCATTCTGAGCTGCTTAAACACACTTGAAGAAAGGAAACTCAAAAGTGATGTTCACACAGCTGATGCCTAAACAACTACTAATAATAACTAACATAGTGATAGAAGTGGCATTGTGTGCAGCTTCATCAGTCAACCAGGAAACAAATTTGCTGTGTATATATGTGCTTTTTGTTGTAACAGTAGCGGTAGTAGCGGTTTTGTGGTAATTCAAGAAAACGTCTGGAGTCACAAAATAGACGCTCCAATGAATGCTTGGAGTGTTTTCTGCATTAACCATCCAGGAATTGTGTTATGACAAAGATGTGACTTACAACCTCCAGAGATTTATCTTGGGAAGGGTAACTTATCTTGTGAATGGCAAGGCGATAAAAGTGCCTATTTGTATCCTTCAGGGAGTCTGAAAAGGAAAAGGGGGGCTAGATTCAGCTTAGAGTTTGACGATTCGATCCCATTGATGTGTTTCAAGAAGCATTGACACTGTAACTCAAGACAAATACCATGTCCAACTTTGTGAACTATTCTAAGCATCAGTTGCTGACACCAAAGCAGGGGGAAGAGGGGGGCAGCACATATGGTCCTTAACAAGGCCCACCCACAGGAACCTGCCAGCCAGTGTAAGGAACATCTGACTTGCTCTCTTTCGATGTTGTGAAATAACTGTCCGTTTTTAGCCTCTTACTTGCCGATCCCAGATTCTTGCAAAAGGCTCTGGGCACTCTTCTCAGGCCTTGTTTGTGTTCTTTGGAAGTCGTGGTGTTAAAGCTTGATGAATGTGTGTGAGTAAGAAGGTGAAGGGTAGAATTTGAGGTGGGAGGAGAGGCGGGCAGGCGTCTTTTGTGACCTTGGATCTTTTCAGAGACTAAAGCTGGATTCCAACAGGGACACATGGTCCAGACTGACAAGGCCATCTGCTACAGCGCCAACCCCAGAGAGGGAGGGTGGGAGGGAGGGAAGAGGTGAAGGAAGGGAGGGGGGCCAGCAGACACAGAATTCCTCGCACTGGGGTGTGGAGGGTAGTAGATATTCTGGGCGATCATTGCCAGCACCTTGGATTGGGACTTATTCATTCTGTGTTTTCGAATGTCACTAAAATCATCTATGGCTGCTTCGGTGACTGTTTGACAAGATCCAGGACTGAGACTAAGTTCAGCACGGATGAATTTCTTGTGTTTTCCTCAGGTTTTCCAGTGGTGATGAGCAACAGGGATATTGGCTCTGGGGTTCTCATATGCAGTGGATCCAGTTTCTCCCTCGTTACTCTGCACCCCAAAGCTGAGAACGGTGGATTAAAGAGGCTGGCGGGTGCAGAGGCCTGGTGTGTGTCGTCCTTCTTTCAACTGCTCCTTCATTGTCTAAACACAACAGAGAAAGGGATTGCATGCGTGGGCTTCTCGTGAAGGCCGAAGAGCCAGGTGGATGAATATTTTTATGAGGAATATTGCCGTATAGATGGGCCAGGACCAAACCAAACAGCAAATCGAGAAAGGGCTGAAGCTTTACCAGTCCAATGAAACAGCGAAGGCTCTTCACGTCTGGATGAAGGTGCTGGAGAAGACGTCTGATCCAGGGGGAAAGTTTAGGGCTTTAGGTTGCCTGATTACAGCTCACTCAGAGATGGGGAAATACAAAGAGATGCTAAAGGTAAATGACCTTTTTATTTCACATGGAAAGTAAAGTAAAATCTTCACACTGTTTTCCAGCAAGAAAGTTCTCGTTTAAATATGCTGGCCATTCATTTTCAGAAAGTACATTAATTTTCTTTATTGATGATTCATATTTTTTCCAAGACTTTTTGTCACAAAATCTGATATGCTTGCTGATAAACTCTCTCAAGTTACTCAAGTTCTCTCTCTAGAAGTGATTCTATTCATTCACATACATAAATTTTGTCTAGAGCATAGACCACCCTTATTAAATCATTTAAAAATCAATGATCAATTAATAATAAAACACAAATCCTTTTTATAATATAACGTCCTTGTTATTCTGAAATTAGGTAATTATATTTTATAATATTCTGAGGTGGGTAAAAAGTGCAGAGCCATTTTTATTTCGTGGCTTCTGTAGGAAAGCAGCAAAATGAGCCCTGTGCTATATGATCCCGAGCTCAGTACAGCTTGTTGACATAAAGCTCCTTACTCACACAGAAACATGCTTTGCTATGTTTAGTGACGACTTCATTTGCAAGAAACTATATGAACAGAAAAGTCACAAGCGGAGAACAGAGCAGCAGAATTTGCATTCATGCTTTTTTGAAGTGGCCGCACGGTATACACTAATTAAAGATACTTGGCTAAGAGATGTCAATAATTTTAGCAATTATGTAGAATTCTTAATATTTTAACATGCAGATGCTTGTTGATGCTGAATGTTATGGTATTCAGGTGGGCATGCAACCTTGCATTTAAAGTGAATAAGATTATTTTAAAGTAATTTAAAGCACTTCACAGTTGCTCTGGACCAAGTGCTTAAAGACAAGTGTAGGATAAGGTCCCACCCCGTCTGCATTCAGAAGAATGGAAAAAGCCAATTAACTTCATAAATGCAACTCAAAGTAGTTATAGAAAGTACATTACTTATATTTCATTACAGATTAACAGTAAATTGCCCCTTTATGATATCAAGGTCAACATGGAAATTTGGAAGATGTGCTCTAGTCTCCAGGGAGACAGTAATGTATAGCATGAAAGGATTCATCGTTGGCTCATAGATACTGTGTAAGAATAATTATAGACCTTGCATAAAGAAACCCTGCGGGTGCCACTGCGCATTCAATACTTGGACACGGCAATGCAATGCTTTCCTAAATGTCTGCTGTGATCAGTCCAAAGTGGTAATTCATGCATTGTTGTTCTCTCCTTAACCACAAAATATGCACTTCATGCTTTAGTATGCACTAGCTCAGATCGACACAGCACGAGAGATGGAGGATCCAGACTATCTAACAGAAGGTTACCTGAACCTGGCCCGTAGCAACGAGAAGCTCTGTGACTTTCAAAAGACAATTTCCTACTGCAAGACCTGCTTAAACATGCAGGGCACCACAGTGAGTCTGCAGCTCAACGGCCAGGTGTGTCTGAGTATGGGCAATGCTTTCCTGGGCCTCAGCATCTTCCAGAAAGCTCTGGAAAGTTATGAGAAGGCCCTGCGGTATGCACACAACAATGATGACAAGATGCTGGAGTGCAGAGTATGCTGCAGCTTGGGCAACTTCTACATTCACTTGAAGGTACGATGGGGCTCTTTCTTGGAATGTGGTTTTATTCATTTCACAGCCCATGAACTTAACTGATAACTTCATCAGCTTAATTTTGGCAGCAGTGGAAAAAATCATTCTTACATTTTCAGAACCGAATCCTGACTTTAGTTTTAATGCATATAATAAATGCATCTGTACTGAATATGATTATTTTATATCGATGTGCACCTACAAGACTGATTTAAGCCTAAAGGAATAAAACAAAAAATTATCCTGTGGTGTATTCATTGGTGCACTAAAGATAAAAGGTATAATAAAAAAGCTAACAAAAGAAAGCATATCATGAGACATTCTCTTTGACATGAGTAAATCAGATCATTATAAAGCAGAGAAAGAAAGTGGTGTACATGACAGGAGAAATGGCAGAGAAATGGAGAAGTTAATATTTAGAAAAACAAAACAACAGCTTTATTTCAATTCAGTTGAAATCTTGAAACTTACACATGCACTTAAACCAAACCTGTTCCTGAACTGATTATGTTTGATTTATTTTCTCCCAAGCATCTGGTCCCTGTACTGATACAAGGGAACAGACTGGTGCTATTGCTATTATGTTGTTACTATTTTGCTCTAGTCCAGCAACCTCTGTCATGCACAACCTTGCACTAGGCTGAAGTCTGCTCTTCTCTGCTGCAGTAATTCACATTTAAAATAGGCAACACGGATTACACAACCATAACAAACTGCCAACATGTAAGATGCAGTGTATCTGCAAGCAGGCCAGGCAGAGCAGGCCGGTCTAGATATAGGCTTTTGTACTCACCTTGACACCGAAGATTTGTACCTTTTAATCCCCCATATCCTGAGAATGGTCTGCAGTAATGAGTGTGTAAAAGAATGGCATGTGGAGGATGTGCTCGTATGTCAAAGCTACAAGGTTTCAAAATATAGAAAATGTGCTGTCCCAGTCCATTTTTAACACCTTTGCACATTAATTCCGTACTCCAGTCCTGAAGTCCACCTGCACAGCACTTTTGTGGTTTTCCTACTGTAACACACCTGATCCTGCTCAAGAAGAACATGGATTAACTAATGATGTAACTCCGTTGCAGGCAAAGAAATAAAACTATGCAAGGCAGGTAAATGGCAGGGCAGGGCAACAGAAACACTGATCTTATCTTTCTTACAATCAGGATTTTAATTTTTTACTGATTACTAATTATAGTATTTCAATTTGATTCACTCACTCACTCATTCACTCAGTTACTTAACTGCTTATACCGAGTAGGCTTGCACACAGGTCAAAAAGCAGAGAAACACCCTTGACAGGTTGCCAGTCAATCGCAGGGCCAATTTAATTGAATTTCGCTTCATTTGTTACCAATAAGTCACCACCTTTGTAACGATCTGATTTACTCATGTCAAAGAGAATGTCTCATGACATACTTTACTAGACTATTACGAATGGTTGCATGCTTCATGTTCTTACAGGATTACGAGAAGGCCCTGTTCTTTCCGTGCAAAGCTGCCGAGCTTGTGAATGACTATGGAAAAGGATGGAGCTTGAAGTACCGTGCCATGAGTCAGTACCACATGTCTGTGGCCTACAGGAAGCTGGATCGACTCCCTGATGCCATGGAATGCTGCGAGGTACACACTTGTGCATAATTAGAGAAAGACCACCAAGTTTTACAGCTGCAGGTGATCAACTCATTTGATCAAAAGGCTAATTATAACATATTGCTTTTTGGTTTCCTGTCACTTTGCCCCCATCACGGCAATACAACCATTCAAAGTTGTGTCTGTACAAATTAGCCACAAATGATCCCTTTTCTTTGGTGAAGAATGAACCAATCGAATTCCAGCATTTTCAAATAGCTCCATTGTTTGGTGCAGTGTAGGAAATCTGTTCGAAAATCAACTTTGTACAATATTGTAGAGTGCTTTGGTTTTTTGGTAATTAAGATTGCTACTTTGATGATTAATGTTTAAAATCCTAAGTACAAAGTCAGTGTCAGCATATTCAATATAATATCTGACTACTATGAGAAAGTGACATCATCTTAGTTGTGTTGTCAACATTTGTTATCCATCTCTTTTCACAGTAGTGACACAACATTCCGGTAGCAACAGATCAGAAAACAGGACAGACCATCTCGAAATAGCTATCCGCTAGTAACATTAACCTTTGCATACTGACCATGGCAAACACTGTAAGCATGCCACAGCTTGCATCAGTGGTCACCTGAGCGTTTTATGAGTTCCATCACCTTAATCCCACTGACTGCCATATGTTGATCATATTTATCAGTTCCCTTGCCACAGTCTTATTCTACGTGACTGTGAGCTATTGAAGACCAACAACTGACAGGTGCAGCTGTTTGTAGGACTTGTGCCAGATCCCTCTCGCCTTCCAAGCCCCAACAGTCCCACCCCCTTTACTATAGCTGATAAAAATATGTCAAGCAAGGGCTCTGTACAGTGCTGAGGTGCCGTCTGAAAGGAGCGATAATGAAGAGCTTATCTTTCAGCTCCTCTCTAATGAATAGTAGAGCAGTGTAACAGAGAGAACTCTCTCTGAAGCACAAGAGTCACAATGCTGCTGGACTTAGACGACAGAGTGGCGCATTCCTCATTTATAGCTGTGCTACAGGAAGACTCAAATTTCATGCAAGTGGCAAAGGGGCCAAGCTTCTGAGAGTTGAAAATGAGATGCCCATTTTCCGTGTGCATAATTAGAGGAACCGTTTGAAGTCAAATGTTGTAGATATTGTCCAAAGTATGTGTTTTAGTTTGCACATAGTAATGGTAACATGTTATGGGGATGGTATTTATATTCACCTACATGCTGCCAAGTGCAAAGTGCATGAATTAATCTTCCACAAACACACACACGGTGCGGAGATATGAAGCTCTCTGATAGAATATGATGTTTTTATCTATAAAAATAGATAAGGACCACATGCTGAAGCAAAGACTTGCATCTTATTAACAAAGCTGGGAGGGTGATCAATCCTCATCTCAGTAAGACACATCCTCCAGTGTCATTGTACAGCTCAATCCTCTTAGAGGAGAACACTAACTGGAAATGCTGTTTGTTAAATAACAGATGCCCTGTGTTGCCTAGCATCAAGCTGAGTGATAGACAAATCTACAGTCATGTGAAAAGATTAGGACACCCTATGAAAGCCTGTGTGTTTTTTTACATTCTTGGACATATGGATATTTAATCTCTATTTTACCAATACTGGGAGATTCAAGTTATATAACTAAATATTAAAACAGAATAAAAGACTTTTCAAAATCTTCTTTAAAATGTAATTCTACAAAAATGCGATTTCTGGTAAGGAATAAATTAGGACTCCCCTACCTTTATTCCCCATTAAAATAGCTCAAATCACACACAGGTGTAGCACATCAGGTGCGCATGATTAGAACCTTGTTACTCAGCATTTTGAAGGTGGTTTGAACTATTTCAACCTCAGACATTTAGTTGTGTGCTCCTGACTGTTGAGGTGAAAGTGAACACCATGATGAGATCAAAAGAGTTGTCTGAGGCCTTCAGAAAGACGATTGTGGCAGCTTATAAATCTGGTAAAGGATTAAAAAAAGATTTCAAAAGAATTTGCAATCAGCCATTCCACTGTCCGGAAAATAGTCTACAACTGGAGGACTTCCAAAACAACTGCCAACATGCCCAGGTCTGGCTGTCCTTTGCTCTCTAAGAGAAACATCTAGGCCAGACTGAAGTTTGCCAGAAAGAATATAGAACAAGAACAGGACTTCTGGAATAATATTCTTTGGACAAATTAGTCTAAAAATGTAATTATTTGGACACCTGAACAGAGGACAACTGTAAAGCAAGGAGGTGGAAGTGTCATGGTTTTGGGATGCTTTGCTGCAGCAGCTCACCATCATTTACATTTGCAGCATTCAGCAGACACTCTTATCCTGAGTGACATCCATGTCCTAATTACCGGGACAGCAATTCAGGGTTAAGGGTCTTGTTCAGGGACGTGGTGGTGGTAGTGCTAAAGGTGGGATTCAAATCTGGGACCTCATGATCCATAGGTTCATAAGCAAGAACCCTACCACTAGACCATCTGTGTATCAGAGGGTGCTTGAGGATCATGTGAGACCATCTTTAAGAACATTGAAGCTGAAGCGGACCCTGCAACATGACAACGACCCAAAACATACCAGTAAATCCACCCATGACTGGCTAAAAGCTAAGAAATGGAAAGTCCTGGAGTGGCCAAGTCAAAGCCCAGATATTAATCCCATTGAGATGCTGTGGGGTGATTTGAAACGGGCTTTACATGCAAGAAACCCCTCAAACATCTCACAGCTTAAAGAATTCTGCATTGAGGAGTGGGGCAAACTTTTCTCAGACCAATGTCACTGAGACTGGTAGATGGTAGATGGCTACAAGAAGGGGTAGGGTGTCCTAACTTTTTCCTCAGTTAGAATACACATTTTTGTTGATATCTTTTTTTTTTCTTTTCCAGAGATAGATAAAAACAAGATTAGACATCGATATGTGAACATTTCTTATAAAAGAACTGAATATTTAATGGAATGTCCTAATTTTTTCACACGACTGTAACCCACCCAGAACCAGTGGGCACTTAAGCTCTCTTGCTCCTGTGCACTTGTTAAGGATCAAACTTATGATGCCCAATAATATGGTCAATGTTTAGATTGTTGCACCGTTAGGGAGCCCCCTATTTCTATTATTGTAGATGAACCACACAAATAAGTCTATTTGACATTACTTGTATTTCCCATTAAGGCTTATTTAGCTTTGCAATATAATCATTTAATGTAGACTCCCATTGCTCACAGGAATCCATGAAAATTGCCCTGCAACATGGAGATCGTCCCCTGCAAGCAATGTGTCTGCTGAACTTCGCAGATATTCATCGATGCCGAAATGATGTTGATGTAAGTCAGCTTCAGCCTTACATTTTCATGAATTAGAGGAGCAAGCAGAGTATCTGCAAGGCTCTTTGCTTTTAGATTTGTGTGCTTTTTTGTTTATCTGTAGGTCTTTTTGAGAATTGAAATATCAAGTTCATAAGAATCAGTGCACTATGTGTTAGAATTTAAAGAAGGGCTGATTTTTTCCTTACTGTTTTATGTACTCTCCAGAAAGCATTCCCTCGCTATGAGTCTTCAATGTGCATAATGACAGAGATTGGCAACCGTCTTGGCCAAGCATCCATCTACCTGGGGGTGGGAAAATGCTGGCTGCTGCAGAAGGAGCATGACAAGGTTGAGAAATTAATCCTAAAATTCTCTTTTAGATTTGTACTTTATTTAAAATGACTGGTTCGTCACAATGTGTGTCATATTTTTTAAATATCTGAACAGTCACATCTCTCTTCCAGGCACTGGACTCTTTTCAGCGAGCATTTGAACTAGCAGAGGGAATAGGAAACAAGGTAAATGAAATCAATGTGATTATTTTTTCCCATCATTCCTTGCCCATCACCACATGTTGCGAGTTGTGTGTTCTTCCACAGCTGTGCTCACTGAAGGTTCACTGCCTGATAGAGGGCATCTACCGTAGCAGGGAGCAGCAGGATGAGCTGAGGGAGCAGGTGGTGAAGTTCCTGCAGTGTGTGGAAGAACTGGAACTTTACTGTGGCATGTGTGGAGAATCCATTGGGGAAAAGAACCAGCAGCTGCAGGCCTTGCCTTGCTCCCACATTTTTCACCTCAAGTAAGTGGCCCTATAAGGCTCTAGCTAGGTCCCTGTAAAAGGGCATGGACATGTTTATTATGCATGCAGCACAAACAGTCCCCTCTAAAAGCCCAATTCTCATCTTTCACCCTGTGCTGGAGCCTATCTCAGTTCTCACAAGGCAAAAGGCAGAGAAACACCCTGGACGGCTCACCAGTCCATCACAGGGCAGACACACAAACACACATTCACACCTAGGGGGCAATTTAGCATCTCAAATCCACCTTACTTGCATGTCTTTGGACAGTGGGAGGAACCCAGTGCTCCTGGAATAAACACTGCAGACACGGAGAAAATTTCCACTCCACGCAGAAAGGACCCAGATTGCCCCACCTAGGAATCGAACCCAGGACCTTCTCACTGTGAACAGGGTGGTGGTGGTCTAGTGGTAAGGTAGTGCTACCTATAGGACCTATAGATCAAGAGGTTGATGGTTCGACTCCCACCTCCAGCACTACCACCATTGGGTCCCCGAGCAAGACCCTTAACCCTGAGTTGCTATAGGGGGACTATCCCTGTAGTTAGGACATGGAAGTCGCTCTGGATAAAAGTGTCTGCTAAAAATGCAGTAAAAAAATATAAAAAAAATGTAAATGAACAGTTCTACTATCTGCACTATCGTGCTGCTGCATTTGGGTTTGTTGTGAAAATCACAATTAATTGATTCAAGAATACTTTGAGAGCAGAATTCTAGTGGTCATATGCAAACTACTCATTAGCATCAAGAAAAAGGAAAAAAACAGAAATGAGATATAAAGCTGATGAGATAAAGATTGGAAAAACTAAAATGTTGGAAAGCCCAATGTGAATAAAACGAGGATGTGTTTATGATCCAAAACATGCAAGCTCATCTGTGAATCGTGATGGAGGTAATATCATGGCTTAGGTTGCAATGCTGCAAAAATAGTCTCTGTTGAAGTAATTCCTGAGCATTAGCAACAGAATGAATTCTGAAATCTTCAGAAACAAATTGTATGCCGGTTTATGGAGAATTGCATCCAAATAAATTGGGACCAAATACACTGCCAACTCAACATAGGACTTTGTTGGGGGAAAAGTTGAAACCACTGATTTGATGAAGTCACTGGGTTGCAGGCTTGCCATTATTGCAAGCACACAATATGCAATTAATATGAAATCTTGTTTACCTTAAATTACTAAAACTTTGTTTCAGTCATTTTTTACTTAATTTCTCTTTTGTAATCTTTTGCAAATCAGAGGAGGCCCCTTCTGAGTCTTTGTTCCTTCCTCCCATGGTTTCTTTTACCAGCTTAATGGAGTTCTTGCTTGCTTCAATTGCCTTTGGCTTGTTCTCTAATGGCTAGGACATTTTTTTTTTCCATCATTTTATCTTTTTTTTTTATTTTAAAAAGTATATATAAAAAAAAAAAAACAAAACAATGTGCTAAAGTGCTATGTTGTATGTAAATTACATGTCTAGGTTTAAATACCAGGAAACAAAAGCTGAAAATCTGATCTTTCATATTAATCTTTGACCTCCAACACAAATGTCTTCAGTGCACTGCAAAATCAAATGAGTGGGCCTTGCTATCCCAATACTTTTAGGGAGGACTGTATGACAACTGCCCACATCTGTCAGAATTTTTTTTACAGATGCTGCTGTTTCATTTCTCATTAACTAATTTCTGTTTGAACAGGTGCCTGCAGACAAATGGGACACAAGGTTGTCCAAAATGTCGCCGTGCTTCTGTGAAGCCAGGTTTTGTATGATGTTTGAAGTCTACAAGGTCCAGTCTTGGACAAAGTTGACCCATCATCATGGTTCCTGTACAGTTCTCTCTGCTGGGAGACACAGACACAGAGCAAGGGGAATGAGTACAATTTTGCTCTGTTCATGTAATCTGGAATTAATATAAAGACTGAACACACAGTCTCACCAAGAGAAAAAATGAAAAGCTTCAGTGCTTTGCCACAGGTAAAACAAGGACATACTTTGAAGAGATATGACTACCACTGGCTTGAAAACTGGGTTTTCTACACTGGCTGAGGCGATGACTTGGATTGCAGATGCCCAAAGACCGTGTGAGGAATAAGGGTGAGTCAAAGGGTCTCCCAAGATGGGATACCATCTTGAAGGCTTTGTGTAATGGATTGTGTTTTTTTTTTTTTTTTTTGGATTTTCAGGATCTTTAGGGCATGCCACTATTTGGCCGCTGTATATTTATTAATTTTAATTGTGTTTTTTTCAAATCAAACTGTAACTGTAGCCAAATTTGCAGACTTACATCTGCCGCAATCGGACTATTGAATCTTGTATTATTATTTTAATACTCATGATCACTTGAGGATACACTAGTGTACATACTGTGTAATAAAATAATTTACTTTATTTGACATTTTTGAGGTTTTTTAGTTGTTTTAATTCTGGCCATAGTAGTTGTGTCTTCTTTTCCACTGTTTTAATTTGTGGGTAACAGAAGGTTTTCCTTACAGTGGTCACTTATTTAGTCTAATTAGAAACATTTTGTCATATAGTTTAGAAGTGGATGCCTAGAACAAAACATAGCTTTGCAGTAAATGCCTGCTTTGTTTGTTATGAAAGTGACAGTCTAGCTCAATTAATATTACAGGTCATTTTTCCTACAACAAAGGTTAAACGTGCTGCTATAAGATCAAAAGCTCTCAAAGCATCGAACAATATTCAGAGACTGCTATTTTTCTTTTGTTTGTATGTTTGTTTTTTTGCCACCTTGTACTTTTGTAAGACTGCAGAGGACTGTATTATTGAAATCTGGGTGTTTTTCTTTTTTCAATTCTCATTTTTCCTTTCATTTATTTCTTTTTATGTGGATACTTTTATTTCAAACTCAATCTGTAATATATAATATAGTAACTATTACATATCATCCATTTTGAACTTTTGTCAATTATCATAAATATTGTATTATATCTTCAGGCAGGTGAAGTTATTTCTGTAAACTTCTGTAAAGTTTCTGAATTGTGCTGAATGTCCGCTTCAGTGGTTCTTCATTCAAGCACTAAGGGCTATGAATATATCTGTAGCAACAACAAAAAAAAAACATGACCCTGCAAATTCTTGCCCACACTAGTTATTCCATTAATAGTACAGCACGTATTGCATACATTGTTTATTCGTATGCCTTATAATTTGGAAGCATACTATATATTAATGACACCATTTAAAAATATATTTAAATATATAATTATCTGAGCATGTCAACTCTTAAAAAGATGTACACTGAATTCTTATAACTGTATCTGGGAGCAATGTGACATAATGCTGCTCTTCTATTTGTGACTTTTCTTACTTAGCTTTCTTCACTTATCTGTTCATGAACTGTACCTTTTTTTCTTTCAAAATTATTTAAAAAAAATTTACAAACAAACAGCATGTTGCCCAATCTCACATTCTGGCAACTCACAGTCTATAACTACCTCTTTAAATATGTTCTTTACAATATAAGCATGTTTGTGCTTCAGATTAAAGATATGATTATGTAACTAAACATAGACTGAATGATTGAGAATTGTCCTAAATCCATATTCATTTTTTATAGTGAAAATTAAATAAAAAAAATATCTTTGCTACATTTACTGGCAGGCTCTCTCTTTTCTTTAGAAGACAAATCTAAAAATAATTCATTGACTTCATCATAGAAAATCCAAAGACATTTATACATACTTTAGCCGCTGCAGGAAGCTATGCAGATCCATCCAGTTTAACCGGTATTTTACTGTAAGCGAGAGATTAAGATCAACCAGAAACTACTTCAACTCAAAGGACAAAGCAACGTACAGTTTTCTGGCTGAACTTCATCTCCTGGCATAACCAAATGGCAACTGAATGTCCATTCTCTGAGGACGATCTCCTATGTCCTATTTGCTGTGAGGTTTTCAGGTTCCCTGTTACACTGAACTGTCAGCACAACTTTTGCAAAGTCTGCATTCAGTCATACTGGGAAAGGAACGAAATACAGCAGTGTCCACTGTGTCGCCGGAAGGAGAGCACAAGAAGACCTCCAATCAACCTGGCATTAAAGATAGCATCGGATGCCTTTAAAAAGCAGGCCAGTCAGAATCTCAAGCCAGAATATCTTTGCTCCATACACAATGAAGAGTTGAAGCTTTTCTGCCACAAAGATGGGAAGCCTATTTGCCTTGTTTGCCACTCTTCAAGGGACCACAAAGACCACAAGTGCTGTCCTGTAGAAGAAGCAGCAACTGACAGAAAGGTAAGACACCTGACAGGTTTTTAGATTGGACAGGTCTATAGACTGGAAACAGACGTATAATCAACATACTCTGTATTCCTGTTTCCTGTAATCTGAACACGCTACATACTTGATCTCCTGTGAATATTGATTGTCCACATTAATCTTATCCCAAACACTAACTCAGTTCAAATGTTTGTGCCCTGAAAGTGTTGTGTCCTTTATTGTAACATCCTCACCTTGTCTGAGATTTATTCATTGAACTCTGCCCTCAACAGAAAGCCCTTTGGAAAAAGTATGAAGCTTTGAAAGCACATCTAAACAATACTAAAACTATGAAGGAAAATTTGGAAGAACTTGAAGAATACCTAAAGGTAAAATGCTGTATAAAAAAAACACTTTGTTTTAATAAATAAATGAAAAAAGGAAGGAAGAATGGAGACCATTTAACAGAATAACAATAAATCGTTTTTATTTACTCTTTTGAATAAGCAGCAGATGTTCTTTTTAGCCACCTGAAGCACATCTTTTTATCTATTTATGTACTTCAAGACCCAAACTGCTCAAACTGAAGCCCAAATCAACGTGGAATTTGAGAAGCTCCACGGATTTCTGAGGGAAGAGCAGGCCGCCCGGCTGACTGTGCTGAAAGATGAAGCAGCCAAGAAATCCCAGGTGGTCAGGCACAGGCTGGAGAACATCACTCAAACGTTTGAAGAACTCACTGAACTCATAGCCAATATCGAAGACACCATGAAACAAGACGATCTGTTATTTTTAAAGGTCTGACTAATGAACTTACTTTAATCAATGGAATTGTATTAAGCATTGATTGTCAACTTACTAGGATTTTTTTCTCTTTTTTCAAAGGACTGTAAGGAAGCAATAAGGAGGTATGTCTGCAGTGTTTTTTTAATGCCTTATTCTCAAATAAAGAGAAATATTTATTGCAGCAAGCTGGAGATTTTAGTAAATGCGAACTCTTAGAATATTTCACCATTTTTGTGTTGGTCCAGAAACATACTTCACGCCAGAAAGCAAAGTGTTCAAGCAACGCTAACAAGTGTAGTGTGTTGTTGCTTTGCAAAACACAGTTTGATTTGAATTAGCATGCTCTATATTTGAACAGAGCTATCACAGGGTCCTTGCCAGATCAAACTCTGCTGTGTTTTGGATTCTGTGATTCTGTGCAGTCCTCTTGTGTGTATGTATCCTCATTTCTGCTGGTCACTTTGATGGTTTCATAGGCCTGCTATGAAAGTTTGTAGATGCAGTAAATGTTTGTGTCACTCCTCTATGAGCCTCGCGTTCAATTATTATTTCTGTTGAAATAACCCAAGATTCTGCTTACAGATTCTCTGAGTAGTCCCACATAGAGAAGTGACTGTAAGGACCCATGCTGCTAGATTGCATGTTGTCTTTATGTTCTTTAGTCGATTTTGTTTCTGGCCTTACTGATTTGGTGATCCGGCAAATGCAGTAAAAGGTTCTGATGTCAGGCTACATATGTATTACAGGGCATGTTATCCAATACAGGGAGCAGATTATCCAAAAGACGCTCTCATAAACACTGTGGAGTACCTGGGGTCATTAAAATATGGGGTCTGGAGGAGGATGGAAAAAGTAGTGAAGCACTGTAAGTATAAATGCAGGACAATCCCATCATTTTCCCTCTGAAGAGAATCCCTGAGACTATGATATGATCCATTTTCCTATTTACCCAAATAAAAAGAGGACCTCTCAGAGGGGCACAAGGGATCATGTGAATGCAAATGTTGATTTCAGCAGAACAGCTTATCCAGAAATGATTGCAGTCTAATTCAATTCCCCTCTCAGACCAGAAGAACTGTTTAGAAGATAGAAAACGGGTTTCTAACCTTTTGCAGTTTTTGGCTTAACACAACTGATCGCAAAAGCTTCTGTGGCCCCCATGAAGAATTAAACAAACATCTTAAATTAAAACATATAACCAAAAAATAGAGAAAAGGGCAACTGAACTGTTCTGAATATATGAACTTTAGTAATATTAGTCATTTACACTGCTCTTGTATTTTGCCAGATCAACAAGCTCAATCCAAAAATACTGATCAGGCACAACATTAAAACTGTGGAGTCATGTCAAAAACATTTAAAGCTTTCAGGGGGTGGAATATATAAGATAGTTAGTATCAGTCACTTCCTGAAGTTGATGTAATGGAAGCAGCAAAAATGAGCCATCATACCAATCTGAGCAAGTTTAACAAAAGTCATTCTTTTACACACAGGTATGTGATTTACACACACATGGCCATCCACATGAAAGTTTTTTACTTTTTCATGTGGATGGCTGTGTGTGTAAATCACATACCTAAGAAAGAGATGGCACCAGGATGCATTATGGGAGAAAGTGCAGGAAGTGAGGAAGATTACATATAGTTCAGACTGGTCACTTGGCCTCTAAGATCCCCAGATCTCAATCAAACTAGTCTCAGACTAGATCTCTGGCAAACTATTCTGATCCCTTGAGACCATTCCTCGCAACTTACAGGATCTTCTGCTAACATCCTGAAGCCAGATACTACAGCCCACTTTCAGAGCTCCTGTGGAGTCCAAGTCTGAATGGGTTAGCAGCTGCTTTTGATGTGCTTGATTGGTGCATGTTTTATTGTTGCAAGGCATTATCATAAAAATATGTAAAATCATCTTTGGTCAAAGACGATTTTACATATTGAGTAAAATTTTGTGAAATGTAGCTATTTATCTAACCGAAGCTGGCATAGTCAACTGCAAGACAGTAAAAAAATACACTACGTATGTCATACATTTATTTATTTATTTATTGATTGGGGTGAGCCGAAGTCAGGCGTGTTAAAATCAGTGCTCACATGGGGTGGAGGTCTTAATTATTAAAAAAGCACTCAGCAGTTCTCATTAGGTGCATTAGGTCCCTTCCAAAGTATCTTAATGGTCAGACCAATTCATTTGATTTTGCTATGCACTGAAGACATGAGAATTTGCCATTGAAATATGAATATACGATAACAGAAAAGATTTTCAAGTCTAGATGTTTTATTACAGTTACATAGAACATTGCACCTTATGTACTGGAAATGTAAGGAGCATATGTACCGGAACTGCATCAAAATTGCAATTTCCTGAATTCACCAAATTGTAGGTTTCTTCTTTGGCTATGACTTTCCAAGCTTATAGCACAGCATCTTGCAGTTGCTGGTTATTCTGGGGGATTGCTTTCTCTCTTCGGCCTACTATTTAGGAATTGCTGGAATTGAAAAGGAATTGAAAAGGTTCAGTTGGATTGAGATCTTGTGAGTGACTTGGCTAATCTAAAACTTTTCTTCCTTACTGAAGTCCTTTGTTAACTTGCCAGTGTGTTTTGGTTTGTTGTCTAGCAGCATGATAAAGTTCCTCCTAGCTAATTATCATTAAAGTTATCTATCCTTTTCCAGAGGCATCTGTGCAAGCCCAAAGCTTGCCACAACTGCCACTGTGCTTCACGTACAAACTTGTAAGATTTGGATCATGAGATGTGGTTAAAAAGACATTGTTTGTCCTTGCATCACCTTAACAGCGATTTTCTGTTAGTTTTGCATCTGGTGCTATGGCCTCTATGTTTCTGTCTAATCTTTGAACAGTGGAATGTGATACCCACACTCCTGCCCTGTGGATGTTTTTCATGATGTCATTATTGCTTTAAGGGTTTTCTTCCTACTCTCACAATTAGTCATCCGGTGTTGTTGTTTTCCTTGCCCAACCAGTTTGATTGCCTTGCTCTGTACACCAGTGTCCAAACAGTTGTACTGGCTATGTCCAACATTTTTGAAATGCTTCTAATGGATTTTCCTCTCTTTTCTCAGTTTCAAAATGGGCTGCTTTTCCTGCCTAGACAGCTCCCTGATCTTTATGTTGGCTTTCCCCTTTTAAACAACAAATGCAATCCTCACTGATCTCAAACCCAGATGTCTTCAGTGCATAGCAAATACGAAAGACCCTTGCTCTAAAATTCTTTTAGAGGGGACTGTATATCTAATACCATATCAATAGACCCTTCCATTAATGACCTGTTGACCAGGGGGAAATGATGACCATGGAAATATGCTCGAAATGTAAATTTAATTCATGCAAGCTAATTTATAAAGTACTCTGGCATATCATGCAGTCCAACGTGCTCTGTTATATGTTAGAAAATTAGTAGCAGTGGGCAGAAAATATCCCTATCAAATAAACCTTTCTCTTTACTACGCTTCGCTTGTACTGATGTCAAAGCATCTTGTAGCCTACACAGCTGAAGGCTCGTTCAATATGCAAGCATAAGGACCATTTAGACATATTTGTTAATCCAGAATATTTTCACTAATGTGTTTCTGAATGTACAATGACTGTTTACCTACCTTTTATTTAAAATATAAATAAAATAGTAATACTTGGAAAAAGCCAATTAAACCTTACTTGGTATAATTTACCCAACATCTATATGTGCAGCACAATTGCCAAAGATGAGTGTGTTATTAATAATAGAATGTTAAAAGAATGGGAGCCTTATAGGTAGAGTGCATTTCACATTCACATATTTGGTCGGTTCTCTTATTCAAAGTGATTTACAGCATTATTCATGTTGTGAGACGAACTTTATTTTCAAACCTTGCAGGTCCTATAACTCTTGATCCTGCCACAGCCCATCCTAACCTGATCCTCAGTGATGAATTTTCCAGTGTGTGTTATGGAAAGAAGCAGCACCTTCCAGATAACCCTGAGCGCTGCTCTAGCCGCATGGCAGTACTTGCTTCTACTGGCTTCACTTCAGGAAAGCACTGTTGGGATGTAGATGTGGGGGAAAACCAGGAGTGGTACATCGGAGTGGCACGAGAATCCATCAAAAGGAAGACAAATGTCTTTCTCAACCCATCAGAGGGGTTCTGGGTAATTGGATTAAGCAATGGAGAAACATACTGGGCTCAAACATCTCCTCGCACTCGCCTTACACTGAAAAAGAAACCGGAGAGGATCGCTCTGGAACTTGACTATGACAAGGGGAAGTTAACATTTTCAAACGCTGCAGATGGGAGCACCATCTACACATTCAAAGACAAGTTTACAGCAAAGATATTTCCTTATTTTTCCCCAGGTATTCAGGTGGGTGATCAGTACAAGCTAAAGATCTGTCCTGTAAAGGTATCCATATCACTCCTTCAGGATGTACAAGGTTGCTAACACAATACATATTAAGATGGCCTGCAAAACTGTATTACAAGCACATTGCAAATCAGTACTGTCCCAGCAAACAGGTAACATTCCCACAATTTTGATTGATGCTATATAATAGTGGCAGTGTTGGCCTAGTGGTTAGGGAGTTGCCCTGGATCGGATTGTGGGTTTGATTCCCTCACCAGTAAGTTGCCCTGAAGTACCCTTGAGCAAGTTACCATCCCCATCACTGGTCCCCGGGCACTCTAATAGCACTGTGTTTGCATGGGTTAAATGCAGAGGTCCAGTTTCATTGTGGCTCACTGTGTGCTGTGCTGTGACCTCGCAATGACAAGAATAGTCACTTTCACTTTAAGGGTTTGTAAATGTCAAGGCTATTTCTCAGACATTATCTAGGATGATGTTCTAATGACTTTATATGACCTTCATAACAGCTCATGTAATATTAGCATAAAAATGTTATATGACGTATGAACGAAACTTCTGGGCTCCACTCCCAGCCAGGCAGTCCAGGTCCTTTGTGTGTGAAGTATGTTTTCCCCATGACTGTATGTGTTACTTCTGGTTGTTCTGGTGTCCTCCCACAGTCCAATGACATGCACATCAGGTGGACTGGAGATGCTAAATTTCTCCCTAGATTTGTCTGTGCCCTGCAATGGTAAGCTGACCTGTCCAGAGTTTTTCTCTCCATTCTGCCCTATGAGTGATGGACTCCAGCATCATCTGTGACCCTCACTGCTCAGTGAAAGTTGGTAGCAACTTTATGTATACGTATCTGCAAACATTTTCCTAAATTTTTCCAAAGTGGTCAAAATTTCTAGTTTTCTCATTTTTAAAAAATGTTGGAATAATGTTTGCCAGACAATTACTTCAACCTAGATTTTGATTAAATATCTTTATATGACATGTTCTTAGAATGTTCAAGATGTCCAGTTTTCTTCATGCTCTTAGAATGTTTTACTTAAGAATGTTCCCCATAATGTCTCAATTCCATTTGTCATGACAATATTATGTTCTTGGAATTTTATCTTGGAATGCTGGGAGGGTGTATAGAGTGGGGCCAATTTACTGCTTAGAGGAAAATTTATAAAAAATAGAAGTGACTTACTCAAAAGTGTTCTTACAATGCCACTAACAATGAAAGACAACATGGATGCAACCTCAAAGTATAAAACTAGTATTTTCACCATAAAGCACGGAGCAGTCAGGAGGAGGAGTGTGGAATACCATCAAGGCTAAGCCCTCAGAGACCGATCTGTCTCAAACTTCCGCAACTACTGTGCTGAATCCACAATGTTGAATTACGATTTAGTTTTTCCCTTTTAACTGTACTCTCTGAGCATTTCTTCAGTTCCTTTTGTTGCCATTTGAATTGAAACCACCCCACACCCAACCCTGTGACAGCTGCCACTTAGTTTAGATCTCGATCTTAAATACCAACGGATGCACCTGTAGTACTTCATTTGTAAAACAGAACACTGTTTTAAGGCCTCCTAATGACAAAATATTTATGTACATCCACTAATGCTTCATTGCTATACTAGTGTTTCTGCAGAAAGACAATTACAATTCTGCATTACTACCATTCATTCTCATGACTGTGCCTTTAAAAAAAGTGAAAGTGACAACCCTTGTCATTGTGAGGTCACAGCACAGCACACAGTGAACCACAACGAAATTGGACCTCTGCATTTAACCCATGCACATTCAAACACTGTGCAGCAGTGGGCAGCTATTGAAAGCGCCCAGGGAGCAGTGACGGGGACGGCACCTTGCTCAAGGGTACCTCAGGGCAACCTATTGGGAAGGGGTTCGAACCCCAGATCCTCCGATCATGCGGCTAACATCCTAACCACTAGGCCACCGCTGCCCCTTTACAATAAAAGGGAAAAACTAAATCGTAATGCCCCTTTACAATAAACTATAAATATGAAAAAAAATGTATCCGGCCCCATTGCTTTCAGCTCTGAATTTAATAAATGCTGATCTACTGTGTACTCAATTTAAATTAATTAATTAAATGTATCCAGCGTTTACACTCTATAAACCACCCGAGGAATTCAACAGGATTCTGATATATTCACACGGAAATCAATGCTTTTGTGATATATAACATTAAATGTGAGCTTTGTTGCAGATTCTATGGACAAATCTGTGATTTGGTATTTTCTACTCTGCGTAATAGCTTTTCTCTGTTATGCGCAAGTTCTTTAGAGATGCAGCAGCTCGGTAGTTTTTCTGTTGAATGAACATGCAGTTTTCCAGCTTTAAAAAAGAAAAATTTGAGAAATGATTTCTCACTGTTCCTGCAATTTCCATAGCAATAAAAAACTTAGGAGCTATACATCAGATCAAGAATTTATTGGCTCCAATCCAAATAAATAAAATAGTTTTCTACAACAAAACTGAATAGTTCAGTGCTCTTTATCCTTTGGTTTGGTTTTCCTTTGGGATGCCATGTCTTTGAGTTTTGAGTCTAGTTTTCGATGCAGGTAAGCCTTTTTGTTGGGATCCATGGACTTGTCCTTATGTCCGCTTCCAGCATACAACACTCCCTCTTTGCTAATTCTCATGCGAGCCTGGACCTTTGCTCTGTCTCCACATCCATGGACCTACAAGACAGTATATTACTTAATGTTAATATAGATTCAACATGGCTAAGAATTCATTAAGACAAGTCAACACCAGTCAAGAGATCACTGGCCCCTTGTTTTTAGAATGCTCGCTGGCCCCTAGAAGAATGAAGTATTCCTTTGATGTAAAGGTTAAGAACAAGACATTGGGATCCTGGAGCATGTGTTACCTCAGGTATGTGATGACTCAGACAGTACTGCCTGTTACAGTAAACACACAGCTGTCCCAGCGTCAGTACGCTGGCTTTACACTTCAAAAAGCCACACACGCTGTCTGCCTTCACTACAGCGTCAATGAGAGCATCAAAATCATCATCGGCTGTAGCAGCTGCAGCTATGTCCACAGCCCCTGCTTTCATTTTCCCTTTGCCTGTGAAACAAATGAATATGTTAGTAATAAATAGAGATAAATAAATATAGAATATATTCCTTCACAAATGGAAAGGTCTTAGCACTCAGGTGATTAAGTCATGACACTACAAACCTTTAGCTTTGTTCTTTATGGACTGATCTTTGCTGGCTTTGAAATCTGCCTCTAGTTTTTTCTTTTTTTCCTCACGTTTCTGCTGCTCCCGGCGCATACGCTCCAAATGCAGGCTTTTCAAATCAAGAGTGCGATTTTGTGGTTCGCTGTTGGGTTCCTTCTCTAACTGTTCCTCTGATGTCTGGAGTTTTGCCTTTGTAGACACCAATTCTTCAGCTGGTACCGTTGCTTGTTCTTCAGATGGTTTTTCTGCTGGCTTCTCCACTGGCTCCTCAGGCCCGATTACTAGTCTGGAAACTGTAATACGCCGCTGTTTACCCACTCCCTGGCTAACATGCTTCAATCCCATTTCTTCTGAGAGCTGGTGGACCAGCAGACGTTCGTGAGCGCTCAGAGTGGAAGGAAACTGAAGCTCTGTCTGGATCTTGTCACCCAGAAAGACAAGCAACTGTTGTCTTATTTGTTCTTGATTAATTAGGGACTCTGTGGGGTTATCTGGTTTAGTTTTGGAAGATGTTGAAATCATGTGATTACTTGATATTTTGTTATTAGACACGTTGGTATGACCCGCTCCTTTCCCTTTGTTCTCAGAGTCTTTCTTTTGCTTGGAATCTTCCCTCTTGCTCTGATGGTTTTTTGTCTTTGGTTTGGTGGAAGCAGACACCTTGCCAGCAGCTTGCTCATCTTTGTTGCCACGGTTGTAGTTCTCTGGAATCAAATCCTCCAGGTACTCAAATGCAGTGCGGACCTCTCCATGTTCAGACATGTAGTCAACCAGGGATCGGAGAAAGTTATGGTTTCGGACAGTTTGAGAATCACACACCACCATTAGGTGCCGTCTGGCACGTGTAACCGCCACATTGATTCTCCTGTCCTCTGCAAGAAACCCTATCTCACCTGGGAGATCAAAACAACAGCATCAACTGTAAATTGATATTTACCATAGGCATTTAAGTGCTTTAATTATTCTGTGGCCTCACAATTTTTTTACCTTTTCTGTTTGATCTAACCAGTGACAGCAGCACGGCCTCCTTTTCTCTACCCTGAAAGCCATCCACAGACTTGATCTCCAAATCGGGGTGCTTATTTGAGAGGTTCTGTCTCAAAAGATCTACCTAAAACATGAACAGTAAAAGGTGATGAAATATTAAAATAATTTAAAACAAATATATACTAACAAGCCACTTTTACGTATGTTAGCCTTGCATTTACACTTTAATATCTTTAATATCAATGAATCAGCCTAACTTGCATCTGATCCGCTCAAACACACACACACACGCACATATATCACTACCGTGTGAGTGTAATTTTTATGCTATAAATAATCCACCACCCAGATAATACCTGCTCTTTGGTGGTGGCCACCGCACACCACAGAGGAATAAAGGGAGCTAACAAATGAAATGAGATGGGACTACAATATGTAATTGTTAACTAAATTTGCTCAAATATGGATAATGGCCAGAAAAAATTATCCAATAACGTGGCAGGTGATTGTATAACATAGCAAACAACAATACATAAAATCTGCATCTTCCTTTCAAAGAAAAAGTTTCAAAATGTATCAATTACCTGTAAGTTATAAGGTGCTATAATGGCAATGTCTTTGGGCTTTATCCCGGCCTCAGTCAAGGCTTTCACGTGTATTGCCACTATATCAACTTCTCCTGTGAGTCAGCAAGACAAAAACATCGCTTGAGATTTCAGCTGATTTATGTATAAGTCCAGTATGTCCAGGTCAGTCGTGACAGTGAGAACGGAATGGAATACAAAAGGTTGTGCATTACCTTGATTGCCTTTAGACTGCTCATCTGTGTCCTCCATTTCATTCAGACCACAACCAGCTGTATCAATAAGGAGCAGAGGCATACTGGTCTCTTCGAGCTCAGTAACACCTGCCAAGTCTCTGATTCAAGAGATATTACAATAACTTTTAGACCTCAAACCCAGTCTAAAACAATAAAACTGTAGCCACTCCAATAGTATTATATCTGCATATCTGACCTAATACAATAATGCCAACCTCAACAGATGCTTCTCCACTGAAGGATGTGCAGTCAGCCTCCCCTGGTACATCTGCTCTGAGGCCCACTGCATGATGGCACTGTTCATGCGGTACTGAGTGGTCAGCATTCGAACCACTGAGTCTCCATATTTCTGAATCAGCCTCTCCATTAGACTCACAGAGAGACCTTTAGCTGCAGCACTGAAAAATAAAAAAAGTGACAGTTTAATATCAACTAATATTCCAATACCATATTTTATGGTTTATAACATACAGTATATAACATACAGTACTGTGCAAATAACATACAGTACTGTGCAAAAGTTTTAGGCAGGTGTGGAAAAAATGCTGTAAACAAAGAATGCTTTCAGAAATATAAATCATGATTGTTTATTTTTATCAATTTACAAAATGCAAAGTGAGCGAACAAAAGAAAAATCTAAATCAAATCAATATTTGGTGTTTCTACCTTTTGCCTTCAAACCAGCATCAGTTCTTCTGGCCCCCACAGAGCCCTGATCTCAACATCATCCAGTGTGTCTGGATTACATGAAGAGACAGAAGGATGTGAGGACGCCTACATCCACAGAAGATCTGTGGTTCGTTCTCCAAGATGTTTGGAACAACCTACCAGCCGAGTTCCTTCAAAAACTGCTTGCAAGTGTACCTAGAAGAACTAATGCTGTTTTGAAGGCAAAGGGTGGTCACACCAAATATTGATTTGATTTAGATTTCTCTTTTGTTCATTCACTGCATTTTGTTGATTGATGAAAATAAATGATTAACACTTCCATTTCTGAAAGCATTCTTTGTTTACAGCTTTTTTTCACACCTGCCTAAAACTTTTGCACAGTACTGTATGTAATTTTATTTTTTATAATTTATCCTCTTCTTTGGAAACAAGGTGTTACTGTTCTGACTTTAAAGACTGTTTGATATCATATAGTGGGTTAGAGTATAAACATGATATGGCATGTCATTACACACGTTGAATGCAACAAAAAAGATGCATTAAATCAAGGATTTTTTCTAAGTTTACATTTGGGATTTGATTGTAGGTGGCAGCTGTTTATAGTCCCCAGCCAGGATGCATTTCCTTGCTTTGAGCAGTGCAATCCAACAGCTGCTCTCCAGCGCCTGAGCACATTCATCTATCACCACCAGGTCAAAATGCTCACTCGGTAAATACTTCAAGGGACCATCATCACTGGCTCCTGCATTAGACAAATGATTACCAATAATGCTCAATAATGAAAATAAAAGAAACAACATTGTCTTGAATTCACATAAACTGTGTAGAAAAGTTGCCTTTAAAAGCAATGAAGCACTGCATACCTGTGTTTGTTGCCAAAATCACACTGGCCTTTTTCAGAATTTGTGTGATTGCCATCTCTTCTCTAGACTTAAGTTCCTTTCGCAGCTCCCCTATTTCTCGCCTCAGACTGCTTCGCTGCCCTTTGTCATGCACCTTCTTCATCTGACTCTGAAAACAAATGTTTAATGGTTGCTAGGTTGTCAATATATTTACAATACTTAACTAAATAAAATATGACTCAAGGGTATGATTACACCTCAATAATCAATAGTCAATAATCATGTTGAGAATTGATAGTCATTTTGAGAAACACCGCACAAAAAGCATGTACTAGTAAAGATGAATAAAAGCTTACATAGGCTTTATCCATGTCTTTACGGACATCAGCAATGATGTTGCTGTTGTCACTCTGAGCAACCACCGCATCCAGTGAATGTTTCTGCACAGACTCTAGTAAGCGAGCTGGATGTCCCAGACGTAGGACCTTAGCCTTGCTCTGAGCTAGGCGCTCCACCAGATTATCCACTGCCACATTAGAAGGAGCACAGCACAGAACCTGCAGTAAAAAATAAGTTACAGCAATACATCATCAAAATTTACTGTAACCACAGTTTCATTAGCCTATTTCATCCAAACGTACTTTGTGCCGGATAAAGTGCTATTTTGGATAGCATTTTTTGCCTTTGAAAACACATGTAAATCTGACTCAAAAGAAGTGTAATCTTTTTACTACTTGGGTTACGCTACACTATAAATTAAATTTGTACAGAGTAAAGAACACATGCCAAAAAGGTTTGGTGACCATACTTACAATACTGACAGAGAACCAGTCTTTAGAATACCAAAATGGAATACAAAGTTTAAAATTATTTATTTATTTAAGTTTTAATTATTTTCAAGCGTCTAGGGTAACCATTGCAAGAAAGATAATTTTTTAATGTCAATTTCAAATTGACCCAGGGGCAAACAAAATGTTATAAAATGATTAAATTCTAAAGATGGTCTGGCACTGAAGATCCTAAATATTTGTTGAGGAGCCAGAATGACCCACCTTTAATTTAGCTTTGTCACTCTGATGGTGTGATGATTGACCAGCACAAACAAGGAAACTAAAATCTTGCACCTAGTACCTTCTGGCCTTGTTTTACTGCCTGGAGAATAACTTCAACCACTGTTGTGGTTTTTCCCGTTCCTGGTGGCCCATGGATGATTGCAACGTCTTTCTGAGAGAGTGCAAATGTCACAGCCTCTTTCTGAGAACTGTCTAATCCACTGTTAAACCATTCCAAGGCAGCTGCAAATAAACAGAAAAAGCATAAGCAGCAAGTGAGTGTTCACATTATAAGCTATGTTTAACTGAATTTTCACCGGTCTTCAAGTGCACTTTCAAAAACACGTCTTAGCACACTTACATTGCTGTGACAGCATTCCCGGCTCTGAATATCCAAAAAGTACACTTATTAGATGGGTGGCAGGGCCATTTCTGTATCCATTCAAAGAGTTTAAAGCACTGCACACATGAAAATGAAAAAGAATTTACCCCCACAGCATTAGGGATTATTATTATATATCCATTATTGCCCAGCCTACTGTGCTATAATGATTAACAGAAGGAATGATACTTAAAGAAGAAAAAAATTACAAACTTCCAGCACAGTGTTGTATTGCATTGAATGCAGCGATGAGACCAAGCATTCTCAAAAAACCTACTTAGTCAAACGTTTGTAGGTGATATCATTAGCAAGCTTCATGATATTGTACAATCCATCACTGTCCAAGCTGACACCATCCTGCGTATCATCGAAAGCAACTGTTATGGACGTCTGTGTCACACGGGTCACCACCCCTGAGCAGAGCTGATTTGGTTGACTGCAGCTTTCTGAGTCATAAAGACCCACAATATCACCTGAAATTAGATCAAAAGACAAGGGTTATTCCCTCCATGCTCACACACTTATGCTGATGTCTTTTTTCATTTAAAATTGTAAGATCTTCTCTCACCGGGTCCAAAACTGTTGGTGGGAAGAACTGAGGGGCCTACACTTTTCCTGGGCTCGAAGGCAACAAGAAGTCTACCATGCATGCCAGTCCTCTGACTTCCAATCTGGAGCTTCAACAAGCACACTCCTTTCTGTTGGAGATTTTTTAGTGACAGATTCTTCTGCCATAACCTGCGAGAAAAATATTTGCGTCACAACTTTGAAAAGTAAGAATTTGTGAAACCAGGTTCTGATTCATTCAAGAAATCTGTGAACAGACAGGACTGGTCCCTTAATACTGAGGTGTGAGTTACCTTGTTTCTTCTATCTCAGCGCCCCTTTCCTCCTGCAGGAGTTCAAGAGATTTGGAAACGAAGCTTTCAACCTCCATTTCTGAGGGCAGCACACAGAAATTACGTTAACGGTTCCGACTAAAAACTGAGAGAGAAAGAAGGCTGACTTAACATCTCAGCCACTCCTGGTCACTGGGTTTGAGTTAGTATTCATGTGCTCAGTGATCCACTAATGTCACCCTACCCGATAAACGAACAGCTACACTGCACGAGTGAACATTTAAGAAGGGTTACTTTTATTTCTTTTTAGTGATGGGTCACAAAAAACCTCAGAGAAGCTCTGTTAATCCAGCTGTTAATTTCTGTCCCACTCTTTCACCACGGCTCATGTTTGTTTACATCACTGCGCATGCCCGAACAGGTCCGTCACTAAAATGTGTCCCTACTTTCGCTGAAGATTTCCAAACATATCCTGCAAAATCTTCTACTGTCGTTAAAGGCGAATAATACGACACCGAAAGTTAACATATGTCTGTGTGATATATCGGGTTGATGTTAGTAAATAAAATAATGATCTGTTGACAGTTTTGTGGAGTTCCTCTCAGGGGGGACCCTGTTTGCCGGTACACCTCGTCTCCTCAGCACACGCTGCCGGTTCGGAATGTCATTCACCTCCAAAAGCTTTATTTGTGAATCAGGTTTGGTTGGTTAAGGAGGTGTTTGTTGGGACGCAATGGGGCGAGTGATGAAAGTGTTTCGGACTCTCCGGACTCACTGGAAGAAGTCCACCCTGGCGGCGTGTGTCCTCTCTTACGGCGGACACTGGTTATACGGAAAACACCGGTTAGTCACTGAAAGCAGGCTTTCCACGTTTCATTCATTTTCACTTGATTTCAACTGCGAACACTTGCTCAGAGCGGTTCCATGTGAAGCAGTTCACCCCTCTGATATCTTCACAGTGATGACAGGATGAGGGGTCACAGTATTTACACACAAATCTGTTTCATTTTCTAATCAGAGCCTTCAGTGACCCTGATGAGTCCCTGAGCCTTCACATGTAAACATGTAATGGTGATAATGATACAATAGTGGTTATTCTGATAACTGACACTTTTTGTAATATAAAGCAAATCAAAGATATAAAGCACTTCACCGTGTGGTGAAGTAATGCATATTGTTAATTCATTTGTTTGTGTGTTTATTTAACATTAGATAACATTTGTTTCCTTTTTTTCCCAGAACCCTTATTAATTTGCTTGATTTAAATGTAAGATGAAAATGAGGTTGTCAAAAAGCCTCACTCTAATCCATAAATGTTTTCTTTGCTCTTATGAATGTTTGCTATGGGGTCTGGTTTTTATGTGAATAGAAAGTACAGTCCTAATTGTGCTATTCTCCCACAGTGACAACGTGCTGCGAAGAGAGGCTTGCCAGGAAGCCAGGGTAAGACATGTTCTTGTCTGTGAATGTTTTAAGCTTTCATATATTTTTTTTTTTAGTGAGGTTGTAACAGTGCATTGAAAAATTCTGAAACGGCAATGCAAGAAGAGATGACGTGCACTCGGGATGTGTCAATGCATGGTTGAGAACGAGCACTATACACTCTTTAGACCACCAAAGTTTGCAAGCAGTCGGCAACGGTGAACAGAACAGTCTAGCACACACATCACACACTTCCTGCCTCCCATCTCCAGGCTCATTGGTGGCTTATGTAGAAACATGTTTACTCTCATTAATTTTCAGAATTTTGAGTTGAGGGTGCTGTTACATCCTTTCTTTTCAGGTGAATCAACACCTGAAGGTTGTTGTATTGTTAACTGACTGGTTTGTTCATAGGAATTTGGCCGAAAATTAATTGGACCTCAGGAGGCACTTAAAAAAGCTACAGTAATCCTGAATCCTGCAGCAAGCAATGGGTGAGAGTTTCTCTTATTCATTACAGGGGATCCACTTTTATTACTGAGTTCTGAATTCTTTTGTACATCTTCTCATAGAAAAGCCAACAGTCTGTTTGAGAAGAATGCAGCCCCCATTTTACACCTTGCTGGCGTGGAAATAAAAATTGTTAAGGTACTGGAGATAATGAATGCACTGATGTCTTTTGTGAAAGAGTTTGTTACTCACTCGTTATTGCTGGTCTACAGACAGACTATGAGGGACAGGCGAAAAAGTTAATGGATCTGATTGAGCAGACAGACATGCTGATCGTTGCTGGAGGAGATGGGACGCTGCAGGAGGTATGCCAGGATAATGTAATTTTATTGCAAAGGTTGAATTTAGGCTAGTGTATCTCATAATTTATTTGGCTGGTTTCGTTCTGTTCAGGTGATAACTGGCTTACTGCGAAGAACAGATGAGGTATGTGCTGATGATAAAAGTATTTATATGTTGCAGATATGGGTATGTATACTTATCTACCAAAATTTAAGAGAGATGTTATTCTTTATTTGAATCTTAGGAAGCTTTCAGTAAAACACCAATAGGGTTCATTCCTCTGGGCTCACATAACTCCCTTAGCCAAAGTCTACACCTAGTTACAGACAACAAAGTCAGGTAAGTAATCCTTTACCATAAATAAATAAGCTCACAGTATGTTCTCTAACAATATATTGATCGATTGTTTTGAATTTTCATTTGATTAGAAATACAGATTCACTTTTGTAACATCATTATTGGGTTTCAGGCATATCACTTCAGCAACACTGTCTATTCTCAAAGGACAGATTGTGCCACTTGATGTCCTGCAAATAAAGGTTTGCAAGCCAAGAAAAATAGTCTTATCACTGATATAATTTATAAACACAGTTTCTTTTGATGTTTTAATCTTATTCTGTCCTCAGAGTGACAAAGAGCAACCTGTCTTTGCTCTCTTAAGTTTACGCTGGGGCTCCTTCCGAGATGTTGCAGCTTCCATCAGCAAGTAAATGATTTACAGTAAACATTTACAGTTTAGGAATATTTACATTAGTCCAAAAAAATAATCCATACATCTGTATTCTTGCTTTTATTGAAAATGGTATATCTGTTCCCTTTTGTTAAGATATTGGTATCTCGGCCCTTTGAAAACAAGAGCAGCACATTGGTTTAGTACATTAAAGGTGGGCATTATTTTGATTAAAGTTTTGTTCAATTTAAATGAAAATTTCTGTCAGAAGGTAGTACTACCATCAATGAATGAAACAAAATTCCTTAAGCAGTTAACACTATGCTAGTTGGTACCTTCAGCATCCCATTTGTTGTTCATGATGTTGGCACGTTTAAAACTATTCCTCTAACTATTATAATGCTCTGCATTCTTTGACCGTTTATTGAATCAGATTGTTTCCTGTATCTCAGGAGTGGCCACAGACCCGCCGAGCTTCCCTCTCCTTTCTCCCTCCTGTTCCCCGACCGCCAGAGCTGCCCACTGAAAAGCCCCCCAGACCAAACCTGCTCTACCGCATATATCTCAGGCTTCATAATTATTGGAACCCCCCAGTGGAAGGTAAAGTTGCTGAGTGTTCAAAAAATGTGCCTTTACAGCATGGCCTAATGTCTTTGGGTTTATTGTGTTTCAATGCATTTGCTGTTTTTTTTATAATGGTTCAGAGACTCCAGCAGAGCCAGAGCCAGAGCTTTGGGAAGACAAACAGATCTCCACGTTAGAGCTCACAATAAACACACACAACAGAAACCCTGTGAAAAAAGTAAGTGACTTTAAATAATTACACTGTTATATATTCACAAGCAAGCTGTACACCAATGTTCCCAATCACGGAGACCCCATGACCCGTATATTTCAGAGGTTTCCATGCTTTGAGTACACTTGTTCTTACCACTCAGCTAAAGTGCTGAAATTATGTATTAGGGGCAGCGGTGGCCTAGTGGTTAGGGTGTTAGCCGCATGATCGGAGGATCAGGGGTTCGAACCCCTTCCCAATAGGTTGCCCTGAGGTACCCTTGAGCAAGGTGCCATCCCTGTCACTGCTCCCCGGGCGCTTTCAATGGCTGCCCACTGCTGCACAGTGTTTGAGTGTGCACGGGTTAAATGCAGAGGTCCAATTTCGTTGTGGTTCACTGTCTGCTGTGCTGTGACTTCGCAATGACAAGGGCTGTCACTTTCACTTCACTTTTTCACTATCACAGAATTTACATGCAGAGCATAGGTGTTCCAGGATTGGGAACCTCTGCTGCATATTCAGAAATGCAAAGCCTGTAGAGTATCTGTGGATAACTTCACTCACTCTGTCTTCCTTCATAGCGAACAGATGATTCCATGGTATTGTCTGTGGATCCAGACACACTTACAGTTGGACAGTTCATCTCAGAAGGGTAAGTATTCTTTTTTTCTAACCATAACCCATAGTATTCATTTGCTATTATAAATAGGAATACGTTCTTTGAAAGGATAACGGTTTTATTTTCCTGCTCTGAAGATCTTGTTTGTTGCTATTCCTCTTGTATTATGTGTGTTGTGGTGCAGGGCCAAGAAAGCCGAAAACCCACTGGAGTGCACAGAAAATGCACTTCAGGTAGAGGCCAGTGCGTGTCGTGTCATTTTGCCTCAGGTAACAATTGTGATTTTTAATATTTAATTTATATTTAGTATATTTAATTTGCTCTTTATACATTTTCACTATTATAAAACAGGTCTCATTTGGCTGGAAATTTTACTTTTTTGTTTGTTTGTTTTTCTAATTGACTGTTGGTGTCCACAGGAGGGCGCTGGTTCTTTTAACATTGATAATGAAGAGTTTGAGGCCATGCCAGTGGAGGTGAGGCTGTTGCCACGGAAACTGAGGTTCTTTTGTAGTGCAGAGCGGAGAGAAGAACTAGCACAGGTGAACTGAACGTGATGTCGAGTAAACACAAGTGTGGAATGAAGTCTGCGGTCTCCGAGTTACTGGACTTGTACTCATATGGCGTACTTTTACTGTAAAGTCGCCAACAGTATCCGACCACTTTATAATGGGCCCATTCGTTCCAGGCAAGCAAATCATTCATTTGATGGTAAAGTAGCTTCTTACGTGAATAAAAAATAACCAAATATATCGAACAACCATGGAACAACTGTGTTTTTCATGATTTTGTTTTTCTTTTTTTTCCAAGTGCTAATGTGAAATCTTTTACACAATATGCAAACTGGAAGAAAAGACTGTTCTAACACAGCACGCAATTTTATAAACACCACCTTCTTAAAAGAAACAAAAAATTGCACATATCATGACACAACCAATAAAGAGAGAAGTTTATTATTCCCAAATGGCAGTAAATAATCACTGGCTTTAAACCAAGACACATGCTGTTACAGTGTGTAGTGCGACACAGAAGTGTAAACAAGTTCTGATGTCAACTGAGTGAAACTTGACATTCATCCAGTGTGTGTGTGTGTGTGAGTCAGCACACTAAATAAAACACCAATTTGAATTAGCATTCACACTAATTGCTATACATTCTTCTTGTGCTGGAATTACACGACACCGGAAGGAGCTAGTTCTATGGTTATGTTGAGGAATGAGAAAAGTTGTGTTAAGTAGGACATGAGATTTAAAAAAAAAAAGTCAATCTTTTTAGCTCAACGATTATTGACAAATTTTTACAGTTATATATGATTTGTTAATTTAAACATGAAATAGATTTTATCATGTATCCCATAAACAGAACCCTCCTCTTAACATTCTTAGTAAAGTAACGAGTGCCTGCACTCATTAACAAAGTACAGAATTTGCAGTCCACCTTTATACTGGGCTTTAGGCTTGTAGAATGAGCATCATGCTATGGTTGTAATGATTTCAATGCAGTATCAAAATATGTAAAACGTTTAATATTCAGAAACGTATTTCCAAATTTAAGATGACAATCCTTTTATTTTCAATGTTTCATTAAAATAAAAAGCTCTGAGTGAGTTGCAGTCTAGGAGTCTGGCCTCATCCTGTTGGTGTAAAGTGGGTTGGGAAGGGGCTTATTCTGTTCATACACCCATGCTCTATTGACAGGATTTTTTTATAGGTTGCGATGTTTGGGGCTTAAAGTATTTGCCAATACCTAACCTAAAATCAGATTTTATCCCCACCTTGCAAACTGAAATGTGTTTTGTTATTCATCCACAATATCATCTATATATGAATATTGGTTAGATAGTAAGAATGCAATATTTTCTGTCTACACAGTTCCATTTAGCCCATACTGAGCAGAAGCAGGGTAGCTAGAAAGCAACCCCCTAAAACAGATGGGCACTGTCTGGACGAATTGGGGCTAATCCCTTACATGTCAATACCCCAAGATCAGCATCCCCTGAACCAGGCCCAGAACACAATGGAGTCTTTGTTAGTGAGGCAAGAGCTTCATATCCTCACAGCCACACTGGTGCTAATCTTGGGCTAGCTTCTCTTCCATGCCATGGATTTCAATAAATCTAAACCTAATCTATAAACTGGTGCTGCCAAAATAACAATAGAAAAGACTCCTAAAAGGTACTCAAGGAATAAAACCCAGCGTGACACATGCTCACAACACACACACATACAATATCCCCATCTTGCTAGAGGACACCCGCTGACTTGGCCAGTCTGCTTATATTATCTGTCTCAGCTAGAAAATACTTGAGTCAAATACAGCATTGCATTTTAAATGTAAAGCCCAAACTGACACACAACAGCATAGTCAATGAAAATCATCAACAAATAGTACAGCATTGAATAGCAAATTACAGAGATCACATTCATGTTTCTTTTTTTCTGCCCCGAGATTGAAATGGAAAAACATTAAAAAGCTTCACAATACCTGTGTCACTATGCACTAGCTGTGCATAGTGTGGTGCAGCAAAAAATGTACAATAACTCACGATCAATACAGATGAGCAAGTAAAGCCCTGTACAGCATGAATTTATTTATATATATGTATGTGTGTGTGTGTATATATATATATATATATATATATATATATATATACACACACATATACACACACACACTTTTGTATCATGGGTCTTTAAACAATGTACTGTGGTCATATAATAACATTATTATAATAGTAATTTAATTAAAGGTCCCCCTGAGGGCCTGGCCATGAGAACTGTATAGCAGGGATGCCTGGTAAGCCAAGGGCCAAGTTAAACAACCCAGCGAATTTGCTTAATATGATGACAATCGCTCGTGCCACTATCAAAACTAATGGAACTTTCACAGGATAAACAAAGATTTCTTCTGAGGCTGCAAATTGGGCCACCCTGCTCTTGATTTTGCAGCTAATGAAGAATTGTTATTGTACAGTTTGCAGTGATACTAACTGATTGTTGCAAATGTGTAAGGTGAATATATAGTAGTCGAAATGATTAACAGTACAAAGTACTACAGTGAAGAAAGGCAAAACAGACCATGTCCAAAACATCCTGGAGTCCCACGAAAACTCAACAGATGATTAAATGGGTTGGACAGCTTTTCAAAACATATTAACTCATTCTGAAAAATACCAGCAGCAGTTTAGAGAGAGGCAAAGAGGGTATATCTCTTGGATGCTAGGTGTTCGTATACTCAGAATCAAAAACATACTGAAGCTGAATTTTCACAGGCGTATAATTGGGATTATGGTGAATTAATAATGGATGAGGAACTCTCCAGAATAATGAATCTGGTCAAGCATTTTAAACAGTAAATCTTAGAAAAGTGGCGCTTTTACAGAACAAAGATGTGGGGCAGACACTGCCCTGCCGTTTACCTTCCTTTGACAGGCAAGCAAACCAGGTGAGCTTGTTGAGAAGGATGAAAGTGGCTCCACTTCTGGAAAGGTTTATATTAAGTCTCTGGGGTTCCAGGTGAGGTACATTCGAAACCCAGCAAAGGACATTACATCAGATCCCCAAAACAGCGCTGGCTAGAAGAACAAAGTCACAACTGAAATCCACACATTACAAGCAGTAACAAAGAGGCACAGAGATCAGTTTAATCTTTTTTCAGGTTGTGTGAGTAGGCGCAATAGGGGAAGGAACCCAGAGGTGGCTGAAAGGAAATAAAGCAAACACGCAAGCAAACACACACACACACACACACACACACACACATACACACTCAAAAGCAGAGAGATGCCAGGGGATGTGAAGGCAGCAGAGTGTACCAAAGCCTGAAGGAGTGACAGTGCCCTGGGGTGTTGGCAGTATCAGGACGGTCCAGCAGTGCAGCCAGGAGTTAGTACTGGCTCCTGAGACACCCAGGCCAGGAAAGAGAGAGAAAAAGAGAGAGGAGGGAGTCAGGCAGTGTGCTCCAGCCAAGACAGGCTAGGGGCTCCAGAGAGAGCAATACAGATAAAAGAGAGTGCAGAAGCCTCTCTGGCCTTACGGGCAGCAGGGATTGTCGATAACCAGCATGACGTCGATACCATAGACCTCCAGCAGGTCCACCAGAAAACCACGGTCAGCCTGTGGGTCCAACCCCATGGCTCGTACATGCTCAGCCGTGAGAGTGGGGTCAGCGCTTCCTGCCACTTCCAACAGGGTCTGAAAGATGCGGTTATTCTGCTCCATAAAGAACCTGGAAGGGGAGGACAAAAAAAAAAAAAACACCTTTACACAATGACCTGTTCTGGACATGAAGCAATACTGCAAGTAGAAGTGAAAGCCCTGTCCCAAATATCGCACAGCTCTTCATAACTGCAACAACCACAAGGCTATATGATGTCCCATTTAACATTGACACTTAAAAGGTATGCTTATGAGTGCACCCTTACTCTAGCCTTATTTTGACTGCCTCCATTCTGCCTCCATCCATCTTCTTTTTTAACACCGTCTTGTCTCCCCACATCCACAGACCTCCTCTTTGGTCTTCCTCTTCTCTGCCCGTGTTCAAAAGAATCTTGTTTCTTACATTTTGTCATCATCCCACCCTAGCTTTTTGTCGTGCTGTTTGTCTCCAATCCATATAACAGAGTTGGTCTTGCTACCGTTTTTCTTTTCACTCTTGCTGATAACCAAAGATTACAGATCATAGATCACTCCTTCTCCTCCCATTCCCATCTGCCTGCATTCTATGACATACAGGTAAGGATTTGAGTGGTTTCCAGCCAACACTGCTAAGAGGAAAATTTTCAGGTTCCACGACTATGTCCCAAACATTTAAACCAAGCACTTTAATATTTCTGCCATATACAGTATCTCACAAAAGTGAGTACACCCCCTCACAATTTTGTAAATATTTTATTACATCAGGCAACACTGAAGATATGACACTTTGATACAATGTAGTCAGTGTGCAACAGTGTAAATTTGCTTTACCCTCAAAATAAATCAACACACTGCCATTAATGTCTAAACCACTAGCGACAAAAGTGAGTACACCCCTAAGTGAAAAATGTCCACCCCTTTTTACAAAAATGTGAGGGGTGTACTGCATGATCGGAGGATCGGTGGTTCAAACCCCTTCCCAATAGGTTGCCCTGAGGTACCCTTGAGCAAGGTGCTGTCCCAATCACTGCTCCCCAGGCGCTTTCAATAGCTGCCCACTGCTGCACGGTGTTTGAGTGTGCATGGGTTAAATGCAGAGGTCCAATTTGACAAGGGTTTTCACTTTCACTTTCCATATGTCTGAACATTGTTTATGTCAAGCAGAGGACTTCGAGAGGGACTGCAATGTTTAGTGGGCCATGTAGGACTATATGCAGTATGGGTTTGCATTACAAGTAAGTAATAACTGCTTATCTCATTTTTTTACATTCATAGCCATATTGACAGGATTCCTTGAACGTTACATAGGAGGATATATATTAAAATATTTTCAACACCATTTCAACACTGTACGTATTTAGTGTGTCTGATCTGCTTATTGTACGTCAGTGAGCATACGGACTTGAATGCTGGATAGGTTATCTAACAGATAACGTCTGAAGTGTTTACATCAAAAGACTTTCATGTCTGGGACTCACAGAATAAACAGGTCTTCCTCATTAGTGGTGCAGTCTCCATCAACCTCCTGAGAATACAGCAACAACTGCCTGCAGGAACATTGTCACCAATATGTCAATTAGATTAGTGGTTTAATCTGTTTTTTTTTTTTCCAACTTAAAAGTGAATGACAACTGTAATACATTTATTTCACAGGAAAGACAGCTCCATCTTTCTGTATAACAAGAATATCTAAATGCATGCGAGTTCAAGCAAACGAGGCAAAAGTCAGGTCGGTTGTGCTCTACTATACCCTGCACATTGACATGTATGGCTTTAAGCAGACATTCTTAGCCAGATCGAATTCCATTTCCCAATAACAGGGACACTCTCCCTGGACCAACTTGGTTTTAAGGGTCTTGCTCAGGAGCCCAGTGGCACTGGTGCAGGAGGTCTAGACCACCACCACCGCATAAGTGTTGTGATGTCTGAGCCAGAAACTAAAGCAAATTCCAGTAGCATTGTTAGTCATGAAAAAAAGCTGACAAGCCTACAAAATATTCTCGCTCTAATTACCTCTGTTCGCTTAATTTGCGATACTTCTCCTTGTCAGCACTGTTGATTCGGAGCAGAGGCTGCAGGCTCTCTCTGTGCGTCTTCACATTCTGGTTGTCAATATAGACGTCATACAGCTCCTTCTTCTCCTCAAATATCTTTTCTGTGGTGCCTGTGGTGGCGCATAAACATGGTTTAAGGCAAAACATTTTTTTGCATTTATACACACAGGAAATCTATATATTATACAAAATATCTGATGTGCACTTTCCTTCATCTAAAAAGAAAAACTGACATCAAACTCTGGTTTGCAGCAGCTTGTGAAGTCTACACTCACTGTGAATAAAGCACTCAAGCAAGTGTCTCATGATTGAGTCATCCTAAAGTTCTTTTATAATACATCATTTCACCATACTTCAAAGAGGAACGTTATACCTTTGCTTTAAAGCTTCTTTCATAATTTAGCTTCCTGCTTCAACCTTATGTGTTGGATCAACATTAGCCACTCACAAGCCACATAGGACAGCTCTGTCTCCAGGGCTGTGATGTCAGCCACATTGATGTAGAAGAAGGGGCGGAACTCCGGGACAGAGGCACCAATCCCAGGTATGGACACGTTAGCAAGGCAGCAGCAGCAGTATACTGAGATGCATGAAGGGGAGAAAAGAGCCATAACACAAGCTGCAACCAGGAACTAAAATAATAAGTTACCGAACAACAAGTGCTGCTAAAAAAGTGGGTGCTAAATAAAGAGTTGCAAGGCTTAAACATGAGTTAAAATGTAACGTATACTTCAAGCAGCATTTTCTCAAGGTGAATAAGTCCATCCTAAGTGTTTAAAGAGCTTTGTTATATTATATGTTCCTTTTTTGTAACCCTTAATTAAGCCTCCTAAAGTAAATAGACGTCATGCGACATATTCTCCCCATATACATTCAGAACAGCTCTTTTAAATGCACAAATTCAACAAATTCAAAAAACTCTCCATGCATAAAATATACACAAAAGGTATTTAAATTTCATGGTTCTAATATGCACTTCAGTGTCTTGCCATGTTGGACACTTTAAATAATTTATATTGATGCTTTTATTTCTGAGAATGTAGGTCTGCATTTGTGGTACAACTTTATTTTGCTTTATCTTAATGACAGTTCCAATTAGGGCCTTTATACAAAAGCCTGTACGTTGCCTGTATGAAAGGATCATTTAGTTAAATATTCTATTGCATTTGTTAATAATGTCTTACCCCGGTAGCAAACCACACCAACAGGTGGAGGAGAGAAAATCAAGATGCGCTTCCGTAACAAAGCAAACTTCCACAGCACCATAATCTGCTCTCCGAAGAAGCGTATAAACTGGGACATGCAGCCGGCAGGATGGGTAATCTATCAGAAAGTGAGCAGAGAAGACCACTGTGAGAACCTCATGAACTTAACTTGAACATAGTTAATCAGCTGGATTCCAAAAAGGGTGAAACGTATATAAGATTATCTTTTTATAAGATTAGAGACACTTAGGCAGTGCTTATGAAAGCATAAGTGATATATGACCTGCATTACTTCAGCCAAACTATTATATATGCATTACTATTAATGCAACAAACAAAGATGAAGAGATGTCAGGAAGTCATGGGAAAAAGAAAAAGAAAAAACAGGCAGTAGAGTTTGACATTTCCACAATAGATGGCCTTGTGGTGCTGAATCCAATCTGGACAAAGTGAAGGAACACTTTGTCTGCTTGGGCTGGAGAGATTTTTCTATACTTGCAAACACCATGCACAACAAATGGTCCTGTGACTACTATGGCCTTAAATTTGCAACCATCAATTTCATCACAAGGTCAGGACATCAGCTGATCTACTGGCAATAAAAATAAGAGAACCAGCTAATATATTAGCAGTACAGCGTTCCATGTCCTCTCACCTTCATCTCCGGGTGCATGCAGCGGTTTACCATGGTCCCCAGGGCACTGGTGGGGCAGGCAGTCACCAGGCCGTTACCTCCAGGGGGAAGCACAGCCTTCTTATCCTCATAAAATGCCTCTAACGGCGAGTACTGGCCTGGACACTGCAGCTGGTGCCTGTATTCAAATACACATAGTGATTCCAGATCAAATGTGCATGATGTTCAGATAAGAGGCTTAATCCCCACATGCAAAAAATAAAAAATAGAGAATGAGCCTTAGAGAAGGCCTGTGTAAGTTTCTAAAGTTTTGATAAAGAGTGGAGCAGATTCCAAAGAGCCCTTCAGATTAAACAAGCCAAGAAATCTAGTGACATCACCTAGGTCTCTGATCCCATGTTTAATACATGATGATGTCAGAATTATAGAAACGGGGTGGGCGAATAAGGAGAAGTGAGGCGTGCTGAGCGGTGGTGTGAGGGGAGGTTGAGGAAATGACCAACAGAACATTCTAAACCCAGGAATCCCATCACATGAAAAAATGACTGAACACCTTCACACAGTCCTGAGTCAAGCTGGCTGCGCCTGTTGTTGGATGCTGGAAGTTTATATTCAAAAGCACTCACTCACCTGACTTGGTTCTCCAAGAAGTGCATGTAGCGGTACAGCAGGGTGTAAGACGGAGACAGGATGCCTACAGACTTCATTCGAGCTCCTCTTTCCAGCTCGCTTTCCACCGGCATGTTGGCAAAGCACGCCAGTCCAAAGTAACAGCCTTTCCGGAAATATCTAAAAACACAGTGCGTACATGCATTTCACCGTAGAGCACTCTGTGTGTGAGGACACCGAAGAAGGTCAGTACCTGAAGATATTAGATGAACACAATATCTTACGAATCGCATTCTTACATGAAATCATTTGCGATGCGATGAGAGCCGCTGGCCATAGACTTGAACTCCACGCCTTCAAGGTTCACGTCTTGAGGTAGACACCACTCCACCATGTTCCCTGTGGCCAGTGTAAACATCAGAGAGAGAAAGGAGGTCTAAAAACAGGCCCACATGGCACAAGGGGAAGTCACTTCATCATTCGGCGTGCCTTTCAGAACATGACACATTCTGTGTGTACACATGCGCTTTCAAAGGAGGAAGTCAGGGGGGTGTATTATTCAGCTGGATGACTCTCCCCGAATTCACTACTGTTGCGATATGATCTGAAATGACAGCGCGTCCCAGGTAAGGTATGCTCTGAACAGACACCTCTGATGGAAGAAGAAAAGCCAGTGTGGTCGCCCTCCTGCACAGGTAGGTGCCACTGCTGTTGACTCACCTGATCTCGTGTCGAAGGTCACCACGAACACAGCAACGATTTGGTCCTTCTCCTCCCAGTCAGCGGCTCGGCGCTCTCTCCCGGAGGGTCCACTGAAAGCGCAGTCTCCCTCCTCGTCGGTGGCTCCTGCGTCCCCCTCAGGCCCGGCCTGCGAGGCGGCGAGGCGCGGACTTCTCCCTCCAACAGCTGCTCCGCTGCCCGGAGCCCAGCCTGAAGCGGCGCCCTGAAGCTCGCAGCTCACGCAGTCCGCGGGGTCCGGAGAGGGGCGGCCGGGGGGCGGATGGCCGGGGGGCACCTCCTCCCAGTCGAGCAGCGGAGCGCGGTCAGACTGCTCCAGCATCGCCGACACCGGGGAACGCGCTCAGCGGCTCAAAACAAACACACGCACCCTACTGGCGTCCAACAGCGCATGCCTACTGCTGTGTGGCGGCGTGTGCGTGCGTGAGTGTGCGCGTACGAAGCAGGGATGGAGCGCGCGGACACTGTTATGATGACGTCGAGCGCTTCCGCTCACGTGTTACACCCGCGAGCGTTCCTGTCTGATGTCGCGTGACGTCACCAAACGTTTTCTAGGAGACTTGGAAGCTCGTCGGCCGGAATCACATAAACATATTAAAACATTATTATATATTTTTTATCATCATCAATATTACATTTTGTAATGTACATTTAAAGAAACACCAGAATAAATGTGACAGTTCTGAGACGCCCTTTTTACAATTAAAGATGTTAAAATGTAAAGTTTTCAGTACTTTTCGCTTCACTTGCTGGTTTTAGAGGCTCTTCTTTAGTTTTATAAATGTGTTTGTGTGTGTGAGTGTGATCAAAGCAACCGACATGCAAAAAACAGACATAGCATTATTTCCACTAAGACAGTTTTTCAAACAAAGAGCACTCAACATTTCCTAACAATAAAGTCACAAACTGAACAAGTGCTTTAATTAATGAGATGAATCCGTCATTGAAATGAAGAAAAAGAAAAACTGCTCAAATAAAGAACATACGCACGTTTCAGACATCCTGAGAAGTTGTTTTCAACCATTCATTCAAAGAGGATCACATGTGAGATATTCTCATATATGAACTATCCTGGGCTCAGAATCCTGATTGTTCACTTTTATAGAGGACAAAAAGTCCTGTAATTTTACCTCCAGCAGCTCCAGCCCACATTATCATACATTTATCTGGTAGGTCCTTGTGTTTAGTGTCATGCAGGTTTTTACATTTTGCCGTTTATTTTTCTTATTTATTTATTTATTTATTTTTAAGAGATCCACCCCCAGTGACCTCTTCTCTGCTGGGACGGGGGTGTGGTTGACTGACCTCTTAAAGATCCCGCCCATCAGTCTGTTAAATGAAGTTCGCTTCAGGTGGACGGGTCTTTCTGAAGGAGGGCAGGCTGGACCCTTTCTCAGACACATCAGAGCTTTCAGCGCGGCTCAGGCTGCCTGGGGTCGGTTAGATCCACCAGGCTGAGGAAGTGTGACTCGGTGAGTCTTGAAGTTTCTAAATCGATACCGTCGCAGAAATGTGTTCACCTGTGTGTCATCTGGTTCACCTGGTGAATATTTCACTGATCGAAGCCCTGCAGAGCCCTGTGCTGGAGAAGAGAGATCATGCTGACCTTTCACTGATCCAAATCACAGAGACCTGTCTGTCATGTTTGGTTGATGGGGTTTTTTTTTTTTTGTGTCATTTCTAAAATGAATTCTACTTTTAAATATAACATGTGATTTAAGGTGCTGTAAAACACCTATAATGAAAGTTAATAATGGTGTCTGCTTGAGCACTGATGTCCCTGATGTCTGTTGGGTACTCCAACCATAACTTTAAAGCTAGCTGAGGAAACGTGGCTAAATATATTTTTCAAAATGGTGAAAGCAACCTCCTCTGTAGTGGTCAGGATGGCAGCGGTGAACGAGAAAGTAATCCAGCAGCATTTGAACTTCTCAAGCTGCGGAGAGGAAGATAGCAGTGATAGCAGTGTGGATGACTGGGTGCCAAAAAGTGTACCACTAAGAAGCCCCTCCTGTCGGACCCCCAAAGTGCAGCGCCTCCACCCCAGGAGTGTCACACCATCTGCACCTTCCTCACCCATACCTTACTCGGCCTGGAGAAAACTCCGGCTCTGTGACTCTCCCAGTACGCCAAAGGTAGGCTGTGTTTGCTTTACGTGTTCAGTGGATGTAGGTTTAGAGACAAACCTAATGTGTAAACCCTTCCCCTCCATCAGAGCCTCCTGTCCAAGTCAGCCCTGCCCTACTCGAGCAGCAAGCCCTGCCGCAGCCAGAGGGTCCTATGCCTGCCTGACTGTGTGCCTGCTGTGAACATTAACCCTTTCACTCCAGAAACAGTGAGGAGGAGCAGTGAACACTGCAAGAGGAAGAGCTGTAGGAGTGACTGTGATGATGAGGATGAAGGACATAGGTATCATGACTTTCTAGGGACCTACTAAGTCTACTAGAAGCAGACTAACTTGAGTCCTGTTCAATAGAAAGATAATAGTCTTCTGTGCTGAGCCATTTCCAGCAAGTGGTGTTTGGTGTTTTTTTTTTTTTGTTTTGTTTTTTCCCCCCTCCTTTCCTGTTCAGGTCTAAAGAGACCCAGACCTCATCTGAGGATGAAGGCTATTATCTCCCATCAAAGGTATGATGTCAAAGCATTTATGGAGTCTTATTTTGCCATGGTCGCCATAGGTCTCATTTAATATGGATTTGAAAAGAACTTCTATCCACAAGAGCCTGACCATCTACACGTGTATCCATCATCTGAACCCTCTGTTCTTGCACCCCATCTTCCATCTGTCTGCATTCAGAGGCCAGCAGTGCCAGCCCTCATGCTGTCGCGCTATGAGAGTGAGTTCCTGGAGTTGGGCCGGATCGGCGTGGGCGAGTTTGGCGCGGTATATCGTTGTGTGAAGAGACTGGATGGTTGCATGTATGCCATCAAGCGCTTACGCAGGCCACTCGCAGGCTCTGCTAATGAGTGAGTCATCTTTGCTGATCTCTTCCATAAAGCACCAGAGAAGCTACAAACTGTCATAAATGAGTACTCTTGATTGTATTAAATAATAGAGTTGAGAATAAACTTCTGATTTTTGAATAGATGTTTTTGTTTTTTTTGGGTCTGTCCTTTACAGGCAGCTGGCCTTAAAGGAGGTTTATGCCCATGCTGTGCTGGGACATCACCCACATGTTGTGCGCTACTACTCTGCTTGGGCTGAGGACGACCATATGATCATTCAGAATGAGTACTGTGATGGTATGATCACTGTGCAAAAAAAGTGACTATATGATGTTTCCTACAGCAGGCTATGACACCCCTCTGAGTACAAGGCCGTTATACACCCACATGCAGTCTTTTATGATCCATGCTTTTGTAGGCGGAAGCCTCCTTGATGTCATAACTGAGAAGGAAGAACGGGGAGAATTATTTCGGGAGCCAGAGCTGAGGGATCTGCTGCTTCAGGTCTCGCTGGGACTTAAATATATCCACGCCTCAGGCCTAGTGCATCTAGACATCAAGCCCAGTAAGATGGTCTTCCTTAATGAATGTTTGTATATTGTATCCTCTTCATGTTGTTTTTTCCAAAAATTGATTTGTTTTGCCAATAATCAAATCTACTCCATTTTACCACCGTTAAACAGTTCAAACATTTTAGTTGTCTAATTTCCGTTAGATTTGTACTGGAGCTATAAATGGACATGCATAATTGTATAACTTAAACAGCTGAAGCAGTAATCTATACTGTACAGTACATATTAAAATAACACCAGTGCATCACCGTATTTTGACAGTCTGATTTCAGTCACTGGTGTCTTCCGTATTCAGTCACTAGAACTGCTGTCACCATAATCTGATTAATCAGCACAGATAAGGGTTGTGTTTTGTCGTCCAAAAAAAAAAAAAAAAACCTGTGCTGATGTTGCTCTACTTTCCATGGTTATGGATGACACTGTACTATACAGTCGAACTACACAAGTAATTTGTGATCTGGTTTAAGGCAGTTGTGTGACTTTCCTTAAATCATGACCAAACATGATTTAGCTGGTCGACTGCTCATAGTTCCACCTAAAAATCATTTGCACTTTTACAGATGTACTCTTTTTGCTCTTTAGGTAACATATTTGTATGCCATCTGCCCAGCTCCAGCAGTGGGGGAGCACGAGACAGCGAAGATGAAGATGATGCATACCCTTCATCAGGGGTGGTTTATAAAATTGGTAATGGTCAACCCTCATTGGTGAATATAATGCATGAATTAAGTCTTGTGGTTAGTTTTTAGTTCAGTCTCCCTTGCTCCAGCATACGTCTTTCTCGCTGTAGGTGACCTGGGTCATGTAACTTCCACTTCCAGCCCTCAGGTGGAGGAGGGGGACAGCCGCTTTCTGGCCTGTGAAATTCTGCGTGAGGTATGATATTGTGTTTAGATTTTTCACTTTCAAATGCTATGACACTGTTGCATTCTTGGGGAACAGATCACAGCTTGGATACAGATCTTGGTTTTCTGCTGTACTTCATTTTTGGCTCTCAGGACTACACCCATCTACCCAAGGCTGATATCTTTGCCCTTGGTCTAACTGTGCTGTTGGCAGCAGGAGCTTCACCCTTGCCACAGAATGGAGATGAATGGCACAGCCTCAGACAGGCTCAGTTACCCAGCCTGCCTCAGGAGTTAACGCCCCCCTTACGAGGTCTTATAAAGGTGCTATATGATGGAAACTGCAGTCTAGCCTGCTGTCTTTTTGCTGCTATAACACAGTTTGACAATTCCTTGTTCTAATGCACCAGCTAAACCTAGTGACAACCTAAGCTGGAAAAGGTGTTTTGTGCTGGACTCAGTCCTCCAACACTAGCTGATAACCCAAGCCAGATTAGGTGCTTCCCATTACAATCATAGTCAATGTTGCTTCTAGTTTTGTAACAGATCGTTTCTTGACAGTCTCAAAAATGAAAGATGATGTAGGCAGTGCTTACATTTGGCAGATGATGTTGGACCCCAATCCTGCTGTGAGGCCGTCTGCATCTGCATTGTGCAGACACCAAGTGCTGTGCAGAGAACAGGCTGGAAAACTAGCTGCACAGCTGCGGAGAGAGCTCAATGTGGAGAAGTTCAGGACCGCAATGCTGGAAAGGTGAGGGTAGAGTTCCTAGCATGATGTTGGAGATAAAGGAGAACTGTTTCCCTTGTTGAGTTTCACTGCATATTGCTTGTGCCACTAATGGTCTATATGGAATTGTCTATCTTGCCTCCTGTTTAGGAACTTGACAAGTTTACACAAACCAGTTTTAAAGGTTGTTGGAGTATGATGACCAAGAGAGGGCACTGTTGTTATTTAGGAATGCTTTAAAAATAGGATTGAAAAGGGGTTTCTCTTTCAAAATGGCTAATGAAAAAGTTCTGTATTGAGCTTCAAAGCTGATGAGTCACTCAGAGGATTTATGTTGTATTTTGGAGAAACATACTGAAACAACCCTTGTTTCATATCAAAACCATTGTACAGAAATCTGCCTACAATGCTGCTATGGTGATACTACTACTACTTACTGTAATATTAATATGCCCAGTGAACTTGCATGTGTTTTGAATGTAAGGGTAAAAACGGAAAATCTGAGGTTTCCTTGGCAGGTTCTGTTTTACCACTCTTCTGAATGGAGCTACCAAAACTATCATGAAACAACATCTTGGGCATTAGGAAGCATATTGGTAACCATTATAACATTTGTGTGGAAGCTTCCAGAGGCATTAATCATTGGTTCCTCTGTCATCCATCAGACCTCAGATGGACCTAAGCGCTAATTGAGTTTTCTAGAAAAACTGAAACACTCTCTTCCAAACATATGAGAAGAGCAAAGCCTATTCATGTGTGGGGTGTGTTCTTCTTCTTCTTCTTCTTCTTCTCCTCCTCCTCCTCCTCCTCCCCCCCCCTACCCCAATGGTATTTGGTATATGTACAAATTACATAGAAGATGGCAACTAAGGAACCAGTTGTTCAAGTTAGTTTAACATGATGAAGCTACTTATCACTTGTATCTACTCAGTTAGTGCTTTAGTTTTCACTTGAAGAGCTTATTTATAAACACGTGGAACAGAATGCTGTCTTCGGAAGAAAGAGGGTGCCATGGAAGTTCATAAGAGGGAAGCTCCATTAGAAGCATTTCACAAACCTTTGGCACAGCCAGTAGAATCCTTTCCGAAGTCAGAAAAAAGAGGAAAACCAAAACAAACTGCTTCAGTCAATGACTTCATGAGCAGAGGGCAGGCATGGAGGTATTACAATGCAGTTTTCAAAGTGAGCCTTTGAAAGCAGATGCAAATGACTCATCAGTCAGAACTTGAAAAACAGAAGTACAGTAATGAGCCATGTGGTCTGACAGAATGATGAAACAGTTTGATTTCTTCTAGAATGTGGAGAAAGTATGATGATCAAAAAATACAATCTTGTCTGTGAAGTGTAGTGGATGTGGCGTCGTTGCCTCTGGAACAGGCTCTTCTTGATGGATGATGTAATTTTTAATGGTAGCAGCACAGAATGAATTCTGAATAGAAACCATTTGTAGAGAAATGTATCCAAATTATTCAGGTGGAATTTTATCACACTGCAAACAAAAAACAATTAAAAAAAGACTTCACTGGGGGGGGGGGGTTTAGATGAGCCAATCATGAGATCTTAACACAACTGACCGTGCATTTCTCCAGAAAAAGAGACTGACGAGAGAAGCCCGCTTAACAGATAGCAGTGCCTAGCAGTGTTAGTCCAGGAAAACCATAACCAAAGAAGAAACCACCAATATGGTGGAGTCTTGGGTTGCAGTCTTGATGCAGTGATTGCAAGCAAGACCAATCCAACTTAAAATTGGCATTTACTTAAAAAAATTAATTGTAAAATGTTATGCTGTATAATTTAACACCTTGATAAGTAATAGGAAATTAGATCTCATTATCTTCAGTGCATAACCAAAACTGAATTTGCCTTGCTGTTCCAATACTTTTGGAAGGGACTGTAAATGGTGGATTTTATCTGTTTAAATTGGTACTCTTGTGTTGGACATTAACCTTAATGCATCTTTTCTCCTCAGGGAACTCCAAGAGGCACGACTAGCCGCATCCTCTCCTAAACAGCTGCCGCTGTCCTCAGGACAGGCCGCCTTGGGGGCAGGCTCTCTTCCTCGACCAGGCCGGAGGCTCGTAGGCCGAAATGTAGCTCGCTCAATGAGTTTTGGCTGTCTGGGACACTGACTTTCTTGTTTGAATGGCTAATCATCTGCAGAACTGCACGCTTTTAGGTGTGTGTACCTGGTTTACCACCCCCTCTGAAATGAAAACTGGGTCTTTTTGTTTTTGTGGTTGTTTTTTTTTATAACTGCCTTAATTGGCTTTTATCTGTGTAAATAAAGATTTTAAATGTCACTAAGAGTGAAAGACTGATTATTTAGGAGGTGGTGGTCTAGTAGTAGGATACTTGTCTATGGACTTGATTGACTTCCGGGACTGTCCCTGTAATCAGGACATGGAGGTCGCTCTGGATAAGAGTGTCTGCTAAATGCCGTAAATGTAAATGATTTCTGGTTGTGCTTTGGGCTACTACGTGTAGGCCTTATCTTCCACACGCAGTGCATCAGCAGGGAAACTCCTTTCTTTTACAAAGGAACTTGGCAGTGGGCAGATAGGGTTAAAAAAAACACGGGGACTTTCCAATTTCGATTCCCTTTTCCGGATTGTTTCGAGGACACTTTTAAAGCAACATGTTTGGAGCATTTTGGAATTTACACTTTTAACACCCTGCGCGCGCGTTTGGACAAGGTGCTTCAACGGGAATATATCTCTCAACATCTCTAAGATCTTCCTTGTGTCACTGCTTCCAGCTGCATGTCTTCAGGGTCTTCCAGGCGCCACCAGGAACCGAACGCTGTCCTCTTTCACTTTCAAGCTTTGGTCACGAACCACTCGGCGACGAAAACTCGTATCGAGGGGGTGGAAGTTTCCAAACTGCTTAATAATATCTCACTATAAATACAAGACGACGTAACATATGTACAGATTTCCCTACACGAAGTCAGAAATGGCTGACCTTTAAGCACGCGAAATGGAGATAATTTAACGCATTTACATCTGACGTTACTTCGTCCTCCCCCCTTCCTTCGCTCAGTGGTATGGCCCAGTTTCTCTCAGGGGGCGGGACACGGTTGGAAATGCAACGCGGGAGCGCGCCGTGAGGGGGCTAGCGGTAATGCTGCGAATTTCCTCGTCAAAGCAGCTGCTTCAGTTGACGTGAGTAAAGTTCAGACCGTATTATCACAGGAAACTAACGTCTGTTTATTCTTCTCAAGTTGTCGGTTAATGCAGCGAGATGAATGTTTTTTTAATTAGCGCTTCGTAAAAGGTTAGCTTAGCTAACCCGTCGGTGTCTGACTAGAAAACCAGAAGGTAGGGTATTTTTTTTTGTTTTTTGTTTTTTGTTGAATAGTAATATGTCCACACAGGTACTTTTAATGACAAAAAGCCGACATGAGTGACATAATGAAATAGCAGGAGAGTGTAACGGCGCGTGTTTACTCGGTCCGCTCCCAGGTTCAGCTCCTCTGTTCAGTTTAGTTAACGGTCACACCAGGACCCCCCCCTTCAGAAAACTCTCTTCTTTTCTGGTTAGTCCACTGGTTGCACTTTGGTTCGGTTATCGACGGAAAACTCGGGGGTTGTTGGACTCTTTTCGTTTTGAAGAGGGATCCTAAAGGGTGCTCTGTTCTGCAGCACGGCTGGCGGTTCTGTCTCTTCAGTGTCTGAGCTCGTCGGCGATGGACATCAACGACAACATCGACAGCCTTCCTCGAGCTGCTCTGATCTTCCTGACGTTCATTCACCAAACCCCGCGCAGGGACCCCGCACTCCAGAACGAGCTCTACGAACTCTGCCTGGATCTGAACCTCAAACGTTGCTCGGACAGGGATGTTTTCCACGCCGACCTCGCAGGCTCGACCACTGAAAGCGAGGGTGAACTGGAGACGGATGGACACAGTCCCTTCATCCCCAGAAACCGTCTGCAGGATGTTCTTCCTCAGGTTCACTTTGAGCTGCCAAGTAAGCCTCCCTGCTTTTCACAGCACTGTGGGTCAAAATCCACAGACCTGCTCGATCATCGTCAGTATTGAGATCACCATTATTTAGCATGATTCCTCATCGAGGTTTGAAACATCAAGCAAAACCTAACCATTTTTACTTGTCTGTTTAACAGTATATAGTCTTTTTATTTGTCTTTAAACAAAGTTAAATGGAAACAAAAGTAGATATGCAAATATTGCTCGCATAAATGTAAATGTTTCCTCAGATCCTTAAATAGGTGACATTGCAACGTGAACTGTTAAAGGCTATTGAAAGATTATTTAAAAATCCTCTCTTAAAGGTTTTTAGCCAGAAACAGCCTGTTTACATGGTTTGGTTTCAGAGAAGAGGATATGCAGACGACATTATTTCCATCTGTCCTCTCTAGCTGAGATCCACAAAGTTTCAGTGTCAGTAGTTTTCCCTGTTAATCATTTTATGGCAAACATATAAATAAATAAAAAATCAGATGTCTGTTTTGTAATTTGTCAAATTTGAATGTAGGGGAAAAAACCTCATTAAGTCAACAGCTATAAGCTTGTCTTAAGGTATTCTTTTCTAAAGGTCAGGAGAGGGTCAAAACAAGGCTGTGTGACTAAGTGATGCACCCAGGCTGCAATGATAGAAATGGCCTATAATGCCCAGCAGATTTAAGGAAACATGCAGTGTTAATTGGCTGAATTAGAAATCTTATGGGTAGTTTTGGTAATAGAAGTAATTATTGTTCAGATATTTAAATGTGTAAAGAATAATGAATAATAGACTGAGGTCTCAGATTTATATTAACTACTCCTTTTTGGTACCCTTTTAGTTAAAGTTTGAGAAAACACATTTAGAAGTGATTTTTCACAGTTCATCAATGTTTTGTTTTTTATTTTTTTATTCTTCTTACATTTCTGATGTGATTAGGTTTATATCTAGTTTAGGTTTGTGAGAGTAACTATGAGTTAGACTTGTTATACACCTGGAATACATTCTAAGCTCCACCTGAGAAATGCACTTGCAAATCTTTCTCAATTTACTGGTAAGAAACATATTGGCCCCTGAGCTTCCTGTGTGTTTGTCTTTATGTAGTGAATGCTGAAGAAGCATACGCTGTACAAGAAGTGGCTCAGGATCTCAAAAGAATTGCAGACGAGCTAAATCTCATAATTGAAACTCGAGCTCAGAATCTGGCGAAGAAGATGGCAGAAAATAATTCCCCACAGGTGAGTTAACCCAATCTCTTTTTTTTATTATTTATTTATTTTTTTAAATTATTATTATTATTATTATTATTATTGTAAATAATAACACTACCAATTGTGGCCACTGTGTCAGCATGTAAAGAATCTAATATGGTTTTTATGGGCAGGGCCTTAAAAGAATGTGTGCAGTTCTAAATGTTGTTACTTTATACACATGCAGAAACTGGGCAAGAATTCAGGTATTTCATGGATAAATCAGTGCTGCATCATTACTATATCACAGTCTATAAGGGTCATGAGGGACACAGCTGGAGGATATATTCCTTTGCTCTGTTAGCTTTCTGTGGGCATGGTAAAGGGGAAGCCTTGATAGCTACTTAAAAAGGCAGCTAGATTATTCAGGAGATATTTGCAGATTTAAAAAGTACCTTGCTTGTTTTATTATTTATTTCAATGAATGACTTAATAATCTTGGAATAATTTTGGTTCTAAAAAGTAATTCATGTGCACTACTACATGAAGCCCCCCCCCCGCAGGCAAAAAAATTAAACTGTGACGTGCCAGCGTGTTAATCAAGGAGGAAAATATTAGTAATCACTACTGGAAAGTGAAGTAAAACAGGGTTGGATGTCCAACTTTGACGTGCTCTTTGTCTCCTTTGCACACATCACATTCACTTAAGTTTTATATGTTTTATAATCTTTTGTATAATAAATTTGTGCCTTTGGCTGGCATTACCTAATGTGGTGCGACACCAGAATGCTGTAAATCAGAAGTGTTTCCGTGTGAAAACCCTCAGTCTATTTTGGTAACAATTTCCTGAATCTTCATGCAAACAGGAAATTTTACACCTCCCAACACACACTTAACTCATGAAAACTGGATTTAAATCCCAACATGATTAAGCACAGCAAAATACTAAGACTTTAAACAGTATTTTGTGACTGGCCTTTTCTATTATCATTTGCTAAATGTTTTTAGGAGAGTTTGTAAACATTAGCTGTAAGGCTGTAGAGAGGTTAAGAAACAGGCAAACACCTTGGTGCAGCACTCTTAAATGAAGTGAACCATTTTGTTTTTGTTTACTAGTGCAGATAATGTTAGTGTTTCCTTAATCTTGAAGTGGCCAGCTTTGCAGACAGGAAAACAAAAGGGAATGCCACTGGGCACATTTTCAGCCTGTTATGACTGAGTACAGATTCATTGACTGTTTTGGCTTGTGGTGTTTTCAGAGCTGGAAGAGCCTGCTGGCCCAGACAGTGGAGAATTTACAGAAGGAAGTGCCTGGTTTCCACACTGAAAACATGGCGCTTGCCCTCACCTTCTCTCTAGTGAAGGCAGTATGTGAGCGTGCCCCAACCTTCCTGCGGGGTCTCTATAACGTTCTGATGCAGTGCACTTTTATAAACCGGCCCAGATGACACTTCATGTTTAAAACTTGAATTAAGTTGCATAAATTTCTAAAAGGGTTGTGTAACTGGTAGGCAGATTGCTGTTTTGTTTTATTAGGTTTGGCCTGTAACATTAATCAGATTGCAGGGTTAAAACCAGGAACCTGAGTATGGTGTTACAGTCTGCAGCTGGGTTGAAGTTTGAGTTCTTGCTGTACCGCCCTCCTGAAAGCTCATTTGGCTCTTGGAGCTTAGTATGGCAGAACTCTTTAAGGAAGCTGTTTACACAGATCCCTGACTAAACTGTTCCCAAAGTGCTAAAGAGTGACAGGCAGGGATCATCTCACTGGAGCTTAAGTACAGTATGTACCACTTTACTAAGCTTGGCTGTTTGTAAATAAGGAAGTGTGTAGTTTGTTGCATGCTGGTGTAAAAGGCTATTGTCTAAACGCCAGCTAGATTAGTGGGCTGGCAGCATTTCAGACTCATTATTTTGTTTTTGCATTTATCTGCAGTAGCACTGCTGTAAATGTAATTAAATTTTTTCCTTTAGATTCTTTTCCACAGCCTTAAGAACCTTTTCAGGTGAAGATTGTCTTTGTTGTATTGATTGTATTATTAGTGAATTAAACTCAAATGGCCAAACTACCCGACTCCATATCCTTTTCGATTTAACTTCTATATCGTTTCTCACGAATGCGTAAAAAGGGGTGTAGTAAGCTCTAAGCGATCGTTATTTAAGGCTTCCTTAAAAACCTGATCAATCCTACGTTTTTTCAGTCTGTTCCTTGAAATAATCCACGTACATATGATACACAATGTCTTGCAATATTATGGCAAAGAAACAAGGTTTTGTGTCCCTTTAACTGTGTAATGTGAACATGGCTAACACCAGTCTTTCAGTGAGTTCAGTACCAGCACTCTTGTAGCCTCATGAATGGAGTATAAAGATCACATATACAAATGAATTTATTCCATTTCTAAATTATTTATTGTCAGTTCCACTGGCAAATAACCCGCTATGCTGTATAAGACCATTTCTACACAGTTAAGCTCCTGAAGAAATTATTCTAATGATAAAAAAGGAAGGCTTATTTTTAGCCTGTGGCCTAAATCAGATCATAAAGACACACAAGCCACAATTTCACTTGTGGTCTACTGGAAAGAATGCAGCGCATCAATTCTTTACTAAAGTCGGGTGGAAAACAATGGGAGATGGGAACGGGCCGGGAACGCACCCACAGCAATGTACCAGTTCCTTAATCGACAGTTATTTCCCTGAACAGCAGAATTACAGTAACTAAATACTAACAAAGGTTTTTGTTTTTCTTAATAAATCATTCAAAAATAAATGTGTCAAATAATTCTCAGTCAAAGCTGCATGTGGAAAGCAAGGTCTTAGCCAAGATAAAATTTCCATTAATCTTCTGTTCATTATGCGTGATGGTCCTCAATTAGAAAAATAGATTTTCTCTGCAGAATGGAGGGGGGGGGGTGGCGTCTGTTTCTTCCATTAGATTTCTGCTGTAAGCTTTAAATCTCTGTCCTTGATGTCTCAGGCCTAGGCACACAAGGGGAAATTGGTGCTGCGCTGCATGAGCCCTGTACACGAGTACAGAGCACACAGCACAGGCTGCAGGTGGCCGTGAATCAGGTAGCCTGGGACACTGAACAGTCTGGGCGATTTCTACAAGCTAAGACGAGGGCAGAATGAGCATCTGACTCAAACAGAACATGATTGGCTTGAGAAACTAAACTGTGGTTTGTGGTTCTCAATGTTCAGAGGAATGACTCTATTCTTACTCTTAATTTAATTTATAATTTAAACTCTTAAAGTAATTTCTTACTCTGTTATTCTTCTCGCCAAGATCACTTCAACACGAACACTGATAGAAATATTGATGAAGTACTGCAGCAATTTATACAGTTAAAAACCACCTTGGTATTTCAAATACTTAAACATTTCACCTTCTTACAGTAATAACGGAATCAAGGAGTCATGACTCAGATTGAAAAACCAGTTAAAAGACAGAAGCTGACTATATTCAACAGGGTTGGTTTTCGCTAGGAGGTCGTATCGCCCAATATAATCCTTACTCTCCCCATCTGCAGGAAGCTTTGTTTTTGTGCCACATTGCTCTGTGATGGCAGGTTCTTATAAAACCAAACAGAAAATGAGAAGAAAAACAGTGGTTTCCATCTCATGCTGTGACATGGGACTGCCGTTTACATGGATGGTATTAAGATTGCATTTGAAAGAAGATTGTCTTTAAATGGATTTTACCACCAGCCAGAGCTTTTTTTTGCCAGCATCAGTTTTTTGGGCCTGAGGCTTGTGTTTTTAATATTATAACGTTTCAGACTGCCCATTCACAAGCTTTGTATTATTAAACCCCATGTATGCTGGAGTATATTCACTTTCACAGTCAAGAATTTGAGGACAGAGATGATCTTAACTAAAACTTGTGAGAACTGACTGAAGCATGATCTCTAATGGGAGTCTTTAACCTTTTAATTATTTAGAATTATTTGGCATTTAATTCAGATGTTCCAGGTAAAATCACTATCATGCACTTTATCAAACAGGCACAAGTTGCTTAAAATTAAGCCTAAATGTTGCAGCGTGATCATCAGCAAAATCATTCTTATTTGACAAGATAATTGTTGCTTTCAAAATACAAAATGATCACTCCCCTTGAATATCGGTTGCCTGTTTTTAAAAACTGAGGAAAAAAAAAAAAGATTGAAAAATGAAACATACATTCTACAGTTATAAGCCTTGCAGAAGTGAAAGCCTTGGCCAGATCCTAAAAGAAAAATTTTGGGGTTGGCTGAGCATTACAGTGGTTCTACGTAACATATATGACAAAAAAGGAGAAAATGGCGAACAAAATGGCACAAAGCAGGCGAAAGGAGTGTTTTTCACAGCGAGCAGCAGCTTTTGACAGCACAGTGGCCCAGGTTTCCTGAAAGTGGGTGGTGGGGTTGTGAAGGTGTGAGCAGGTCGACTGCTTCTTGTTACTTCTTCCTGTAAGCCAGTGCACCATAAGCTACTAAAGCAGCAATGGCCACCAAAGCTGCACCACCGTACAGCAGCACAGGCAGCTCAGAGGGACCGGACTCTGTCTGCACCGGGGCAGCGCCTGGGGTTAAAACCAGAGGCTCTTGGGCTGGAATCGGGGCAGCATGCACCTCTTGCTCCACCTGGGGTTCCTGTGCTGGTTGTTCCTGTTCCAGAGGTACGTGGACAGGTTCAGGCTGTGGCTCAGCTTTAGGTTTCGGTTCAGCAGCAGGAACAGGGGGAGGCTCTTTCACAGGGCTTGGAAGCTGTGGCTCCACAGGAGCTAGAACAGGTTCTGGCTGAGTTGGCTGGGACTTAGGTTCTGGATTAGGCACTAGGGGGGCAGATGCAACAGCAGTTGGAGGTGCTGGGGATTCTTGCTCTGGAGTATCTGTTGAAGCTGAAGTGGGAGCAGCCAGGCTTGTGGGAGCCTCCATGATCACAATGGACTCTTCTGGAGATATAGGAGAATCAACTGATGGATGGATATCTTCTCTAATCTCTGCCCTCAAGGCTGCCAGCTCACTCTCACTGCCCAGCACGCTCAGCATGCTCTCTTGCAGCTCTCCTTCCTCTGTGGGCTCCCTGCCCTCCTCCAAAAGCTCTGCCTCTTCACGTTCCACATGCACAATGTCCGAGTTGGACGAGTTGTTCTCGCTGCGCTCTTCAGCCAAAGCCACGCCTTCTGCGCTGTCTAGGCTTTTGGTGTCCTCTGGGTCCATCATGCCCACCTCAGACCAGGACTCGTGACCAGTCAGAGACACAGGCAGGCTCTCTGTCTGCCAGGAGCCTGGCCCACTGCTGTCTGGTACTGTAAGCAGTAACTCAGGGGGGCTCAGTGACTCTTGGGCCTGCTCCCCTGACAGGATATAGATATCGTTACTGTCTTCAGCTATGATCACTCCAGGGTCCTCCACATCCTCAAGGCTAAACACAGCACCCTGAAAGATAAAAAAAAACACACCAAAAGAGTTACATCACGCAATACTGCTCCTCATTACTAGGCATTTACATCTCTGAGTTCACAGGGGGCAGCGGGGCCTAGTGGTTAGGGAGCTAGCCCCAGGATCAGATGGTCATGGGTTTGAATCCCAGAACAGCAGGTTGCCCTAGGGTACTCTTGAGCAAGGTACCGTCCCAATCACTGCTCCCTGAGCACTTTCAATAGCTGCCCCCCGTTGCATGTGTGTTTGTGTGTATGGGTAAAATGCAGGCTCACTGTGTGCTGTGTTTCACAATGACAAGAATAGTCTCCTTCACAGCAACCTAATATATAATCTTTATCTCAACTCAAAATGGTCCACACTAGACTCAGAAATTTTGAGTCTAAAACTCTCTTGCCTCTTCATGTAGTTTAGGATTTAAACTAGCTTTTTTTTTTTTTTTTTTGGTCGGCAGTTTTCAGATGCTTGTTTTTTTAGCAACAGTAGCAACTTGTCACCTGAAAAAATCTTTGCTTTAATTGAAAATCTGTATTTATTTAGATTTAACCAGTGTTCAAGTCACCAAACGTTTTTGGCATGTACTCATTACCCCACACCCTACATCTGCACATTGTCCTGTAACCCGTCATGATGTGCACACTTCAGTTTTGTGACCTGCATCAAATGTCCATACTGGGTCCTGCTATAGGCCCAGACTCTAAAGGGATGGTAAAAGTGTCACTTTGTCTCATTTCAAAGTTGTTGCCTTTACAATATAAAAAAAGTGGTTGTTTAAAATGTTTTATTGAGCTTCAGATTTTTGTGTTTAAGTGCCCTGAAATGTTACAGCCAAATTCCAAAATGAATTTATTTTTTACCTCAAAATTCTACACACAATACCCCATAATGACAAAGTGAAAAAAAGCTTGCTTAAAAAATTTGCACACTTATTAAAAATAAAAAAAAATATGCATAAGTATTCACAGCCTTTGCCATGACACTCAAAATGTTTCCACTGATCTTCCTCCAGATGTTTCACCTGTGGTAAATTCAGTTGACTGGACATGATTTAGAAAGACACACAACTTTCTTAATTAGGTCCCAGTGCATGTCCCAAGGAATGGTCTGTACATTTACGGCATTTAGCAGACACTCTTATCCAGAGCGACCTCCATGTCCTAATTACAGGGACAGTCCACCTGGAGCAACTCAGGGTTAAGGGTCTTCCTCAGGGACCCAGTGGTGGTAGTGCTAGAGGTGGGATTCGAACCTGGGACCTCTTGAGACATAGGTCCATAGGCAAGTATCCTACCACTGGACCACCGCCACCCTTCAAGTCTGTAGACTTCAGAGACAGAAAAATTGCTGCAGCATTGAAGGTCCCAATGAGCACAAATGGGGAAAAAAGAGTTTGGAACCACTAGGACTCTTCCTATAGCTGGCCATCCGGCCAACCTGAGCAGTCAGGGAAGAAGGGCCTTAGTCAAGGAGGTGACCAAGAACCTAGTGGTCACTCTGACAGAGCTCCAGCATCGCTCTGAAGAGTGAGGAGAACCTTCCAGAAGAGCAACCATTTCTGCAGCACTCCACCAATCAGGCCTTTATGGTAGAGTGGCCAGACAGAAGCCACTCCTCAGTAAAAAGACACACAACAGCCCACCTGGAGTTTGCCAAAAGGCACCTGAAGGTCTCTCAGAACATGAGAAATGAACAAAGCTACAACTCTCTGGCCTGAAAGCCAAGTGTCATGTCTGAAGGAAACCAGGCACCATTAAATCACCTGGCCAATACCATACCAAAGGTTAATCTTCCAACAAGATAATGGCTCTAAGCACACAGCCAAGATAGTAAAGGAGTGGCTTCAGGACAACTCTGTGAATGTCCTTGAGTGGCCCAGCAAGAACCCAGAGCTGAACCCAATTAAGACTATGCAGAACATCGCCTCTCCAGGACTGGAGTTGCCCACCCCTGCTAAAGAGTAACCCATGACCATGATCTCTCAGAAACTTTAGAAAAATACACAGAGCTCATTTAAATATTTTTCTGTGCATAAGTCATATTTTACTGGGGAATCACATTGTTGATGGAAAAATACTATTGTATGCCCGTCAATCTTGAGTAGAATCAAATTGAGTAGATTTTTAAAAAGAAATGAGAACAAACAGTTCTGTGATAGGCTGCTAAGTAGCTAATGATACACATTGTCTAGACAAAGGGGTTTGGCGCCATGTGGAAAAACCACATTAACATCTCGTAGTGCAGTTCAGAGGAAATTCACTAGAAAGTGAAGTGTCAAAATATGTCTATGATTGTTCTGTGGAATGATTTTGCACACAAACCGGTGGCCCTGAAGTCTGAAAGACTAAGTTATCAGCTCATCTGCAACAGAACAGGAAGTCAGTTGTCCAACCAGCTAACGTCATAAAACCTCCAGCTGATTCATACCGTAAACACCAACTTGTCAACAGTCAACACCTGCAGTAAGTCCAAATCTGTGTGTGTCCACACACACACACACACACACACACACACACACACACACACACACACACACACATAAAACACAGCATGATTTAAAAACAGGTCTACTAAATGTCTTCACTCTTTTTTTTATGCTTACATCAGGGGTGGGGGAGGTCCACTGCTTCTGATCTGAGTCACAGACATGCTCACTTCACTTTTTTAACAGCCAAAGAAGAGAAAACTTGCTGTACCATGACAATATGAATTCAAGCATGGAGATCCTATTAAAAAAGGGTTTCAAATGACATGCAGTGTAAATGATCTATTGAGTGTGTATTTCTTTAATACAGTGTTTAATAGAAATGTTATTTCTAATGGGGGTCACAAAGGCATTATTTATGCAGAGAACAGATGAATTGGAACTTTGCTCAGTGGGACCCCAGGAGCTCAATAAAAAAACAAGGAGCAGTCTTCTCAGACAGAAACACAAGGGCTGCAAAGTGTCTGTGTGCTTTATTGAACTCTCCTGCCATCTAGTGATGTAACAGAGTACTGCACTGCTAGTGTTCTCGGTCTGTCTCTCCTGTGCATGAAAGGTGTGTGTGTTTAGGGACATAGAATTTGAATTCAAAGCTAAAACTGATAGAACAGCAGGCACCCGGTCAAATATAATTCCTTTCATGGTAGATATACAGTGAATGTCAAACACACAACCCTGCTTCATCGGTCAATGGGCAGGAATATAGATTTTTATACCAGAATATGCAAAACACACATATATATATATATATATATATAATAAAAATTATATGAATGGAACATAAGCATCTGTGGACTTCTGCTTTTTGGACACAATTTAAAATGGTTTGCTGCACTACAATCTTTAAACTTCCACGTGATTTATATAGACTATTTGAAATATCATTGGGAAAGTAGATATACAGAACTCGATCGAGTATGTGATTTATGGCTGATGAAAAAGGCTATAGGCAAGAGTTTGACTTTAAAGACAGAATCGAAATTGGTCATACGACTTCTTGACTGTAGATATAAAAGGAGGGAGGGAGAGGGAGTTGAATAACAGGTTCATATGCAAACCCTTTACAGCGTACGCTTTCAATTGGCTAAGCAAGCTGGAGGTTTGAGTGAGACAAACCCATCACCACCTCGAGATTCAGTAAATACCAGATCAGTCTGGTTTTAAACCCTCTTCCATCATCTCCCAGCATGCACAAATGTCACATGTGTCCGTTGTTAGGAGGATTTCTCATTGATATTCTTGCTTCTGTAATCCAGCAGTGAGCATGTGAACCCATTTCACATGTAATCCTTCATCTTTCACTCACGCTCATGCAAGCATCTGGACAAATGTGCAGCAACTGGACTGTAACATCCGTTTTTAATGGTAGATTTTTGTCATGTTTAATAGACAAATTGCACACATGGCAATTTAATTTATAAAGTCTGTTGTTCAACAGCTGATATGCATCTGAATAAAAAAAAAAGTTAATTCAATTTCATAATGACACAGGCAATATGCCTGACAAATCAATTTTCCAGTAGATCTAAAATGTTTGTGATTTTGTGGAAAAGAGCAGTTCTTGTCTGAATGCCACTTTACTTTACACCCTAATAAAACTAGTGAATCAAGCCAGACACTAAAATACAAGGCCACATACACACATTTATTATATATATAAAAAAAAAAAACACACACACAAACACTTCTTCCTCACATGGAATACAAGAAAGCAAAAAAAAAAAAAAAACACACACACATTGAACATACTGGTTGCCCATTAAATAATATTAATAACAAAACAACACCATTCATGTTTTTCCCAAACATTAGTTTGTCTACCAAACAACAGATATTTCCCCAACTCTAAAAGTAAGGACTGGATGAGGCAGACCTGTCCTCTTCACAGATGGAATAAAACCCCTCTTGGCATTTTGCCCCATTAAGCTGCTTTGCAGCGTGAGATGCTGAGAGGGGTTTACCATTTCATTTCTCTAAAATCTAGTATCAGTAGGAGTCAATGAGGGCAAACTTTTGGTCACATCAGCACCACAAATAAATGTAAATAGATTTATTCTGAAACTCAAAGATAAAGCTTGTGGTCCGATATTCTGCTGTCACTCACAAACACAAAAAGCAATACTGCTGTTGAAATATCTGGACAGGGCATCAGGAATGGTGCATTCCTTTTTCTCTTGGACAAAAAGATGCACTTGCTGAAACAACCTTCAACCCTCGCCTTGGGACAAAGTCAGACACAGCAGGCGCAATAGATCCAATCATATAACACGAGAGCGGAAAACCTCTCACTAGCTTGAAGTTTAAAAAAAAAAAAAAAGTTAATGATTTTGTTCCTATTATGAACAAAGCCCAATAAGGTTTTAGGCTTCACTGCTCCAAAAACCTTGATTATGATTCCTTTGCTACTGCTCCACATGCTAGGATACGCTGTTTACATAATGCATCAGACACCTATTTTTTATTATGGAATTAAATTCTATTTATTAAACACAGATAAATAAATTTGTCTTTGTATTTATGAATATAAAGAGCAGCAAAAAGTCAGACAAAAAAAAAAAAAAAAAAAAAAAAAAAATACAGCAGCAGCTTTGAAACAATGTACTAACTATTAATTACTGTCTGACAATTCTTTTTGTTAATGCATCTGTTAAAAATAGAAATGCAGGGACAATGACAACCAAAGCTGTCACAGATTTGGATGTGAACACTAAACTGGTAAAATGTACTAAAATATTCCAGCAAAAACAATAAATGATTTCTCTGCTGATGCGTGGCCCACACCACAGGATAACTGGGTAGCTGATCATCATCCCAGATTATCCTGTGGTGTTGGGCACCTACGAACCCATCTCAGGCTTTTTGGTCTGCTTCCAGTCCACTCAGAGCAACAGCCTTTTCATGAATGATAAATATTAACTGTGTTCACCGATTCACTGGAGAGAAAACACAATAACGTTCTGCTTGAAAGCGCTCAGCCAATGAAAGCCAAGAGGAACAAGATTTAAAAAAACTAGACAGTAGTTTGCATAAATCCAACAAGACAGTAGTTCACAAGAAAATCCTGCAAAGTTTTTAGAATCTGAACCACCAGTAAAGACTCGTTTTCATGGGCATTATCTGAAAGTTTGGGTTTTTTTTCTTTTTTTTTTTACTGAAAAAGATTGTGTTCATAACTAAGAAGAACCAATAACTAAATAAGGTCAACAATATGTAGTCTTTCACTTTTTCAACATCAGTTAATATCTTCAAAACCCTGTAGTCTAGACCAGGTGAAAAAAGTAACTTGTGCGTGGGTTTAAATGGGAATATGGCAGGAAGGGCACCAGTAAAGATAAACATATCTGTGAGCTGAGGGCACCGGTACATGTCCATTTCTAAATGGGGCCCCAAACACCCTCAACTGTGCCCCCAGATAACAACAGAGCAGTTACAGTCTTTATTACACAACATGCTGGAGCAAGTCTTCAGCATAAGGGGCAGGAGCAGTGGCGGCCTAGTGGTTAGGGACTAGGCCCCAGGATCAGAAGGTTGTGGGTTTGAATCCCAGACCAGTAGGTTGCCCTGAGCAAGGTAACAGCCCAATCACTGCTCCCCGGGCATGTTCAATAGCTGCCCCCTGCGGTGTATGGGGGGAAAAAAATGCAGAGGTTGAATTTTGTTGTGTCTCACTGTGCGCTGTGCTGCGTTTTACAATGACAAGAATAGTTCACTTTTTTTTTTTTTTAATAAGTTCAATGCTCATTCATAATTGACAAGCTATCACTTTGGCTCTTGAGGGCGCAGAGTAACAGCACTGCTAAGCATTACTAGCCTTGGATTCTGTGCTCAATCTCAGCTGTGCTATGCGCCACCTGATGCCTCATGAAATGGGATGTTTTAGCTTTATAGAACAGAGCTCAGACCAACTTTCACACTTGCTAAGAAATATTAGTATGTTTTTGGCAAGCCAGGTGAGATGCACAACGAAAACTGCTCTTTATAACTGATGCCTTCTTTCACTAGCAGCCTGCAAAGGTGGTCAGAATACGGTACACGTGAAGTCCTATCGCTGGGGAATATGTAAATGTACCACAAGTATTCATACAAGGTATCACCGTTAATTACAGTTAGGTCCATATATATTTGGACACTGACAAGTTTTGTTTTTGTTCCTGTTTACTGACACATATTCCAGTTAGTTACATGGACTTATAATATAATGTGTAGACTCTCAGCTTTCATTTGCGGGTATCCACGTTCAAATTAAATGAAGAGTTTAGGAGTTCCAGCTCCTTACCATGTGCCACCCTCTTTATAAAGGGACCAAAAATAATTGGACAATTGACTCAAAGGCTGTTTCGTGGGCAGGTGTGGGCAATTCCTTCGTTATGCCATAAATTAAGCAGATAAAAGTAAAGTGCCTTGGGGCAACTTTGTTGTAAAAGGCGCTATACAAGAATAAATTGAATTGAAATTGAATTGAATAAAAGGCCTGGAGTTGATCTGAGGTGTGGCGCTTGCATGTGGAAGATTTTGCTGTGAACAGACAACATGCAGTCAAAGCAGCTCTCCATGCAGGCGAAACAAGCAATCCTTAAGCTGCGAAAACAGAAAAAACCCATCCGAGAAGTTGCTACAATACTAGGAGTGTTTCTCTGGACGTACCAGTCTACAGTTTGGTACATCCTGAGAAAGAAAGAAAGAAAGCACAGGTAAACTCAGCAACGCAAAAAGACCTGAACGTCCACAGAAGACAACAGTGGTGGATGATCACGGAATGATGAAGAGAAACCCCTTCACAACAGCCAACCAAGTGAACAACACACACAGGATGAAGGTGTATCGATATCCAAGTCTACCATTAAGAGATGACTGCATGAAAGAACATACAGAGGGTGAACTGCTCTCATAAGCCTCAAGAATGTGTAGAGGGTGTTGGTGGTCTACTGGTAGGATACTCGCCTACTGACCAAGAGATCGGAGGTTCAAATGCTACCTCTAGCACTACCACCATTGGGTTACTGAACAAGACCCTTAACTCCAAGTTGCTCCAGGGGGACTGTCCCTGCATCAGCTAAATGCAGTAAATGTAAGAATAGAAAAGCTAGATTGGAATTTTGCTAAAAAAACATCTAAAAAAAGCCAGCAGGTCTGGAAAAACATTCTTTGGACAGATGAAACCAAGATCAACCTCTACCAGAATGAAGGCAAGAAAAATGTATGGAGAAGGTGTGGAACAGCTCATGATCCCAACATACCACATCATCTGTAAAACACGGCGGAGGCAGTGTGATGGCTGCAAGTGGCACTGGGACACTAGTGTTTATCGATGATGTGACAGTATGTCTCTAAACACCTCAGAATTCATTCGGCTGCTTCTGTCCTGTCTGCTGTCTGCTCTTGGAGAGACCCATTTCTTTCTCTTCAGACTTACAAGTACAGGCTAGTCCCAGAATCTGAAATTTCAAAACTGTTGACAAAAAAATAAATAAATAAATAAATAAATAAAAATAAAAAAAGAGGATTTCAGGATTTCAATTTTGCTGAAGTCCAGCAGTGGCGGCAGCAAGGGGAAGAGCTGTTCCCACCTCCTCTGCCTCTCCTGCGTAACTAGGGCAGCCTCTCTTCAAATTATTTTATACAAGGGTTTATCAGATTTATTTCTGGAATCCCTTATGGCACACTGTCTCTGTGTGTGTGTGCGCATGTGTGTGTGTGTGTGTGCGTGCGTGCGTGGCACATACTCAGTGCTTTCCAGCTGTGAGGCACATGCTTACTGTTTTGAAATGTTACATAAAGCAGCGTAAACCATATGCCAGACCAAGTGATGGTGTTGGACCATCACTTTTTTTCGTTCGGTAAGGGCAGATCTGAATGTTTGGCAATGAATGTGCTGCTTTTTTGTTGCCGCTTTAGCAAGTGTCAGGTTACATCACATCAAAACACTGCACAAGGGCCTGACATTGAAGCTGAAGAACAGTGTTTTGATGGACAACGCACAGGGGTACAGATAGTTTGGTGACCAAGCAAGATACTGGATAGCAGCCACCATTATTGTGAACATAATTAATGCTCCAAGGGCTAACAAATGTGGTACTTTGGCCCTTTACCTTTGACCTCTAACGGTGCACCCTACTGCCTTGTCATGCTCATTCAGCTTTACATGAGCCATTTTGGGCTGTGTCGTCAGAGCACCTAAAATGTCTCCTCAGTGTGTTGCCCTAAGTGCCCCAACAAACACACACACACACACACACACGTAAATAAAACGCATACTGTCTAGTCATGCTCAAAACTGAATAAGTAAATCCCTTTTTCTTGGTTCCAAATTATCAAATGAAAATTGCAATTTACAGTTTAATTATGATTTTTCTACAAAAGACAACAAATATATTCAATAATTCATCATGAGCCATCAGTATCTTAAAATCTTAATTATTTAGTGATTTTTTAAATTTTTTTTACAACTTAGTTATTTGTGTGGCACATGTATAAAATCCTGCAACACACGATGTCAGGAATACTACACAATTCTAATTTCTAATGAGATGACAGTCGAATGCCTTATAAATCAGAGAGATTTATCAAATAATAATAAGCTTAAAGATTCTGTTTACTGTTTCTAACAATGCATTTACTTGGTAATCATGTTAAAATGCCTGCTGATGTACAACAGGGTCGATAGGTGACCCATTCGCAGGGACATTCCAATGGAAATTAAAATCAAAGCCTTTAAATCAACTAACTGAACTAAAACCACATAAACATCTCTCTCCCCACCAGTCAGTTTGCTTGGTCGCATTATCTGCTTTATCTTAGAACTACAACCATAGAAACACTGGCAAAAACAGACCGCTTACCTGCCCTGAGTGATCTCCTGAGATGGTGAAAGCCCAGTGTCTCCCTACCCCAGAGAGCAGAAATACCACACGGAAGCCAGATGAATAAATTAAACCGAGCGAGGCGAGCGACGAGAGACTGCTGTCAAAACCGTGGAATCAGAACTGCTGTTCTGGAGTTCTTGTTCACTCTCTGCCTGCTCCCTCCCCCAGACGCACACATGTATGCACATATACCCCTCCCTCCATGTTCATGTCAACTGTCCTGGACTCCTCATGCAGGTTTTGCACAGGAGGAATTTGGCTCTATTCAAGAGACAATGGCCTCTCTCCACTGCAAATACAGCAGCAACACTCTAATTAAATTAACCTCGCTGAATGAGTTCTTTTGGTTACACACACACACACACACACACACACACACACACACACAGCAAAGAGTGCCCTGAAGCAAACACAGATGGACCATGGGAGCTTTATAATATATTCCAATTTCACAGGTCAACAACCCTGCAAAAAAAAAAAAAAAAAAAAAGAAAAAAAAAAAAAAAAAAAAAAGTAGTTGTATTTCAGTAAATACAACTCAACTGTGACTGCTATAATGTGTGAATGTTACCTAAAAAGTAGTTTTTGGTCATCATTGTCTGTTGTGACCTTGAAAAGACACGAAACACTACAACACCTTTGCAACCAGCTGCACAGTAATGTATTAATCCTTCACTGCTGTCTCAAACTGAAAATGATCCCGTAACTGGAGAATGAACCTCAGTGACTAATGGAATGTGACCTGTAAAGTCAGAGAGGGGAATGGAACCGGGGTCAGAAGTTTGCAACTTTCAAAAGCAGGGGAAAGGCCAGGCAAGGCAATGAAATGGAGGGCAGCTTTCATCATCTTTAAAAACCATAATGAAAATCAGTTTCAGAATTTCAAAGAAGCAAGTCAAACAGCAAAGCTAAACACAACTGGGTTGTTCTGACTCAAGTTAAGAAACATTTGGTTTTGTTCCTGCTGGACCATCTCTAAACTGAAGCACTTTGTGGTATTTTGTTTGCCCCAGGGCCCAAATAAAGATCCAGTTTCTCATCTGAAGCTCATCTTTTTCATCTTTCTGGTGAAGCTGATCTAGTGGTTAAACTTTTCTATCACAACAACATTGGGTCAATCATTTTCAGATGACTGGTATTGATTATAAACACTATAAACAGCCTTTTGATCCAGGTTTTTTGGCATGTTCATTAGTTATTACTTCAACTGCACTTCTGTTTTTCTCATTTTACAAGAGGTTTGACACTACATGTTAACAAACCATATTAGTGAAAGTGACTATTCTGGTCATTGCGAGGTCCACAACCAAATTTGACCACTGTGCAGCAGGGGGCAGCTATGAAAGCACCCAGGGAGCAGTGACAGGGACGGTACCTTGCTCAAGGGTACCTCAGGGCAACCTACTGGTAAGGGGCTTGAACCCATGATCTTCCGATCCTGTGGCCACTAGGCCACCGTTGCCCCCTTGTATTAATGGCGGTGCTACATGAATCAAGAATCTGAAGGGGCATTTTATCATTTTTGTATCGGCCCAGTGGCAAACAAAATGCAACAAACTGGTTCAGCTGTGAAGTGTTCGAGAATGGGCAACATAGGATCTCTAACCTACATACTGAGATGTTCTGAGTAAACATATTCATGCACTCATAGCAGCTTATCCCAAACAGGGTGGCTGGCATGTGCTGGAAGCGCAGGAAAAAGTGAAAGGTGGAAAAACACCCTGAAGAGGCTGCCAGTCCAATACAATCATTCATGTGAGCATTCATATGTTCATTCACACAGAAAAGACTGTGACTACCCAGCTGGGAATTAAACCCAGGATCTTCTTGTGAGATGACAATGCTTAGCACCACACCACCCAAGGACACAGGACAGAGAAAAGCAAACTGGCAACATCAGCTTAGTATTAACCACTCTGTAGAAGTGTTCTGAGAGGATTCCCACTGACTTCCCACTGAGAGCAGTTATCTGGCTCCCTCTCCTGGCAAAAAATAACAAGAAAAAGTGTCCTATAAGCCAATGTCTAACTACATCCTGGAAGCCAAACTCTCAGCAGATTTAAATGCGTTCCCCCCATCAACACAACTTCAGCTCGGGTAAAAGATTGCTGGTTAGCTAAACTGGACATCAAGATGGCAGAATCAAGAAAAAAAAAAAACACTAAAATCTGCATGGAAACAGGCCTTTGGGGCCACGGTTAAGAAGTGCAGGTATGTGAAATGTTGCCTGTTAAAACAGAATCCATATAAGTTGCAGATTTTAGCTCTGGTCCAATATCCACTTAACAACAATGCTCAACTACAGTGGTAAGCAATGCCAAGAAACTCTTGTTTTTTTGTCTGCAGAACTGACAGGAAGACTGGTGCTGGTTGACTGGTGTATAGGTGCCTTTTTGTGGAATGGTGGGTTGTGAGGACTCCCAGAGTATCACTTCTTCTAAATGTACATAGTGTGGGGTTTTGAACATACAGTTTCATAAAAACCACCAGCACAAACAGTGTGTTACAGTGTGTATATATCTCAACACACACACATTAACACTGACATTTTCTCGTTCTCATCCCCGTGTACATGACTCTCACTGGTAATGTTGAAACACTGACAAAACGCCAGCAGACACAGGAGTCTCTCCTACAAACGATCCTATATTTAAAGACCGTCTCTACAAAAACAGTATTTATGCATAATTACCAATTTTTCCAATTTTCCAAAACTTCACCTAGCCCTGAAGTGCATCATGTAATGACCAAAATTCAGCTCACTCACCCATCCACCCTGCTGAATGATGAAATCTGCCACCACCTCCTCCAGGTAACGCTCCCCGAAGGTGAGAAGAGAGGCCAGCGGTTGCCCCTCAGCCAGCAAAGCCTGCAGCAACACTAAAGATACCAACACCTAAACAGACAGGGGGGGGGACGAGAGCATTAGAGTATACAAATTGGACAAGTTTGGTTTATGATTAGAGGCACTCGTGCACATGTTCCTCACCTTGCTCCAGTCCCCCTGAGAATGGGAGGACACCTCCTGCACTGCAGCTTGAAAACTTTCATAGTCCAGCTGGCTGCACAACACACACTTATTTAAGTGAAATGCTTCACTGACATTTTTGCTGAAGATTGTATCCAAACATACGAATGATTTCTGTGTGACTGGTACGGTTGTAAAAAACAGAAGAGAACCTTCTGCGCAAGACAGGAATGACATGCCCTGGCATAAAAAGTGAAAGTGACAACCCTCATCATTGCAAGGTCACAGCACAGCAGACAGTGAACCACAACGAAACCTCTGCTTTTAACCCATGCACACTCAAACACCGTGCAGCAGTGGGCAGCTATAGAAAGCGCCCGGGGAGCAGTGATGGGGACGGCACCTTGCTCAATGGTACCTCAGGGCAACCTTTTGGGAAGGGGTTCGAACCCCTGATCCTCCGATCATGTGGCTAACGCCCTAACCACTAGGCCACCGCTGCCCCATAAAAGGATAAATCTACAAATAAGTATCTATACAAAAATAATCTATACAAATAAGTGTTTATGCTTTACAGAGATTCAAACTTAATTGTAAATATGGCATTTTTCTAAATGCTATAATGCACATTTGTCTGCTGATTTCTACATACAGGAAAAAAACTTCATGATATATGTTATGCTCACTCCCCAAATGTTCCATTCAGAACATAAACAGTAACTATGTAAGTGCACAAGTATGTGTGAAATGTTCAAAGGGACCCATAGTAGTCATGCCTTCCTTAAGACGTGTGACTGATACTGACCCACTGAGAAGTGTGTGTGTAGCTGAAACCAGGTGTGTGTCAAGGTCTCGCGCAATGTGGTCCCCCAGCACAGCCAGACTGTCCTCTATTGAGCTCTCCGGATTAGCTGGACTGAATACTGGGGATGTGTGTCGATCAAAGCCTGTCCTCGGAAAAGCTGTTTACACACACAAACATGCACATATATAACTAAACATCTGGCATCATGTCACATAAAAAAATAAAAGAAAAATATAAGAAATAGCACATTTTAAACAGTAATATTATGCACATATGGGGTAGATGTGAACATAGCTTATGAATATGATGCGGATTTGGGTGTAAAAACACGTGTGTGTGTGTGTGTGTGTGTGTGTGTGTGTGTGTACACCTTTGCCTGCAACAATGTGTCATTGTGTGCCTTACAAGCAGTAATCTCCTCCTCCAGCTGTTTCAGCTCCTCCTCAATCTGCTGCTTCATCCTGCTGGTCTTGTCTACATCTCTTTCCTGTGCGCTCTGTCCAGCTGCTTCCAATCACAAAGAGGAGCAATTATACTGCAGCCACTCCCTACCTTGATCACAAACTGTTAAATCTGCATATCTGCTTTCCTTTAACATTGACACAATCAACAAGAAGAAAACTCTTATGTGTGTATATAAATAATGTGCAAAAGGATACACGTTTGGAAAAGCAGCGAAATGTCCAAACACACTACACATCGAGAAGTGGCTACTTGCAAAACTCCACAGCAGGAAATGAAGGGCTACTAGGCTGATCTCCAAGCGGGGAGAAAAAAAAAAAAAAAAAAAAAAAAAAACACACACACACACACACACACACACACACACACACGGCATGTCTGCATGCATTTGTTGCTGTTCTGTGCCCAGAGTGGGGTTTTAGAGTAACAGTGTGAAACACAAATCATCATTTTTCCAAAAGCCAGAACATCTTTATGAGAGAAAAGTGGTATCAGGTAGGAGCCCTGGATCAGTGGTCCTCAACCTTTTTTGCGCCACGGGACGGTTTCATGTATAACAATATTTTCACGGACCGGCATAGAAACAGCTAAAAACAAACTGCATAAAAAATGTACTCAAAGCTTACTCATTTTTGCTAGCTTGTGGGCTTGAGGTGCTGTATCATGTGACTGAGACAAGCCTTTTCTCTAAATAAAAAGTCTTTTAGACTGATAATCAATAAAATATTTTTAAATCAATATTTCTATGCAGCCCGAAGGACGGTCTGTTAGTTATTGCGTAATCAGATAACAATGAAAAAGATATTTTTCAGCAAACAGTCAGGTGGTTTCCCTATTCAACCCATCAATTACCCCACTTAGCCAAGCCAAGGAAGGAAGGAAGGAAGGACGGACGGACGGACGGACGGACGACAGTGCTGGGCAGTGGCCCTCGAAGACCATGCACCCGTTTGAGAGGCAGGCAAAAATGACCAAACTTGCATAGATTAGATTATGGACAAGAATTCTGTCTTTTAAATGGTATATTTTCTTACATGCACTTTTAATGGATGGAAAAAGATTTGCTGAAACTGTTTGCTAGACAGTGTGAACGGAGTCTGTTTTAAGCTCCAACTTAGGCAGTTCCACCTCTGATCAGTTACTAAAAAGATTGTGCGTGTCCTTCGTTAATATTGACTAATTTATTAACCAAAACAATCAATTCTGTTTAACTGAATAGTACAGCGGCCACTAGCTCGCAGAAGTGGGAAGTAGAAATAATTACTGTACTTAAGTAGTTTTCAGGTCTCTGTACTTTGTGTAATTTATTTTTTCAGAGGATTTTAAACTTGCACTCCCTACATAATAACTCAATTATCTGTTATCCTTATTTGACATGATTGCACAAACCAGTTCAATTTGAATGGACACACAGAAAACACAACCCCCTGATGTTACTATTGCGGAACATCAGGCACGACAGACGTAACGTGAAGTAAACAAGGCAACAAGACAAAACAGGCAAGAAACTCAAGGGAGAAAAGGCATGTATTGAATCTGATGCTCTGTGACAGGGGAGAACAAGTTGTGACATGGAAAGTGAAGCAGTGAAGTTAAAGTTCATTATCTGCAGTAGATTGCTTTGAAGTTAAAATGGTTTTTGAATGATATGATTACGGCTTGAGGTTCGGTCAGCTTTGCTCAGAAAGACGGTAGAAATGGGGAAAAGTTACTTTATTTTACTGGGTGAAGTTGTTGAATCAGCAGTTCCTTACACAAGAATTTTCTACTTAAGTAACGAAATATGTTCTTTTAAGTTCTCCGTTAGGTGGTTCTCTCCAAAGCTAAGCTTAAGCAACAAAAGCTGGACTAATCTTGATTTTGGGCACATGGTCCACAGATACATGAGCACGCTTGTTCTTCCATTACAAACATGACAAAAAAAAAAAAAAAAGTTGTATACCTTGATAAAACATGTTAAAGATGGACTTAAAGCTTAAAGACAGCAGCTGAAATGAACCACGCCCCAATTACGGCCGAAAGGGCTCCTTTGAGAAGGTTACATTTAATGGAAAACTCCATAGCAAGTCTACTATTTGCCAGTGGCACTGCTGCCTGTTTGAAGGCGGAGACGTGGCTTGCTGGAGCAGAGGCCCACTGCACTCTGATTCAGTGGCGTGCGAGTAATCCAGCAGTGATTGCACTTGACAGGCTGTCAGGGAACGGACTGGGCCGAGCGGAAAGCAGGGATCAGAAGCTCATCGCTCTGCTTTTGAACCTCGCTGAATGAAAGCTGCAGTAGAGGAAACACAGCACAGTGCTGATATACATGCTGATGCACCTAAGGGCCAAGCCATCTCTATTCTTTGGCTCTCATCAATTCCAGATGTTTGTTACTGAGAAAAGGTCCAATCTAAATGGGGACGTTTTCTTTGGCCTTTTGTGACCTGCTTTCTCACAAAACCTACTGCTCAAAAGTTACTGAGAAACCATTTTTCAATGGTTTAGTGCATTCCAATCCACTAAAACAAAAGCAATCATCCATGCAAACTGGTTCCAGCGAACACATATCTGAATCACTTTCTTCGGGTTTCATTTTTATGTGGTACTATGGGAGCTCCTGGGTGCATCGACTTCAACTGTCTCTCTAACCATTCTTAAGATGAAAGAATATTAGATGGTCCCATTATATAACAGCCTTTGATCCAAAGGCTGGTGCATTCAGCTCAGGTAAAGGCAGCAACAGTAGTCCAACTCCAACTATTTTCTACAGGCAACATAAACACCTAAGCAGTAGACACGTGTTGAGGAATTCCAAACTGCATGCTAATATTACTTGGTCAGTCAGCAGGGTGGACACATGAAGGAAAAAAAAATAAAAATTTGAACAATTAAAATGTACTTATGTTACCACGCGTATAATTTTGCACCACACATTACAAAAACGTATGTTCTAACTTGCTAACTGCAAGTGGGTTTTATAGGAGAAGCCTAACCAAATGAAGGTATCTGAAATCAAGCACTCTCAGAAAATGAATGAACCCGATCATCACTCTCAGAACCCGATCAATGGGAGATCACGAGTTTGCGCTCTCTCATCCTACCAAAAAGATCTCTACATGACAAGTGATCTACTAAAATGGGTAGGTGGAGTTGAAAGTGAAAAGTGAAAGTGACTACCCTTGTTATTGTGAAACGCAGCACAGCACAGCACAACGAAATTCAATCTCTGCGTTTCACTCATACACACACGTGCAGCAGGGGGCAGCTATTGAAAGCGCCCGGGGAGCAGTGACGGGGACGGTACCCTGCTCAGGGCAACGTAATGGTGAGGGAATCGAACCCACAATCTTCCGATCCGGGGCAACTCCCTAACCACTAGTCCACTGCTGCCCACCCGCTGAGCTGACACTGAATACAAAACCATGCACAACCCTCTGCCCTCAACCTGGCCTTTAAAGCCCCTATCAGGAGTCACCGCAACTGTACTCATAAAGCTTAGTTTGGAACGGACATCTCAACTTACTACAAGCACTATTATAAAACATGCAGCACATGCGGGCTATGCTTTCTTACAGCAGTTTCAAAATGAGAAACTCATAACCTTCACGTTTCACGTAGACAGCCGTAACCTTTCAGCGCATGAGAGGAACAAAGTGAAAATCGATCACTGCGTCTGGATGGATGCTTTACCTTCTGCAGGCCTTGACTGGGTCGGGGGCAAGCCGAGGTAACTGAGGAGGACATACTTGGTCTCATAGTGGAACCCTTCAGGCACAGCGGTGGACGAGCCAGAGGCAGCCATCGAAGAAAGGTGTCAAGCTCTTGGGTACATGCACTACAGTTCAACAGCCCTGGTGGAACGAACACACACACACACACACACACACACACATTAGCATTTGCTGCCTTCTTTCAATGATCATGTAGGGTCCAAATAGTCCATATATGATTGGACACCGTGGCTTACAGCTACAGGTGCTTAGAATAAAAAGCTGACAGTGAAGACGGCACAAAAGCCGGCCAGTAAGACAGGAGGGACTCTTCTCAGTGCTCAGGACCGGTTGGGTAAGATGAAACTTTAGATGAAGGCAGACATTTGGGAATGGCGCTCTCCATTCTTCGCACTGCTCAATCTCAAGCACACAAGTGAATGAGTCAAGATTTACGCAGGTCATGGATCACTTGCACAGTTTATCACAGCAAAACCTGCAGAGAGCATCACCAGAGCGTGCTCCAGAACTGTGACGAAACTGCGCTGGTTCCAGTTTAGAAAGCAGAACTGGGAGAAGGTCTATTGACATTTACAGCATTTAGCAGACGCTCTTATCCAGAGCGCCCTCCATGTCCTGATTACAGGGACAGTCCCCCTGGAGACACTCAGGGTTAAGGGTCTTGCTCAGGGACCCGGTGGTGGTGGTGCTGGAGGTGGGATTCGAACCAGGAACCTCTTGATCCACAGGTCCATAGACAAGTACCTATCCTGAATAAGATCCGCCTCAGTCCGATACACCGAATCCAGGAACGGATCTACAAGAAAGGTGGAAATGCCAAGCTGGACAGGAACAGGTGGCAGCACGTGTGGCGGGAGGAGGTAAATAAACCCGCGCGCAGCGAGGCCTGCTCTGAGGAGCAACAGCTCAGCTCAACTCAACACACGCCGCGGCGCAGAAACGTGGAGAAAACGTAAAAGACAGAAACACGTGAAGTGGCATTTGAATGAAGAAGTGAAGGGAAAGTTGATCCGGTTCAAAAGCACGTGGTGAAGAAACCCGAGAACAACTTTCTCCCAGACTGGAGCAGATCCTGCTTTACCTCACAGCGCGGTCCGGAGGAGCTCTCTACTGCACTGTGAACACGGGCACGTGTACACACACACACACACACACACACACACACACAGAGAGAGAGAGGGAGAGAGAGAGAGAGAGCTAGCCTGCTGCTAACTTCAGTGCGCCCCTCTCACACAGCTCCAGAGGAAGTGAAGCGGACAGCTGGTGAAGTGTAGTTCCCTTACCGAGACAGAGGACATGACTGTGTGTGTGTGTGACTCAAGCTAGCGGGGCAGCTGCCGTGTTGTGCTCGGGTCAACCAAACCTTGTAGTGACCAGCCTTCACACACACCCCCGACACATCATGGAGGTCAGAGAGTCTCGTGAAGAACTTCACTCCTCTTCTTCTTCTTCCTCCTCCTCCTCCTCTCCCTCTCTCTCACTCTCTCTCACTCTCTCTCTCTCTCTCTCTCGCCTGACGTTTCTTAAAGCCGCAGTGTGTCCTGTTTCCTCTTCAGCGCTGCTCCACACACAGCGCACACGTGTGTGTGTGTGTGTTAACTAAAGACCTGTGCTGCCCTCTAGTGGCAGAAAAGCGCTGTTCCTGTAAAGCAGCTGCTGACGTGCTCAGGGTTTCTTGTTTTTCAGGGAGGCTCTTCCTGACAGTCAGGGTCCTCACCGCTCTGAAAACTTCAGACTGTGATACACCGGGTTTGGTGTGTAAACTAAACTCCAGTGTTACATTTTCTAAACGTCATTGTGTGTGTGTGTGTGTGTGTGTGTGTGTGTGTGTGTGTGTGTGTGTGTGTGTGTGTGGGATCCCCCACTATCTTGGGAAATTCCTTGTTGGGATTCGAGCAGAACCAGTTCATATTGTCTGCGCTGTGCTATTTAATATGTTTTGCTAATATATGTACTATTTCTGTAACTACTTTACACATTTAGATTTATAGATTTATAGATGTATTATTATTATAGATTTATTTAGATTTTTAGATGAAGATTTATTATCTTCATCACATAAAGATACTCTATTCATGTGCAGAAATGTGTGAATTCACTGTTAAATAAAATGGCTTTTTGTTTACATCGCAAATCACAATCTGGCTTATTTCACCAATTTAAAGAATTCTGAATTCTGCACAGCTCTGCTTCAGGACGTCAGCTTAAAGAGGAAATTAAAGACGGATAAATTGCCCATTTCAAGTGGACCCCTGGCTGGATAAAGGACATTGTGGAGGTCTAATGGTCAGGGAGCTGGCCCCAGGATCGGAAAGCCATGGGTTCAAATCCCAGACCAGTAGGTTTCCCTGAGGTACCCTTGCGAAAGGTACTGACCCCTTCACTGTTCCCCGGGTGCTTTAATAAGCTGCCCCCTGCTGCACGTGTGCGTATGGGACAAATACAGAGGAAGCATTTTGTTGTGATTCACTGTGTGCTGTGTGTCTCAATGACAAAATAGTCACTTTCAGTTTAAATGGAAGCATGAAAAAAACACCATAACGTGGAACACGCCTTCATGTTACCTGACCTCTGCAGCCCCCAGGCTATCATGCTCCCTCTTCATATTTACAGCACACAAGCATAAGAAAAATAATACCAATTCTACCTCGCAATACACACAAACTCCAAAACACCCCAGATTCACGTCACTTTTATTCAAACTGGTCAGGAGATCACTTGCCTTCTCCTCAGTTTCCTACCTTCACTAATTGCTCTTCTTACCTCCAGCGTGTGCTTGACTCTAATACTTATCCCTCTATCGTCTTCATCTTTAGTCAGTTTTTTCCATGCACGAACATCCTGAGTTTGTTGAAAATGCACACGGATTCTTTTCAGGCCAGTCTTCTAACATGTATCATCTAAGAATTGCAAACCTTTCCAAGTATAAGTAAAAGATCTGACATCTTATTTTTAAGCCTTTAGACAAATTTAAGGATCAGAAGGACGGTGTTCTAGGCAGAACATGAATTAGGATAGTTGTGGGCAGCTTTTAAATAAAATAAAGAGGTTTAAATATGAATTCGTTTGTTTATTTTTATTAAAAATAATAAAAATGCGTGAGACTGCATTGCGATGGGAAAAAGAAGAAATGTGTAAAGTTGCTGTGAAAGCCTGCATAATATTGCAAACTTAAAAATATGGAAGTGTGGTTAAAAAGAAAAGTATCAACATTAAAAGGTTACAACAATCAAATCCTCCCAAATAAAAGGTACATATTTTACACAGCACCATTTCTTTACAATTTACAACCATTGTAGACAGTTAGTTCTTGGAAAAGGAACATAAATAAACAGATTTCAGAAGTAACTCAGACTGAGGCTGCTCTAGCAAGATCATTTTTCTAACAGCCAGCACTGTTTCATTAAATAAATTCTGTACAGAAGTATCCTAAAGTAGATGTCAACTGGTGGGACAGAGAGAAGTTTCAGGACAAAGCTCAGGACAAATTCAGGACAAAGTTTGGCCTGGATGCTTTTTTTCTTTTCTTTGCAAAGAAAGAACATGTGTTGAGACTTTGTCAACATGAGATACAGAAACATTTTGAGTTTTATTATTACACTTTAGCTCTTCCCCATTCGCACTGAGGCCACACGCAATAATAATGACCTGTGTTGTCCAGACGCTCTGGCCCAAGACGCTTAACTTATACATGGAAGCTTTATTTTAAATTACATCTTTAAGTTTGTATTTACATTTCGTCATTTATAATGCACAGAAGAGAAACAATATTAATCAAATACTTAATAAATATGGTACAATAATTGAAATAAAACAAGCAAAAGAAGGTACAAAGAATGTCTAGCTAAGACTTTTAATGTAGATCTCTTGTAGAAACTGAGTCTTTAGGGTTCCTGTATTGCTGACTATTTCCAGGATCTTGTAGCCTGCAACTCTTCTTATGTCCACCTAGTCACTGTCCAACAATCTAGTGACTGTTTCGAGCACTGACCACACTGCTCAGGGCTTTATGGTCAGGACTGGGCTTCATAACGTATGTCAGTAAAAGTGCTGATCTAGGGCCAGATGATTCATGCCCTGCCTGTAATGTGATACAGTAATGTATAAAGTAAATTAACACAATTTTCCCCTTACCCCACGGCTGATCATTCGATATATGTTTGGGATCCGTCATCGGCTTGTTTAGCACTGAAGCTAAAAGGTTAATGTCGTACTGCAAGCTTTAAACATCTTCAGTGAGCTCTCTGCTGCACTATATACATGCCTGACGTATCACATTCTCCCATGTATCACATGGCCTCAAACAAGGTAAATGGACTCAATCAGTCCTGCTTATGCAGATTTTTATAGTTTATAATATAAAATTATCTACACAAATGGACAGCCAAATTCAGTCTTATCAGCAGCGTTGGGATAATTAGTCAACAAAAGCTATCCATTACAAATCACTACTTACTTCTCTCAGTTATTATGTGATTATTCTTTACTTCCTGGTACAAGTACTCTTGTCTTTAAACCTTTACATATCTGTTACACCTTCAAGGAACATTTTGGGCAAAAATGATCATGCATTTTAGGGATTTCAGAAAGAAATAAGCCATCGCAATAAGCATCATTTTAAGTCCCTGCCTTGGTTGAACAAAAAACGCCATATTAAAATTATGAATGACTAATTCTGGGCAATAAAAACTGATCAAAAACAGCTGCTTCACAATAAAGCCTTAAAAATAAACAATAAAACTTTCAGAGGAATAGAATCTGACTGGTTCAGGTACACAAAGGGTGTCCAAGAACGGGCACAGATTTACACTGTACCACATCATCCCTAATACTGCTGTACATATATGTGTCCATTTTAATAGATAATTTCTTTATTTTCTTTCCTTTTCTTTCTTTCTTTCTTTCTTTCTTTCTTTCTTTCGATAGGTGAAGCCTTTTTGCTCTACTGTTCCAGTTCTATTGACTACTTGTGCCATAATCTGACCCTAGATCAAACCACTTACACACAACTGTTTGTACTCTGGCTCATCTTTTTAGTCTGAGGGTGAGATGCTGGTGGTTAGAGGTTAGTCATGACTGAGATTTGCAGGTGTGGATGTCCACCTCTTCGTGGCAGTCCCTGCAGTGGACAGCACAGCACCAGTGGAACTTGCATTCACACTTGGTGGTGCGACTCACGCGGGATGTGTCGTAGCCACGACCACAGCACATGACCTCGCAGCTGTCAGCTCCTCGCGACGTCCGGTTGCACACACGTCCACCCGTGCCCACCGACCCTTCAAGAGAAGAGATGGACAAACTGAGCTCAAGTGTAACTCTTTCAACCCATTTTGGAAAGATGAAAGACACAATCTCACCTTTTTCAGATACTTTTCATATACTTGTAACATTTATTTACACAACATCTATTAAACATGGGGGGGGGGGTCCGTGTATGACACTTCAATAGATTAAAAAAAATAATTATTTTTAAGTAAAAAATCTATCATTACATAAAAATTTAGGCTGCTCTCTCTTAGAGAAAGATTTTGAATAGACAGATAAGACACCTGCATCCAACCCACATCTTTATACTTTGTCTCATTAGCTGATGTCAGGAATGAGCTGAAACAGTGCCTGCCGGGGCAATAACTCGCGATGTGCAGTCATGGGCTGAGCTGTCAGCATTAGTTGTCTGGCAGACAACTGGCGGTCCCCGGGCGTAGCTGTCCCGAAGAAGCAGCAGAGCTGTCTGCGCCAGGTAAGAAGATGACCGCTTGGTCCTTCATGAGATGAGGGACTGATGATAGGAGCTATCATCTGCTGCCACGAGTCTTCATCGCGTGCTCATTTCAACAGCTCTAATCTAGACAACTCCACCCGGCTGGAGGCTGGTGTGGCGCTGATCGCCGCTGATATAGAAATTGTTAAAGACCTTGTATCAACCCCGGCCTTCATATGCCACCCTGGGAAAAATCCCCTCTGCTTTTGTATGCAAGGGCCCTCAGACTAACAGCTAACGCTATACAAACAATCAAAGCCCATGTTGGCATTTTTAGACACACAAGAATGGATTTGTGTCAGCCTCCTAGCATAACCCAGTTTCAAGCATCAAACTTATAGCCATAATTGTTGGATCATGAATATGTTTTGAAGGTGAAGCCATGCCCCCCTCAACCCCCACCATTCAGGCCTAGTTAAAAGAAACTCCATTCTGCTGGTAGCCCCAACCCTGATATGTCAATGCTGGTGTCTTGCACGCGATTGTGAGTAGGCAGGCATGTGTCTGGGCATGACCCAGCAGCCCCCTCCCACCAGCACTCCAAAAGGTTGGTATGCTGGGCTGATATTGGTTACATCATGGGCAGCCTCCACCTGAGGTGTGTCTGCTTATTGAATTAAGATGAAGAGAGTGCCAAGAGATGAGTTTAGCATGTGGGGCCACGGTGGGATCTGGAAATTGATTTCACACTTTTGGGGGGGAAGAGCTATAGCATCTGCCCTACTGGGACTGCCCTTAAACAAACCGCTTAACTGAGCTTTTCTCACACTGCACTGCACTGCACTGCACTGAGATCAACGCACTGTACCATTTCACTTCACCCCTGGCGTCTCAAAACAATCCTGCCAGCATTTAGTCCTGGATGCAAACATGAAGCCTTATGAAACATGAGCGATGGGACTGACATAAAAGATATAAATGGGATGCAGACCATAGTCAGAGTTCTTTACACATCATTATATCCTTCAGTCCTGCATATTATTTATATATGGCTGGCTGTTATGTTAGGAAAAAATAATTCACAGTTCATAAAAGTTACAGGCCTAAAGATCTTTCAAGGAGATCATCCTGAACTCTGTGGGAAGCTGTGAGACATGACCTACCTCTCTAAGTATTCCTGCCTGTTCATGGCAGACAGCAGAGAGGTGTGCTGGCGAGGGCAGTAATTTATAGCGGTTGTGCATAAGGATCGTGTTTCAGCTTCTGTGCTGTCCACAGATCTGCAGTAATGTGCCTTAAACACGGCGTCACCTGATAGCCAGGATCATCCACAGGCTGAAAGGCACCCCTACCCCTCCTATTCCCCCACACAGGTACACCTGGTGTTATTCAGTACAAACACACGCTCACACTTACAAACACACGCACAAAAGAAAAGACCAAGCGAGAGAAAGAGATAGTCTACTGCCCTGGGGAAGGGGGGCATGCAAAGCAACTGCATTCAGGTTACAGATTGGGTTATGACTATTGTGAATGTAATAGCCTGCTAAATGGCTCCCATTCTCTGATTACATTCTCTCTGTGTTCGGGGGCAAGACTAATGCTTTACAGATTGTCAGCAGAGTGTGGGAGGTGCAGGCCATGGAGGAACAAGCCGGGACTAACAGGGGCATGTGATACAGACTGGGAATCCATGTTCTGCCTCAGCTTCAGCCATGCCTCTCTCCTCTCACAACTAAGACAATGTGTTGAGTGTAAAATGTGTAGCCAGCTCAGTTTGTCATAACTTATGCAAGAACTGCTGTTCTTGTAATATTTTACTGGTAACAGTATGGTTCTCTCCATATCATATTACAGCATATTAGTGTGCTAATCATTGGCTGCCAAATAACTGGTCACTTTACCTTAAGCTGCTGGGACAGATCCAATATTAAAAACATAATAGTAATAATTAGGAACCCCTTATTATATTTTTTGACATTGCAAACTGCAACAGAGGTGCAAAATCATAGCTATGATAACTTGTCCTGTACTTCACAGTCGTGATAGTATACGCGATATTGTACGACCTTCTATTTCTTAAATCAGGGTGGCCAACCAATAACCTGGTGGGCTCAGAGAAAACACATTTTATAATCAGACATCCCTGTAGGCCTTCATGGCCAAGATCAGGTGAGTAAGAATACAACTGTAGGCAGGTACACATCCAGGTCCCAGGTTAGCTCAAATATGAACACACTCACCAGATTCGTGGTCCCATATACAGTAGTCAGGTGAATCCTCAAAGTAAACCAGATCATTCTTAGTGGGTTTCTTGAACTGAGCGCTGGTGAAGCCCGTCCCATAGCGATTCATCACCACCTGGGCAGCACTGTTGTACTTCTTGCGCAGGTAGTCACCCGTCTGTCTGAAGTCACCCATGGCCAGCCAGCAGGTCCGCACACTGCAAGAGCCGCTCACGCCGTGGCATTTGCATTCCAGGGTCATGAAACGCTTCACTGCCTGGATAATGGGCAAAAAGAGTGAAGGGGAGGTATTTGGTTTTGCAGGATCATTTGTGTGTAGCTCACTTTGATGGCAGATTTGACAATGTTCTAATAAATGTACAATGTTTTTCTCTCTGAAATCATGGTCTTGGAGTACTGTTTCTCTTGGCCCTACCCAAATAGGACTGTGGTTTCACCTTTGTGGGGAAGTTGTTTTCAGGGAATACTGAGGTACCCCTTCTATCAGTTCTGGCTGCTTAGAGGGATATATGTGAGCTTTACTGCTAGGAACTAGGCTGGAACCATAGGTGAACCACCTGCTGTTAACAAGAGCAGAAAATATAGTATTCACATTGGGAGGCAGGAGTGAAAGGTTGTGTTTCTTGTCACAAAGTCATTTACCAGCCAGTCAGACATTTGTATGACCACATGACAGATATTCCAGAAAGACAGATATTCCAATGATGTGGATTTCATGCATATTGAAAAATGGGTGTGTGTAGATCTGGGCAGACAAGAATGAGCCCCTGCTGCAATAAAACCACTGCGACTGACACTGTCAAGCTTTTTGAAAGAAAATAATGATACCTGGGGTTAGCAACGGTAAATGTAAGCCACTGTGTTTTCCTTCAGGTCACGACCATTCGCATCAGTACACATGCTTTGAGTATGTGCTTTGTGTATGAGTATGATGTTCATGTGGCAGAATATATTGGAATATTTTTTGGTCATCAATCATAAACATTTACATTATTCATCAAACCATTTTTTTTATATGTAATATGTTTTACCTGCCAATTTTGTAGCACTTTAATATCTCTCCAAGGTGTAAGTTTGAAGTATTCTCACAAAAAATTAGAAAAAAAAAAGTTTCAAACTTCGAGATCTGTGAAACAAAATGATCTCTTAAATCAAAGTTCATTTTAAGGTTATTCCGTTTACAGGATAAGGTACCGAAGATGAAGTGAAGTCTATGAGGTTTTCAAGTGGCACGTGAATGTTTTTTTTTTTGCTGATCTCTGTGACAGCCTAAAATTATTTTTGTTTCAAAGGGTCATTAGTGAAGTTAATGAACACTAATCAGAGTGAAGGCACTACTAAAAATACAATAAAAGTTTTTACCTTCCTTCCTGCACGGTTGTTATGTAGGTTCATGAGTGCTCGTGCATCCCTCTCCTTCCTCTCTTTGGCATCAACGAATGCCTGAGTGAACTTAATCGCATGGTCCACGTGGTCACTGCAGCCGCCCCAGTCAAAAGATCCTTTGGCATCTCGAGATGAGCCTTTCTTTCCCGGGTCACAGGAGCATGTGTCTAGCTCTCCCTGACTGCAGGCCCTGGTCAAGGTGTGGACCATTCCTGCAGAAGAAATGGCGTACACAAAGGCAGCCTCTCGACTGCCTAAGCGTAAGCGGAAAGGAGATGCGATAAATGAGAAAATCCTACTAACATGCTACATTAATAAGTAAATATATCTAATTTACACATTTGTCCACTTATCCCAGATATGGCCTATCAATAAAAAAAATCCCAAATGTGTTTAGCTTAAATTTTAAGGCTGATGCAGGAATAATGTTGCTAACAAACACAGTGAGTCAATAGTCACCCAAATTGCCTAAACTGTTTCCAAAAAATCCAGCCCCATAACTTATCCTCAACCCACGGAAACCACAATCAGTTCTTTATTAATAATTCGATTATAATTACTAAAATAAATAATAATTAAAAATAATTACTTCATCACTACATCACTTCATTAGACAACACCAGAAGTAGTTGTAAATATAAAAAACTATGCTCTAAACCACATTGAGAAGTCTGCATGAAGTGAACATCGGGCTTAGTAGCTCCAGCAATAAGCTAAAGAAACAAAATGTGAAAACTGAACATCTCTAGACTATTTCTGGAATGAGTGGAAAATGAGTATATTTGAGTTTTTCTCTGTTTTTTGTAATGGGATAGGCTCCAGCACATCCTGCAAATGTAAAAATTTTAGGCTCAGATGAGGGGTGGATTGTTGTAAATTAATGAAAGCATCGGTTCAGCCAGATATCAAGTTTACACAAAGGTTACCCAAAATGTAGCTTCAGGTTCATGTACCTTTCTGACATACTGTAATTGCCATAGCCAGTGTATTACCTAGGGGACTAACATTTCCTAACTAGCCCTAAACTTACACTTTTCTACAAAAAACAAACAAGAAACCCTTTTGGCACTTAAAAAAGTAAGTTGATGTAGAAATTGACTTCTTTTGACGGGGCTTAACAGTATATAAATACTAAATGGCAATTAGTCGATCAATCATTGCTTTAACCTAGGTTGCAGGAATAAAGAAGAGATATGGACAATGAAGCATCGATGTATGTCACTCTGGATAAAAGCATCTACTAAAAGCTGTAAATGTACATTTTGCTATGGATTATGCTTTTGTTCATTTTTTATGAGCAACAGTACATCATACAGTGTCTGAAACCACACAAGGGAGTGTATTTGATACCACTTAGCAGCACCACACAATAAGAAGCAGATGTGTGATGATTAAGGCATGATGGCATGATGCTTATTGGTAAACAAGTTTCTATTAATTTACACACTAAATCAAGGGTAATACATAATTATAATAATAATATATTTCAAGCCCTCAGCCTAGCTGACTGAATATTCTGGCAATGTGGAAACTTTCAGCTGAACCATTCATTCAATATTGCGCGTTCATTTGGTCTACAGAACTTCATGGGTAAGTCCATAAAAAATGATACACTCAAGTACCTACTCTGCATGGAAAACCTTCAGGACAATCTAGCACCCACTTGCCTTCTCCAAGCCAAGTTTTGGTGCCTGATAACAACAGACCCTACTTGATCTTAGCCAAAAGGCAGAGAAGCTTGAGAGTGCCGTTTGATGACTCAGAAAACGCTGTGATGTTCCCTCTTTATCTGTTTGTCTTCAAAACCGCGCTGTGATGTCGAATGAGTTCTTGTTTGAGATCAAAGGCTTCCCATGTCTAAGAGATAAGGACATGGTTCATGCGAAGTATGTGTATAAGTGAGAGTTTTTCTGCAAGTGAGTAGGCAAGACTCTTTGGGGGGTTCAAAGAGAGAAACAGAAGTAACATTAACGTTTGGTGAGTGCATGAGAGTGAGTCAAAGTGAAAGCAAGCAACTTTGAGGAACAGGGGTTATGAGGTTTAGCGTTTCATTTGGGAGCTTTGTGGGCCTAAGAGAGGATCCGTGCCACCAAATCCCTGCAATTGTTCTAAATTAGTGCACTGACATTGACAATAAGTAGATTCTCACAGTGCCACAGAGAAATCCTGCCAATCAGGGCCTCCCCATAATGCCCCATGATGGGTCGGCAGCCTTTCTGGGAGGTCTGAATACCAAGCACGAAGATTAAAGTCAGAGATTTAACCTAACTTTTATGTGCGGACCAGCTAAGAGGCCTGGGAGACTGGCCTCGAGTTCCTGTGCGGATGTTCCCATTAATATGATTTTACACAGGATGAGAGAAGAGAGAGAGCACCGCTTAAACCCATGCCATGTGTTGGACATTTCTGCCTGTTTGCTGGGACAAGCTGCAGCAAATTCAAGAAACTTCATAGGCTTTGCATTAGACCCATGCAGAATTTATTACACACTTTTAGATACACATTTAGGAGCCGTGTGTGTATGTGTGTGTGTGCGTGTGTGTCCACATTTTAGGACAGAGGGTCAAAAGGAGAAACACGTCAAGATTTGTCTTGAATATGCTTTATCCAGATTGATGTGACTAACTACACTTTCCTAGTGGAGGCATTATATACACAGTATCTGTGTTTTCAAAAGATTATTACTCCAACATACAGTTTTCAAAACAATAGTTTAGTTGAGCAAACAAAAGAAATTTCATCTGCTGTATCAGGTGTTACTTTTCTGTAACAGGCCCATGACCCGATTGGGGTGAGGAATTTCACTGTAGGCGCAGAGTCATGAGAATCTCCTGTCTGAATAGTTTTCACTGGAGGCGATTTGGAGAGTCGAGCTCCACAGTGAGCTTACACTCACCTCCCAGCAAAAACACCTCCCACCCCCATTTAAAAAGCCACCCCCAAAACATACACTCACTCTCACCCTCTCTCACTCTCACCCTCTCACTCTCTCTCTCTCTCTCTAACTGATAGCTAACTGGTAATTCTTGCCAATTTCTACACCTTTTCAGGTTTAATTTCTAGGATTCTAATACTTCTATTCTTTGAGGAACATGGGAAAATCTTGGAAAATTTAAAACATATATGCAAAAAAACAAACAAACAAAAAAACCAACTATAACTTACACGCGAGCCAGAAAACCAGATCTGATTGGTGGACCGTTTGTTAGTATTAAGAACTGTCAGCCAATACTACTACACCCGCCAGCCCGTCTAGCACTGTGATTGGCTAATAGAGTTTCCAGTCCACGGAATTGTTTTGAATAAGAACTACCGTCCAATTGCATCGCAGGAGGGCGTGGCTTTATAATTACGAGGATTTGGGGTGAATAAAGTTTAGCGCGGGCACTCCGCCCGCCCCCGCAGCGCGCCCACCTCTCAGCAGCAGTTTGCCGAACACGGTGTGGTCTCTCTCGGCCGTGTTGCAGTTCCAGCGGTGGCTGCGGAACTGGTGCTGACACTCGCTGATCCAGTCCTTCACTCCCGACCCGACAGCCTGCATCGCGCGGGGGTTCTGGCGGCACAGCTGCCGCTGCTTGTTCACCAGCCCGGGGATGTTGTCGCACATCACTTGCGAGCCGAGGGTGCCCATGTACCTGCATGAGAGATGAAAGGAAGTGATGGGGATCTCTCACATCTCCAATTTGCAAAAAAAAAAAAAAACAAAACAAAAAAAAAACCCCGAGCCCCACACAGAGATCACCCAGTCATAGCCTGCAACTCCAGGAGAGACTCGCAGTCCAGTTTTCAGACTCAGTTTAGTTACTTTCAGCAGATGGAACGAAAAACCCCCAATAAACACACACACACACACACACACACACAAAATCTACATGTGAAAAACTCATCCCTCATAAAATTTTAACATAGATACCAACTATTATCTATCTATCTATCTCTATCTATCTATCTATCTATCTATCTATCTCTTCATCCCTATATATATATATATATATATAGAGAGAGAGAGAGAGAGAGAGAGAGAGAGAGAGAGAGAGAGAGGTGAATCTACTCTGACTCTTAACTACTCGGGCTCTTATCTTAACCACTTCACGCAAAATATAAAAGGAAACGCTACAATGTAGAAAGTAAACTGGACTAAAGATCTCCCATCTAACAGTCCGGAACAAAGGAACCCGGACTCGAGAATGTCCCTCATTAATACCCCGCACTCATCAGTAAGCCCGGAGTAAAAGGAAGCTGATAAGAGCAGAGAAGCAGCTCGTCTGACTGAGATACCCACCACCAGGACGAGTCGACCCTCGAGGTGAAGCAGCAGGCTGCCACAGACAGATAGAAACATATTCCACCCGGCAGAGCGTTCATATTACACAGCCCGAGTCGCTTCACTCATCCGCGCGAGCTGTGGATGTGATGAAAAGGGACAGCGGTGAACTCATGTGTGTGTGTGTGTGTGTGTGTGTGTGTGTGAGAGTGAGGGCAGGTGATGCCGGTGAGTCTCCGCCTGTCCGGGGCGCGATCACCGCTGCACTGCTCTTCACCCTAAAGGCATCGTGCGCGCGCGAGTGTGTGTGTGTGTGTGTGTGTGTGTGTGGAGCGCAGGCACTGTCAGTCGGGGTGGTGAAGATTTGCGGCGGGATGGGCTCCTATCAGGCTGGAACTGGGCTCGGTGAGGGGTGGGCGCAGTCCTGCTTCAGGAATGAGGAGAAACTGCACTAAAAGCATGTGTTCGGGCTTAACAGCAGCCACAGGCTGCCTTGTGTCCAAACAGCAGAGCGGAGAGTATGTCCCACCACTATGTAGCCGATGAACATCATCCCACAAGTAAACCCTCTTCATTCTTTATAAACAGTGTTGGTAAGTATTGATACACTGCTCACTTCCACTGGAGCATCACGTCCTGTTCTCATTTTTTAAATTTTTGGCAGGACCCTTCTTACAGCTAAGATTCAAGATTTAGGGTCCTGTTCAGCGTACAAGGACATGTGCCTTGAAATTCTTACTTGAAAGCCCTTCACAGACTAACATTCAACATAAAGTGCAACAGTGGGCGAAAATAAGACCAGCATCAAGTCCAAATGGACAGTAAACACAGACCACACAGCCGTCAGGACACAGAGTGACACAATAAGTGGTGCTTCATGTCAGTGAGCGATCACTAAAGTGTCACAGTGCGATATCTACATTTACGGCATTTAGCAGACGCACCACAGAGTGGTGGTAGTGCTAGAGGTGGTATTTGAACCTGGGACCTCTTGATCCATAGGTCTGTAGATAGGTACCCTACCACTAGACCACCACCACCCTTAACACACCGATATAGCATTCAGAGGTGCAGGGACAGTGTCCGTGCACAACAGCAGTTATAGAAGTATTACAGAGGCAGTTACTACAGTATATCAGTTACAGCAAAGTGATTAATAATGACTAATAAATCATAGGAAGTGGCAGAGATCCACAGTCCACCTTATGTCCGTTTTTGATTTTTTTCTTCAGGAGTGAAAGAGGAAATGATGATTTCTAAAGTGTGTTAAATAATCTCAGCGCTTGGAGGCACAAACTGTCCTGAAAGGTTGTTGTGCGATCTGATGGTCCATAGTTTTGTGGGCAAATAAGAGAAAAGCAGGGTGATTGCAGCACGTAGTGTTCAATTTGTGTTCGTTTTTTGTGACTGAAATGATAAACCCCTAGTGGTAGGAGATTCCTCCCATTGAGTTTTTTGGCTTTGTGTTTAAATGAGGCCAATTATCCAAAATGATCAGACGTTTACATCTGGAATTTGACTAAAAACCAGAGACTCACACATACATGCACTGCTGGACTATTCATTTTTGTAATGTAATGAAAGTTTTAGCTTTTTTGTGAGTAAAGACTACAGACAACATTTGAGACATGTGCTCAATGTGCTGAAGACAGAGAAAGAGAGAGCCTTGATATGGGAGCACAGAGTGGTCATTGCCCTATTTTCAGGGCTAATAAATGGTTCAGAATTTATTCTGGGGCTCCACCGAAGACCTTGAGGTCCCTGACGGCATGTCTCTGGCTTTTACTACTCTAACCGCTGCTTCTAGTTGACCATGCCATACTGAGACCAGAACTTCACATTAGTCTTGAATCTGATTTGTATGTGGTCTTCATTGATCAGACTATTGGTTTGATGATGGAACCAAACTCATCAAAGACCATAAATGAACATCAGCACCCCCACGGAAACATTTCCACCTGGGAAACACCCAAAAGCAGTGCTGATGCTTTAACAGCATTACACCTGTTCTCTCTCCATGGAAGCATAAACCATGTCTCAGTCTACCACACAGATCCAATAAGAAATATTTTTACATTCCACTCCATTTGGCTAACTGTAAGATGTCTCAGTTCCACCTGCTCCTTTGTGTTGTGTGATTTGCAAGGCAGGTGCCAAAAATGGTTCTTTGGACGGATGCCATAGAAGAATCACTGCGTGTTCCCTGGAGGACATTCCTATACTCTGTTAAACAGAACCTTTTTTTGAAGACATGCAACTTTAAACAATTCCAAATATGAAGTAGTGTTTACAACAGATTGATATACACTGTGTGCACAATTATTATTCAGTGAGTATTTTGACCATATTCATCATTTATGCTTATATTCCAACTCCAAGCTGTATTAACTTCAATGTTAATTGGATTTAAACAGATCTGGTGATGGGGGAGGGTGTGGCCTAAGGAGATCAACACCCTATATCAAAGTGTGCATAATTATTTGGCATCTTCTTTTCCTCCGCAGACAAAATGGGCCAAAAAATAGAGATAACAGACTCCGAAAAGTCAAAAATTGTAAAAAGTCTTTCAGAGGGATGCAGCACTCTTTAAATTGCTAAGATATCAGTGCATGATCACTTTCACGGTTGTAAGTCACTATGGATAACTATGGAGCGTCTGCTAAATGCCGTAAATGTAAATGTAAATGATCACAGAACCATTTATATATTCCAGGACTGAACCAAACTGGAGCGTCCAAAAGTACAAGATGTGCTCAGAGACGTGGTCAAGGTAAGGGAGGCCTGAAAGCTGACCTTCACTGAACAAGACACATATGTTGGAACGTCAAGACCGGGCCAAGAAATCTCTCAAGACAGATTCTTCAAAGGTTTTATGAACTGATGAGAAGAGAGTGACTCTTGACGGACCAGATGGATGAGCCCGTGTCTGGATCAGTAACGGGCACAGAGCTCCACTTCCACTGAGATGCCAGCAAGCTGGAGGTGGGGTACTGGTACCAGACTGTAAAGTCTGCATCTTTCAAGAAGGCCATGATTTTTCTGCAGGATAATGTTCCATCGCATGCATGGAAGTTCTCCACTGTGTGGCAAGTAAAGGCCTCAAAGATGAAAGAATAATGAAATGGCCCTCTTCCTCACCTGACCTAAACCCTGTTGAGAACTTGTGGACCTTCTTGCACGAGGGATTTATGGTGAAGGAACACAGTCCTGCTCTCTGAACAGCATCTGGGAGGCTGTGTTTGCTGCTGCACAAAAAGTTGGTCATCAACAGATCAAGAAACTGACATGAATGGAAGGATTATGACTAAAATTGAAAAGAATGGTGGATATATTGGTGACCAATTTTTTGTTTCAATTTCAGAAATGTACATTTTTAAGTTGTTAATTATTCTCACTTTAAAAGATGGAAATAAGTGAGATGAGAAAGTTTTTGTTTTTCATTTAGTTGTGTAATAATCCTGCACACTAATTGTTGCCTAATAATTGTGCACACATGTATCCCCTGAGAATGTTCACATTCACATTCCCTTCATAAAACATTCAGGTTTCAGGGTTACTAACCTTTTGGATTGACTGGTAGCACTGGATTCGTTCCAGATTAAAATGAATCCTCAAAATACTCACTTGCCTAATAATTATGCACACAATGTAATCTCTATATTGAGCCAAGAATCATTAACAAATCTTAAATGCTCTTTTTGGGGGATTTTTCCAGACCCAGTGTCTATTATCAAACTGAAAAGCTCTGAAAATTGTTAACGTTGTTTAGCCCTGAGGCGATCTGTCCTGCTTTAACTCCCCAAAAACAGTTTTGGGACAGGGTGTTAATGGGCTGATTTGTTGGATCAGGTGTTGGGAGCAGTGAAAACACTCAAATGTCCAGGACAGTGGGACTCCAGCACCCAGGCTGGGAAACACTGACACAACTGACATGCGATAGGGGGGAAAGGGAGAGTCATCCTACCCACAGAGAGAGTAAGACCAGTAATGCTTTTTATGACTCCCTCTCACAAATGCCGGTGGTATTGCTGAGGACTGATGTCAATTTCATGATGACAGAGACCAGGTTTAGATATGTGGCTACTCAGGAGTGAGAATAAATCATGCAGTCATTATTGAAAAAGTACAGCAACATGCAAAAATACGAGCATCCTTGGACAAATAATGTTTTATTGATATTCTACAGGAAAGACATTTATGATTTTATGTTTAAAATGGACTATGTCTACCAGCAGAACTTTATTTTTATCAGTCCTTTCCAGTATATAATATTCAGCAAATAAAAAAAGAATTTTCCATTAAATTGTCTGGAAGAAATCAGCACTCGATTCCTGTGTAGACCAACCAAGGTCTGGTATTACACGTAGGTTTAATTTAAAACCCTGAATGCTCAAACTGTATTCAACAAATCTTTTACAGGTTCTGAAATTTCCTGTCTTTTCATGACATATGAACTTTGGCTTTATTCTGGTTTCTTTTCCGGAAGTCCACTTTAATGTATGAACCACAGAAGGCTCAGCAAATCTAAGAGAAACTTAAATAATTTTTCATTTTGTAAAGGGGGAGTACCAAGTCACAAATGCAACAAAAACAGAAAAGTTTAATAACATATATAAGTGCCTTTCACACTCTCAATATTGCTTAATACACCACGAGACAACAAATTTACAAAGACCAGAAAGAAAAAACAGCATCAAAGCAATGCTGAGAGTCTTCAGATGGGGCAACTTGATAGATTCAGGATTTGAATAACATTGGATACTGGTTAAGCTACGCTTCAAGTCAAACTGAAAGAAATCATTATGAAGTTAATGATTATAATTGAGGCATTCAAATGACTCATGAATCACATCATTTTCTCAGTGGTTACTAAAACTGTACTGGACCGCATAAGGCAATCAAGCAATGCAACCACATTTTTAAATAATTAGCAATACAAAAGAGAAACCTTATCTTGTCTGCAAGTATAAGAGCAGAAAGAACACAAACCAATAAAATGACATTTCAGCACCACAGACAGCAGCTTAAATGTACATTCTCTGCTACTTTCCACAAAACAAAAACAACCCAAAATTTATAAACAATGATTCTTAGCAGCCTCTACACAACCTCTAAATTCTGACTGAAGAATACAGGGTTGCTAACTTGTGGAAATTAGCTAAACAAAAAATTAAATGATCCACAACTGTAGGCATAACAAAAAGAGGTAACACTATGTATAGACTTAACAAGTCTCAAAAACAGGTATGACAAAACATATGAACATATGGCAACATATGATAAAAGAAGAAAAACACTGAAGGCAACTTTAAACATAAAGCTGAAATGACAAATACAACAATTTTCAGGGGCAACACTTAAAATGTCTCGAAAAGAGCATAAGTAGTCCTGCACCAAGCATACCTACTGCAATTTTCTTCAGGACTCTCCACTTCCTGTTGGTGTAGTTATTGGGTAGCAAAGGCTGGAAAGAGTGTTCAGTAGGATCCATCTAAAATGCAGCATCACAATTTTTTAGAAACTTCATAGAAAGATCTAATGTAAAGATATTCCCCTTTTCTGAATTCAGTCTGAAGTTTGCTCATTTAGTTTTGCACTAGAGCTACAAGGCTGCTGTAGCTTACAAGTAATGAAAGTCTGGCAAACAGAACCTTTTGGGATCAGTCGCGCTAAAGTCAAGATGAATAAAGTCTTTTCTCTGATTTTTTCCTTTTTCTTTGAATAGGAATTTCATTCTGTGTGGGATAAATGAACACATGAAACACACCAGCACATCTGCAAGACAAAATTGAAATATTAACAATTTGTCTTTAATGGTTCAAATTAGCAATTATATTCATAATGAAAAGCTGAGTATTTAAAATAAATGATTAAAATAAAGTGCTATATAAAAGCAAAAGTTGCCTTGCTATTTAGCATTTAACATATAAATTTTGGGTGTATATGTAGCCTTTGTACAACATGGATTGTAGATTACTAACACCGGCCAAAGTAAAAGGCAACCGGTCAAGTGCCAAATGCATAGTTCGGGGAAAAGAAATTCCATTAATTTTTTGGGCATTTCAAACTGCAAATCCTCATCATTATTATTTCACCACAGAAACTGCATTTTGCCTTTTCTCTGAGTTCATGATCAACCCCAATCACAATTAGCTGTACGTACATTAAGAGATCAGTCCGTAACAAGAATGTCTTAACTCCATATAGCCAGCTTCTTACTCTAACAGAATAACACAGTACCAAACAAATTTCTGCAACAACTACCACCTCAGGCTTCTTTTCTCACTGTGGTGAGATTGATGAGATCTGTAGAAATGCTCGATGTTCTTCCTGGGGAGAACTAGCAGATAAGATAAACCACACTGGCTCGCATCTCCTCTCGGCACGTTGCCAGTCTATCCACATGGCCTCCATTTGCTGTCAGATTCCGGCTTGACACAAGGGGCACCCTGATTGCCCTCTACCAGCGCCCACCCTTCATGCTCCCCTTCTCTGCAGAAGAATCTGTACTGCTCCTGAGTTATGAGCTGTGAAAGCTTCTGTTGTCAGCCTCTGTCCACAGTGGATTCTCAGTGCCGAAATAAAGCATAAAGAAATGTGGAAGTTACTGACCTTGCTGAGGAGGTCCCTGAGACAGGTCACTTCTTTCTGAAGATCTCCAATCTGAGCCACAAGCTCTGTGCAAATGGCCTGAGCTTCCTTCTTCGGATCCCATGTCAGAACGAGCTGGAAAGCCAAAATGAACATAGTAAAATTGGCCCGACAGATACATTTTGCTCTTTTCAAAAAATCAAAAACGGACATAAGGTGGACTGTGGATCTCTGCCACTTCCTATGATTTATTAGGCATTATTAATCACTTTGCTGTAACTGATATACTGTAGTAACTGCCTTGCAAAAGTTACATTTTCTAATTTAAACATCTTGGGTTTTTGTCATGAAACTACATCTTAAAAGAATCTTTAAAACGTGCTGCGTAGTAGTGAAGGAAAGTATAAGATGTTTATCAAAACTAATCAAAAACAAGTATTTTCAACCATTGGTTAGTTTCTATAGAAACACTGTGGCAAATAATTGCCTGGTTTAGGAATGCAAGACAATATCAAAACTGTCACAAACATAACTAATTAAAACAATACTGCCTGAACATGATGAATTCAGGGATATTCAACACCAAAGATGATGCTGTAAATACATGTCCACTTTGGGCAACATGATTAAAAAAAAAAAAAATCTATACAATAAGCTTCATTTTTCATAAGTTGAAACAACAAATTGAATCAGGTCATGTTTTAAAAATACTTCCAAAAACTATGAAAATAATGTTTTTAATAAAATATTTTACTCCCAATAAATAAAAAGAAAAAATTATGCACTCTTTGCAATGATGCCTGCAATTGTTAACTCATCTTGAAATGTCTATTAAAGTATTAAACATGACATAAAAAAAGCATTCATCATAAAAAAAAAACATTCCTCTGGTTATTTCCTTTTTGCTGAACCACAGTATTTACACTAAAAAGTAAGAAATAAATAAATGACATACCATGTACTTTTTTGTCAAATTGAAAAATTCTGTATTTATTGATTGGAAACATACTTCAGAAGGGCTGCGGGGGAACCTGCTGATGACATCCTGCACCGTTTCGGTCAGGTAAAAGCACTGTTGCCTCAGGCTGATCAGAAAGTTATGCAGTTCCTCGCTCCTGAAAGACAAGCAACCAACACACTCATTTTAGCATTTAGCAAACCTGACATTTTTTTAATCTTGATGTCACACCTTGTACCTTTCTAGCTGCCTCCCTTAACACATTTGGGTAAGTCTATCAAAAATGTTTCACAAAGCCTTTTACACAAGCCTTTACAAACTTTACTCTCATTAGTTTATGCAAAGCAATTATCTTATGAGGATATTTCTTCAATGATGAATGACATCAATCATTTGGTGGCAGCATTCTTGAAGCACTTCTGCCATCACTTACCATGTCAAAACCCTGTAATGGCTGACAGACGAACCCAGCGATGTCGATAAAGTTATCTTAACAGAGCATTTCCCCTAGCAGCCGTTTTCTTCTCCTAACACTCTGTCAGAGGCTGTGGTAAACACTGTCAGACTCTTTGGAGTTACTATCTCCCCCAAGACGGAGAGATGGGCTCAGAGCGTTGCTTTGTTAGTTTTTCTTTGACCAAATGAATGATAGGCTCTTGCAGGACGACTAAGTGCTGGGTAAGAGCCACCGTCCTAACAGGCACCACACGCAGATCCATCCTCTTACAGCGAGGGTACGTGTACAACGGCAAGGCAACATTCCAAAATTCCAATTATCTAAGTAAGTGTTGTTTTATGGTTTGATATCATTTTATATACTTGTTACGTTTTCCTAATCTTCCAAGTTATTTAAAAACAATATTTGAAAAAAGTATTAAATACCGTAAATTACTACACGGAAATGACTTCTCCATGCAGGTAACTTATGAGTTTGAAACGGTGAGGCACATGTTTACATACATCCCATTAGCCAGGAAACCAAACCTTACATGAGTTTCTGTGTAACTCTATATCCCTTTACTGTGTGTTTATAGACTACCTCTCAAGAGAGGATTTAAATGCAAAATTTAGTGTGTGTCCCTGTGCCCTTACTGTACGCCCTCAGGTTTGAATAAAGAAATTCACAGATTGATTAGCTTCATTAAGTAAAGACATGGCAGTTGGGCCAACCGCTCGCAGCCATCAGTCAAAACATGGGGCATGGAGAATACGCACTCACTCATTCCTCACTTTACAAATCATTACTAGAGCTTAAACCATTAGGACAGCTTTGAAGGAAAACACAGTGGAGACGCTGTTTAATCCCGCTTCAAACAATAAGAATCTGGCTTAATGCTGTGAAGGTAAAGTTCAGTTCTATGAGGACATTTTCCTGAGATTCAGGAAAGCTGCTGATTGTCTTAGATTATATACAGTTCATTACGTAGGTACAAGCAGAGAACAAGATAAAAAACAAAACAAACAAGAGCATGCTAGTTAAGATAAAAGCAATGAGTCTTACCCACTATCTATGTTATCAAGTTGTGTCAAGGTGTCCACATCTACTCTGTCAAGGTGGATCTCCTGAATAGCTTTAAGAACCTTCTTTTGATCCTCAGGGTCTCTTATGCCAATCTGTGCAGAACCAAGGCAAAAAGTAGTGGCTCATACTTGCACAGATTAAAAATCTTTTTTTAAATTTTTTTTTTTATGATAGGTAAGCTCAATTGGTGAAATGAATATTAAAATATACATACATAAACATGTTAAATATTTAAATAAATAAAAAAAAAGACGTTAAAAATAAATTTAAAAAAACAAAACATACCACACGCAATTCTGAAAATTGTTTTTAAAATGGTGTAGAGTAATCCACGATTAATTCCCAAAACACAATGAAAACATTGGGCTAACTTCAGCTTAAAAATTCAAACTCAGATGGTAGCTACGTTTTTAAAGTTCTCAAGAAACACATGAAGAATAAGATGGAAAAGCATATTGCAACATCCTTCAGAGATCTTATGATTATATAGTGGTTACCACCGCCATAACCGCAACACTCCATCAATCATTAAGCCCTCATAACAGTAGATCTTTGTACTGGATTTATCCCAGACACTTCCAAAACCACTGAACCATTGCTACTTAAGGGAAATTGATGGAATGTTATCAAGGTGTGGCATGAAAGTTTTATTTGTAAGACCACCCACATATCAGATACTCCACAGGAGAACATCTAACGTTTTGCAAAAATCCTCCATTACAACTTTTTTTTTTGATTGCACCAATTTTTTAATGTAAATCAGTGGGTTTGTTGTTGGACTACCTTTTCTAAATCCTCCTGTTCCATTGTCAACAAACAGCTCAAAGTGACGTCATTTTCCTGACGAAAGAGGGCATGGAGGGAAAAGAGGGAAAATGAAAATATTTAGAAAAAATTATTAAACAAACATACACTGATACATTTACAAGTGATACACAGTATCTATAAAAACTAAGGCATTTATCCTTATCTACAACCTTAATGATTCACTGAGAAATAGCTATCTAAAGTTATTGGTATTAACTATCACTCCATCTTATTAAAAAAAAGATCTATGCTATTTGTGTCAGGTAATGAGAAGTGTGCTTACCATCATGATATCAGAGAGGTATTCCAGGTTCAGCCCATGCAGGAGAAGTTCAATATCACAAAGCTTAGCAGAACTAAAAATAATCAGAGCAAGAAAGACAGTTTCTCCATATCAAATCCCAGCAAGTGTCATTTTAACCCCTCACCACTAGAGGGTAGAACAGACTTAGCCATAGTCTGCCTACACTAGGCGGGACTTTACCTCTTCTTTGAGGCAGAAGGAGTCTCAGTGTTTCGGCTGAGAAATTTAAACACGGTTTCTTCTTTGGATGGCACTGCATTGTTATTATTGGAATCTCCTGATGAATTAAGAATCCTAGAGATCTGACCGAAAAAAAAAGAAAAAAAAAAAAAAAAGTATTTGATTGTAGTCAACTCTCTAAATTTTACAAACAAAAACAAGGAAAAAAAACCAAAAAGCAATTTTACACATTCTAGTAGTGAAGCAAATTACTGCCACCCAAGAAACCACCAAAATCAACACGTCAGCCCTTTCATATATTACAAATGAGTAACTTTCCAAAATAAATAAATAAATGTATACTGCTATTGGAGATACTTGTATTATAAACAAAAGCTGCTAAGTTTCAGTCCAACCTGACAGATGAGCTGAAGTAAGAGCTAAGGCCAAAGGTCAAATACCTGAGGATGCTTCAGCGCTTTGGCCAGGTCAGCTGCAGTGTTCCCCGTTTTGGTTTTGATGGACTTGTCAGCTCCAAGCTGAAGCAGCTTCAGAACGGCTCCTTCATGGCCATATTGCACAGCTAACATAAGTGCCTAGTATTACAGGATATCTGGGTTATTAGAGACAATTATGCAAGAAAAGGTGTGATTCATTAACACCAAGGGCGAATCACACTTACTAAGAGTGACTAAAATATAGGCCTTTAAAATGTTTAATTAATTAAAATGATGAGAGCTATAATAAAGGAGAACTAAAATGTAAAAACACCTTTTCTGGATTTGCTTTTAAGTACAATACCAAACCTCCTTTCAGCGTATTTCCAGTTATCCACCCAGAGCTGTACCAAATTCCACTGTATACTATAATACTATTATACTATAAATAATAAAACTGTGCCAAGTTGTCCTTTTATTATTATCTTCAATCCCTAGCATGCATTTCATGGTTTAACAAAAGGTCTTATTTTACCAGCAGGCTTGGTGACGTTTATGTAACGAAATGCATTACTGGAGTTTGGCATACCGTGTGGCCATTATCATCTTGAAAGTCTAGCTCTGCTCCATGGGATACCAGCAGATTGATCACCTGACAGTAACCATCCCTGGCAGCGAGCATCAGACATGTCATGCGGGTCCTGAGTTATGACAAACAACAAATTTAGTGAATAAAGCATGTACCCCTGAAAGGCAGCCAATAGGCCCCTATATACGTGTGTGTGTGTGTCAAACATGAGTGTAAAATGTAATTTTCATTGCTCAACATTTGAAGGAATTACGGTTGTGGCTATACAATGCTATTAGAACAGTGTTCTAGTCTAACCTAAAATAAACAAGGAAACTGAACAAAACAAAAAACGACAATAAAAAAAATAATTTTGCTGAAAACACATTGATCAAAATTAAAAAACAGCAATGACAGTAGCATGAAGATCACTAGTAAACTTTAAAGGTTACAACCGTCAAAATGTAATAGAAAGTGTACAGGCCATGGCTTTGAAAGACTTCAGCACATCTCTGGCCACAGGACACCCCTAGTCTCTCACACAGCTCGTGTGCTTTTGGTCCACTCTTCTTGCACTCCTCCACATTCAGCGACTATAGTGGGTTTCTTAGCCATAATTTTGTCACCAAAGGAGAGCTTTTCCAGAGGTTTTCTATTAGGTTTAGATCAGGACTCTGGGCTGGCCATTTCATAATGTCAATGTTTTCAGTTTCAAGGAACGGTTTTACCCGTTTTGCTGTGTGACTAGGCATTGTCCTGCTTGAAGATTGCTGGCTGATTGGGTGATGAACGCAAGGAAGGAACTGCATGTCAAATAAGGTTCTGAAAAACATTTGCATTCACTCTGCCATGTAACTGTACAAGAGGCCCAACTCCTGCTGTAGAATACATTTCCCAAACCATGACACTTCCACCTCCACCTTTCACTAACTTCATAACACGGGGTTCAATCTTTCCCCAGTTTGATGAAGAACGTTTTTTCAACAGACCCAAATTAATTCAACTTGCTTTCATCACTAAAGTGAACTTTGGACTTGTACTCTGTCTACACAACATACTCCTCAGATTCTTCCTGCTTTTGAGAGGTTCGGTCGCTGCAGAGTAGACTGCCAGTCCAAATGCTCTTAAAGGTTGAGACACGGTATGACGAGACAGATCTTGCATTTGTCTGTTGTGGACAACCAGCCTTCTTGGGGGACTTGAATGAGTTGGTAACGGTGCAATATTCTAGAAATCAGATTTGGAATGACCAACTTCTCCTGCTATGGCTGAAAAGGTCATCCCTTTTGCCTTCATCTGAACAATTTGCTGCCGGAGGGTTGAAGTCACTTTAGAACGTTTGCAAAAGTCATTGATATCTGGAAAGTTAGACTGCCAGTTAAATAGGGTTTTTCAGATAAATAAGGAAATTAGCACCAGCTGCCAGATTAACAGCAACAACTGGGAGGTATCTGAAAGTGTTTTCTAATTTTGACTTTTTCAAATCTCATTTAAGTTTCTCGTGACACGTGGTAAAAATACTGTTCTTTTACTCCTGCTTGGATCATTTCCAAATTGGACTACATAGTGACCTTGACATTTTGGAAATTCTAGGTTGTTCTCTAATTTTGATCTCCTGTGTGTGAGGTTTTCTTTTTGTTGTTGTTTGGCTTCACTTTGAATTGTGATGTTTGTTCCTACAGAGCACATGTTGCTTTCTTCAGCTTAGTACTGGAACTGCATTGCTCACAAAAATGAAAAGTGCTGTAACCATCCAGCAGATTCTGGGGGAAGTGGAAAACTGTGTATATTAATCTTTGTTGCCAATCACTCCTATAAGTGCTCCTTCTTAAAAGAGCTCCATTCCCATTGGTCACAATTTAAATCCAAGCTCACCAGTGAATGCTTGATATTTGAAGATCAAATGAAACGAAATCAAATCAAATGATTTGGGGGGAAAAAACAAAACAAAAAACACTTAAATTACCTTAAAGAAGATTAAATAATGAGCATATTCACTAATTGACAATCACACATTACCTGATTTAGACCACCTGTTTAATATCCGGTAGGTTCCTTCTGTGCCATCAAGAAAGTCATGAGCCATACATATATAGAACTAAACCTCTGAAGAGCTTCTCTATATAGAAAGAAAAAAAAACAAAAAAAAAACATGCACTGCAAGGTGAAATTCAGACAGGCGTTAAGACAGCTAGAAAGGTACCTTATGTGACATCTGGCCTGAAGACGGAGGACAGGGAAACCTGGTGGTGGAACCCTTAAGTCCTGGAGTGTACACAGAAGAAGAGGCAGTCGAAGAAGAAGTGGGATAGATAGACAGGAGTACAAAGAGATGAAGTGCAAAGAAAGTGGCGAAGGCTAAAGATAAGGTATTTGGTCAATTGTATGAGAGTTTGGACAGTAAGGAGGGAGAAAAGGACCTTTACCGATTGGCTAGACAGAGACAAAGCTGGGAAAGATGTGCAGCAGGTCAGGGTAATCAAGGACTGAAATGGAACGGTACTCACAAGCGAACAGAACGTGTGGAGAAAATTAAAAGAAAACTTTGAGGGGCTGATGAATGAAGAGAACAAGTGAGACAGAAGATCAGATGATGTGAGGATGGTGAACCAGGAAAGTGCAGTGTATCATCAAGATGAAAGTAAGGGTAGCGATGAAGAGGATGAAGAATGGAAAGGCTGTTGGTCGAGATGACAAACCGGTGGAAGCATGAAGGTGTTAAGGAGAGATGGCAGTTGAGTTTCTGAACAGATTGTTTAACAGAATCTTGGAAAGTGAGAGGATGCCTGAGGAGAAGAGTGTGCTGGTACTGATTTTCAAGAATAAGGGTGATGCACAGAGCTGTAGTAACTATAGAGGGCTGATCAGCATGAAGTTATGGGAAAGAGTAGTGGAAGCTAGGCTAAGAGGTGATGATTAGTGAGCAGCAGTATGGTTTCATGCTGAGAAAGAGCACCACAGATGCAATGTTTGCCCTGATGGTATCAATGGAGAAGGTCAGAAGGTGCTGCATTGTGCATATGACTGGGTGCCTAGTGAGGAGCTGTGGTTTTTTATGAGGAAGAAAGGAGTGGCAGAGAAGTATGTCAGATAGGACATGTATGAGAGCAGTGTGACAGTCATGAGGTCTGCAAAAGGACTAACATGCATTTAAAGTAGAGGTTAAATTACATCAAGGATCAGTACTGACCCCTTTATCGTTTGCAATGCCGATGTACAGGTTGATGGACAAGGCTGGTCAGGAGTCCCATGGACTACGATTTATGCTGATGATGGTGATCTGTAGCGAGAGTAGGGAGCAGCTTGAGAGAAGGAGATATGTTCTAGAGAGGAATGAAAGTGAGTAGGACAAAGACAGAACACATGAGTGTGAATGAAAGGGAGGAAAGTGGAGTGGTTAGCAGGCAGTAGAGGAAATAAAATAATTTAAATACTTAGGATCAACAGTTCAGAGAAAAGTGTGGAAGAGAGGTGAAGAAGAGAGTGCAAGCAGGTTGGAATGGGTTGAGAAGTATGAGACAGATACCAGGGAGAAAGCAAGGGAATTTACAAGTTCACAGGATGGTAGTGAGACCAGCTATACTATACAGGTTGGAGACAGTGGTGCTGACAAAAAGACAGGAGGCAGAATGCAAATGCTAAGATACTGGGTGTAACAAAGATAGATATGCTTCAAAATTAGTATATTAGAGGGACAGTTGAGGTTAGAGATTTTGGAGACAAAGTTAGAGAAGCAAGGTTGCATTGGTTTGGACATGTAGAGGAGAGATAAGCATCCATTTGGGAGAAGGACGTTGAAGATGGAGCTGCCTGGCAGGAGGAAAAGAGAAGGTATATGGATGCAGGTGGTCAGTCTGAATGAGGAAGATGCAGAGGGCCATAACAAATGGAAACAGATGATCCACTGTGGTGACTCCTAAAGGGGAGCACCCAAAAGAAGAATGTAGCCAAATGAAGTATGCACACACACAGCTGTCTACATAATGCGTCACCAGATCAGGGCATATTCTTCCAGTCTACCATGGTCCAGTTGTGATGACCACTTGCTCAAGTTATTGGTAAGAGGCAGCAATGACCTGGTGTTTAAGGATTAGGCCCCAAGACTGGAAGATTGTGGGTTCAAATACAACATCAGTAGGTTACCCTGAGGTACAGAGTAAGTTTCTGTCCCCATCACTGCTCCCCTGGATGTGACTTTCCACTGCTGCATGATGTGTGTATTGGTTAAATGCAGAGGATACATTTTGTTGTGCTTCACAAAGTGCTGTGCTGCTCATAGGGATAGATGTGCAAATAATGACAAAGTCACTTTCACTTTGGTGGACATGGACACTCATCACATCAGCATGTTCGGACACCTTTCTCTCACAGCAAGCACAAACGTTTTCATCAATTTGTGCTACAGAAGCTCTTCCATGGGATCAGGCCAGATGGACTAACCTTCAATCAGCATGCCTCAATCACCTTTGGGGCCTCATGTCGCTGGTTCACTGGTTGCCTTCCTTGGATCACTTATAGTAAGTCCTAACTAGGGCTACACATTATATCTTCTGTTAATCGTTACTGCAATATCGGACTTTGCAACACTGAAATTGCAGAAGGCTGTAATATACAAATAAGCCTTTAAACAATCAGTTTTTGGCAGTGTTTATGTAAACCAGGGTGTTTTAATCCAAAGCCCACATTAACCAATTTTCTTCAGTTTCAACTTGTTTAATGACACGGTGTAAAAATAAATAAAAAATAAAATAAGTACAGTGCAATCTTGAGCCACCCCTCATTTCTATTTCTAAGGAATCAACCTTGTTGGTTCAAAAATAGTAGTGTGTGTGTGAAACTTTTTTTTTGGCATAAGAGCAGATTAAATGAAAAGGGGGGGGGGGTGTATTTCAAGTGTATTTAATCAATACACTTGATTAAAAGGGGTTTCAAGCACTCAGGATTCAGCAACTGCCGTAACACTAATATTTTCCAGCCCTAGTACGATCCACTGAGTACCACAAAACCCCCACAAGACCTGCTGTTGGAAATTCCCTCACCCAGTCAGCAAGCCAGCACAATTTGGCCTTTCTCAAAGTTGCTCAGATTCTTATGCTTACTCATGTTTCTGCTTCCAACACATCAACTTCAAGAATTGACTGTTCAATTGCTTCCTAATATTATCCCACGTTTTGACAGGTGCAACAAGATTAATGTCATTGACTTTACCCGTCAGTAGTTTCTGTGGCTGATCGATGTACACATGGACCAAAAACTGCTTTACGCTTCCCTTAGAACCTTGAGTTCAATCATTGGGAAACTATGCAGGAACTCTTTGCCTCAATGCCTGTGTGGCCACTAAAGTGATGGTCTGATTAATATTTACAGGAATACAGCAAAATACGAGAACCTCTCAAACATTGCACAGTAGGGTGAGGCCTGTCTATGCGTGATGCAGCCTAGGTCTGTGGGAATGTCCAAGTCATTCATCACACTAATGGACATTTCCCCAGAGAACAACTGGGCTCTGTCATGTACAGGTGAGGGATGCCACCATCATTTCTCAGCATGACACTATCTTGCAGGCAGACATGCACTTCCTCTTCAGTGATGAATGTGTAATGGTTTCAGTGCATCTTTCCCAGGCTGTACAATTATCAGGAAGTTTGCTGAATAAACACCTTAGACAGGTTGGTTACTGTACTGAGATTATACTTCCCTTTGGCAAAGTAAGCACAGGGTAATATCATTAAATTGGTTCGTCTTTCCACTAATATCCAATAAAAATCAGATGCATTTGATTCCCCATTAATGAATTAACCACAGCGTCCACCTGCCAATCATTATTCTGTTCAGCACTCATCATAAATCAATGACTCGCTAGTTCAATTAGGAGGAAAAACTCCAAACTCGGCAAGCATACCAGTTCAAAAAAATTGATCACAATTAAATGAACAGCAACAGCTCTGCTTCCTTAAAGTCACTTTTGCTTTCCTCATTTTTGACAGTGCAGACTTTATAAATAGTGCAGGCATAAACATGGTTGGCATTATAAAGGGTGCTACTGCAGTTGTACAGATGCCAAAAGGGCTGTATGGGATATATACCATTATCTCCACTATTATCCAGCCACATTCTCACCAAGCTGAGAGAACAAATGCCCCTAAATGTATTGAAATTAGGTAACATGTTTAGGTACATATGTATTTAAATTAGGTACATATGTATTTAAAACAATTCTGTAATCACCAAATATGCCAAATTGAAAAATTGTAATATTTGTGCATGAGCAAAATTAAATGTTATCTTCTGAACTTTGACTTTGAGTTACTAAGAACTTCCTGGAGCTGCTAAACACATGCCCTTCCCTCTACAGAGAAACAATATGCGAGTAGTAGCAGCATGACCTTGCATTTAAAGCAATACTCAGTCTAAAGATAAGACAGGATGAAAAAAAGCATTTTTTGACCCACAGCAAAATATACATGCTCACAATAGAAGTTAACAGCAGAATAAATGAAAATATATTCATCCCAAGACAGTGTTTTCCCAATGGGAGCACAGCAATGTGGAATAAATGCACAGTAGCCTTTTAAATTACAGGATGTACCTCCAAGAAATCTCCCCAGTAACTTGTCATGACTAGTCTAACAACTTGTAAAAGCTTGGAATTCAATGGACTTGAAGCTATTACAAAAGCCACAAGCTCTTTCAGGTACATTCTTAGGTGTGTTTGGTATTAAAACCCCAGGATACTGTGATTAAAAACCAAATAAGCTTAGATTACACAAAAAGAACCCCAAAGTAACAGAAAATTGTTTACAAATCAATAAACATACAACTGTAGAACATTTGAGTTGTTGTGTAGGACTGCTAGCTACTTTAAGGTCTACTTTAAAAATAGAGCAAAATGTACTGTCAGTAAAACACTTAACATCCGGTAGATCATAAACACTTTTTAAAAGGAACGGAATATAGGTTGAAACTTGTGACCCAGAAAAAACACTGTTCTACAAAAACATTAAACTAAGAAACCACACAGACATTTCCCTAATAATTTAATGACCTAATAACACCCCATAAAATGCAAAGTAGTTTTACAATGACCATTACTAGTGGTTCCTGGAACTATCTAACTGGCAGGTTTCAACACAAACATGACTCAAGCAGGAAAGGAACCACCAGGTAACAAATACAAGGCACTTGACAAAGTACAATTCCACTACAGCAAAATTATACACATAATCTGCAGGTCACAATGAATATTTAATATGTGAGAAGAACAGGTATATTACTAGATACAGAATCAAGGACAGAGGGTACTGTTTGGACACAGTGCAAGGCTCCAGTCATCTAAACCTCTGTAGGCTGTGATCTCTGTCTCATGCTTGCATCAAATCCAGGCCTAGCAGCATTTGGCAAAAATATCCTACAGGAACTAATGCAAGCATGCAAAATGTCAACACTGTTGCAAGAACACTGCATTTTGTTTACCAGACTTGTTACAGAAATCCAGCTGCTGCAAAAATGCCAGACAAGTGCATGGTCTTCAGAAGGCTGGGAGAGGGGCAGTGTTTGACAACACCTATCACTTGCCCACTTCCCTCTGGATCTTGTTACCATTCTTCAAATATTTTGTCTGGACAGGATACAATCGCTTTCTTACCAGTCAATTGAGAAACATGCTTGTTGACACTGGGTCATGTGCACAACTTTGGAAGCAGATGATAAGCAGCTGGGGGCTGGCCTGAAATGTGCTTACTGTCCCTGGGTGCAATAGAAGCACACCATCACAACCTGATTCCCACATTACCGAACTTTGCAAGGCCTGGATGTATTTTCACTACATTTCACATTAGTGGTCTACATTAATAAGGTGTCACACTTCTCTGTGGTAAACCCTTATCAACCCCTTTTGGCAAAATTCAATTTAGAGAACCATGTTTACAAGCACGTGTATTTTACCTGCTGTATACGTTTGGGTCAGCATTGCGACTCAGCAGTAGAGCTACACATTTGGCAATTTTCTCCTCAGTGGCAGAGTTCGCGGTGCATGCAGCCATCAGCACAGTGTAATGGTCTGAGAACAAGGAAAGGGAGGAGAAAACACAAGCTTGTTAAAGAGCCTATATCATGTTAACACAAAAAACAACAGATAATTTGCATATATCTCTGTCAGCTCAATAATTAAATCAGCCTGTTTAATTATGAGCAGTGAAGATGTACACCTGCATAAATGTTGAGTGAATAACTTAGGAAATATAAATTAAGAAAAATGTGAGTATAGGCCCAGTAACTGTGCCAAAAATCAACCAAAGAGAAACTTAGATCTCCAACTGTGTGTATTATATGTACTATAATTACACATGCAATCCTCACTAAAAATATTGAAAAATCAATTAATTTAAATCTAAACATAGAAATTAGATTTTATTTCCTGGTATTGATACCTAGATGTGTTAAACTGCAAAGAACTCAGCACCTTTTGTGTATGACCACCCAGTATTTTAAGCAGGCTGAAGTGCTGGAACATGAGAGGCTAACAGGTTTGGTTATTCAGTTGTGTCCTGTTAGACTGATTGTCTACAGTTTAAACAGAGGTTGATATCTAACCTCAGCTTAAGTTGGAATTTTACCTGTGTAGGCTGCATTAGTAGTTAAAACGTTGAAAAAATTAAACCAACATGATGACCAATGAGCAAAGCAGGCCATTTTGAAGCTGTGAGATCTATCAGAAATCCTGAAGATGTCAGGCAAGGAAAACAACAACAGCTGATGAGAGACAAACTGTGAAAGTGGTAAATAAAACCCCCAAAACAACATTTTGTTTCATCTGTGGTGTTACAGTTAACTGTTCAAAGAAGACTACGAGTAGAAATATAGAGCCCGTACAATCAGATGCAAACCATTCATCAGCAGAAAGAATCAGAAAATTAGGAAAATAAGTTAAGAAACTTTACTTTATAAGAGAGACACAAAGTTATCTCTGCCAAAGTGATAGAAAGGCCAATGTGTAGAAAAGAAAGGATATAATCATGATTTAAAACATACAAGCTCATCTGTGAAGCACAGTGGAGATAGCGCCTCTGGAATCATCTCGGGTATCTTTATACATTTTACACATTATGTCACTGTAAGTGGTCGCAGCAGAATGTAATCGACAGAAACGTCCTCCAATTTATATCGAAGTGAATATGGAGGGTTATGGTTGAACTTTATCATATAGCAAAACAATGATCCCAAACACACTGTGAGCTTAACAAAGGACTTCACCAGGTTGGAAACTGAAAAGTCAGGCCAACTCAAATCACCAGATCTCAAACCATTTGAACGTGCATTTAATTTCCTGAAAAGGAGACTGGAGAGAGAAACTCCTTTCACAAACAAATTTTTCTTTGTCATTTTACAAATCAAGATCATATCTCATTGCATTTCCACCTTTTGATCTCAAAACCAAAACAGCCTTCAGTGCATAGCAAAACCAAATATATTGGCCTTACTGTTCCAATTCTTGTGGAGGGAACTGTAAACATTCAGCATAAAATATGATACCATTTAGGATGGAATGATTGGAGGAAAACAGGAAATTGCGAATTTTCTAACCAGTATTAGATTCAAATGGGGATTTTCTATATATTTCACTCTTGGCTTTTTTGGCAAAGCAAAAAAAATATTCATATTTTTCAGATTTTAAGCAAATGTAAAAACACAAAGCTATGCATAATTATCTGTTTTTATAAATTTCCTCAATTCACATTTTTTTTTCACACTGCAATATAAATACAAAATGAATGGTTCACCCCTAATATCACGGTGAAACTACACAGCCACACAAACACTTTTCCTTTATTCCTCACAATGCCGTTTACAGTACAGATCCCACTTTCACATTCCAGCAGGTTCCCTTTACAGTAAGATCCAATTACCCAATGTTTAATGTCTGGCCACGTGTCTCCATATGGTGATTCAGATGTTGTGTTGTTGTGTTGAGACCCGGTTGTGTTGTAGACTGTGTTTATTTGCTTTGATTAGAGGTGGGTTTAGACTACAGGAGCACTGCTGGTTAAGGGTAGGATGCAGACTCAGTCTGGTTGCGTCTGCGGTGAGGCAAGAAAATAAATAAAGAGCCGGTGTTGGGCCAACGCAATGACGCCAGCATCACGCTCTGTGTACTGGCATTATCAATCACTTCAGCATTCTTCTCCCTCTAAGCGGAACACGGGCTAGAAGCTAGGAAGCAATGGCTGCTTTCACATTTAATCATTTCCTTCCAAAGCCTGCAGCTCTATGCAGACTCTCAACACCACCACCCCCCCTCAAAAATTCCACACACACACACACACACACACACACACACACACACACACACACACAGAACATGATGGGACTTGATGGATTACTTCACTCACTCTACCCCAACATCCTATTTCAAAAGTGACCTCCAGATGCATTTAATTTTTAAGCGAAACAGAAACGTGACGTGTAAACTGAAAACACACCAGTGTATTAATCGCATGTTTTCAATAGTTCTGTTTCTGCGTCACAGCCATTAAGTAATTTCAGATGAAGCACATTGAAGACAGAGCTGCTTGATTGCCATCTTTTTCTAAAACATGGACTAAAATGAAAAGAACATGCACACACCTCCTTCAGCATACAATCCATTAATGAAAAGAAATCCCTCTTCATAAAGGATTAAGACCAGCGGTGCACTTTTGACTTGATATCGCAGGGTTCCTTTCTCGTGGCTGTTTGAAAAACCCCATTATTTCCAACAACTCCAGAGAAAAGACTGGAGTCACAGGAAGGTCATATGGTACAGTACCAAAGCTCTCGTTTTCATACCTGTACCTCTTGACAGCTTAAACAATTAAGCTCATAATTCTGTAAATTTGGTGAATTAAAGGGTAGATTTTTTTGGAAGATGCATTTTAGTTAGTAAACTGGCTTCATACTTGATTAATGAAGCCATTAAAGCATATTTCAGGTCATAAGTGCTGTTACTGAAAGGAATAGGCACTGGTCCTTTTGTAGTTAACAGTTTTTCTGAAATACAAAGAAAAGTATCAAATATTTTTCCTTTTATGTCTTCCTTGAATATTCTTCTTTTCTAATTTATAAACTGGCCTTTCAGGATAATTAACAAGATCATATTTTAGTCTGAATTTGCCAATTCAATTTTATAACCTTACTGAGTTTGCACTGCTGATGGTCCTTAATGTCCTGTAATCACATCCAACAGCACCACAATGCTTTAAAAATTTAAAGGTTTAGTGACAAATGCTGCTTGCAAAAGAACTCATCTACAAAGACAAACATGGAGGAGGTCTTACCTCTGCTGAAATTTGCACTTGCACCGCGATCCAGCAGCAGCTGGGCCAAATCATGGTGGGCCACATGGACAGCGCACATGAGCGGAGTCCATCCAAAGCCCAGCCGTGTCTCTACATCTATTCCTGACAAGGGATGTTAAATCACTGTTAAATAATTTTGTTAAATCACTGGCAGGGTTGCAGGTAATCGTTTCAACAAAGCAGAGCCACACCTAGTACGGCTTATTAAAATTGTCTCCATAATCAAGAAGTTGAGCTTGAAATGAAATAAAAACCTGGAACAGTTCTGGTCCCTTTTGGATAAAACTTTCATAAACCCAAAGTTAGAGTCCTTTCAAACCCTAATACTCACATTAGGTATGGTCTTATTCAGTACCCTTGGGTTTGTGGAAGGAGCTTTATTTTTGTAAATATATATATTTATATATAAAAAATTTTTTAAAAACTTTATTTCCAATAAAAGAAAAAAAAAAAGACCAAAAAAATGATCAAGTTGCACTGAGCTATTTTTGGCATCAGGCAATATTTTCCAAAACTAGGCTTAATCCCACAAAACTAACATCAAGGTAATGTATCACTGAAAAGCCTTTTTAGAAGAATGAAGTCTATTGTGGGTCCAGGAAAGTGTTCAAAGATATGTAAAAATTTCCTTATCCAACATTTCCTCTAAAATCAATGACATTGTTGATTTTATAATACAATGATTTCCCTGTTTTGTCACGTTGCAATGACAACTTCTACAACTTCTCCCAATAGCTTTCCAGAAAGGCTTATCCCTAGATATATGGCACTGCTGTGATGATTTGATTGCATTCAGATACAAGAGCGTGTGTGAGCTCAAGTACTGATTAGTTCTGTATCACAAATGCTATTGAAACTGATTCCCAAAGTAATGAATGGAGATCTTTCACTCCGGAGTACACAGTTCATCAGGTCAGTTTGGGAAAGTTGTTTAGCCCTATAGCTAACACAAGAGCTTTTAGTGAGCTGGAGCTGATGTTTAAACCTTTCAAAGCAGCTCTTCAGAATTTGCTTATTAAAAGGGGTGTGTGGATACTTTAAAGTCTACAGTGTAATATACAAAACTCTCAACACCAACCACTGTCCAGAAGTTGCTGCACTGTATCAACATCCCCTACAGTGATGGATTTCTTCAAAACACTAATGTTGTCATCCCCAGGCAAAGTCAACACTGACACCTGTGAACAGAGGGCAAATATTGTTTAGTACACTTTCTAAAGTTTTAAGGGGCAAACAGAGCGAGTGGCGCACTCAGTTCTAGAGCTGCCCGATTATGGCAAAAACCGGTCACGATTATTTTGGTGAATATTGACGATAATATTGATAATTAACCCGAACACTCACTGACTTACAAATACGCATTTTTTTCTTTTTAAAATTGTCTATTTAAACAGCTTTTGTTGAAACTTTAAATGGAAAATAAATAAATAAATCTATGTACACACACACTTTTTTATTATTTCAATAAATTACATGAAAATATGTAGAACACGCACTGTTAAAGGATGAAATCCTGTCTCTTAAGGGTTTTTTCCACCAGCCTGTTCACAGTTCACCTCTCTTTATAAAATAAATAAAAACCCTTCTGAGCTTTTCTCCAACAAGCATGTTCAGTTGATGAATTTATTTTGATAATCTCTGGATGTCAAAACCGGTGACCGAGTCGGCCGAGAGCAAACTAGAGATGAATAATGCTGTAATTAAATCATCTATTTATACTGAAGATATTCCCAGCTGGCTGTGGGCCGGACATATGCGGAGGACCTTTAGAAATAAAAGCTTCAGCACATCACTTGTTTCTGACCCTCCTGAGGAGGCCTGGCAGTGGACTGCGAGTTTTAAATGAGTGAATGCTTCCAGCTCAATAATTACATAATTAAAAAGTGGCTTCTGAACAGTTAAAACCCCCAATATTTTGACTGGGATCCACTGGTGGAAATGGTTTTATTTCTCTGGTGGCTGTGCGGGAATGGTGACCAACCCGCTAGACAATGAAATAGGTGCTGGGTCCCGTACGAACACTGTAATGGTACCCGACCTCCGGAGCGGGACTCTTGGTAAAAGCGGAATATCCGAGGTCCCAGTCATCACTGCTCCCGTCACTCTCATCACCCGCTGCGAAGCCGCGATGCGCACTCCTCCGCCCCAACATCCTCCTCTCTCTGCAGGAGGAAGAGCTCCCTCACCTGCACAGATGACCCAGATCACCGAGTCGCGTTCACGCGCGCTCAGAGTGAAATTTAAAGCGGCTGCAGATACACCAGCGTTCGGAAGTTCAGAAAAACAGAAAACCTGCGCCACTATCCGCTGCTGTAATATCAGCGGCCAGTGTGCTGTCAAATCGGGGCTGTTTTGAGGTGGATTTGAGTGAATTTATCACACGTTTAAATGATGTACATGAGTCGATACTAACTTCAGCCGTTTCTGGAGCGCCTTCCTGTTCCGCGCTGCCTTCACGTGCTCTGGGAATTGCGGTCAATTTGAGTTGTCGACTCGGAAGCTGCATACAAACACACACCCAAGTTTTAATGTTGCAGTGGGGAAACTCGGAGATAACTCTAATATCCGTGTTAGGTTGACGTTTAACTTTCTGAACAAGATTAGGAACGGTTCAGAAGCGGCACCTTGTTTTAACACTGCAGCTGCCGAGCCCTACTGCTCGTGTTGATTACAGAATCTGCACCAACAGCGCCATCGATCAGCGATCACAGAAGACGCGCCGCTTCGCTTGTGTGGTTTAAAGTAGTGAATGTTCAACTTTAACAACACAAATACACTTCAGCAAGACGGGACCCGTTCTCATCTCCGCCGTAACGAAAGGTTGAAGGTCAAACCCAACGAGTGAATCAGAATGATCTGAGTTTCCCGGGAATAAGGACCAGAAGAGCAGCTCGTGTGCAATTCCACACCCTGCGTTTACTGTAACGTGGGGAGCGCGTGAAGGCTGCACGGGGGGTCTGAGAACGTGCTAGGCCTTTGAAAACATTTCAGTCGTTTTAGGTGTGTTTCCCATAAATAAAGAAATTAAACATATAAAACAAATGAGCCCTTCTGAGACTCCCGCAGTGTTGGAGGTTTACCTGTACCGAGCGGAAGTGTTCAAGGTTATGCTGCAGGGTGATACAGATTGAGCATATAGACATTCACAGAGCTGGGATTCGCGCCGAGCTCATGTTGCCCGGGTTACATAAGCAGGCGTGAAAAGGCCTAAAACGGCAATACTTTACATTTATATTTATCAGCACTGAATATGGATTAAATTATAACTGAACCTCGCTTCGTTGGCTGTGGGTTTTTTGAGCACATTTGCTCTATATGTGAAAGAGGAAAACCTGACACACCCAATCAGAAAACACTTCCTGAAGCGGGTCCTTCCGGTGTCGCACTGCGCATGCGCTCATTGCCATTTTCTATTAAGGCCGAATATTGTTTACCTGGCTTAATACATTTATTAATCTTTATTAAGTCAAATTAAATACAAAAATAATTACCAAAAGCAGTTATAATGCACTGTGCTGGTTTTCTGTGTAAATGGGGCAGCGGAGGACTAGTGGTTAGGGAGTTGCCCCAGAATGGAAGATTGTGGGTTTGATTCCCTCACCAGTGGGTTGCCCTGAGGAACCCTTGAGCAAGGAACCATGCCTATCACTGCTCCCCGGGCAATAGCTGCCCCCTGCTGCACATGTGTGTATGGGTGAAACGCAGAGGTTGAATTTTGTTGTGTTGTGCTGCGTTTCACAATGACGGGTAGTCACTTTCACTTAATTAAAGCAATACAATTGTTTATTTGCTGATTTCAAGCATTATTATTTATACAACTATGCTTGAAATCAAGGTGGTACCCTGGGCTTGGGCAACGGGAGGAATGGTCAGGTCTGATCATCTGTCCACCTCACCACCCCACACAGATATCTACCAATACAATAAACAAACCTGATGGAAGATTTGCCCAAGCCCAGGGTACCACCTTGATTTCAAGCATTATTATTTATACAACTATGCTTGAAATCAAGGTGGTACCCTGGGCTTGGGCAAATCTTCCATCATGTTTATTGTATTGGTAGATATCGGTGTGGGGTGGTGAGGTGGACAGATGGTCAGAACTGACCATTCCTCCTGTTACATTTCTGTTCATATGAAACGCAACCCATTCCATAAAGTTTTAAAAACAAAATGTTTTCTTCGAATATTTGACTAAAACATCTTATTGTAATATGTCTCCTGGGTTGCAATGGCATTATCATGCACCAGGGAAGCATTGCTTGCCTTTAACCAGTAATTTCCCCTTCTACCACCTCCCCATCATCGAGCAAATTGCTGAGCTAACTCAGAAATATGTCTCAGTGTGGAGGAATAATGTGACCCATTCATGTTGGGGTTAAACCTTCACCTGTCAGTTTTTAACTTGTCTGTTAGTATTTAATGCTGACTGTGTTTCAAGATGATATAGTAGAGTTAGATTACCTGGAACAGCTCTGTTTTACACAGATATTTAAGGTTGAGCTTTCAAAATCTAGCCAAACATCAATAAAGACCTTCACTGAACGACAGAGAAACATTGAAGAAGACCCAGTGTCACTGACCTTCAGGTGACCTCTTTCCCACACAAAGCTGCATTTACACATTTTATATCTTCCCAGTGGCTGTAGTTTAAAAGCAGAAAGTATTTCTTACATTTGAAGAGTATTTTATATCTCCAGTTTAAATAAATCATTCACAAAAAAAACAAGAATTCATATGGTTTTCCCCAAACTCCAAATTTGCTTTTAGTTTTGCACTTGGGTTGTTGGATTATTGTAGCTAACAACACTCGGAAGTCTGTGACACCCCAAGTCTTTCATATTAAGGGAGTAATATCCTGTAATATAATCCACATTGCTCAGATGCGAGACTGAAGAAGCACACTTGAGGCAGCAGTCGTGCTTTTGGGCTCTGATTTGTGATCTCAGTCAGGAGAAAACTGCATCATTTCATTATACTCTGAATTTTTCTTTTATGTTACTGTCACATGAGAGGCATTTTTTGTATTTAAGTGGCCAACTAAGGTCATGTCGCAGGGGGTCTTAAGTTAAGCAGGAGCTTTATTATGAGCTTTATTACATTATATTATCCATCCATCCATTTTCTGCCGCTTGTCCCAAACGGGGTTGCGGGGGAGTGCTGGCGTCCAACCCAGCGCACACAGGGCAAGGACGGGGGACGCACCCTGGACAGGTCGCCAGCCCATCGCAGGGAACATTATATTATATATTATAATAAATGTACTTTCATTTGTTAAAACACCCAAATGTTTATTATTTGTGATTTTATCCATTTTACCTCCTGTAGTTCTATTCTGTTCGGTCTGATTCCTGCTGGGGCAACCTGGAGTTTGCATTTTGTCCCCTCTGGTTTTCCCCCACAGTCCAAAGTCATCCACGTCAGGTGAACTGCAGATGTTAAATTGCCCTCTTGATGTGGCTGTGTGTATGTGTATGAACTGGTGACCAGTCCAGGGTGTTTCTCTGCTTTTGGCCTCTCACAAATTTACCCTCTCTTATTGATGTGCAGGATGAGATTGGACATCTTTATTCTCAGATAATTCTACCCTCTCCATCCATCCCTGCCTGTTTTCCTTGTGGTTAGCCACAGCCTAATGGCTAGAGAAGAAGGCCTACAGCCAGAGTTACTGGTTCAGTCGCCTGGACCAGCAGGAAAAATGTGGGTCAGTGCAGGGTGGTCAGTGCTTTCCCACTCATGTATCAGGGGCTGAAGTGCCCTTGGGCAAGACCAAACCAATTCACTGCTCACTGTTACCATATGTGCAAGCAGAGAATTTCACCATGGAAAAGAATGTGCTTTTTAGGGTCATAGTAACCACCCTCTTTTCCTCCCAAACAGTTCGAAATGTCCCTTAAACTTCAGCTGAGGGTGGAGTCATCTGAACCAAGCAGGGTCTCTTTACTCCACTTGTTTATACTGATGAATTTTTATGGATTTGTTTCTTTCTCTGAAAGCATGTGCCTACTAAAAGCACGTAAAAACGGATTCCTCAGTGTCAACAACACAGTGAAATGACTGGCAGCACGTCAGTCAATATTTAAGGCTGTGATCAGTGCTGAGGAAATTCCAGGAGAGATCCCACCTGAAATCAGGTTGGATTTAAAGGCATTTCATATAGAAGTGAACAGGATTGTTGTTATACATATTTTTTTGCTGGAACTGAGCAAGAACACTCAACAACAAAGTTGTTTTCATGTGACTGTGAGTATGATCCTAAATTTCATTATGGCTCTCGAGCGCATCAGCAACAAGCAGTTCAAAATAATTCATTCAGGCTGCGCAGTACCAGCATAACCTTAGACTAACTCATACACACACGCTTGCACAATAAGCACACCAAGCATTCTGTACCTGTCCAAGCACGTCACTGATGGACCAACTCGTAAAGACTTATGTTTGTATGAAAATGTGAAACATTCAGAACATGCAAGAAAGTTGACCATTTATTTTGAATTCCCTTTTAATGGTTGCCCCAAGGACATTTTGATTTGTTCTTTAAAACTTGTATTTTTTAACGTCAAAACCAAGCATTGTTTTGATTCTTAAAACGTTCCTCTATGTCCTTTTCGGGCGTCATTTGTGTTTTTTCCACATTGATATATGATGTATACATTTTGTTTGTTTAATTTACATGCTATGTGGAAAAACCTCTTATGTAAGTAAATATACAGTCCTGCTTATTCCAGCAAAATCTGCATCTGCTCCCAAAATGCTTCCTGGTGTCATCTTATCCTTAGATAAGCATCACATGTACCCAGGTGTCTATGAATGAAAGAAAATGTACTTCAACTGACCGCACCACCTTCTTTCATTGCATCAGACCGAGAAGATCCTGGGTTAGGTTCCAAGTCCAGGCAGCCTGTGTTCTTCTGCATGGACTCTGCATGTTCTCCCCGAGGTCCGAATGCTCTCTGGATTCCTCCTACAGTTGAAAGATATGCATGTCAGGTAGATTCATAGACCCCAAATTACCCTCTAGGTGTGATTGTGTTTGTCACCAACTGATTTGCTTCCTTTCTTGGGTGTTTCAGTGTTTTTCACCCTTTATGCCCTGGGATATCCTCCAGCACCCCATTTGGGTCTATATGCACCAGGACAGTCTCCAACACCTCCTTTCACCCTAGTTTCTAACATCTTTCCCCAAATGTTTGCTGGGCTAGTCATCCACGAATGAATGAATGAATGAATGTTTACTTGCTGCTGAATCCCACCCCCTGACAGGTGCTACTATAAGAGTGTAATAAACATCCTCCTCGTCACCTGTCAGTGCTGTAAATGCGGCTGATGGGTGTATACAGAGTATATTTAGTGAACACGACTGAAACCACGCTTTATACCGCTTTAGGTTCAGTCTGAATCGCCGGATCAGATCTCCGCCCGCTGCTGCACTCCGTGTTTATGTCTGTCGTGTCTCCTCGCCGCGCCGCACGTGAGCTGCCCGCGTTTAAAAGGCAGAGCGCGCGACGGCGTCGTGCCCACAGGGAGCTCGCGCAGAGGAGAGCGGCTCGCGCGCGGAGCACACACAGCCGAGGCGGGGGGAGGGGGAGCTGGAGGGCTACTGGGGACCCCAAAGGGTGTGTGTGCGTGCGTGTGTGTGTGTGTGTGTGTGTGTGTGTGTGTGTGGAGGAGTGTTGAAGGGACAGCAGATGTGAGCGGACAGCTTCCCGCCGGGGCTCGGTTAGCATGAACAAGTCACCTGTGGATGAGGCCAATTTCCTCTCCAGATTCTTCTTCTGGTAAGGACCTACTGGACCGTGCCACACCGAGGAAACACATGGCTTTTTTTTGTGAGGGGGGGGCACTTCTGTCAGGCTAGAAAAGGAAAACGTGCTCGCAAAATCCAGGCTAGTTTCTGCTGTTTTCCAGGCTGCTGAACTTTTGATTCATCCTTAAACATCAGCTCCTTCACACAGCAGCGTGGAGAGGATCTCTGAATAAATCTGCACAAGGGAACAGCAGCCTTAACTCATCCTGCAGTAACTGAAATGAAGCAGGGTCGCCTTTGACTCCAGAAGCACCTTTTTTTTAAATAATAAGTAGTAAAAATGGGGGTCAAAGGCTACTTATGGACAGCCTTATTACACCTGACAAAACACCTTTCAGAAAAAAGAAGTGTCTGTGTCCTTCTCCTTTCAGGATATAAAATAGAATGCAAAAAAGTGAGACATTTGACCAGCAGTACAGACACTGTCAACAGGCCTAACGAGGTCAAGGAGTGAAAGGGGGATTAATATTCTGCTCGTTATACTTGATTCAAAGTGAATGCATTAGAAAATACTCCGGAAATTGCAAACCCATTTAGCACACACGACTAACGAAATAAACAAGCGTGTAATGGCTTTTCCATCTTTGCTAATAACATGTCTGTAATCACAGTGGACTATACCGGACTGTCCTGCTGCTGGTTGTAATCTCAGTGTTTTGTAGACCCGACGACGATAACATAAGTTCTTCTGACCATTTCTTCTAAGATCAGATGTTTTTCTCTTGCAGGTGGACGAACCCTATTATGCGAAAGGGTTTTAGGGAGAAACTGAGGCCAGCAGATGTGTACCAAGCTCCATCACAAGACACAGCCGACACGCTTGTAGAACGACTGGAGAAGTTTGTATCTGCCTCACACCCTTCAGTGTTTTTTAGAGATAATGAACCAATGAAGGACAGTCTTGTTTCTTAGAGGCGATGTTACCTACAGAAGATGCCATCAAGGCAGTCTGATCAGAAGACCTTTTTTACAGTTTTGTTCTATTAATTTAACAGTGCTTCATGTAGAGATGCTGTTAGTCTCCTCATGGTTTCCTCATGTCGTATTAAGAATTAAGCATATTTAATCCTAACAGGACGCATCGTTCTTGCTCCTGCTGCGTCTCCCAGAGGTTTCGAAGGTGCTGTTACTTAGGCAGGGCTAAATGTCACTCCTTTGAGTCACGGTGTTAATGTGTTGGGTAAATGCCAGCTTGCTTTTTCCAGTAAAGGCCCTAACATGCACATAGCCCACAAAATGCATTCACTTGGGTAGGGGTGCTAATGCCCCTAAAACGGGCATCAAATGTGACCTTTTAACGTGCCAGGCCCCTGGTGAGTGATGGATAGTGGGCAGTATTTTTAGCACTCAAACATGCTGGTTTTCTGGGAATTTGAACTTTTTATACAATTAAGAGCTTGGAGCAGTCTCCCTGTTTCCCCCTGGCTAAATCACCCTGGTTATTCACAAGTGTCCTGAACAATGTGGTCCGCACTGCTTTTACTGTGGATGGGAGGATGTAGAAGGATGTTTAACTGTTGACTTTTATCTTCCATCTCTCTGTGAGCAGGGAATGGGACAGAGAAGTTATTTCTGCAAAGAAAAAGCCCAGTCTCCTCCGAGCACTTTTCCGTTGCTTCATTCGGCCCTTTCTGTTCTTCGGAGTGCTCCTCTACTTAGGGGTAAGTGTCTGTAGTCGGTGTTTTCCTATGTGCATCTCTCTTTTTTTCATAAACTCTTTGGCATGCAAAGGTTTATGCATTAAGCAATAAGGAGCTGCGTTTGTGCATGCACAGGAATGAAGTGAGCTGTATTGCTGTATTAAGAGTGCTAGCTTGTATTCAGCTGTTTCAGGCTTATTGGTATCACAGCAATGTAGTTGGGCGTTTCTTAGCACAGTTCACAGTGTAGCGTGACTCTCGCAGTGTCCTCAGCTTAAAGGGACAGCTCTTATGTCTTACACAGCCACCAACTTAGTGATCCAATTGTTGCTTTTGTTTGGTGAAAGACACATTCTATGCAAAAATGTGGTTGTGAAGTGCTGAGTGTAGGCACTAAACAATGCCTCAAAATGTATTATTGCAAAAACATGTAAACACTTTGTGCATTGTGAACATGTGATAATGCACTGTGAAGCAGGTTTGCCAACAACCAGCACTTATCCATGACCCACTGAACCATGTTCATGTCATGCACCTCACTCTTCCTGCCTACCAGCTCTTGTATCATTAGTTAATTATGCAACAGCAAGAAGGAGCGCTTGACATTAAGATGTCTGAGAGGGTCAAATCATGAGTTTCCCTCCTGCTGCTTTCCAGCTCTTGTGTCTTTATCATATTATATTATGGCAAGGACACACTGATCATTTTACTTTTTTTCAAATTTTGTCCAAAACATTGTGAGAAATCTCAGTCTTGAACTTGGTTTAGGGCTTGGAGTATAGTTGCATCTTTAGCTGAGTGCAGATCTTATATAAATTGCTTGTGCTGTATTCTGGGAGGGTAATTCAGATTTGCTTACTGCTCTTCTATTGAGAAGGTCAAGATATATTCCCTGTGTATAAAACCAAGGTCTGTGATACTGTGCAACTTTATACAGAAAAACATCAAGGATTATTCAACATTAAAGACTTGTCAGAGGGTTCCAGAGGAACTTTTTTATTATTAGAAAATGTACAGATGCACTTTTTCATTGGTGATTTTATTGCCTCATTTGAAAATGCTCGTTGCCAAATACCTTAAGTTGATTTTTCATGATGAACAGACTAATAGAAACAGTCCAAAATGACTTGCTGTGAAATAATGTTACAGGACCACAATAATTTGTCTTTTGTTGGGCTAGATTATTATATGGAAGTCAGCCTCATCTTACTATACTTCTTATACAGGAGGCCTCAAAATCTGTTCAGCCACAGCTGCTGGGCCGAATCATTGCCTCATTCGACCCCTTTTACCAGCCAGAGCGAGAAATGGGCTACTTTCTGGCTGTTGGCCTTGGCCTGCTATTCATCGCACGCTTCCTCCTTCTGCAACCTGCCATGTTTGGGCTGCACCACCTGGGCATGCAAATTCGTATAGCCCTCTTTAGCCTAATCTACAAAAAGGTGAGTTGCAAGTTATTTTTGTCTTCTCTTGTTCTTTCAAAACGTCATGCTTTTTTTAAATTGAGTAATTCAAGCCTGGTGAGATATAGATTTCCTTGTGTATTTAAGTTAATGGTTAATTATTGAAAATGGTTGAACATTTTCTTCATCTTGACCCCAGACGCTGAAGCTTTCCAGCCGAGTTCTGGACAAGATTAGCACAGGGCAGCTGGTCAGCCTGATGTCAGCCAACCTTGGCAAATTTGACCAGGCAAGTGCAAGTGTGTCTATCTACATCTACCCATAAGACAAAAAAATCACAGACGTGTATGTTAAAATGACTTTTTAAACACCAGTTTACTATAGCTGCACATCTCTATACCTTTCTTTTTAAAAGTCATGAAGTAGGATATTTAAAATTGGATTCTGCAAGGGTGGGAGACCATCACCCTCAGGCAACAGAGGAGGGAAAGGCTGAACTTTGGAACGCTTCAAGAAGGTTGAACCTCGGTGCTGAATGTTGATACACTTTGCAAGTGCTTGGAGGCAATTATCACCTGTATTAAATGTGGTGATGTGGCGGGTGTAGAGAACTTTTTGTTACAGAGAACATACATGGGTTATGCCTTTTTGTGTGTGCTCTGAGGGGGCAAACGGCTATGCCATTCCCCTTGTGAGCTAGAGATTGTCATCTGTGTGCCACTGTTTGGAGAGTAATGTATCCCCCTCCTGCTGAGTGATCGCTTGCAATAGCTATCTCTCTCACCGGTTCATATTTAAGTGTTTTTTTTTGTGATATATAGTAAGAGAATTATTACTGCTTTATTATATGCTTTACCCACAATACTCTACCCTGGAACGAAAGAAACTGGCATTCGAGATGTATATTCCTCATACCTCATGCATTAGTGTTAGTGGAGCTTTTTGACTGAAATTGACTGATGTCTGACTAAAATGACTGTGCTATCACTCTGAAAGACGTCAGGTCACAGCAGAAGTATAAAACCCCACGTCACACCACGTAGTCAGTTACATCACTCAGCAGCTGATGTAGGTCCATTTGGTGATTTCCTGTAAGTACTGAGTGTCCTGAAAAGTTTTCGTATAAATTGTCAACAAGAAGCACCATGACAGCATATTAAATTAATTCAATCTGCAAAATGTTTATACTCTTGAAGCCTCATTTGGTATGAGCTGAATCCTATAAATAATCTGCTTACGTAATCTGATAAATAGGGCATTCCGACACACAACATTCTTGAGCTTTTTAATAAAATTTCTGATGTGTGGTTTGCAACTCAATTATTTCAAATGACATTTTTAACTTTAATGAGTGTTTTGGAGTCTTTAATGGGTCTTTTTAACTACCCATTAGCCAAACCATTGCAATTGCATAATAGTGTCCGGATTCATATATCAGCCTTGTTTACATGGATCATGGACATGATTCCTTTTGAATGAATCTTGTGACTATGTTATTGCTATGTTTTTACTGTGTGTCCAAAATTATGTAATGTAAGTTACATACATATGTATGTACATTGTATAATAATAGTTCTGAAATTGTGCTTGTCCTACAGAGCCTTGGCATGGCCCACTTTGTGTGGATTTGTCCATTGCAGTGTGTGCTGTGTGTGGGGCTAATTTGGGAGCTCATTGATATCAATAGTCTGTGTGCCCTTGCTGCCATCTCAGTGCTGGGAGTCTTGCAGGCCTGTCTGTCCCATAAAATGGGCCCTAGCAAGTAAGTCCTTGTCTGTCCATATGTCCCTATCTAGAGCAGTATATCTAGAGCAGTCATTATTACTATTTTACCATCATTGCTTAATATGACTTTTTTTTTTTACTTTTACACTTTTTAAAATCTGCTATCACAATATTTGGTATATCTGCATGGCCATGCTGGACATTGTAAGCCTAAAGAACTGGAGCTATTTCCGTTCACCAAAGTAACAATTAAACATAACAAATGTATTATTTTCATATGACTCTTGTTCAAAATGCTAATATCAGCTAAATCATATTGTGTATCAATTAAATGTGTTAAAAGCATTAAAAAGCTGTGTTATGAGAGGGGAAAGAAGAAGAGGTACATTTAAAAGTCTGGAATATAGCTTAAGCAAGGACTAAGCTGTGCACTAAAACCTGACTTTCATCAGTGGTTCCCATCAATCAGACTCTTTGATGAGTCTGTATAGATACCTTATATCCCCTCTTCTAATTAGGAGATTCATGTTCAATGGTTTATAGTGCAAAACACTGTAGGTACAATGTACAAAAACAAAACAAATGTCCTGTTTTATTCCTGTTTTACCAAGAGACAAAAGGGTAGCATTGACCAGCAAACGTCTAGCTCTGACATCAGAGATCATGGAGAATCTTCACTCTGTAAAAGCCTACGGCTGGGAGGAGATCATGGAGACCATCATCAAGAACATCAGACAGTAAGAGTAAATGTGACCATAAAAGCTATTACTGGACACCAACACAGACATCCATTTAAGGGTAGAAAGTGACTGCGGATTTGCTGTGTAATACAAAATGTCATTCCACTATTTTGACATTTAATGTTCGCTGTAGGGCAGTATGGATGGCTTTAAGGAACAATAGTTGGAAGGGGAGGGAGTGCTGGTCTTTAATGAATTTGAAGGGCAACACCTGGGAATGGCTCCTTGGTTCATTACAGTTGTATATTTAGCTGCTTTGTGTTTGTGTTTTTTTATTTACCGACCTGCATTTCAAATACTGACAGATCATGTGTCTTGTTTTTCATTTCATCCTGCCTACTTCAAGAGATGAGGTGAAGTTGACCAGGAAAATTGGCTCCCTGCGCTACTTTTACAGTGCTGCCTATTTCTTCTCTGCCATCTGGGTGATCATAGCAGCAGCAGTGCCCGCAGCTTACACCACCGGCATCACCGTGCGGCGCATCTTCACCACACTCTCCTACTGCATGGTGCTGCGCATGGCTGTCACCCGCCAGCTGCCTGCTTCCATCCAGATGTGGTACGATACCATGCGGCTCATCTGGAAAATTGAGGTCAGTGTGTTTTCCTTTAGTATGGGCTATGCTACATCATATTCATAGCTTTGCAGTTGTTGTCATATGGTGCATATGCTGGGAACTGATTACTCACTGCTTGCTGCAAATCCTTTATCATAACGCTCATAGAGTCAGAATGTCAGACAAGGACATTGCTTTAAATCTTAGGAGTGCAAGACATTGCCTGAGCCCAAGAAAGACCCAACTATCACACTCTTCACACACAGTTAAATTTAAACAGAATGAAGCAGTTGAACCAAACTTCTCTCGCAAATGTGTTCTTTTGTATCAATAGTTGGACAAGAAGGTTAACAAATGCCCTGAGCAGTTTAAACCTACTCTTTGCTGAACTTCATGTTCAGAAATGTTTAAAACACTACATTTCCAAGCTCAACCAAGTTGGCGTAATGTTAATGATATTTTGTTTATCAAAATTGTTCATTTTCTTGTGGCAAAAAATACATTTTTTATTGTATTCATGTTTAATATTTTACAGCTTGAAATGAATAACACTCTAAAAATATGGACATTTTTACTAAATCTTAGTTAGGTGATACAATTTCATACCATATTAATTAAGATGTTTTCAGCATTTCATAAAATATGCTACAAAACTGCACATTTATACCTGGAACGTGAATAGGGCAATTTTAAGGTACCTTAACCTCATACAGTAGCGAGACAGTCCATTTTTAAAATTGCTTAGAAAGACAGTTGTTACTCTTCTTATCATAAAAGCTGGCTTTGGTTAAAGTAACATGAACTACTGTCCCATGGCTCAGTACTGTGTAAACTGCCTAGAACAGCACATTCTTTGTATTGTATAACTATTTGTACTCTACTGAAAAAATGGCAGGAGGTAACTGTGTCTCTCTCAAACTGTATCCAAAGTGTGGCTCATAACTTTTTGCCCTCCCTCTGTCTTGTACTCTTATACCAGGATTTTCTCAGCAAAGAAGAATATAAAATGATGGAGTATGACCTCAGCATCACAGACCTGACTCTTGAAAATGTTACAGCTTCCTGGGATGAGGTAGTATTGATTTTTCTAAATGAAATGACACTGAAAAAGCTGTTTTTTCAGGGCTTGACTGGCATTTGTATTGGACTCTAGCACTGCTCTAGCACTGATATATGTACCTAGTGGCCTAGTGGTTAGGGAGTTGGCCCAGTATCAGAAGATTGTGGGTTTGATTCCCTCACCAGTAGGTTGCCCTGAGGTACCCTTGAGCAAGGTACTGTCCCTGTCACTGCTCCCCGGGTGCTTGCAATAGCTGCCCCCTGCTGCACGTGTGTGTATGGGTAAAACGGAGAGGTTGAATTTCGTTGTGTTGTGCTGTGCTGCGTTTCACAATGACAAGAATGGTCCCTTTCACTTTTCACAACATCAGTTTGAGGTCTTAACAGTTATAAAGACATTCTCTCCTCATCTTGCAAGACTCCCATATCTCAAAATAGCGTTCAGAAATAAATAATAAATTGGAATCATTTGGAACAGTTTGGTTTTATGAATATGACTGCATGTCTTTGTAGAAGGCAAAACAATTCTTTAGGAATAATTAGGCTGCCTGCTGAGTCTGAGAATTTAGTTGGAGTGGACATGGTTGGAGTGGACATTTGACAGCTTTTTCTGACCACATTTGAATATGAAAGGACGCAGAAATTAATCACTTCAGGGCTGCTGACCAAGAAAGACTGACTGAGGTGAATGATTAAACTGCAGTCACACCCATTTCTCCATTCTATGGTAGTTCTCACTGTTCCAGTGAAAAGGCACAGAGCAATGGCTAGGGGTGGAGCTGCTCTTGTCAATATATAAGTGCAAGCAAAAAAAGCAAAAGTCTGGCTTGGGAGCAAGCAAGAGTAATTGGTAATTTGTTTTTTAATTAGGAAATGGTATGACAAAATCACATTGTTCATTTTAATCACAACTATAAACTGCACAAATTCATCAGATATTAGTCACTTTTCTCAGTAACAGTTCCAGATCAATATTTTCTAACTTTATTGGGTCTATTAGCTGATAAGCTCATAGCAGGATCAACTTTATTTGCTCCACCCCTTCTTTCTTGTTCATCTGTGAGGTGTCAGCTACTTCAGTAAATTATCACAGGCTCATTTTTTGCTCACTGTTCAACCAAAAACTTGCAAAGCTTCTTCTCGTTTTGGTGTAATGAAGTCAGTGTTGTCAAGCTTCTTCTCTCATAATTTGAATTAGGAATGATTTTGATGGAGTGAAGATTAAGACTAATTATTTGCAGATAGTATGTATAGTATGTCGCAAAAATACTGTGCTGTTCCAGAGGCTTGTCTGCATAGCTGGTCAGGGATTCATGGCACCCATGGCAGCCTTTGTAGCTCTGCTATTGAATAGCACAAGCCTTTTGAGCAGACAATTCCAGAGCATAATAAATTATATGCTCTAAGCAACTGAATGAGGACCTGAAGATAGACTATAGAAAATATTTAAACACTTCTCACTTTAAATATTTACTTTACATCAGGACAAAGTGTCAAAAAGTTCAGCCATTTACAATAAAATTGTCACACCAAGGACCATTATGGAGCTTTGGAATAGTACTGCACTGGCCTACTGTGCAGTGTTGTTGCAAAAACATCATCAGATGTCAAACTTTCCACTGATCTCATTACGTCTGAGGACAATAATATAACACTTAGAAACAAGTGCAGTGGCCAGATGAAAAAAATGTAACACTCTTGCTACAGTCAAAAAGTTATACTTGGAGAAAAAAGAAACGTTTCAATCAAAGCATACCTTGTCAGATATTAGCAGCAAATGTGGATCTGTTATGGTTTATGGTTGTTTTGCAGAATTTGGAACCAGAAATGTTTATGAATACAGAGAATAAAGGATTTTTAATGACTAAAAATTTGATTAGACCTCAAACATGCATACAAGTGGACCTTCAGAGCCGACCCTCTATTCTTCATATTATGCTTACAAATAGCCAGACTTTCTTGCATTTTTAAATGTATTGTCAAGGACTAGTTTTTAGTCCAGTTCCTGTACTTGACTAGTGTCAGAGGAACTTTATTTTTGTTTATTAAGCCACACAGTGACTTACGTATGGATCATATTTTTCCCTAGCAAAGAAATGATGGTTGTCTCAATATTTTAGCACAATAATATATAAACACTTTTGAATTGTGTGAAGTATTCTACAAGGAAAAAGGGACTATAAGGTGTTTTCCACGAGAAGGGGATCTTATTAAGTAGAGATTAAAAGGGTGCACAAATGTATGCACATGCTTGGTTATTATACATGTTTAATGTATATATGTATATATATGTATATATTAAACTTGTTTACTGCAGCCATGCTCCTGTCTTCTCTATAGTTCCCCAAACAACTGTAGTCACCTTACCAGTGAAGAATAAAAACAAATAAAATACATTGCTAGTTCATTTGTTAGTTAAATGTTTGAATTTTATTAATATCCTAAATATATTAATGTTAAATCATTTTTATGAAAATCCTTCTTGGATGCCTCTGTCTCCTTGATTCTTTTTGAAGAAATTTCTGCAGGGTGATTAATTTAGTTTGTTTGATAGTTTTTTTGCTGGATGATGATCAGTACAAAAGTGTTGAAAGGACGTGCAGCAGTGCAAATGTCTATGCTGTCTAAGTAACTGTGCTTTTTCAGGGTATTGGGGAGCTCTTTGAGAAGATTAAGCAAGAGAGCAAAGCCAGTGGTTATCCAAACGGAGATGGAATCTTCTTCACCAACCTCTATGTCACACCAGTCCTCAGGAATATCAGCTTGCACTTGCAGAAGGGTGAAATGTTGGCTGTAGCTGGCTCCACGGGATCTGGAAAGGTAGGACGACCAGAAAGTCACACAGTTATGTGCATTTTTCTTCCTTTCTCCTTAAATTCTAAGGGCTTTCATTTTGGGATCCCCTCTGTTTATCGCTCCTAAAACAGACTTGCTTGTATAGATTGTGGGCTTGTTGACCATCTTGTATAGACAATCTTTCTTTGTCTATAGAGTTCACTGCTGATGACCATCCTGGGGGAGCTGGTCCCCTCTTCCGGGAAAATTTGCCACAGTGGCCGAATCTCCTTCTTCTCTCAGACGGCCTGGATTATGCCTGGCACCATTCGAGACAACATCCTGTTTGGCCTGACCTATGATGAATTCCGCTATACCAACGTGGTCAAAGCATGCCAGCTAGAAGAGGTACCAACAAACAAACTAGTGTCTTTTCTTTCACTTATTTATCCTTTCGGGTTCTCTTGGTCTCTCTCTCATTGCCCTCTATGTAATCTCTATCTGCTCATCATTTACTTTTGGTGCCATGTAGATGTTCCCCTTTTGTGTATTGCGCTCTGCATTTTTAAAACCATCCAATCTCTCTCCCTCATTTTTTCTCCTCTCAGAATCTATTTAGTCTCTCTCTCTCTCTCTCTCTCTCTCTCTCTCTCTCTCTCTCTCTCTCTCGCTATCTTTGACTAATCTCCTGCCACTCGGAATGTTCAGTTGGCAGTTGAACTGAGAACCTTTGTTATATTCAGCGCTGCACTACTGTGTCATATTACTCAATATGGTCTACCTCCCTCATCTGTGATCTCTTGATACCAAAACAACCAATTGTAGGCAGCCATCAGCAGTGTTGAGTGACAGGGCCTCTGTTTAATTGAATCTCTCCTGAAAAGAGGCTCAGAAATCTGAAATGCTGCCCCATGGTCTCCGTGTTCACACTCAAATCCAGGCCTCAAGCAACTGCTCACCTCACACCAAAATCTGTGAAAGCTGATACCAACTTTATACAGCAGTAGACCTGGATGCCAGTATAGTTTTTTTTTCTTTGTTTCTTAGTTAGCAGAAAGAAATTGCTCTTCTAATAGTTTTCACAGTTGAACTCAAATAATGTTCCAACTGCTGCTTTTTCTTTGTGTATTAAGTTGGGTCTAAGAGTAACAATGTGTTAATGGCAGTTTACTTGTTTCTCTATGTTACCTGGTGTGGACTCCTGTTAGCCCACGGACATACAGTGCCAATGTTTCAGTCAGGTAGAAAAACTGTGGCTGTTTACCCCAAAACACAGTAATACAGTGGCATTAAATGGAGGCTGAGCACAATATTGACACCCTCTTGTTATCTAAACTCTGCTTTTTCTTAAAACAGAAACAGAAAAAAACTGTTAAATGCATTGTAGCTTAACAATGACTTGCGATACTGTTTTGCCATCAAAAGTCACTGTTTATTCACTAATTACCACAAAGATCTTTACATTTTACCTTGTTACATTTTAGATTTAAATAAAACTGCAAGGAAGGCTGTTCCTCTTTATACTAAAGTGGGAATTTAGACCTTCTTGTCAGCAAGGCTAAGATATTGATGACATTTTCACACTCATAAATATGTTTGTGGTGTCTTTAAGCTACAAAGTGAGAAACCCTTTCACTTTCTCCAACAGTTGTCTTTAGTAGGCCTGTGTCAGGGAGTAAGTTTCTCTTTTGTTGTTCCTTAGCATTTTAGACCCCTCTCACACGTCACGTCTGGGTTGTAAACTCAAGAATTTCCACTTACGTGACAGCAAATCCATAGTGCTACTCACTGTTTTTTTAGCGGACACAGTGCCTGTACATTGAAGCGTTTTAATGACTTCTTACATAATGCTTTTTTAAAATGTGTTTTTCCCAATGCTTCCAGACTGCATGATAACAAGGTAGGATTGCTGCAACAACAGTGATGATCATATAACAATAATAAGAACAACAACAATAATAATAATTATTATTATTACTGTTGTTATTGTTATTGTATGCATATGTTATCTGCTATCCTGCTCTGGGTGAGTGGTTGAAATAATAATGAGAGGTTCACATTTTTATCTTTGACTTACTATACCTGCATCAATAGTATGTGTTAGTTGCAACGTGCTGTGTTGTGGTTGTGTGTGCAGGTACATGTGTGTGTGTGTGTGTGTGTTTGTGTTCCATACTGATAGCATCATTTATGGTTCTATTTACCCTTATCATGTCTGATGTTTGTGTATACAATATAGCGTCATGCGTGTGTGTATTAAATTGCTGATGTGTAATTCACTCAGTCAGTTCAGGTGTCATTTTTCTGATCTGCTATAGTGCTGTTAGCAGTAGGGCTGAGTGAATATTGTAATGACAAGCATTTTTGGTATAATAATACAAAAAAATCAAATTGTCAATACACTTGACTTTCAGCAGCCTTATCTTATGAGAGTTTTTGGTTATTGTTGTAACAATTTGTTTCTCTGTGCTGTCTTTAAGGACCTGGCTGCTCTTCCAGACAAGGACAGAACACCATTGGCAGAAGGGGGACTGAACCTGAGTGGGGGACAGAAGGCAAGGGTGGCCTTGGCCAGGTACAGAAGTGCTCATACCCAGTTGTGTACATTTCCATAGATAGCTCTCAGCACCTGGGTGGTTCAAAAATCTAGTTCAGCAGAACTTCCATTATTGCAGTAACACAGAGTGTAAAGACTACAGTTAGAACATAATGCAGTCCATGCCTCTAATTTGCTTTATTGTGAGATAAAATAGTTTTCAGTTTATTTTGCACTAATGAAACTAATGGCCTAATGAAATTTTATTGTATTTTATTTATGTCTATATTAAAGATACAATGTACTTTTATTGTATCTGTGATATAGACATAAAAGGGCTTTCCTTCCCACAATAACGTTAGCGATACAAGGAAGAAACTAAATCCCACGTCTATTAAACAGCCACAGGCAGTGTGTTAAGCAATTTCTCCTGTCAAAAAAGTACCTATCTATCTTCTTACAAAGGTCATAAAGAACAATAAAACTGAGTCAGTACCACAACTTTATTGCATTCATTTATCCCGACGTAGAAGGATACACAGACTCTTTTGTAGTTAATTGTCAGGTTTTCCTGGAATAATGTGTATCACGGACCAGGTTCTCCACTTTAGTTAAATGTAATGAATGATAAAGGAAATAAAAGTTAAAATAATATGATTGTTTTGCTTCCTCAGGACTGTGTACAGAGATGCTGATGCCTACCTACTAGATGCACCTTTCACCCATCTGGATATTGCAACAGAGAAAGAGATATTTGACAAGTAGGTCTCACAAGCTGATATTTACCACATAGTAATACATGTGAAATAGAAATAAAAGAGTCACTTGTAGTATAATGTGTTTATTTTAGTTAACAGTCTAGTTTAGGCAAGGGTTCCAGTTTTGAGAAGTGAATGCTGGCCTACCATCTTCCTCACAAGTTAGATCAGATAAATTTTATATTTAATCTTTAAAGTACTGAGTTAGTATCTAGTTAGACAATCTTAAGATATTTCGTTTATCTAGTCTAGTCTAGTAACATTTTTCTTTTTCCAGGTGCCTGTGCAGACTCATGTCCTCAAAGACACGCATTTTGGTTACCAGTAAGATTGAACACCTGAAGCGGGCTGACAAGATCCTGCTGCTCCACAATGGCGAGTCCTTCTTTTATGGCACTTTCTCAGAGCTACAGTCCCAGAGACCTGACTTCAGCTCCCTGCTGCTCGGCCTGGAGGCCTACGACAGCATCAGTGCAGAGCGTCGCTGCTCCATTCTCACCGAGACCCTACGTCGAGTATCTGTGGACGAGAGTTCAGGGATGCGACCCGATCGCCCCTCTTTCCGTCAGGTGGCTCCTCCTGCTTACAAAGATGAACGAAAACAGTCAGTGATTATTAATCCGCTGGTGGCTGACCGTAAGCCTTCCTTCATACTTAATGGGCTTGAGGAGGAAGTGAAGCGCCCTGTGCCCACCCGTAGGATCTCCTTGGTGCCAGAGAATGAACTGGTAGATGAGTCCTTCATGGGGAACGAAATGTACCATAACCATGGTGTGCACATGGCAGGCCAGAGAAGGCAGTCAGTGTTAGCCTTCATGACCAATGCACAGGGCCAGGGCAGACGCGACCAACTCCAGTCATCCTTCCGCCGTCGCCTGTCTGTTGTGCCCCAAAGTGAACTTGCCACAGAGGTGGACATCTACGCTCACAGGCTCTCCAAGAGTAGTATTTTTGACATCGCAGGAGACATAGATGAAGAGAACATAGAGGTAAGGGACTTCTGAGGACTTCTGAAGAGTGGGTGTACATTGCATTTAAACTAACAGATTGTCTTTTAAACCTGTTTACATTTTCCCAATTCAATTTATTCTTGTATAGCGCCTTTTACAACAAAGTTGCCCCAAGGCACTTTACATTGTACATACATTTTATTAATGGCCAGGATTGAGCCAACAATGCGCTGGTATTATTTGTGATGGTAGTTGTATGTCTAGTTGTATGTATATGTATGAAACACTTACTACTATAACCACTACCATTTCAGTTTCACTGCAGTGAGGATAACCTTCCACCTAAATAACCTGCTCATTGTTGGTGCTGTGGGGTCGGGGTCATGTGAGAATGGGTTAATTACAGGCTACAATCTGCTCTATGATAAGTCAGCGAATAGTGTAGACACAAGAGAAGTGGACCTAATAAATCACGCTGCCTAAGATTCAATCCCAATCCAACATACTTGAGTGTAATATATACAGTAGATGCCCATTTATGCATTAAAACATGAATCAACTTCATCAGTGTGTTAATACTGAGCTTTAAATGCTGTGTTTCCATGCAGGCATGTCTTGCAGATGAACAAATGGAGAACGTCTTTGAAACCACAAAGTGGAACACATATGTCCGATATGTGTCAACCAACAAAAGTCTCATTTATGTTCTGATTTTCATCTTTGTCGTCTATGTTGTCGAGGTAATTAAACTTTCACAAATGCATGTAATGTTAATCACATCAATCCTCTTCCTAGTAAAACAAGTCACTATAAGTATAATAAATATGAAACAAAAAAACATGTTATAGTTAGTTGTAAGTGTAATAAATAGTCATTTGTAAGTGTAATTAAAGGGCAAAGCTAAGTGTGTTAGTTTGTTAGCTAAGTGTGAAATGTTTTGCATTCATCTTCATAAATGCAGTACAATTGATCAATGCAGCATATGATCAACTGTTGATCAATTTGTTGACTATGAGGAAATATAATATATACCTCTGACAGTTGCTCAAGGTCAGCAGAAATGATGGGGCCTCTTGAAATAGGTCTGTGGGGTAATCCTGAGAAGAACCCACATTTAAACAAATACAGAATTACTTGCTTTCAGCAAGTACAAACATGTCTCTTTTTGATTTCTTTTTTGTGTCTTCTTATTTGTGTTTATAGGTAGCGGGATCTGTCACTGGAATTTTTTTGATAACTGAGTGAGTATTTTCACTCTTGCCATTGTATATAAAGTTAGCAAACAGAGACCTATTCTCACTCTGCAGAGCATTGCTTTCTCATGTTATCTGCAAAGGGTCTGGGTGGAAGCAGGGTTTCATTACAAACAAGCAGAAGCTCAGTCCGTTGTTTTGAGACTGAGTCCGACTAATTAAAAAAGGGGTGTTCAAGTTAACTCTTGCAGACCTTGACTCTGGTGTACATGATATGCAGTAATAAAGCAATAAGGCCATTAAGATTTGTCATGGCTTAGTCATAGTGAGTTTCTTTTCCTGAGATATAAGAGAATAACCTCATTGTTTAACCTTATTGTTTACTTTTTGCCCTTCAAGTAATTATTATTTAAAATCATTCACTGGGTTTTCCCAAAATTCACTGATGTATCTGTTTTCTAAACAGTCTTGTCTGGAGGAATGAGCATCAGTTATTGAACCTGAATGTAACCAAACAAGACAACGTCTCTGCGGCAAGCACAGAGTACCTTGTCGCCACCCGTCCTACCAACAGCTACTACATCATCTATATCTATGTGGCCACATCAGAGAGCATCTTAGCACTGGGCTTTTTCCGGGGGCTTCCCCTGGTCCACACCATGATCACCATCTCCAAGAAACTACATCAGAAAATGTTGAGCTCTGTGCTTAGGGCACCAATGTCTGTCCTAAACACCATGAAGACAGGTCAGAGGGATGTTTCAGATACACAGTGCAGAAGTCTGCTTATTTTAGGTATGCTTCCAGTGCATGGCTAATGTTTGTGTCCTCCTCTGATTTTTCAAGGTTCCATCATGAATAGGTTCACTAAAGACATGGCCGTCATAGATGATATGTTACCTCTCCTAATGTTTGACCTTGTCCAGGTTGGTAGCCACATTAATTTGCATTGTGGGTTTAGTGCACTGCACAGAATTGCCCACATTAAGCTATTGCCTTCTCTTTGCAGTTGACGCTGGTGGTGATTGGATGTATTCTAGTAGTGTCCATCATGCGGCCATATATATTCCTTGCTGCTACCCCCTTGGGCATCATCTTTATTTTAATGAGGAAATACTTCCTGCGTACAGCTCAACAGCTGAAGCAAATGGAGACAGAAGGTGAGGAAAAAAATAGATGTGTCTGAGTGGCCTGAAAACAGAGCTTGATTTTATTTATTGGATTCAAATGTGTACATTATTTTTAGTGGAAATTTTTTAAATCCATAATCACTTTAATATTTCAGTTTAAATACTTGTAATTGCCATATTCAATAAGAAATGTAAGTGCAATATTCAACTCAAATTCAGTGCATCACTTTCTTTGCTGTAGTGTGTTCTTCACTGCATGCCTTTATCTGTATCTGCACGTTTTGAATCAAAATCCCTCATAGATATGAACACTAAACAGGCTGGCTTGCAGTGTTTGGAATTCCTGAGCAGTGTTGCTTGCGTTAGCAGTGAGTCTTCTCATTAGACAGTGTACAGACAGTTGTTATGGACAAAGTGAGGATCAGGAAGAGTGTTGTGAATGAGCACTGTATGCCAACGGAGGTCACAGAGGAAGTAAGAGGCTAGGTTTAAGGGCTCACACACTGAGAACTGTGTCTTTGACTATGCACTGTACAAGGTGGAGTGTGACTCTTCTACAAGTTGTATGAGTCCCTGGCAGAAGGTCAGTAGCACTGCAGAAAACAGGAGAAGAGGAGAGGATGAATGAGTCAAACAGGAGGAGATGGAATATCCCAAAGGAAGCAGTTTGGGCGTAGGTTCGAATATGGCCTCTCTATTCATCTGCAGCACTTTATATGCTTGAGCTGAGCAATGACCCCACCATGGTCATTTGTCCAGGGTCATGAATGGCGCAGTGAAGATTTTCCACACTGTAAACACATAACTAGTGTGGTTTTGGAAAGAGAATCTGAATTGGGATTTCCTCCTGACTGTGCTGACATCATTCGCTCACTGAGGCAGTACCTTTATTTGGGAAGATCACAGCAAGTTGTTCGTCTCTGGGACAGGAGCAGGCTGTTCTTTTTTTCCCCTCAAAAACAGGGTTATGGATGTTGACATGCTCTGATGAATGTTAAGAATGTGATGATGAATGAATATTTGGAGAATGGTGCATGTTACGCACTGTGCTTTCATAATTAAACAGATTTGGGTGGGCTGTTCACGAGAAGGTGAGCAAAAGCAAAGTACAGAGGACAGACTTTTATTTCTTCCTTCCTTTTCCTGGCTTCCCTCTCAGGGGCACTAGGTGGGATGGCATGTATGAAATAAATTGAAGTTTTATGCACACAGGTTAAAAGTTCATTATACAACATACTAGGTTTGCTGTTTTGAGTTCCACTGAGAAGAAATGCCATGTCTAGAGGTCAATGAGGAACTGAGAGTAATTGGAATTGAGACTCCATGTGTTTGGACAGATAAAGGAAGGCCTACACTAAAACAAGCCCTTACCCTGTAGGTGTTTGAGGAATTATTAGTATTTGCTTGACCATATGTCTGTGTTTAAGGGGCCTACGGCATGATAATGAATTTTTCTTTCTTGAAATAAAACATTTTGTATTAATTTGTAGTATAAAAATGTATCAGTCTCCACATTGTCTAGTCTATGGAACCAATTTGAAAAATAAGCTTCAAAACAACTCATGAAATTGAAACCATTAAGCCACTGCTGCCCCCTGACCAATTTGAAATTCTTTGTTTTTGTGGTGTCATATATCTCATGCATATATCCAGCATGTTAGTCTACAGCAGTTCAGCAGCCTCATCTGTTCATGATGAAGTAATGAGTATTTCAGCCCAGGTTGCTTTTTCAAAGAGGCACAAGGCAGCCAATGTGGCAAAGGTTATTTGCGTACTTCAGGTTTAAAGACAAAGAAAGAGCCATGAAAATGCTTGAGTTATGACTTGTTTGGTGTTAAAGTCTGGACAAATAAAAGGATTTTCTACAGTTTCTAGTTCTGCCATTAGAATTACAGAAATGCGAACTGCTGATTGTTTCTCTTTCTCTCTCTCTCTCTCCATCCAGCTCGTAGTCCCATCTTCTCCCATCTCATCATCTCTCTGAAAGGCCTGTGGACGATTCGCGCCTTTGACCGACAAGCGTATTTTGATAACCTTTTCCATAAAGTACTCAATACCCACACAGCTGTCTGGTTCCTTTACCTTTCCACCCTGCGCTGGTTTCTCTTCCGTGCTGACATCGTCTTTGTCTTCTTCTTCACGCTTGCTGCCTGGATTGCTGTAGGAACCAACCGTAAGAGCTCTTCCAACTTCCTCATTTGGTGCTAAATCTGTAACAGGCTCCCCGCTTGATGCAGTTTGCTGTGTACTCTACACATGTACATTGTACAGTGCTTATACCCTGCAAAGTGAAACGTGAACTACTGACACCTTTTGTATGGTCAGTGGTTGGAGCTGAGTAGTGGAGGTTGCCGAGGCTGTAGTGAGTGAGCAGATGCTACTGTTTGTCTGTTTATCTTGAGGGCTTTCTCATGTAACAGAAAAGACTTGTGGGGTTAAAAAGCCACTGAATGCTTGATTTGGCTGGTTTCACAGACAATTAATTTCATTGAGAGTTAATTGCTAGCAGTACTTGGAAAAAATTCCTTTGAAGTGATATCTGAGGTCATTGCATGGTCGTGGTGCTTGATGTTTACGCATTTGTGTGTATGTGTGTTTTCTTCCACAGAGGATAAACCGGGTGAGATTGGTATCATTATAACATTGGCAATGCTCATTCTAGGCACCTTCCAGTGGTGGGTAGTCACAAGTATTGCAGTGGATGGAATGGTACGTGTCCTGTTCTCCCTCCAACACACCCACACACTCATCTGTTAGCTTAAAGAAATCTTTGTAGCTTTTCTTTCTTGCCTTTCTCCTGCGTTACGTTGCAACCTAGCTTGTTTTTAACTTAAGATGAAGGGTAGAAGTCGTCCTGTTCTGTAACGGTTCAGAAGAGATTGTGTGTGCAGGCTGTTGACACTCCAAAGCTTTTTTTTCCCTCTTTTCTCACTGTGCTTGTGTATGGGATTCAGAGTCTGACTGGCTGGCCTTATCTAAGTGCAGTACATTAAGTTCTATCACAGCACCACTGAAGAGGTGGGGACTTTTGTCATAGATATATAAATGTAACGTCTGTCCATGCCAACTCATTCACACATGCATATGTAAACCCTCAAACATATATGTATATGGGCACACTTAGGCTTACGCTCAGTCACGGAGGTTAAGCATCATTTGGAAGCCAAATAAACTCCGTAGGAGGCACATTTAGGCGATATCTTGATGTGATTACATCACTGCTATTGTCCTCATCTCCAGATGCGTTCTGTGGAGCGTGTCTTCAAATTCATCGACCTGCCATCTGAGGAGCCTAAACCCAAGCTGTGCAAGAGAAAAGCTTTGGACCTGGTCATTGAGAACACAGATGCTTTGAATGAGGCTGTCTGGCCCAGCCGTGGCCAGATCGACGTACAGGATTTAACAGTCAAGTACACTGAGACTGGGCATGCCGTGCTCAAGAACCTGTCCTTCACGGCGGATGGTGGGCAGAAAGTAAGTGTGATAACAGAGTGCAGTTCAAAAGCCCACATTGTTCCAACTGTAGTAAAAGATCTCCCTTTCAAAAGACTGTACAGAAGGCCGATTTCTTAAACATGCTACATATTAAGTATATAAGTACCTAATACAAAAAGTACCACTGTGACTTCTTCTGCCTGGACAACAGTTGTACGTCAATCAGTTCCTTGGTTCTTTTGCACCTCCCTTTAATTGCTCAGGCTGATGAGACATCAAGAAAGAATCCCTCAGTCCCAAATCAGACAAAGATGCCCAGTCAATACCTGCAGTACCAGCTGAAGTCAGTGAGATCATTTTATATGTGCTCTGGGAGATTTTTTATTCCACCACAGGATAAGATTAAATACAGACTGAACTGTTGGATCATAACGCTCGGACACAAAGTACTACTGAACACACACTGTGAAAAGTTCTGTTGTGCTCTTATTTCTGCTGTGTCTTATTTTTGAAGCTAGCCTTTATTTCTTGATAAGGCAGGTTTTTTGGCATTGATGTTAAATATTCTGTCTGGTACCTGACCTGAGCCTGAAAATATCTGTCATGTGACCTTTAAGGGTGTGTACTGAGGGTAGCTTGATATTATATTCTTTGTTCTTATAGGTGGGCATACTTGGTAGAACAGGCTCTGGGAAAAGCACGCTGCTGAGCGCACTGCTGCGCCTGGCCTACACCGACGGAGACATGGCCATTGATGGGATCTCCTTCAGCAGCATGCCTCTGCAAAAGTGGCGCAGGGCTTTTGGCGTGGTGCCTCAGGTTTGCCCCTAAGTCTTCTCTGCTCTGTTCAGATACCTGCACACTGCATCTGTCATAGGTTTTTATTTTTATTCATTTGCCGTTACAGAAAGTTTTCATCTTTACGGGAACGTTCCGCATGAACTTAGACCCTTATGGTCGCCACAGAGACGAGGAATTGTGGAGCGTTGTTGAGGAGGTGAGTCTCATTACTGGAAGGATCTGGCTATGAGTTCATGTGAGTTATTTCCTTCTTTATGGATGTAGAGTGACATACTAATGTCTTGCCAAGGGACAGCTGCTTCCATGGCTACTCTAGGTGGTCTAGTAATGAACCTTTGAGTCTTTATATTCTTGATAACACTTTAGCTTTAGCAGTGTTATTATTGTTGAAATCATGGAGCAACTGCAACCTGCAATAGTAATAAACTATAGTCCTTAAATGTATGCACACCTATTTTATGCTGTGAGATAATTATGACATTAATAGAGATCTGAACAAAGTTTAAAGATTAAAATGTGATTTTTCTACTCTGTATAGATGTTAGTAGCTGAAGTGATGTTAGTCGTAGGTGAGTAGTGTAAATGTTTGTGACTCTTTCTGCAGGTTGGACTTAAATCAGTAATTGAGCAGTTTCCTGATAAGCTGGACTTTCAGCTGGAGTACGGGGGCCACATACTGAGCTATGGTCACAAGCAGCTGCTGTGTCTGGCCCGGTCCATCCTCAGCAGGGCTCGTATCCTGCTGCTCGATGAACCCACCGCTCACCTTGACCCGCTGTATGTAGACCTGGACCATAACACTCAAATTCAGTGCTGTTTTGTAAAGTGTTGAGTGAACCCTTGTGTGCCGAGTTCAGTAAGACTAAGCCTAAGATCTTTTTAAATAGGTTAAAGCTAATTAAGCTTTATGGGTAACTTTTGATGGTAACTGTGGGTCATGTTGGATTACAGCACTGTGAAGGTACTGAAGAAGACCCTGAGGCTATCTTTCTCCACCTGCACCATCTTACTGTGTGAACATAAAGTGGAACCACTGCTTGAGTGCCAAAGCTTCCTGGTAAGTCTCCTAGACATGAGTAATGTTATGATCTTTATTGTCTGTTATATTGGTCTGTGGCTGTCCAGATTTTCTTCTTTTAATACCAGTTCCAACACCTGAAGTCAATGTATTAGCCAGTACTGAGTATCAATTCCTTATTCTTCTTGAGTTTAAAATTTCATAGACCTCCTGAGTGGGATTGTTTGAGGCAACAAAAAAAAACCCCTTTATCAAATGTATATGGTCAATGTGGTCAGTACCCATTCTATTTAATAAGGTTAGTTCTGGCCGTTTAAGATCTGGTATATCATAATGACATACATCACTGCTAATTACACAAGCAATTTTATATTATGCATTGCATGTCAAATAAATGTTTAAAGCCTACTGACTTATGTTCTTTTTTAGCTCATGGACCAAGGTAAAGTGAAGACCTATGAGTCCATCCAGAGACTCTTGAATGAGACCAGCCAGCTAAAGCAGGCCATAAGTCCAGCTGAGCGCCTTAAACTCTTCCCCCGTCGCAACTCCAGCATGCGTGTGCCTCAGCCCAAGCTCAGCTCAGTCACTCTCACCCTGCAGGAGGAAGCAGAGGATGACGTCCAGGACACTCGCCTCTGAGCCAGACACTTTTCAGAGACTCAGCCCGAAGGAGCTCAATAAGTGGCAAAATCCAGCTTCCTTGGAATGTCTCTTCCTGCCCAGTAGACACACATTTTGAAAAGTACTTTTTTTGGAAGGACTTATGAACTTGATTAGGATTGTGGTACAACAAATAGGTAAACATTTCAAGCATTTTTGCATATGCATAAATCTACATCGAGGTACTAGACTGTTGGAAGAGGACGCCACAGGAACAAGAATGGTCAAGAGTCATTTCTTTGCGGTCATCATGTTTCAGCGCAGCTGAGAGCAACTGTAAATCTTCCTATTAACTTATTGAGTGAATGCAAGAGCACAACTGTGTTCTATTTCTTTGTAAATCACATAAATGGAAAGCATTTCTTTTCCTTTTATTTCCTTTATTTCGGTATTTCATGGAACTATGCACAAATTAGGCACAAATGGAATGAAAATGTTTTTATTTAGGTGTAAATAGATAAACAATGTACTTGTAAACATGGGATATTTTTGATATACTGTTCCCCTCCTGCTTGTTTGTTAATACTATGCAGCGGGTAAGATGGATAGAGCAAGAGGTACTAAGATCTTAATCTTGAGTCTTTCATGCCCAGAGACTGCATGTTCTGCCCCACCTGGCTAGTTTTTAGGGAAAAATGGCTCCAAAGAGGAGGGACTATATTATTAAAGTATTTATCTTTTCCATATTTTTCATTGTATGTTAATAGAACATATTTGGGGATTTTCTAGGGAAAAAAGCAAAGGTTGAGGTAAGAGTTGGGGTAACAGTGCATTTTAATCGTTGTGCTGGGAGGAAAGGGCAATTCTCTGAGCCTCACCAGGCTGCCATTTTACAGTGGTTGACTATAATCTCTTCTGTACATATGAACAATGGTGAGCTTAAAGTAACATTTGATTATTCTAATTGTTCACTGCAGAAGAACAATCGATTCAAAACGAATGCATGCTGCCTTTCGGAGGTGGCTTCTACGCAGTGTCAAAGCAAGTCATGACTGAAAGCATCCTATGGGTAACCGAACTACTATGGCTTTACAGACAAAAGAAAATAACCTGTTTTTGCAATGACTTTACTTATTGCCACATTCAGCTCACTTTGAAACAAGTGAAAAATATCAACCAAAATTTAATATTACAAACACTATGTACAGTTTTTTTCTTTTAGATTCATCAGTGTACAAGCGCAATACCACATACACTAGTCTATATAACATTTAAGTTCCCGTTTTTTTATTTACACATATTTGGTAAAACCCTGATTAATTTAAACAATACTTAAAACCAACCTTGCAACTATTTAAAACATAAAATACTTGTTTTAAAATACTTAATAGCAAAAAAGACTTATCCACTTTTCCTTTGATCCACAACATTTTTACCTAAAAGGTAAAAGCTGACGAAGGCGTTCTTTTATTAGCCTTTCCGTGCTTCTTTTTCAGTCTTTTTTTTTTCTTTAAAACTCAATACTTCAACAGTGAAATATAATAAAACTATGGTCCCCAAGTACACAAGGTAATATAGTGTGACAAGTATGGACAACGTGAATAAATACTAAAAGGCTGTCAGTAACATAACTTCACAGCGTGAGGGAGTTTATAGAGAAATGGTTTAGGTTTAGGTTTAGGGTGGATATAGGGGAGGGTGTAGGGAGGGTCTATTCATGGTTGTTGTAGTTTTCATGCGAGTTGGAATTCACTATCCAGATGTCCTGTTCTGATTGGTGGTTTCTGTTGTTGGGTAGGGTCTGCCTTGTTCTGCTGCTCATGTGGACTCTACTTAGGGTGCTTCTGTGAGTTTGGGACAAACGGCTGCTGCTGCTCACGGCCGAGCTGTTGGCTGTGGCTTGGTGGGCGCTACTGGTAGCTTGCTGGAGCCCCCTGCTGCTGGGGACTGGGAGCTGAGACCTGGGTCTGGCCGTGCGCTGATTGGAGGAGTGGCTGCCTGCTGAATGGCTGTTGTCAATCTGTGAACAAATCATCAGTTCAAATACTTCATATGTGCCACTTTCACAGACATGTTTGATAATAAGCATCATAAAACTCATCATTATCACTATTAATATTTTAAAAGTAGAACCTTCTGAAATTTGTGGAATAAATTAAGCTACCTTATTTTATTTGTACATTTGGAACTCTAATTCTGACGACTCATCTTCCACAGTTACATAGTTAGCATGGTAGTCTTGGAGGCCTGAACTTAACTTGTACATTTACATTTATGGCATTTAGACCTTAGATCTCAGTCTTTTTTTTTTTTTTTTGCAGAGCAACGTTTTAAGCAAACAAACAGTTTCAACCTCAACTGAGGATTTGGTTGGCAGGTAGAAAGAATACTTTGAGAAGCTGCTAGGGGCTTGGTGTGTTTTACGTCTATGATCCTGACTCTTGCACACAATATAAAGAAAAGATTTTCCATTCTAATTTTCACACAAGGTTTAAACTAAGAACAGCAGAGAGAGTCAGGATACTAGCTGCTAATTTTGCATCTTACCCAACATCCAAGCAGAGCTATAGGAGGATATATGGGTGACATAATCATTATCTCCGGGTCGTCATTCTGTAGGTCTGTAAGTTGCAGTATTTTAGTTTTATCACATTAGCCATGAACAAATATAAATCATTCCATCAACCATAACATTTGTAATAAAATATATGTTTAAATGAGTTCTTGATTTTATTCAGATTTTCTAATTGGGGTATATTGATTATAAGAGGGCAACATGAATTAGCTGAATGAAGTTAATACTAAACTGCAGCGCGGTTCATCTCCAGAACTAAACTGAACTCCTGCTCTAGTGAATGCTTTTACCTGGTGTGGTGGAGGTTGCACGGTTTCCACACCATTCTCTGTCCTGCTGGCTTGTGACCGGAGCCCAGTGTAGCCCTGCTCAGTCCTCCGCTGGGGTGCAGGTCTACTTGAGCCAGGAAGCAAGATGAAGTCCTCCTGGGACACCGCAATCTGCAGCACAAGTGAAAGAGAAAATATGAATGCTTTTAACTGATACTGATGCTATTTGAAAATGAAATTTAATCTGAATCAACATGGAATATTCATGTTACATTTTATTGCAGTTACGTTTATGCCTCCCAACCACCCTGATTGCTAAAGCGACCATTTACATTGCTAAAGCAATTTACATTTGTGACTAAACTGCAGACAATTTGGTACAGTGTGAGTACATCCTACTGCGCTGAACAGACTTGGGTTGAAAAGAAAATTGGATTACCTTGCTTATGTCAGGCTCAGATTTGCTAGAGCATATAGTCTGTAGTTCCCTTATTAGATCATTTTCATCATCTGAACAATAGGATAGACTGACTGAGTCTCCGTCGTTGAGCCTGTAGGAGCACATGCAACAGTCACCATCAATACACACCACACAGAGATCTGTTTCACAAAATCCAGGCCCTTTAGCCCCATCACTGCGAAACCCAAATCGGTGCACTTGTGTGGAGGCATTTCTCTGAAATAACAGTGCCCTCCACTGGTTACAATGCAGGCAGCAGGCACGGTTTGAGAAAACAAACCTTGAATGATTGACATTTGTCATTAAGCGGACGTCTGAACTGGCCACAGGCCCTGAAGAGGGAAAAAAATGCCCCAGAGTTACTCTTATTCAGTTGAAAACTGTTTAAAGTGTAGCAAAAGACAAACCCTGTTCTATGTAGTTCTAAGTTTACATAAGCAATGCAACAAACTACATTTCAACAGCTAAAAAATGACAGTTACCAATCTAATTGAAATATAACACAGTTCCTGACCTTCTCTTAAGGAGCAATTGGAGGATCTGGTAGAGGTGGGACTTCCTTTCTTTCGTGGACTGGTGTTGGACCGTCTCCAAGCTCCACTATCACGCCCTTTTCTCCCACCTTTTCTGTAGGAGGAGCTAATAGAGGAGATTGGAAAGCAGCCACCCCTAAATTCTGGCAAGAGTCGATCGATCTCTAAATAACATTGAGGAAAAAAACAAGAGAAGCTTTACAATATTACTGTATATACTGTTATATAATTATAGTTCATAAAACATTAGATATGAGTTTTGAAACCATCACTTTCAAGCCAAGCAAAATTATAAGGACAAGAAGACAGAAGCATTTCAAGTATATCATAAGACCTTTTGTCACTGTAGTCAAACAGTGTTCAAAGGCAAAGGTTCTGATATAAGATCACTTTAGTACTGCACCTGATCTGGCCAGTGGGCAGCCCTGCAGCACAGCTTTATTCAGGAGGATGCTGAGAGCTGCTCTGACCACAGCCCTCTGCCCTGCGCTCAAGGTCTTGTTGCTAGGAGACCTTTGTTGGGATGAAGAACGCTTAGCTGTTACCCTAGAGATGACAGCATCCTCGACGCGAGGAACCACCACCACATTCCATAGGCGGGCCAACCACCTGTGTATGCGGTCACAAAGGTGAAAGAGAAACACTGGCCATCAGTGACACTGTACATTTACGAGTCTAAGCTTGAGTCATCCAGGTCTTCAAACAGGGGGCTTAAACTACTGTCCATCAGAGGTACACATTCTACCTTATTTTACACAGGCAATTCAATTCAACAGCAAAGTAGCGGCATTTTAAGGAGCTGTATTCAGGTGCGTAAGAAAATTGTGTGAGTGACCACCTGATTTACTACGTTAAGGCAACTGGACTTAAGGCATTATCTTGAATAGGATAGAGGTCAGGTCACCTTGAAAAACTGAAATGGTAAAGACTGAGAGTTGTGTGGACTCACTTCAGGATAACGTGGGTCTGTTCTGGCAGAACCGGGCAGGAAAGAAAGACATGAGGACCCAGGAGAGCCTCAGGGGTCCCCAGACGTGAGAGGCATCCGTTAAGCTGCTGCCAAACTGAACACACCCAGGACAGGGCTCTGTGCACAGGGTCATCATGCGTCCAACACTGGCCTTGAGTCTACAAAATAACATAAAATAACAGGTACTATGAAATTCTGGAATTATTTTATTCTCAGAAAATAATCACAGAGATGTATTATGTCTAAAACATTACATTTTAGCCATTTTAATGTCAAAATCGTTCACCAATACATAAATCTTTTTTTTTCTGCAGTGCACAATTCCACAACACATCCCCTCTGAATTCAAAAATCAAATTAATTCAAAGCTTGGGCTATTTAAAAAAAAAAAAAAAAATACATTTTTGAATTTATGGGTGATTTGTTTATGAATAATCAATAGATAAACTCTTCCACATTAAAATTTGAGGAACATTAATACTGACCTTGTGGAGGAGTTTTCTGCGAAGATGGCGTCCCAGCATGCCGCTGAGGGGTTCGGTATCCCAGCGTAGCTGCACCCAGCGGAAGTGCTGCTGAAGTCTTAGCTCAGGACCATGTAGCCGTGGCTTGGCTAAGGTGCCAATCAGAAAACTCCCCTCCTGGAAGTAGTAGAGCCCCTCTGGACCTGCCAATCAGAGAAGTTTAGAGAAGGCTGGGGCATAGTTAAAAAGACAGGGTTACAGCTGCCTGGTGACATATTTGGTTCATATCATTAGTACATATCATACCATTATAACAGCCTGGAACTGCAACCAAGACTCAAAAGAAGTTCAGAAAAAAGCTGCCTACTTAAAAAAGGCACTTGTTTAAATATACATTATTTATTAAGATTTAAACAACTGTTAACTTGACTGATTTACAGTTACATGTCTACAATATATGAGTGCGTGAGCCTCACCTTGGTTCAGGGAGAGTGAGTAGAGTGAGCCACGGTTCTCTAGTGCCTCACACAGGTCATCCAGCATGTGGCTGAGAGAGTGGGCTTTTTCCAGTCCTTCTAATACAGCTACAACACAGCGGCCTGCTGTGGCCTCCCGCACAGACATCAGAAACCCTGAGATACAAATCACCCCACAAATGGTCTTTTCATACACACTTAAGCTCTGGTCTGTAGCTTGTAATGTATGTGAATACAGTAAATACTCTGATGTCTGAGTGTATTCACTTCATATGGTATAAGATCCAAGAGAGTAAAGCTCTTACCACAATTAATGAAGATCTCCAGTAGCTGATCTTTAGTTAGATCCTCTTCTATCTCCACACGAATGACCTCACACTCTATCCCCATGGCCTCCTGCCTGTGCTACAGAGCAACATGCAGTACTTGAGGACCATAGTGACCAATAAAAGATGTTTTTAGGCAACATAGCATTAGCTGCAAACAGTTATAAATTCTAAAGTTGTAATTTATTCTTCTTTCATCTTTAAAAAAAATATAGGTTTTTTTTGGGCAAATTTAAAGGAAGACAACTGTAAACTTTAAATGCATATCTGGGTATATTTGGGAGACATTTGGACAAGTGAGATACAATACTTCTATGGAATACAAGCACGTTTTCAAGACGCGGGTGAAGTTGTTTTTACAACTAAACAGCAATTTTAAATAAAGAATACCAAACCAGCTGACTCTTTTCTAGATTTTTAACAAGTTGCTTATAATTAAAAAGAGCAAATCCAAAGCATCTTTTCTATCTCTTGCCTTTATGTGGTGGGAGATCTGGTTGGCGATGTACTCCTGAAAGCTTCCCTCCAGACCGTGGAAAATGACGTTATGATACTGTTCAACCTAAGCAGTGAGCAGGGCCAGTGGAATATAAACTGAGAACTTAAATTCCAACAAAACACCATGTAGTGCAGAATCAGGACACCAGTGCAGCATACTCTTCTACTCAAGCATGTGTCATTGCTGCTTACTGAATACATACTGCATACCTTAAAATGATGAAATAACACAGAATAAAGCAGCAATCAAAATGATCACTAACACTGCATTAGGCCTTAACCTTTGCCTTTCCCCCTTGCGGTTCTTTTAAGCAACTTTATGAAAAAAGCAGCATTTCCAAAAGATCTCTGCAAAGTTTCAACATACTAAACCATTATTGTTGGGGCAAAATCCTTTTAAAAAGGATCGCTTTGACATTAACCTTAATATTTACATTTGTCTCAGAAAACAACTGTAGATTCTATTCATTTTTGCACAGACAGATGAAATAATTAATCAGTACAACTGATATTTCAGATAAGAAATGTTATGGTCTAAACGGGATGGCTTTTTCTGTGTTTATGACATGCCGTACCAGGCGCACATAGTTCTGCAGCAGCTGGAGAGGGATCAGAGAGTCGTAGGTCATCTCGTCTAGAGCGCATTCCTTCAAACCTAACACAAATCGCAGAAGACACAAATTAGTATGTTTAAGAGCACAACACAGTGGGGGAGTGTATCAGCACACTGTCACTCTGAGGAGACACTTGACATCATTGCTTTAATGTGGTGTCACAGGACATGGAATTTTCTGGAGCTTTGGTCATGTGACATGGCAGATTAGGAGTGCAAAATGTTGGAAATCTGTGCTGTTGAGAAAGTGAGTTTACATCCAGTTGAAGATGTGGGTTATGTGGGTTATGTACTGGAAAAAAGGGGAAAAAAGAGCTAATGATGTGAAGCAAAAAGAACCTTTAAGGAAGATGGAGATCCGCTGGCTTAAGCGCTTACGGATCAGATCCCAAGGAGACTGGGCCATGTCATTTCCAGGCAGCCAAGCAGCATCACCTGCAGTACACCAGCAGACAAAGAAAAAACAAACAAAACAGAGAGTACTTGTATGTAATTTTCTACAAAGAAAGCACATTGTCAAGTTCACCCCACTTCTGGGTATTAGGCAATATGGAAATATAATTCTCAGTGACATGACTCCTTTTATCGTGCACACTGACTGAGATAAAAGTGCTGAGTTTCTCCAATCTGGCTCCAGCTCTGTCTCTTTCTCTTTTCAGAACTTCTTCACTCATGAATAATAAATAGCTGGCATGCTGTTCATTGTTAGGTTTTATTTGTGGCATCTGCCTTTTGCTAGAAAGCACCTTCAGTGACTTCTTCCCATTCTGTCCTCATTCGCTCACAATGATTTGATTTTAAAAACACCCTCCCATAATGGAACAAATAAAGGCTGAGAAAAAGGGTATTGATTTATAAACAATAGCACCCCCCTTAAAGTGTGAAAGAGCAAGCCAGAAGAGGTGTAAGAGAAAGGTGTGAGCTTGGTTTATTTTCAGTAGTCCTGCATGACGATCCTAAAGCTGGGCCAAGATGAATTAGGCCTCTGTGAAAGCTCCTTTCCCACTTGGCTCAGCGTTCCTTTGGGAAGAGAGCCATTTTGAAGAGTCAGACAGTGTGTCTAATTGTATTAAAAGTATGCATGCTAGGAAGAGCAAATGTTTTTGTTTATCCACAAGTGAGTGAGTACTTGTTTGTATGTTTATGTGTATGATATTTACTCCCTCCAGCCTTTGCTTGCTTTAACAAAGGGTCACATACTATAAAGGGTACTAAATTGCATTACTATATTCTAAACATAAACTGTGGGTACGCAACATAACTGCACACAGCACATCAACAGCATTTGTTCTTATTTTATTTCACTTTCATGATGACAGGCAGAAAATATGCTGAGCTGGTGAAATTAAAACTTGAGTCGGTGACCAAAAAGAATTTAAGAAACAGCAGCTGCTCAAAAGACTTAGGGCATCCCGGAATAGCAACAGACACAACCACAAACGTGCTTCCAGTTTACATATCATTTACTGCAGGCCATACCTGACTCTTTACAAATATATACCATACAAAGAGGCTTTTCCACACCACACATGACACAACATAATATTGCTTCTTTATTAGCCTTCAGACTCAAAATTCCACTAAGGTTTGCAAGCACCTGCGTATTAAATGTTTCTGCTTAAATCCAGGGTATTAAGAATATCTTTCCTAATCTTAGTTGGAATAACGGTCTCTACTTTTCTGAGAAATCAATACAATAGATGTTGGATTGCAATTTCACTGCTCCACAGCCCAATGCTGGGAGGCTTTATTTATACACACATTACATTGACCATGGTAACCGTAGGCTAACGACAGCTGCTCCAGATTATCCTGTTCTACTGACTGTTCTTGCTAAGGATATATATAAATTGCTATCAGAGATGGGTCAACCATAAAGTTGCTTAATTCACTATCACAAAGTTAGGTCTGGGTATTTTTGGACATACACTTTACAAAAAAGTTGAAATGTAATTTTGTATATGACTAGATAAAACAACTCTTATAGCAAAGAAAAGTGCCAAATCATGCTTTTAGCAAATATTTGAAGAGCTATTTTGAGTTCTTACCTATCTCCACAGAGGCCACACTGTCTGAAGACAGGCCAAGGGGTGTGTCAGCTCCTCCTAGCCCATCTTGCAGGTCCCAGCTCCCACAAACCAGCTGAAGGTGACTGGTAAGCAAGTGGCTCAAGATCTGGCCTATCTCTAACCAACTGGTGTGGCGCTGGATAGTAACTGTGCCAATGGTAAGGCCATCCTCCAGGAGGTCAACAGGACACAGGTGCTCCCGTGAGCCACCATGCACCTGCACCACCACTCTGTAGCAGTCTGGCAGAGGGGATCAAAACACAAAGGATGACCAACGGTTTCTGCAGTTTGCAGAGCTCCAAACTCCAAGCATCATTCAAGGGCTTATTTCATGTCAGTGTTTCCTTGGAAAACTGGAGCTCTGATGCATTAATTTTCTCAGACATAAGTCTGTGAGTGTCACAACTCTGCTATTGAATGAGATCATAGCAAATAAATTTTGTATTACGTATTAATTATGTGTTAAAATGTGAGTTTTTTCACGACCTGGGACCATTGTGTGATCCATGTGTCTAAATCTATTTTTGAGTCCATGAATGAGTATATCTTAGGTCATCCTGATATCGGTGGCCTTTGTTTAACTTGTCAAAATCTGGTACAGCTGACAATTTCTGTAAAGGCCACGTTTGAGAATGACATCACTATTTACATTGGTCACATTATTCTCTATTTCGAGTTTCACAATAGTGGGAAAGGATATGGAAAGTGGATGGGAAATGGTGTGTGAGCTCAACCCAAGAGTACTGAAAAAAATGCTTGTCTTGTGCACACAGGTCTTGTTTGCAGCTTTCTGCCTGTGGTCCTACCACATAACCAAAAACTACTGCCCATTAGTGTTTGAGTGCTGATAGCTTACCAGAGAAGCATAACAATGACTACTGCTATTACTGCTATTTTACGTTTCCATCTGTTTTAAGTCACAAACAGCATCAACAGGCATCAACATACAAGTTTGCAAAAAAATAATATCAAAAGGGTAATATATGAAATTTGGCAAGAATAGGCTTAAAACCTCACATGTGTAAACAGACTCAGCTCGCAATTTAATTTAAATTAACCCCTAAAATCATGCGTGTGTCACATAGTGTGTCACTGAAGCACAGATATACAAACACTTAGTGCAAGATGTGCTTATACTGCACATTTATTTTATCTTCAATTACTACCACTTAAACCTATCAGGCCAGCTGCACATTGCCCACTCACTAACTGCTCATGAGGTACTGATTCTTTAACAAGCTCAGCAAAAAACAAAAAATGAAAGATCAGTGATGACAAGATTGCAGTGTTGATTGCTGACATTCTTAGAAACAGATTGTTCAGGATTATAATAACAATCTGGATGTTGAACGTTTGTGAAGGATTATGTCTGCTTTTAAGACCACATAATGACACATTTCGTGCTGCATCTTCTGCTCATGTACATGCACTGATCCTTAGTGTAACTTAAAAGCAAACATTTTTGAATACATATTTGTGACTTGTGCATTCATCTGGCTAAGCTTCTGAAAATGTAAGTTTTCACCTGGTGTTTCAATGCAGAGAAAATCAGGCCTCTGCAAATTATTCAACCTTTAGTAAAGTGAGTGGAATATGCAATCAGCTGCACATGTAATATGTCCTCCCACTTCCAACATTATGCATGCATGAGACCTTTACATTTTGCACTTCAGCATTCACATGGTCCGTAAACTGCATTTAAAGGATTTTGTGCCTGTTTAGTACATGACATGTAAAAAGAATGCTACTGATTTGTGTCTAAAGCAGACCGAAATGGCATAGTGTAGATTAAGCTGTGAGCTGTAACAGATTGAAAGTGACCACAGAGTGTATCTTAAACTGATTGCGGTCTTTGGTTCGAGAGGTCCTAACATCTGAACCTCATAAATTCCCAGGTACAAATAAAAGATCTTGCGTTGGTTAGTTCCACACACAAACAATTCATGAGACTCCTACTGACCTAAGTTCTCAAGTAAGTCTTTGCAGTCATCTGTGGCCACATCATGTATAGTGCGGTTACATTTGTCCCTCCTCTCAATATCCTGTTGGCTGTGGCTACACAAAACCTCCAGGCATTTCTGAAAAGGAACGAAAGAGAGATGTTAACATGTTCATCAATGTGTGCTATTTCTATATCAATCTTGTTTTTGCAATAAAAGGAAAAATAAACTAGAAGAAATTAGAAAATTCTGGAGCTTTCATCACCTTGTAGCCTCGAGATGCAGCAATGTGTGCGGCAGTCCAGCCATCTTTGTTGGCATGGTTAAGGATGTGGCTGGTCATGACTGGGTCCACGTGTGTATGTTGGGAACCAGGGTCAGCTGCTGAGCGACCAGTCTCAGGCTCTGGAGACGGGTGGTACAGCAGGAGCTTTAAGGCACCCACATGACCCAAACTAACTGCAGCGTGTAGAGCAGTGCTGCTATCCTGTACACAATAGCCATGGAAACATTAAGAAATAAATCATAATACATGCAGACTTGACTCAAACAACTGGTAGCACATCCATTAATGCAACTTCAGCTTAATGAAAAGAAAGATTTTTTTTTATTTCACTACATTTCTCTAAACCCACTTTAAAAATAACTGTATGAAGCAACATGTCATGCTTAAATGCTCCTCTTTTTAAGCTGCTTTTAAAATGTTAAGCCAATTTTTGCTCATCCACAAGTTATCAATTTCTCCACCAAATAAAACTCACAAAACAAATGACAAAATTACTTGATGCAAGGACAAGAATGTCACTGACAGAAAATTAGACAGGATTTTTAAAAGACACTAAATTTAAACACACACTACTCTCACCATCTACAGTACTGAGCAAAAGTTTTAGGCATGTGTGGAAAAAATGCTGTAAACATTTACGGCCAGAGCGACTTCCATGTCCTAATTACAGGGACAGTCCCCCTGGAGACACTCAGGGTTAAGGGTCTTTCTCATGGACAGTGGTGGCAGTGCCAGAGGTGGGATTTGAACCTTGGACCTCTTGAGCCAAAGGTCCATAGGCAAGTATCCTACCACTAGACCACCACCTCCCCTAAACAAAGAAGGCTTTCAAAAATGGAAGTATTAATCATTTATTTTCATCAATCCACAAAATGCAGTGAATGAACAAAAGAGAAATCTAAATCAAATCAATATTTGGTGTGACCACCCTTTGGCTTCAAAACAGCATCAACACTTGCACACAGTTTTTGAAGGAACTCGGCTGGTAGGTTGTTCCAAACATCTTGGAGAACAAACCACAGATCTTCTGTGGATGTAGGCTTCCTCACATCCTTCTGTCTCTTCATTTAATCCAGACACACTGGATGATGTTGAGATCAGGGCTCTGTGGGGGCCAGAAGAATTGGTGCTGGTTCGGAGGCAAAAGGTAGCAAGACCAAATATTGATTTGATTTAGATTTTTCTTTTGTTCGCTCACTTTGCATTTTGTAAACTGATAAAAATAAACAATCATTATTTACATTTCTGAAAGCATTCTTTGTTTACAGCATTTTTTTTATGTAGCGTCTTTCATTTCATACCCCAAGCCTGAAAGTGCTTGAACAAGTACTTTACTGTATTTGATACCATTAGCTAAAGTGTAATAATAAATAACTTAGCAATTCTAGATAAAATGGCACTGAAACAAAGAAACAAAACAAAGAAAAAAAACATTAAAAAGCAATTGCTATGTACCACCCTTCACACTGAGGTCACTGAGGTCCTATCATGCATTGCATAAATCATGTACAGAATTTCTCTAGTGCATTTTTCTCTAGTGCATCTTTAGCATTATCTCCTCTGAAGGAGTATTTTTAACTTCTCAGAGCTCCCACTTGGTTTTCATTCATTTCAGTTATTTAATTTGTAAACATTTAAATCTTTTTGTTGTTATTTTTTTTTTATTAAAAAAATAATTTTAAAATGCAGGCATGTCTGATACCCTTATGGATTTACAGATGCCATAGATGCCATGTCTTCTATTCGGTTTTCATATTTTATTCCAGCAACAATGCTTAATGCTCCACCTTTTCCTCATCTGCCACTAGCTCAAAACTATTTAATTAGACAGATATATGTATATCTGTATTAATATAAAATACAGAGGCAAAAGACAGAATATAGTAAAATTAGTAGAATTAGAGAATTTACAGAAATAGATTTTGTTTGTTTTTATATGTGAACATTGTAAAGTGCCTTGGGGCAACTGTGTTGTAAAAGGCGCTATATAAGAATAAATTGAATTGAATTGAATTTAATTGAACTACACGACAAAGAACATGTATGTTGTAGTTCAAGGAAATAATTAAGCACTACTAAAATAAGAAGCATCATCACACTCTCATCACCAAAGAACATCATACAACAGCCTTGTTTTGCTATGTCTACCATAGCAACAGGCCGAGAGGCAGTGAATCCAGCAAATGAGAGAGAGAGAGACAAAATACACCAGGACATTGTCTTTGACGTAGATTCAGTGTCTGAGGGTGTGTATGCTGTGGAACTTACAGCTGTGACGTGTGAGCGGTTTGCTCCGGCATCCAGCAGGGCTCTAACACACTCCATGCTACCATGCTCAGAGGCCAGGGTCAGCGCAGTACGGCCGCCCAAACACTCTCGCTCTACCTCTACACCATGGCCCAGCAGACATTGCACACACCTACAAACAAACATCAAGTGAGTGAGAGGGGCAACAGAGCTGAATGTGTTCACTTTGGACCTGAGCAAGGCACAATGGGACTTGCTGCAGCAACTTCACACTTAAGAAAATATAAGACAGGGTGACCGAGTCCCAAGGTTAACCTGAAGATTTTGGGTTGCGTTTGTTATGCACTTAGTAGGACATGCCTGATTTGCATTTGAAAAAGACGTTGTTCTGACCTAAAATTCAGGCAAGGTCAGCCTAGAGCGATGACATCATGGACAACAGTCATTGTACATTACACAGAATAAGAACAGGCAAATTCCCAAATGACAACCTCTCTGATACCCAGTGTACTATTTAAAGAGACACTTGACCGTTGCGCGCTCCATCTTTTATCATGTGTCAAACAGCCCATTTTTTTGGTTCTGAAAGTCTTCATCTAACTTTACTCACAGCCTACATTCCATTTTTTAAAACAGCAGCAGCAAAGGTTAAAAACACAGAGAAGCACTCACCCATGGTGACCGTTAGCAGCAGCAGTGTGTAAGGGGGTAAATCCATTTTCATCAGGAGTATCATTAGACGCCCCCAAGGTCAGCAGCAAATTCAAGCATTCTACAGGACAAAACAGCCTTAATGAACATGCAAGAAGAATAAATGGATATACAACATAACTATGCTGGCTTTTAATATAGCCACTCATCAAAACAATGCAACATTAATCCTGATGAGGCTGATGAGATTGTCTGCATGAAAAGTACAAGCCAAGATGACTTTTTGTTGTAGCCTTTCAGTTTTTTTTCAGCAACTTTACCAGAGCATGCTAGATCAGCCATACCTGTGTGTCCATTTTGAGCAGCAGAAAACAAAGCAGAGGTTAGGTCTTGTTGGAGGTGACTAATATCCATTGGTGGATCTTGATTAAGCAGCATAGACAATAAAGTGACATTTCCCTGGGAAGCAGCTTGGAGCAAAAGGGTGTTCCCGTTATCCAGGGGAACGGGGTCACCACAGGTTAGTGGGGGGACTATGGAGGGACGCCAGCCTGTGAAGAGCAAGTAACAGCAGTTACCAAAGAGCGTGGAGTTCTTACCAAAATGGGATCTGCAACCTGAAACAGTCACCTGATGCTCTTCAGTTGAAGCAATGGTTCAGGCAAAAGACATTTATTTTAATGTTTCCACTACCAGAAAATGTGCTCAAACAGTTAAGACAGCTACAAGGCACTACACTTTAGCCTTAAACTTACATTTATAGGGAAAATTACATACATTTAATTTTATTTAAACTGTCACTATAATATTCTGAAACTGAAAAAATATCTTGTAACTTTGCTGAAGGTAAACATCATGCGTTGAATTTTTAACGCAGTAAAACTGACCAAGTTGTGCTGTAGCTTAGTTCAAGCTGTTTTTGCAGGGTGACTGTTTCGGTTTTGTCCACGTTTATATGACATAAGGCATCAAGCAGATGTCTACGTCTGAAAGATGTGTCCTATCCATGCTTTTCATGTCCGATAGTCCGATTAAAAAGGTCAACTCATTTGTCTGCTTTCAGGTCAGTATGAGGTCAATGCACTAAGAAAAAACTGACGTTTGCAACAAATAAAGCCGGACAAGGAATTTAAAACCAGGTTAGATTAAAGGATGAAATGTGAATAAAGTCAGTCACACCAAATTATAATGAAATACAAACCAAATCTGCTAAAACCACTTCAGTCAAGCTATATCATATTCAAGGCATAGAAAGAAAGGGTAATGTGTCGGAGCACAAAATACCTGATGAAAAACCAGTAACATATCTATTCAGAGCTAGATCTGTGCAAGTCTGTTCTAGCACTACAAGCACAAACTACTAGTTCTACAGTAATTTAGTGCTTCTAATGGTATGCATGCTTGTTAATAGCTTTGACAGCAGAAAGATGTTGTTCTCTTTCATAGAAAGTAGGCAGAGGATAGACTGAAAAGGCACACAGAACAATAAAAGCCTAAAATATGAACCTATGTTTAAAGGAGGGTGGGACTTTTGGGTAGGATTCTTAAGAGAGTAAAAAAACAACGTAACGTGAGCTAAGGCGCTTTAGAATGCTACAGAGCGATAGATGCTACAGAGTGAGAGAGTTAACTATTAATAGCTAGCTTGCAACATGTAGTATCTGAGGCCTGCTGAGGATTAGTCTCTTGTGACAACAAAACAGTGGCATCTGGTAGAATACTTGCTCTGCTGGTGATTAAACAGGGCCATTTCTGGTGTTCTCAGATGGCTTTTTAATGGACTGTACAAACAGTGTGAAATTTTCAGGAGATAAGCGCCTAAAAACAAAGACAGCATGAAGGGTTCTGCAGTAAAATGAATCAGATAAATTTTTCCTTATACATGATTATAGCTCTGTAATTTGTAATATCTACAACCTTCCTTTATACTGTAATTTTCAGTTGGCATTTTGAACATGAGAAACCACTGTGTTAGATTCTGCAAATTAATTCTGGCATTATAAAACACAGAATACTCAGTGATAGATTTAATTTGATAGCTTTTTTTTCTCAACATATTTGTGGCTACACCTAGTAGAAAGGCAATTAATGCTTTATGACTAGGTTTACAAAATAGTTTAGTTTTATATGAGTTCAATAAAAAGGAAAGGAAATGTCAACATGCAAGAGAGAAAAAAAATCCAGTCTCAATCAGCATATCTAGAGTCAATTTAAGACATGAGCAATAAACACAAGGCAGGTACAAGGACAAGGCACTGTTTTTAACAAGGTTAGTGGTAAAGTTCTCAGCCTTAGAAACATGCTGAAGGAGGGTGGAAGTGGAGATGGAATTGGACGGGAGGAAAGGGACAGAGCAGCCTCTGGCATCAGCTTCAGACTGGAGTGTGTTAAAGGGATGATTCCTCAAGACTCAGCCGGGCATGTGAAAGCTAATGTTTCAACCTCAGACCCTTTCACAGTTTCATACCTAAAAATTCAATTATTAACACTGAGGAAAGGCTTTGGGTCAGGATGTATAGGAGCTTTTTGCTTTTCTTATTTAGGAGGAACCTATTGCGGCTTATTGAATTACTGTCTACTATATCTGTGGACTTCTTTTTAAGATGAACCTAACTCCTCCTTTTTACTCCTTCCTGCCAGTCCACAGAATCTGCTTTTCAAACTTTCACTAGGTTTATGTTAATATCACAGAGATGGCAATAGCCTTGACCATGGTGAGATGGTAAATGCCAGCTTCGCAGCTTATATGTTTAACAGTGCAAAAAAAAATTCCATGAGCCAAACTCAACCAATCAATTTTAGAGAGCTTGAAAAATTAATCATCATATTCAAATGTGACAGTTTAAGATGGAAGGAATGTGTAAATAAAGGATTCATTACAAAGAAAGTGGTTAGTTTTGGGACAGTGTAGACATTTCAAAGCATTTTGGTTTTAATGCTTAGTAGGTCTGCAGGTACTGCGGAACCCTATTCAGCCAAATAATGAAAAGCAGATGTTTAAAGTATCCAGATTAGGCCTATACACTAATATCTATATTTTTACAAATTTTTAAAAAATGTCAATTAAAAAAAACAGTTGTCACCCAACTCTAGTGCATAGATAGAAGTGCAGGAGTAGAGCAGAGTCAGTGAGAGGGGTGGTGGCGAGGCTGAGGACCCGTTTACCTGATGCTGCTGCCAGGGGGCTGCCCAGGTGCTTGGGGCTATAGGATGAAACACTAGCAGGGTTTACGCAGGGGCTACTGACAATGGTAGCGATGGTGGAGGTGGTGGTGGTGACAGGGGGACAATCCACACATGCTGTGGGCGGCCGTAGACCCCGTTGCCTGGAAGCATAGGGCACACCCACCTGAGACGCTGTCAAGGCTGGGGTCGCACCCCACAATTCAACGGAGGGCTTGGGTGGAAGCTGAGGGGTTGCAGCTGACTTAGCAGGCCCCGCCCCTTGTGCAACACCTGGGGACCTGCTGGCTTCGCCTACCACTTTTATTGGTGGGTGAGGAGGGGATGGTGTCTGAGAAAGTCCTGGCTTTTTTGGAGGGATAGGGGGCGGGTTGCCTCTGTCGATGCGTGCCACTGTGGGGGACTTGATGCCAATTTGAGGGTGACCAAGGCGCCCAGCAAAGGGTCCTCCCTCTGAAGCAGAGTGGGACAGACTGGGCCTGAGAGCTGCAGGGGGACCCCCTGCTGGAGGGCTGGTGAAGCGCGAGAGGACTTGTGTGACTGTATGGCGTGCCTGTTGCTTGGCAGCAAAGTTGTCTCGGTTGGTAGGGGAGAGGTCCCTAGATGGGGGACCCTGACCTGCCATACCATTTTGGTCCTGCTCTGAAGCTGAGGGCTGGAATTTGTAGCGGGCTGCCTGAACCCGAGGGCTCACCCCTGTGGGCAAGGTGGCAGCCCCAGCAGGTGAGTGTAAACCATGAGCCAGATTTTGCACTGTCTGGCCCTCCCCTCCATTCTCTGCATGAGAGGTCCCGTGGTGCAACCCCCTTCCAGCTGTAGGGGTCTTGGGTAGATTCATGCTAGCATAGTTGGTGCCTGTTGGCTTGACTGGGATAGTAAGCGGCACCTTCTTGGGTGCTTCATGATCAGGTAGTGGGTCTGTTTGGGTGGTGGCTACACTATTACTTGCCACTTCTGTGCCCACGGCCACCGATGCAGTGCTCTTGGGCTTGACTGATGCTGAGGATGGGGGCAATAGTGGGGCGTCCTTGTCCCGCTCAGTCCGGAGCAGCTCTACCTGCTGCTTCAGGCTGTCACTCTCTGCCCTCAGCTCAGCGGCACGGGTTTCTTCACGGCTCAGCCGGGCCCGCAGCTGCTCCCGCTCCGTGTCAAACTCAGCCAGCTGCTTCTCCATCTCTGCCTCCATCTGCTGGCTGCGGCGCCGCTCTGTGGCGAGCTCTTCCTCAAGGCGGCCGGAGGAGCGACCCTCCTGCTCAGAGCGTGACGAGAGCTCTTCAAAGCGTTGGCTCTCCTCCATCACACGTGCTGCCAGTTGCTTGCACTCACGCACCAGCATCATCACCACGTGCTTGTTCTTCTCTCGCTCATCCTTCAGTTGTGCCGAGAGCTTTCGGTGCTCCTGCTCCAGACTCTGCAGCTGCAGCTTCTCCATTTCCAGCTGGGCACAGCAGCAGTACAACACGCTGTCAGACAAGCATACTAACACATACTGTAGGAGAATGTTAACATGTTTTTAGGGAGTACAATCATAAACTGAAAAGGTTTTGATTCATTCTCCAGTATGGGATTAGTAGTTAACAGAGTTTTGCTATTTATGCAAGTTCCGTTTTCTGTAGAGGTCATACATTTCTGGCTGCAAAAAATAATACAAAGTTGACAACCAATATCATTAGATGTACTGAGAATCATTCATGTTCAAAACACTTTTAGCCAGATGACTTAAATAAAAATTCTGAAGCAACATGAACTCTAAATTTTCTGAAAGCTTTTAGAAACAGCTGAGCTACGATAGGTCTGTAATACTGTTAATTGTGGAAGTCTTTTTTTTTTTTTGCATTATTTTAGCTTTTTGTTTGTTGTTGCACACTGTATTATTCAAACCAATAAAGGGCTTATCTGGTCATATAAGAGCTTTACATTAAGAACACAAGAAAAACTATTTATGCGACCATGCAAAATGCTACCACAGCAGTTTGTTCTGGGGGGTTCTATCATCAGTCTTCTCTCCAATAAACTTTGTGACTCATCTCTGAACTCTTGTTTTACTTATTCTTAATGCTGATTAATGTTTTGTATCAGGTGTTGTGGGTGGTCAGAAACAAAGGGTGCTAAACCTAAATGAACACATCAAGACTGAAATACCAGAAAATAAAAGCTGAAAATCTGATCTGTCTCATATTCTTCGGCTTTCTTTTCCCAAACCCAAATTCTTCAGAGCATACCATAAATAAATTAATTTGCCTTGCTTTACTTTTGAAGGCAACTATATGTAGCAATATACAGCTATAGGTTTGCCACTTAATTACTGAGGCACAATAATTAGTTAACATATACAAACATAACATCTTTTTCAGGATGATTATATGTGGCTACTGAGGTTTAACAAAGAAACGACTGTACTTGAGGTACTAGAGCTTTTCAAGGGCATCCACTACTGTCTTCTAAGCAGATGAGCAAAGAAAAAGACTAAGACAGAAATAAGTGATTTTTTAAAAATAATAACATCTTTGATTTGAAAAACATCTTTCATAAGCATCCAGAGCAGTAATAGGATTATTAAGGCAATGCTAGCAGTTACATTTAACAGGTTCGCATTAGAGGCTCTATCATTATGCAGCTTCTAGTTTTGGCAGCGTTCATTCATTCATTGCTATGTGATATTTAATATTGAAGTAAGTTTTCCAATAGAGCCGGACAAAAACTCTCCTCTTAACAACTTCACTGTAGGAGAAGAGAAACAATAAGAGAAACAATTATATTTGTATTAAACAGCATTTGCTCTGGCTCTGGTGGAAGGGTGCATTGTGGTTAACCAGCTATGAAACAAGAGAAGTGTTACCATAACAACTGAATGTGCGTGTTTATTCTTGGTTGGAAGGGAATCTAGTCTTCTCGGTTTCAGAGAGAAGGCCGAGCTGGAAGGCAATGGCATTAAATATCAACTCACATGCATGAAGAGCACTCTCATTGGCTAAAGTAATTACACCTCAATCCAGTAGCACTCTGTGAAGAAAAATGGGATGAAAATGACAGTGGCAGTGAGAGATAGAAGCATGAGCTTCTCTGTCCTCAGTAGCTCACTCTGTCCTCAGGACCCACAATATTAAGCTGGAGTGAAAGGGTCCCTGTCTTCGGCTCCACAGATTCTTAGGAGTTGATTTGTGTGAATCTGATGGTCACACAGGCGTAAGCACATTACGTGTTAGTGTAGCCGTCAAACACCTGTTTTTTTTTTGTCTGCAAGAGTGCTGTGGTGTTGACGAGTGGCCTTTTGATCATTTTAATAAGTATCATGAAGTTCATATTTACCTGCGACTGAACAGGTGTTATGAGGGAGGATGTGTTAGACAGCGAATCGGCTTTAAGTGCCTGGCACGCACTTCTGGTTTGCCTCTACACTCTCTTTCTCACGATTTCTCACCTCTCATTCTCTCTGTTTAAATACACAGCAGGCCACTCACCAGGTTGTCTAACTTGTAATAATAATGGATTCCTTCATGGTGCTTTATAGAAGCATTTTAAAAGGTTCTTTAAAGAAACAGAAGGTTTTCCATCACAAGAGTCATTTATGCTTAAAGTCTTCAAATGTCCACAGTCCTATATAATATTTTTGTATGTATTTATTTTAAGGTGTGTTTATTTAAGTGACAAACTGTCATGTTTGTACATGAAAATTTCTAGATATAACATTGTGTTATGATACACATTTTAGCCTGACTAAATCAGTAAATAATATAATTAATAAATAAATATAATGATCAAACTGTCCATATCTTGTAGGCTAGGGTAACAAAAGATAAAAATGAAGAACATAAGGTAAAAAATAGCAAACAAGCATCCGGCAACAGAGTTAATTATCACCAGACTGACCAAAACACTGACAAAAACAAACACATACACCAAGAAACAAAAAAACATTCTTAGGGTCTGAACATGCAAAAAGCAATGGAGATTCACACACACACACACACACACACACACACACACACACACATACACATACACACACACACACACACTCTCTCTTGCAGCACCTGCCAGTGTTTGTAATCTCTACTGCACCCTGTTGATGTGGGTACTGACACTGTGTGATGTCGGAGGGTGAGTTGATTTCACAGATCATGAATATGCAAGATTAGTTTGATTCGCTCTGGAAAAGAAATTTAATTTATGACCTTAAGGATAACACCTAAAAGAAGATAAAATAGAATGCATGCAATCACAGAGCTGCTATTTGGTTGTTTTTGAGTTAAGATTCTTTTCTTTCCTACTTTTAAACTTTTTCTTGTTTTACTTTTCTTTTTCAAGAGAAACAGTACAAATCATCAGGGTGACCAGCCAAATGTCCCCAAAAATGTCCCCAAAAAAACAACACAATTTTGTTTTGTTTTCTTATCTCTAAGAGGATATCTGATGCTCACAAATAAAACACACACGTTCACTCGCACTCACACTGAGAAGGAAAAGCCTACCCTCTTCTGCCTGCTCTCAGCGGCTGCTAACTGGGCAGACATCCTCTCCTGCATTTTGCGGCAGTGGGCCATAACAGCTTCCAGTACGGTGATGGGACTGGCACTGACAGGCCTACGCTCCTTCTGCCCTGCCCCAGACTCATAGTCCCTCTGCAGGGCTAGAAACGGATCAGTCAGGCTGAAATGGCCATATCTTTCCTGTAGGAACACCTCCTTCCTCCGAGCCTATAGGGGGAGACAAAGAAATAGGGAGCGGGCATTGAATATGCTTAAAATATATTTGGAAAGAAGCATTCATTTTTAATTGTTAATGATGTTAAATCTACACACAGCCCCTGACAGCCCCACACATATAACACATACACACTTCCTTGCGGGAGCAGGTTAGCACTTCTCCAGATGGGATTGATTAAACCCTGGGTCCAGTTAGACTCAGTGTTTAGACCAGCTGGTCTGCTTAGTGGGAAAGGCAAAAGGCCAGCTTTCTATCTTCCAGCCCACACTAAATTATGAATCAATGTGGTTTCACAGTGACAGTTTTTTTCTCCTTTCACTCTTCTTCTTGGCTCACTTGAACAAGCAAAACAACACTGTATTTCAATGTGTAACACGAATGCAACCCATACCAGCATCACTCAAATGGAAGACAAATCAAAAACAAACCTACAGTAGGGGTGTAATGATTTCAAATTATGCACAAAAACTAAATTTGATACAACCCTTAGTTTCTACTAAGGGAATCACGATGATCAAGACTGTGTTGCACCCACTCAGAATACATTTTTGTTAGGGATTTTTCTTGTTTGTTTTTTATGAGCAGCAGTGGTTAAAGAAAGACTAGGTCCCAGGATCAAAATGTTGTGGCTTCCAATCCTGGACTTTGCCCTAAGGTACCCTTGAGCAAGGTGCATCCCCATCACAGCTCCACATGCAGTGGAAGTATGGCTGCCCATTGCTGCATGGTTTGTGTGTGGGTTAAATACAAAAGATGCATTTTGTTGAGGTTCGCTGAATGCCAAGCTGTGCGCTCACAATGACAAATAGTCACAAATAGTTAGTTAAGCCAAAAGAACCCATGAACTATATAATTACAGTTCTAGAACATTTTAACACAGAAAGTGATCACTGAGAACTAAAAATCATATCTAGAAGTCAATACTACTAGAAGTCAAATCAAATCTTTTGTGGACACCCCCACAACTTTTCTCAACACACCTCGATTAGAGCAGCTCTTCATCTGTGGCACAGCCTCATCAATGTGGTGTAGGAAACAGAATGACTAACTGTGTGGTATGAAACTGAAAAAAATATTCACCACTACAGGCAACTATTTCAGACGACACAGCACCGATTTTCTCAAAGTCAAAGAGAGAACAGATATCAAATCATATCTGCCATTATCACAGTCCTTGTCAACAAAACTGATCCCAGATCAGCAATACTACTCCTGGGACGATTCATGAAAACAATTTTTTTGTCCCAAAAGAATTTGGCTACACATAAAAGTGTTGTTCATTTTTATAGCTTGAAATAGATCATATAGTGTCGAAACCACAATTGACAAGCCTGCACCACTTAAATGAAGAGCTGGCAGTGGTTTGAGTGGTTAGGAGATGTTATGAGGATGTTTATATGGGAAAGATCTGGGTCACTTTTGACATCTAGAGCTTGTTAGTAATGTAAGTCTCAAGGCCTCCACAACAGAAATGTCACAGCTATAACGCTTCATGAGGGTATATATATATATATATATATATATATATATATATATATATATAAGGGGCAGCAGTGGCCTAGTGGTTAGGGTGTTGGCTGCGTGATCGGCGGATCGGGGGTTTGAACCCCTTCCCGATGGGTTGCCCTGAGGTACCCTTGAGCAAGGTGCCGTCCCCGTCCCGCTCCTCCCTGCGAAGGGCTGGCGACCTGTCCAGGGTGCGTCCCCCGTCCTCGCCCTGTGTGCGCTGGCTTGGACACCAGCACTCCCCCGCGACCCCGTTTGGGACAAGCGGCAGATAATGGATGGATATATATATATATATATATATATATATAAAAAAAATTTTTTGCTGAAGTGTTCCCTATATAATATTAAAATATAATCATGAGGTACATAGTAATATTTTCCTTGTTTTGGCTGTATATTGTGTATATTATTAAATCCCTAATGGCATAAAATATACTCAGAGGTGTACTGTATGAAGCAGGCTGTACAGGGACGAGACAGTAAAGGGTGTCCAGATTTAGAGCAGTAAGAACCAGTAAGAAGAGTGAAGAGCTGGACAGGGAGTGGGAGGAACAGAGCAAAGAGCTACAAGCATCCCTGAGGCTACTGCTTGCTAAGCGCTACTACCTCACCAAAGAAGGAAAATACCAGCCAGCAAATGCTCACTCATGCTCATTTTTGCTCTTACGCACACACAGACACAGAGACATTCACAGGCACACACATATATACACCCATCTCAACCATGGTGAACTGTTCAAGAAGAGAAATAAAATATGAAGTCAAAATTGTATTTCATTGTTAGTGTTACCAATGTTTCCCAGAGCTAGTGCTTTCACCTATTTTTACCATTTGTTCAACAATGACTGACTGGGGAAACAGTATGAATACAGATAAATTGAAAAACATCTTGAACATTAGTCAGGTTTAAAGGGCAGAACAAGCTTAAAAATACCGTTGCTCTAACTGGCACATTGTGAATTGACATTGGATTCACATTGGAGAAGAATGTCATCTTTTTTTTAAATCTTTTTTAGAATCGTCTAAACCTCAGCTCAGGATATGATACAAATACTGATGTTTTATTTGTTAATATTTTTTCACTATAAAGAGCTCTTATTATACACACACAGAAGCCACAACACAGAAGCCACTAATAGGTGAAGTGAATATCACTGATTATCTGTTAAGGGGTGGGATATCAGTCAGACAGTTTCTGCCACTTGTCCCAAGCAAGGGCGCAGGGGAGTGCTGGTGTCCATCCTAGCTCACACAGGGCAAAGGATGGGGGACACACCCTGGACAGGGAGGAGTGTGATGGCGACAGCACCTTGGAACCTCAGGGCAACCTATTGGGAAGGGATTTGAACCCCTGATCCTCCGATCACGCGGCCAACACCCTAACCACTAGGCCACCGCTGCCCCAGGGTGAGATATATTAAAGCAGCAATTTTAAGCACCAGCTCGAACAATAAAATAAGTCAGACTTAATGGGCTACTTTAGGAAAAAAGTCCAGTCATTTAAACCTGAGCTGGCATTTCTGTGTAATAATGCATGAGACGTTTCATCAACCACCACCATGGATTACGATTAACGGCAAAATTTTTCAAACTTCTATTATTATTGCACTGAATATTTGGACTAAATTAAAGATAAGTTTTCACCATGTCTCTGCACACAGACTTTATACATTTAATACATATGAAGCCATGTTTAGAATAAATATCTATTAGAATCCCATCATCAGGATGAAACAGCATTTTCTATCTGTCACTTAAAACAAAAGGCAACCGAGTTTGGAACGTGTGACAATCTACTGCAAAACTAATACACAGCTTTAATAAATAAACTGTAACATTAAACAGCCTGTGGCAAGCGAGGAGCAGAGTCTTAACTTGAAGTATAAACACACTACTGTTACTTTTACCACCATCACCTCTGAAGGGGCAATTTAACAGTGAGTGAGTGAGAGAGAGAGAGAGAGAGAGAGAGAGAGAGAGAGAGAGACAATAAGGTCAGTAAGAGTAAGCAGATGAAGAGCAGGCGTGAAATGTATGTGTGCTGTGTTATACAGAACTTTGGGCTTTGAAACCAAAGCCATCTGCTGAGTGTTCACAAAATCCTGCCCAAAGCAGTGAGGCTCATTCTCCTCCTATTCTACTTTATCTGTCCAGATGTCAGGGGTCACACTCATGCTGCTACAAGTTGTCATTCCCAAATGAGTTCTCTGTGAATGACTGGAAAATATTCAGAGACAGGGAATGAAAACAATCCCTGATTAGTGGGAAAGGATGAAACTTCTACCTATGAGCTCCAAAGTGCTCACCTATTTCCTGAAAGACTGAGCAAAAGTGCCCCTCACATGTTGGTGGTAAATCTAAAGCTAAAGAGGTTATCCTTTAATCTCTTACAACAACCTCATCCATTCACTGCTGTATTAAATAAAAAAAAAAACATGAAAAATTTCAACAAGTAGGAACTTGATGTTCGCTGTCTCTTAGCTGCAATATTTTCTTTTTGCATAAGGAGCGGGAATGTTTATGTAGACATTTTTCTTTGCTTTATGGAGCCAAATCCACCAACTGGCCAATACTTAAGAGCAATGCTCTCTATTCTGAATGACAGATATAATTACAAAGCAGCAAGTTATTTGAAAAGCCCATATAATTATTATGAGCTCAAAAGATTAATCAGTTACTGCTCAATGTTAGTCTTTTTCTAATCTGAGAATAAAAAAGAAATTAAACAATGAATAATCTTTAATTGAAGATAAAGAAAGCATAACATGTTTGAGGCAGTGGAGGCCTAGTGGTGAGGGACTAGGCCAAATAATCAGAAAGTTGTGTGTTCCAGTCCCAGATAAGCAGGTTACCCTGAGGTACCCTTGAGCAAGTCACCATCCGCATCACTGCTCTGCACTGCACTGCACCCGGGGGCTGGATGTATGGCTGCCCACTGCTTCACTGTGTATGTGGATTAAATGAAGAGAAAGAACTTTGTTGTGGTTCTCTGTGTGCTGTGCTGTATTCACAATAGCAACAAGTCACTTTCACATTCTTCTGAGCATGACATAAAAATTAAAGGTTTAAAATTAAAAAAAGTAATATAGCCTACTCCTGGATATTAACAACTTTCAAAAGCACAAAGCACCATCATAATCCAATTAGCAAGTAGTTCATCAGATTTACTAATGTGGGTTTCAGAAATCGTGGAAAAGTCTAGAGACTCTGCTGCTAGGGCCATCTGGGTATCCTCTGGGGGCCACACTGTCACTAGGATCCCCACTAATGGGCTGTATTTACCAGCATCAGCCAGGTCTTCGTTATTATTAGCATTAACCTTTACAGGCATGTGCTGGCAGGGTCGAAGGTTCAGGCACGCTGTCAAACAGAGAGGGAGAGTGAGTGCGTATAGAGAGGAGCAGAGAAAACAGGCCCCCAGTATAGGAAGGGTAGATTAGCTAATAAATGGCAGCATTTTGCTATTGCAGCAATCTACACACAACTGCTTTGAGGGCTAGCTTTGAATCAGAATGCACAAGATATAATTAAAGCACTATTCTTTCACTATTTTTAAATAGAACCTATTCTGTCTCATCTTTTTTTGCAAGTGAGGCTATTTGAGTAATTCTCTGTTGTTGAATGCTGTATGTTTTCAGGAATTCTTTGGGTGAAATACAAGAGCTTCTTCCAAAGGAACACACAGGAAGAGAACATTAAAAAAGCTTCTATGAGGTTTTGTTAGTAAATGAGGTAATGACTTAGAAAGAAATGTGAGCCACAAGCTCATAAACCCTTATGTGTATGGGTTAGTGTGCCAAGCTAAGAAAGGACTGACACAAAAAATCTGAAATGAATCGACACAGGTGTGGGGGGAAAACCTTATCCTTTACTGCTATAGAGGAAGATTACTTTGTCATGGGTCTCTGTCGAAATTATGACCTGTTGGACCCGATGCATTTGAACAGTTGACCTGCACATCAAAAAACTCACCTTTACACTTTTATCAAAAAAGGCTAAAAAAAAAGAGAAGGACCAGCGGGATTTAAGACTACCCCATGGACATGGAGAGAAACACTTTCAAAACTTATGACCAAACCTCTAGGAAAACCTCAAAATCTGCATCTGCCACAGCAGGAACCTTCTGACATTTCAACTGGACTGGAAAAGGTTAAGCCGTGTTTAAGGCTTTTGTGTGCATCTCTTCAGTCTCTCACAAGGAGCCTTTCAATTAGTTTGACACAGAGCTTGCTTTGTGGAGCAAAGACTTATGCAGTTCCTGTCTCTTAACCCAAATGTGCGGTCACTGAATCTACCAGAAAGACAAAAAGGAGAGGAGACAAAATCAGATCAGCTAGAGAAACACCGCTAACAGCCAGTACAATATAGTGTTAAAAGTGCATACATATAAAAGTAATGACAAAGCTGACACCATATTTCTTCATTTGAATTTAGTTTCTCATTAACCCATTTAAATGTTAAACCCTGTTTCAAAAAGGAAAGAGTTGTTTGTTATTTAAATAGCAAAGTAATTGCAATGCTGATTAACTGAAAACAGATATGTTAATAAAAGTAAATCAAACCATTTTTTCAGCCTAACAAGTTTCTATTAAAGGACACTGAAATGTAGTTCTTAGTGGACAGTGAGATAAAGCTGAGGGATGTATACTGCTTGTCTGCAGAAATATAGGACAGTGGAGGTTTAAGTGAGCATGTGCCCAGGATGAAAGGGAAGGGGGTGTGCCCAGAGGGGAGGAGGGGATGCTCCAACCAGGCAAACAAGCAGTACCGCAATCCCTTCAGAACACCCCCATACAATCTCACACTGCCAAATACCATCTGTCATCCATCTCTCTTCATCAGAGTCCCCATTTCAGGCATTAAGCATGATGTCTCCAAATCAGTACGTGTTATATGTAAAGGGTATCTACCAATGCAGTTAGCAAGCTAAATGATAAGTGTACACATGTAGAGGTGTCTGTATTGGTAATGGCTCCTGAGTTATTGACTATCAAACCTTTAGCCTAAAATTAAAAACAAGGCCAAAGTAAGGGATAAATAGGACAGACCTCATTTCAAAAGGTACAAAAGGGAGCAAATATTGATTGAAATGCAAAGAACCACAAAGCCAGGACCCTCCAAAGAGTGAGATATTGGGAACCGGGCATCCCTAGCATAAAAATTAAATCCTTATAGCAAACAGGCCTGCAGCAGTTCACACAGAATAAAAAGGAGCTTACTCATTTCCACACTGCAGCTTAAAACACACACAGCACCGTTCAGGTGCTTAAAAAGATTTAATCATGCTGATGCCACACACATGAACATTCTTCTGATTGGCCGATCAACAAGGACTAGGGCTGATTCCCCCACCCGATATGATTTAGATAGATTTGCAATGTCAGTCTCGCTCTCACTTTCACTCTCTCTCTTTCACACACACACACACACACACACACACACACACACACACACACACGCACACGCACACACACGCACACGCACACGCACACACACACGCACACACACACGCACACGCACACGCACACACACGCACACGCACACGCACACATGCACACACATGTTCATACTATAAATGTTATGTAAATGAACCACATGCATGCCAATGATGGCAAAGTCTAAAAGGAAACTGAGTGAATCATTTCATCCATTTATTCTTTTATTTCCTCTGCTTGCCTGCCAATGTAAAGGCAACATGACTCTGACATTCAAACAGGCCCCCGCAAGGAGCACTTACATAAACAGGGCACAGTGGCAGACTGACTGGCATTTGCAACAAGCAGTACAAAACTTAATAGCAAGCAACAGAGACTTAACTTTATTCTCTGTTTGCAACGATTCTGAACTGGTTTAAGTTACATAAGGGGCAATGTGGACAAGTCTACTACTAATGAAATGCTCAGTTTTGTCTCCCCACTTTTTGGTATCTTTGCATTGTCTGTTTATTATGTCTCATCTGATTGTAAAACAAAACACAGAGTATGGATTTGGAGAACACTGCTCAATATTTATTCTCTCTAGATACTTTGGGATCCTAAATCCTCTTTTTGAGACACCATTCACAAACTTAACCCACAGGATTTAGGTCATAGGGGCTGGGATTGCCATGTCAAAACCTTGAATTTGTGTTTTTTGTGCTGTTTTTTTTTTTTTATGCCTTTGGATATATGTTATGGACCACTCTTTTGCTAGATTATCAAACCATGACCCAGTTTTGTCACTTTTTGGAAGCCAAATTACATTTCTTCCTTACATTTCTCATGAACCTCTTAATTATTGCACATTTAATTAGCCAAAGACTGCATAATGAAGATAAATACTCATTCCATGTGTACATTCTCTAAACTTTCTGAACACTGAAAAAATTCTGAACACTCAATGAGACATTTTCTTGACCTTTATTATCATACTTTACCATGCCTGTCAATTATTACAGAGCTGATTGTATTTGCCTGTGTAAAAAAAAGTTTAGTGCCTAAAGGGTTTTAAAGGAATGCTTGTCAATGGGTAACAAATGAGGGAAATAACCCCTGCATGCTATAATAAGATTAGTCTTTGACAAGTGCCTGCTGAGCATACCATAGGTATCTGTCAAACTGATCAGCTCATAGTTTCTCTCTCTCTCTCTCTCTCTCTCTCTCACACACACACACACACACACACACACACTTAACGACTGTGTATGGAACAGAAACAGAGTTCCCTTTACTCCGCTACCTTTCATCCATTCTACAGCTCACAGTTTTCTATATTTTAAGAGGAAGATTCCGCTCCTCACGTGTGCAGCCCCCAAGACTCTTAGACTCTAGGGACCATCTATTTATAGCCATGCGATTATATAAGAAAGACATATATCTGTGAATTATTCAACACACTGCTAAACATGGGAAGATTTTTGATACTGAGTCAGAATAAAAGAAACATGAAAGTATGTCCATGCATTTTCTGCATTAGAGCGACAGGAACTGCTGCAAGGCTAAAATTGGCCCAGGCTAATGATGCTAGTGGCCTATTTTAATGACCCTCTCATATGAACTACATTTCAGTATGGGACAACACAGAGCAGGCCAGTCTAAAAAATCCACTGTTCTCTAACACTCTGCTGCAGACAGATATGTATAAACAGACTACATGCAAACAGTGCATTCACAATTTGAAGGAAAGGGTCTGATCTGCAGAAAGATTACCTTCATAATGTACATATAGCTATGAGAAAATGTTAATATTAGTATCAGGATGTTCTGGACAAATAGCTCTTAACATATGATATCTATTTAAGAGATTCATTTGTAAATATACATCCATTCCTGCATTTCAGGCCTGCAACTCATAAAAGTTTTTTTTACCGCTTTGTAAAGTTGATATTTCTTCACACAACACTTAAAAGATATCTTGTTACAAAGGATACCAAGTGAAGAGAAGGTGACATTTCATCATTGTAAACACAGCACAGCAGAGCACAGTGCAACGCAGCACAGAACAGCACAGTGAACCACAACAAAATGCTTCTCTGTATTTAACCCATCACATTAAGTGCAGCAGAGTGGGTTGCCATATCCAGCACCCAGGGAGCAGTAACTTGCTGAAGGGTACCTCAAAGTAACCTCAGGTCTGGGATTCAAACCCACTACCTTCTGATGGGATCTAATCCCTAACTACCTGGTCACTGCTGCCCAACCAAGTGATGAAGTGTATCATGTGTTTTGTCTCATTCTTATGGCAAACGTGAGGTGTACACGTTTTTGAGGTGTGCATTTTTTTTAAATTCTCCACATTCTCTCTAATCATAGTTGTCACTTTTAAATCACATCTTTGAAGGATACCCCACATGGAGGCCATAACAAAGCTTTCTTCCGTTGCCCACCAATTAACTAACTGGATAGTTAATGCCTAAATGGATGGACTCCACAGAATGTCAACAATGCCCAGATGAATTTAAGCTTTTAGAGGTGCCTCTTTGGGGAAGGAAGGAAATAATATAGCTAAATAAGTTGTTTAGTCAAAGGAAAGCCTAATTTCGGAAAGAGAGTGGTAGAAAAGAACATTTCAGAAACAGTGGTAGCTAGCTAACATTAGCTCATCTTGAACTAACGCTTATCTTTCCTTAGTGGATGAAGAATAAATTGTGCGTCATCTATCAAGCAACAGCAATTTTAACTTGAGTGAGAACAGACACAGCTGTCTGGTCTGTACTTCACAAAACAGGTGCCCAAAAATGTTTGTTTTATATTTATATATTTATTTGCTAGGAAAAGAGGGAAAGTGTACTAGTACATGCTGTATTTCTTTGGGTTTTTACTTTACAGGGCTCTAGTGGGTGTTAACTAGTCAAGTGATTGAAGACTAGAGAAAACTATGGTAAAAACACAAAGAACCACAGCATGTACTAGTACACTTTCCCTCTTTTCCTGACCTGCTGGCAGTCCAGGATCAGTACCCTCTTCTTCCACAGCCATGCCTTTGTATAGTGTGCAGAAAGTGGTTTTGCATTGTCTTGTTAAAAATATCTTTGTACTTTTCTGCTTTATTGCTGTCATGTTACCAAAGGCACTGGCATTACCCTACGACAGACTGTGGTGTTTGGGCCTGTTGGTGATAACAGTCAGGTTGGTACTTTTTCATATTTGGTCCATTACTCATTACTAGCACTTAACTGACCCACAACAAGTTTTCTTTGGAATGTACAGGCCTGAAACACAGGAATGACTGTATACTAATGCATTAAATGAAGCTCAGCAAAAAAAAAAAAAAAAAAAAGAAATTACTTGAGTTCATACTGTCTGCAATGAAGTCAAAGTTAATTCGTTAATTACTATATTTTCCCACATTATCCCAGTGTTTTCTGATTTGGAAAATATAATTACTTTCATTCATTAGCAACATAATCATTATGGTATTCAACTACTTTTAATGCTGACAGTGACAGCCCCACCTTCACTGATTACAAACATCCCAGCGCCACACCTATATTACATTCGCTCCCCCTTGTTCCACGTATGTAATGAGGGTCTGGTATTGGCAGTGTCCAGCTTATATACAGTTTTATTCATACCTGGATTTATTCATACTACATTTTTGCAAAGTTGAGATATATATATATATAAATATGCATAATGCTAATAAAATCTAAATTTAAATTTTGCAGATCACTACACCTCTAATAACCTATAATTTAGAAACTTTTTACAACTAAGAAAACATTTTTTAATGCTGAATAGAAACAGAAGTTTTAAGGCCAGTTGGTGTTTTCAAACAAAATAAATGGTAATTTCTTATTTTCACAGCAATAAACTAATATTCTAACCTACTTATCATTGTTCTCCACTATTTCAGAGAAAATCTTTATTCCTAAACATGAAAAGCGTTACATCAAAAGAGTTACATCTTTAACCCATCTACTCACATCTTTCTCATAAGCAGATAAAGTCATGTTTCTGTATCCTTGAAAAGGTTTTACACTGAGCAGCCATTGATCACACATGTCCACTGACAAGTGAAATTAATAAATTTATTTTGCTGCAAGCACCACGCCCAGTGGCAGGAAGCAGATTTTGGAGGTCTTGTGGAGCGCATGCTTCTATAGACCTGTTCTGTCAGCATGAGGGGGTTACACTTTATTAAAAGTATCAAAATGACTAAAAAGGGATAATTTTATAGCTGATTGGTGTATTAATAAAGTTATGCAGAACAAATGGACACAGACCTATTGCAGTGCCAAAGTGCTACAGCCCATGTCTGAAGATCTTTAAATGGCAAGCCTCGTTTATTAAATATCATAGAAGAAATGTAATAAAAACAAGCCTTCAAACCACAGTGGAACTGGTGAAATACAACCATGGTAGATGAAAAAAAACACTGGCATCCAACCAGTGCAGTAAAACACACTTGGCATGAGTGGCAACTCTCCTCCAGGCTTCAATGACAAACAGCCTGTCCTGAACAACACTGACATTTAATGAACTCAGGGCTACAAATGGCTGCTTCTCTTCAGACTGCATTGCTGACTTTGAGGCATTTAACTTAAGGCTTCATTGCTTGAATTTCAGCTTGCCTTTTGAGCATATACAACAGCTTTGTCCTTATATGCCATTCTCTTGCTATAAATTATCTTAACTACTGATCAAAGGTCTTTTTCAAAGATTTTTAAAATTAAATTTATTTAAATTAATGTCATTTTTAATTCTTGTAAGCAAAAGTGTCTGAAGCACTGTTTTCCTCAAAGAGACCCTTATAAAACAGTCTTACAAATACAGCTCTACACCAGGAAGCACTCTGACCTCTGTTGATTTAGTTTTTTTTTTGTCCTGTACTATATGAGGATAATTATGGGCAGAATGACAGACAAAGTGCTTTACTAGGCAATGATACGGTTTACTTTGACACTTGAAGTTGCATGACTAATATAAAGAAAGATGCTCTTGAAATTGCATAGCTAATATAAATGAAAGATTCTCTCATAGGTTTGAATATGTGTTGATGCAAAGCAGATTGATGGTGCATTTTTTTAATGAATTTTGAAAGATGGATATAAACAAAGTGTGAGACAATAACAGAAAGAAAATGAGTGAAAACAGCACAAATGAACAGAGATATAATGCCATGGTAGAGTTCCACATAGAACAACATTGGTGCTGTGGCAGACTAAAGGGTAATTTAGAGGGCTATTTCCTTTCCTCTACTCAAGGATGTCAGAACAAGGAAAGCCAAGTCTTGGAGAGCAGTGCTACAGTGAAATGGAATCATAACTATTCCCATGGTGATGGGGTGAGAACAAAGCAGCCTCTATGTATGTTCATAAATCAACAAAGAACGAGGTATGCTGTCGAAGTATGCTGCAATGCATGCTGGGCTAAGGGTCTGTCAGCACAGCTGTTTTTACTCATTTTGTTCAGCCTAGGAGACTCTAACCTTTATGATTTAACTTCCTTCTTTTAAGAGGAAGATGGCTTCACACTAGGTGCACAAAAATTTCTTAAGTCTTTCAATAAGAATGCAATTATTTTTAAGTTATAAGGGATGCTCACTAATAACTTACAGAAACACAGTACCTACTGTAAGCTGTGACTGTGACGCTATTTGTACTTTGTTGTGAAAGCTTTCCAAATACATAATTATGGGATTAAATTGGTTGAGGGTTAATAAGATGAAGAATTTAAGACAACTCATCCACATGATTAGCCTAATCTACCCACGTAGGGGGCCAAGTACATCAGTGGCTCTAGGGTCAGCAGGACCAGCCTTCAACTGGCCAGCAGCCAGCAGTGAGAGCAATTCAAAATGGTGCTTACAATCTCAACATAGCCTCACACAGCTAATTGACAAAACAGGGTGACTCCAATAGTGCCTGCCATCGCTCCTCAGTGAAAGTGTATTGTTTTAAACATCCTACAGATTCAAGCATAAGCTAATTGTCCAAAATAAACATTTCTGTCAAAATACTGTATTAATTCTGCCCAAAACTGTCCTTTGACAAGCTGGTTCAGTCCTAAAACCTTAAGAATGCTTCACTTTGCCTACAAAATGGATGTCGATTCATCCAAATATATCTTAGTACACAAATGATTGCATGTGACAGGAATCACTGTCCTTGCGCAATTTCCAGAAGGACCCTTCAAAAACAACCAATGAACAATGAATAGAAAATCACTGAAGCTTTATTTCAGATGTCAGAGTCACTTTGACTGGAGTGAATGTGAGGCAAGAAAGTTTATGCTATTGTGCAATGTTACTGTCATTTTTCAGAATGCTGGCTGTTGGTTGAATAGTCACAAAGACTGGTCATTATATAAAGGAATGTCTTTTTTTAAAGATGAAAAAGTCAACATGGGCAGAATAAAAAGTTATTTTTCCCAACCTCCCACTCACGTCACTTTGAATGACTGACAGCTTGGACTTGTTTATTGCTTGCTCACACAGACACGGTTGTCCACGTGGAACCACAATGCTGCACACTGTCTTGCCACAGACAACACTGGAGAGAATGTTACAGGGTAGAGTGAGAGACAGAGATACTGCAGGAGGAGAAGAAGAAGAGATGAAAAAAGAAGTATAGAGAATAAACTAGGGGGGCCATATACACGTATGCAACAAAATCCGTTGTTAAGTGTTGATTCAGAAGGACTCCTGTCCTCACTCATAACCTGAGCCAGGAAAATATACCTCAGCCCAGTTGTTCGCTGGCTGACATGTATGCTTGATTCAGCTTACCTAAAACAAACAAAAACCGTGTGCCTGTGTGTTTAAATGGGTTACAATGCAATAGAAACAATGTGACATTTGTATAAAGTAAACATAAATTTGCAAGCACAGGGCTGTCACCATTACAGACGTTGGCAAGCGGAGCCAGTTCTCCTGCAGGCAGTGCAAGGTCCATAGTTTCAAAGTGTCATTTCATCTTCCAAGCATGCCACAAACAGAAAAATAAGAATGCATGGCTCAGGGGCTAAAAATGATGGCTTGCACTTATTGTGACATGCACACACACACACACACACACTCACTGCATTTGAATCAAGGCTATTTTCTGAGCATGTTTCCAGTTTGGCCTAGTGATGGGTCTGGGTCATGTGGCAGTCATGGTGAACACATTCATGGCATGCTAAAAAGCTCCAACTGATCAGTGTCACAGCTGCACGGCAACACTGGCGCCTTGTTACTGATGGGCCATCAAAGCTTTGGACAGGAAGTGACCAGCCTGTTCCACTGGATGTCAGATATTTAAATCTAAGCAATAAACAACCAGTAATATTGATCAATTTCTAGTAAAATTAATAACAGTTCAAGCAATTGAACTAATCTGTAACTTTCAGGGTCAGGTTTTAAAACAAATTAGTTCTACATTGTACTGAAATTTCAAAGTCATTCAACAATAACCAAGTAGTTGGTCTTTTCAGCCTCCATGAGCCAATAAGCAAGCATGGTAGTCTTAATTACATATGTGTTAACGTTATCATTTTTTTATTAGTCTGCTGTCCACTGTAGTCAGTAAACGTACCCACCATCTGTAATTCACACATATTCCACATTGGAAATACACCCACTTAAGTTCACAAATGTAGGTATAAAAGGTATAAAAACTAATTTTGAAGATGCTAATCCTAGCCACTCTCATAGCAATGCTAATTAAAATAAATTTTCATTTGCTACAACAATTCAATTAAGTATAGTACTCAACTTGATTAAATGGCAAATGTAAAGAAAAAGCTGAGGTTATCACTATAGACAAGACAAACAACAAACTCATCATTTACTAAAATGCACATCAACATTATACTATGCACTGTCTGGAGTCTTATAAAAATGCAAAGGAATAAAGGAGTATTTCTGTAATACTTTTTACATTTCGCCTCTTTCACATGACCATCACTAAGCGTGACATGCTTGGCCCCAAGCCTATGCAGTACCATTTTAGGTACCTGGCTGGATATTCGCGAATTACACTGAAAACATGCAAGAAAGGGTTTATGGGCACATGACTGAATGGCAATTGAATTAATCTGCTTATGGCCCTTTATTCTCACAGATGAAAAATGATACAACAGCCCAGCAAGCTTTTTCAGCTCGCTAATTAATCACACAGACAAAGACCTCTTAATAATGCATGGGCCAGTCACTTTTATCTACATTGCTTAAATTTCTATGTCCAGGCTTATGGTCAACAGGAGGAAGGAAAACCAAGGGCTTACAAGTGAATATAATAAATAATATAATATGTGAATATAGTAAAAATCTTCCTAAAACTAAAAAAATACACAAACACACACACACACACACACACACACACACACACACACACACACACACATACTGCAATCAGCCACAACAATAAATCTACTGACAGGTGAAGTTTCACTGAAAGGTCAGGGCCGTATTGCTGCAGACAGGTCAGAAAGCCATGCTGACCTCTGTCAATGAAAGAAACGCCTACATCAAACATATGAATTAACACCCTGAACATATGAACATACTCAGAAGTGGTCCGTAAAACTGTGGGAGAAGGTGGCCTGAATGTATGTAATTTACTGAGGCAATAGATTGCAACAGGATACAATATGACAAGACATCAAACCGCAGTGGCAGTGTGATGCTCTGGGCAATGCTCAGCTGGGAAACATGGTTCCTGACATTCAAGTGTATCTTATTTTAACACATACACTTCCTACAGAAAATTTTTTGCTGACCAAGTACACCCCAGCTTGGCAACTGTATTGAAAATTGGCAGTGAAGACTTTCAGCAAGATAATGTGCTTTACTACACTGCAAAAAAGTTCAAGAATAGTTTGAGACGCATGAAAAAATATACCTATCCCTTTGCTGCTTCTCAAATAGAAAGACTCTTTGCTTGTGAAAAAGACAAGGGAAAGCAGGATAAAGCATAAATCAGGAAGGGAGAGACCGAGCGAAAGAGACAGGATATCTGCAGGGGGGAATCCTACTAGGGAAACCTAGAGCCCAGGGAATAAATTGTCAAAGATTGAGGGGTTGAACGCATTATAAAGGAGAGCCAGGGATTGTCAGAATGTAAAATGTAGAACAAACTAGAACTACAGCTGCCAGAAAGAGAGAGAGAATGTAAGACAGAGAAAGATAAAGACAGTGAGCGGGAGAAAGACACCTGTCTTGCTATCAATAAGCTGTCCTAGAAATGATTGTGGCATATCTACCAAGAGTTCCATGACAAGTTTGAGAGGACAAGCTGAACTAGAACACCTGAAAATATGGTATCACTTCTGACCTTGATGTTGCAAATGCTCTTATCAGTCTAATCCAAATAACCTGGTTCATCCCACAGAAAAACACTGACCTGAATGCAAATGTACACTGCATTATAAAAAAAACAGATCTTCAGCTTCCATTTGAAACCATGTTGCCTTAACACTAAGGCTGCATGATATCAGAATCATATTGGTGTCAAGAGATATGTGCTTACAAAAGTCTCAGCATCAAACCGATTAAGATTTGATGGATACCATCCATCCATCCATCCATCCATCCATCCATCCATTTTCTGCCGCTTGTCCCAAATGGGGTCGCGGGGGAGTGCTGGAGTCCAACCCAGCGCACACAGGGCGAAGGACAGGGGACGCACCCTGGACAGGTCGCCAGCCTATCGCAGGGAGGAGCGAGACAGGGACGGCACCTTGCTCAAGGGTACCTCAGTTGATGGATACCTCTAACCATTTTTGATGACACATTGACACATTTATTGAGAGAGAGGTAGAGAGAAAACAGACAGATATGTTTAACTCTTCTAATGCCTGCCTATTACACTGCATTTCAAGAAGTAATCATTATATTTCTTTGCTCACGCTGTGAAAATGGCTGAACTGACAGTATGTACTGACTATAGTCAAACATGCTATTCAACATATGTACAATCACTGCATAAAGCAGTGTCCAGTATATTTATCATTATATCGTGATTGCCTTCTATCAAAACTGCATCAGGACAAAACTGCCAATTAAGGACAAACAACTTCAACACAGAACACCCATAAAAAATCACAAACTGTATCTTAACACATAACACAAACTACCAATAGTTTTTAGTGTAACACAGAATACAGAGAATAACACTGAGAAGATTCCACTTGAAACTCACCCTGAGAGCCTCAATGACCAGATCTCGAGCCTCCAGTTCTCCCTCCATGATGCTTAGGAGCGTGAGGAGCTCCGGCTTGCTCAGGTTATCCATGTTCAACTCACATTTCTGAAACAGGCAGGAACAGTAAATTATTTCTACTGTAAAGATACACAGGTCTTGAACATTGATTAAATACAAGCACTAAATATCTCAGAGAGTAAAGGAAAGCAGAACAGCACTGTGGGCGTGGCAGATGAAGCTTGCAATTATGGCAAAAGAATAAAACACAGGAAAACACAACTTGAAGGTAAAGGGAAAAGTATTAGGCTGGCTAAGACTGTACACAGGTAACCTTAACCACAAGCCAACCATGCTCTCTTCTGTGACCTTCTTTTGACGCACATCCTCAACGCCCTCAAAAAACGAATCCTATCAGTTTACCCTGCACTTGCTAAAAGACTTTCCTTGGCAAACATACAAACACACTGTATTTTAAAAATGTGTAATATGTAGTAATACGTTTATTACTAGAAAGGTTGTCAAATGCTTACAGATAGAAAGAATGTTTTCCAAAGGTTTATATTATGGGGCTCACAACAAAGGGTGAAACGTAGGGCAAAAAATAGCTATATAATAAAGTGAACCCCTTGAGTTCTATTTAAGCCTATATTTTTAATAAAAAAAAAACAAAACAAAAAAAATCAGATATGAAAGCAAAGCTAATGTTAAGGATAAACCTTACTGTGATGAACTGGCAACGTGTCCAGGGTGTTTATCTGCCTTTCGCCCTTTGAGCGCTGGGATAGGCTCCAGCACCACCTGCGATCTCTGTTAGGATAAGCAGCTTAGATTATGGATGCATGGATGGATATGTGTATGTTTTAACACTATGGTAGGCCTATGTATAGCTGAAATGATATTTTTCTGATAAAATTGGTCATCCCTCTGGTCCCTAATCACCTATGGTACAACAATTATTCATTGTTTGAACACATTATGAGATGTTCTGTTTTAAAGATGCCAAGTGTTGGGTGTCTATAACTACATTCATTGTAAAATCCCTTCTCCATTTTCAAATTAAATTGCTTTAAAAAAAGTATTCTCCCCTAAAATATGTCATATTTGCTGGATGCCAAATGACAAATACATGTTTTATGTTGTGGCAAGAAATTTGAAAAGATGGAAGAGGTCATAGGTATTGGTTTTATTCAGGAAAACATTCTGTGAACAGCTTATGAAATATTTATTTTTCACTTTTTAATATTTTTTAAAGATCTCCTAACAAGTTTTTGACTTAAAAAAAGAGAAAACAATATTTCACTGGAACTATCTTTGTAAGAATCATTCATAATTCCAGACATAAGTAATCATTTGTAGGCATTTGAGGCTTAGGCATTTGCAAGTGTAACATTTATTTCAGTTTCACTACTTTCCTCTGTTAATGACAGAGGAAATGTATAGGATCTGTGGTTGTGACTGATTTGCAAAATCTAAAAAGGAATTTGCAGGTTTATTAATATTTAATGGTAATTCTACACCTTGAAACTGAAAAAATATGCTGATTCTGAGCAGATATTCCTAAACTACCAAAGGAAGCCTATGTTAAATGATAAATATGTAATGAGATAAATATAATGTTCTCTGGATAAATGAATCCCTTGGAAAAGATACTTACACGTAAGTGTAACTTGCACTTAACGGTGTAAGCTTTCCTTAAAATTTTCATTTTCTATGACAGAAAAAGTCTTAGAACACACCTATTTAGAGCTTTCATATCATAACTACTCTTTTGTTGCTTTATATGGATAATCAATACTTTCGACTCGTGCAAGGGGCTTTTTGTAGTAGTGCATTCTGGGAAAATTTTGCTGTGTTCCGGGAAAATGTCAGAGTCAGTCTTGCTGAACTGCATTACTGGCACATGCAGTCCAAGGGGGAGAGCAGTGAATGATGGGTGTAATCAGATTGTTTTTGACTTGAGGTCAGTTACTTCAGCATGTACACCACAATGTATGTGGTCAGTTCCATCACTAGAAAATAAAAGGCATGACTCCTTAATCAGCTGTGCTCTTTCTTCTAGTGTACACCTCAAGCCTTTAGCTGAACTCTACTTCCAGGCTATCTTTAAAAACCCTGGCTTTGACCCTGTTTGCTGATAAGCCTGATGTCCCGTTATTGGTCTAGACTACTTGCAACCTGAGTTTCTTAAACCTGGCAGCTGAACAAGAAAGCGAACAAAGCATGCTGATAGTATCTTAGAATCACAGAAAAAAGAAAATCAGGCTACTCAGTTTAGGCTGCAGTGAACCCCTAGCCAGCTATTTTATATACTTGACCTTCCTGGTCATCACCAGTGTTGTGCAAACGTGCAGCAAGCACAAAAGTCTGACCATGGTAAGCAGATACATTCTACTTATGCATTGGCCTTTCTCCATGCTGTTTTGTACAATGTTTAACGTCATGTGTCACTGCAGTAGACCTGGTCTTTTGTATCGTCCTGCGCCAAACCAAACATAAATTGTAGAGGACCTGACAAATACTCTGATGAAATAATCACAAATGTGACAAATACTCACTAAGCAGCCACAAAAAGAAGCTCCATGTTAAGAAGGAAGTAAACCATGGACCACTTTCTGTAAGAAATCTTTTTCCTGCCAGATGGGACACCGTTCTCTAGTGTTCTTGTCAAAAAGAACTCCTACTGAGAACCAACAAAAGAAGCCTTTGTCTCGGCACAGAAAGTAAACGGCTTCAAATAAATACTTGCAGTCACACCATACCCTTGCAAGCCCTTGAGAGGTGTCCTGATGGGCCCATGAGACAGAGATTTATGGTCTACACGGAATAGCTTACGGATATCGGTATGGACGAAGCACCTGTTTAAACTGAATGCTAAATGTAAACGAGCCTTGGGCTGTTAAAACAGCTCAGATTGGCTGGATGTCATGGTACTATGTCAGCTGAGTCACAGAAATTCAGACCGATTTAGAAACATCTCCAGTGAACATGTCCCCAACCACCCTCCTCCCCTTCTCTCTGTTGTGCTTCTTCACTGACTCCCTCTTTCATTCTCCATTTTTTCTATTTAGACGTTTAAAAAGGTTCAGCTTGACTGACAGAAGGTGCAGTGCTATCAATTTCCATAGTACTTGAAATTATGTAAATTCACTCAGGCTTGACAAAAACATACTCCTGTTGATAGAATCGGCAAAGCTGTGGACTCGCCTTGCTGGTAAGATATTGTGGGTAGATTATTAAAACCTGAAAGCAAAAACAAAATCCTTCCCCCCCTCTATGGGCCACCTTCCGGTAGCAAGATTCATGTTCATAAGAAATGGTCAACATGAACAGCATCCTTAACAAAATGTCTATCACATGTGAACAAAGGGTAACACTGTAATGCAGAGCTGCATTAATCTCGGAATTATCTGACTGCTCAGAAAGACTAGAGACATATCTAGGAAAATGGGCTACCACCTGACAGATGAGATGGTCTTGAGTCTTAGACAGCGGAGTATTGCTCCCAACAGAACAACTCAGGCTGCCCTGACAACCACATTCTGATGCTGATTTATGATGAATACATGTTTCCATCAAGCAACAGTTCGCTGTCATCAGTGAGGGTAAGCAGCTCACAAAGAAAGATGATAATCCTACAGTCTCATTCTGAGCCGGAGGGGACATTTTGAGAAGTGGTCGTGTATTAGGCCAAAATAACGACCAACTGATTTGGCAGAAAAATGTACAGATGAGGGAGATGCAAAAAAAGATCTTAAGGTCAAACACACACACACACACGTATATATATATATATGTATATGTATATATGGTCGGGATGAGCTAGATAGGGAGGGTATATGTATGTTAAAGGTATAGAAGAGTGAGGATGGCAGCTCTAATCGGGGGACGGGCTGGTGGGAGTCGAGCTCAGGCACCACGAAAATAACCCGTTTTTAAATCCTCCTGTAGTGCAGCGGACAAGCTGCGCTGAGGTGGATAAATAACCCCGTTCTCTCTCTCTCTCTCTCTCTCTCTCTCTCTCTCTCTCTCTCTCTCACCGCCTCGACTCCATGGACAGCGGTCACCAGTGTCTGTACGGCGGGCGGCTGCTCCCCTCTCCCTCCTTCCGACGCCATCTTCTCGCTGGAGCGGAGTGCTGGAGTGAGGGCACCGCGCACCACAGCGCATCCGGCTCCCCTCAGAGCCCAGGCCCGCCTGCCGCGCTCCCGCACAAACCAACGGAAAGCTCGGCTGCGCTTACCGGAGAGAAACGACTAACGCCGTGCGGACCGGGGGGCGGGGGTTTGGGAGCAGGCTGGCTTTTCAGTGTAGGCGTGAACCGAGCGCGTTCCAGCTGCGCCTTACACACACACACACACACACACACACACACACACACACACACACACACACACACCTTCCCTCGGAGTGACGTCAGCCAGCGGCGAGCCTCTGTTTTAACCTCTTATTCGCCGAAGTACCGGCAGCACAACAATGTCGCCGCTGAGGTTTTAGCTCGGACACTTCAGTCACCTACAAAGACCGCTTTAAACGTCGACCTCGTCTCTTTACCTTACACGTTTTCGAGATGTGTGAACATACATCCTTTCTATGATATATTAACCGCTCGTTCACCCCCATTACTACGCCTTTTCTGTCCAAACCATCTTCTAATGGCGAAGGTAATGAACTGTCCAGATTTGGAACGTGGCCCTGTGTCGGTAACCTAGCAACCGACATCGAGTTCCGCGTGCTCGGCGGATTCCCTAGTGTTTGTTCGGTTAAGGGGAGGCTGCGTCCCCATCCACACACTACTCTCACTAATGCACTACTGAGGGGGTATTTAATGGATGTGTACTGTTTCTTTCATAGTGTGGTAGCATGTGGTTTGAGACGCAACCCTAGACCGCTTGTATAGCTGTGGTTAGTTGAAACATTTGTAGGTGATGCATACAGGTGAAAAAAGAGATTCTGGGCTTTTCGGTGACTTATTAAAAAAAAAAAAAAAAAAAAAAAGAAAAATACAGCGTTAATATATAAGCCAGTTCGGCCACGTAAAGAAAACAACAAGTAATAAAACAGGAAACGTTTTCATAATTCCGAATTGTCATAATCTTGAGCTATTTTCTCATAACTGTGCAATAACATCTTATTGTTTCTTGTTATTAAAAGTCATAATAATGAGAAAGTTCTCGTTGTTATCTCACTGTTACGAGATATTAAGCCATTATTAAACTATTTGAGAATATTTTCTATTTTGAGAAGTTGTAATAATAAGGAAATTATCTTGTTATTTTGAGATCCTCTTCTTCCTTCAGTTGCTACAGTTGGGAGTCACCACAGCAGATCGACCCTCTCCATTTCTTTTGGTCCTCTGCATCTTCCTCTCTCAAACTGACCACCTGCATGTCCTCTCTCACCACATCCATAAACCTCCTCTTTGGTCTTCCTCTTTTCCTCTTTCCTGGCAGCTCCACCTTCAATATCCTCCTCCCAATATAATCCTCGTCTCTCTTCTGGAAATATCATGGTCTATGGGGACTTCTGTCTAATCTCCATCTGTCAACCTGTAATTCACCATTGCAAACATGAAAGGGCTCAGCGCTGATCCTTGATGTAACCCAACCTTTACTTTAAATGCATCAGTCACACCTGCTGAAGACCTCACCACTGTCACACTGCCCTCATACATATCCTGAACTACTCATACATACTTCTCTGCCAGCTCCTGCTTCCTCATACAAAACCACAACTCCACTATAGGCATCCTGTCATGTGCTTTCTCCAAGTCCAAAAAGACACAATGCAACTCCTTCTGATCTTCTCTATACTTCTCCATTAACACCCTCAGTCAAATATTGCATCTGTAGTGCTCTTCCTCAGCATGAAACCATACTTCTGCTCACTAATTATCACCTCATAACCTAGTTTCCACTACTCTTTCACAACTTCCTGCTGTGGCTGATCAACTTCATCCTTCTATAGTTACTACAGCTCTGTGCATCACCCTCATTCTTGAAAATCAGTACAAGTACACTTCGTCTCCACTGATCAGGTATGCTCTCACTTTCCAAGATTGTGTTAAACAATCTGGTCAGAAACTCCACTGCAGTCTCTTCTAAATACCTCAATGCTTCCACCAGTATGTCATCTGGATCAACAGCCTTTCCATTCTTCAACCTCTTCATTGCTGCCCTTACTTTCATCATGATAATCTGTTGAACTTCACTATTCTTACATCATCCAAACTTTCCTCTCTCTCATTCTCTTCATTCATCTGCCAAAGTATTCTTTCCATCTGCTTGACATGCTCTGCTTGTGAATATGTTTCCATTTCTATCCTTTATCGCCCTGACCTGCTGCACATCTTTTCCAGTCACTCTATCTAGCCAATCATTTTGATCCTCTTTACCATCCTTACTGTCCTGCCTCTCATACAATTCATGAAACACCTTATCTTTAGCCTTTGCTACTGCTTTCTTTGCTCTGTGCTTCATCTCCTTGTACTCCTGTCTACTTCAGATCCTGTTAAATCTACAACCACCTGAACTTCTGCATTCCTCTCCTTGATGCCATACCTACCTATCACTTCCTCATCACCTCTGTTCCTTCACTAACATGTCCATTAAAGTACACACCAATCACAACTCTCTCTCCCCTGGGTACAGTCTCTATCACTACATTTAACTCACTCCAGAAATCTTTTTCCTCCATCTCACAACCAACTTGTGGAGCATAAGCACTAACAAAATTCATTATCACACCTTCAGCTTCCAGCTTCAAACTCACCCATTTGACACCCTCTTCACCTCCAAAAAACTCTTCACATATTCTTCCTTCAGGATAACACCTACCCCATTCTTCCTTCCATCCACACCATAGTAAAATAATTTTAACCCTCCTCCAATACACCTGATCTTACTACCCTTCCATCTAGTCTCTTGCAAAGGCAAAATATAAACCTTCCCTCTCCATCATATCAGCTAATTCTCTACCTTTTTCAGTCATACTGCCAACATTCAAAGTTCCTACAGTCACTTCCACTCTCCTCTAATTCCTTCTCTCCTACCTCCGGACATGCCTTCCACCTCTTCAGCTTTTCCTTTACAATAGCCCAGCTTCCACCCGCACCCTGTTGGCTAACAGTACTGGTGGCGGTCATTAACCTGGGCCTCAACCGATTCAGTATGGAAATGTCTTTTGTTAAGGTGATACAGGAATGGTCATGGACAGCCTCAAAACATTAAAAAAAGTAATCTATTCAATCTGGTTTAAAGTTCTTGCCAAAAACTAATACACTATTGCTTGATTAAAACTGAAAACAAAATTCTGTGCCATATTCAGACCACTTGATTGATAAATGCTCCTCTTTGATAAGGGGGCTAAGAGTAGTTATGTAGTATTTTATTGCAATCTCACTCACTCTTCACAGAATTCACCATTTTTATTGTTTTCATGTTTTAGCAACCAGTTTTCTCTCACATGTATAGAAGAATACATCAAGCAGTCATTGGGAGTCATACAGCACTCCATAAATTCTGACTGACTGACTGATATAGAGGCTAAAAAACATCTGTGTGGCTCGCAAGCTTTAGCAAAATAGCTTTAACCTCATCATCACACCTTTCTTCTTAAAGGAATAATTATGCCAGCTAATGAATAAAAATTCATTCAGGCCTCCCTCATTCCTGCCCCAATACTCTTGAGGTCTCTCAAAAGAGCACCACAAAATGATTGATTCCTTTTAACAGGATGAACTATCCAACGTTTGGTGAAACCTGCTTCATGGATCAAAAGTAGATCACTTTTTTAAATATTTATTATCACGCATGATGCAACCTATCTGCAAAGAGTGGCTAAATAAGGTTCTTCAGCCTTATATGAGTGTTCTGGTTTTTCACATGATCTTATATGGATGCAGTGTAATATGTTGGAAAAGAGGGAGTTTCATTTGAATCCATTTTAATTATAAAATGTTATCTTATTTTAAAATAAAGCAATCCAAACCTTTGACTATGCATGAATAAAAATAATGATGCAATCCAATTGCTAGCTAATGAACCACAGTACATTGCTGATATACACAGCTTGGCCCAAAGGAAAAAATCCCAAAAAGCCAACACCTGCATTTAATTAAGCAAATAAGATAAGTGCTGCAGTGATTAATATGTCTCAGCACCAAATTATTTAACTCTAACTGATGCAGTGAGCAGCCTCTCCTTTCTTAAACGATCATGCTGGAAGACACATCCTATGGTTACGGAAAAGATCTTGCAATGTTTCAGAAGAGTCACATTATTAAGAGACTGCTGAAACTATTAAAACTAAGTTAAGAACTGTCCAACACCTTATTAAGGCCTGGAAGGACAGTAAAGAACCATCATCTTAGGGAAGGAAAAAAAACATGATTGTGAAAGTGATCATGAGCAGAGATCACCTAAATGTTTGGTGAAACAAAAACACACACATACCCCATCAAATCAATCAAACTTGATTCAAATAAATAGTAAACAATGAAAATGAAAACAATTGTGTTCCACATTAACAACAGTAAGTCATCTTCTAAGCATTTAATAGCTCTACAAGAGCTAATAAATCAAACTGCAGAAGGGCCCTCTCTCCCCAAAGCAGATTTTATGCAAACAGTAATGAGCAAAGAGCAAAGTGCTGATCATTACAGCACTAGTTTGCCAAATGTAATAGTGTGACAAAATGATTTAAAGCCAACCCAGTGTCTTTGGTTACCACAGTTTTGGAACCACTGCAAAAACAATGTAAGGAACCATCAGCGCTTTGCAACCCCAGAAACTGAGGGTTTAATGAGTACAGTCGCTCTAGTACAGCTTGTGATTGTATTCAGCACACATGCCTATAAATGAATGAAATTATAACTTCTGTGCTGCAAAAATTGGCCCATTAGACCAAAATTAGTCACTGAGAAGTTAAAACAAACAAACAAAATGATAGGAAAAAAAATCCTGCTTGGCTAAATTTGATGAAAGGCTGAAAGACAGTGATTAGCATCACTGATGAATGAGGCATGATCTGGACGCTGCCAAAGTGCCACATGTGTCTTTCCTCTCTCTCTGAGGGGGTTTGGCACAGACAGACTGCATCATTGTTAAGCCACAGAGACTCTCATTGACTCCCTATCGGCATCTGGCGGGTATCAACAGTGACCATCACAGATTCCTGTGTACATTCAAGTACATTAGAGAAAAGCACTGAATGAAGTAGCAAAAGACCCAGGATAGTGATTCCTCTCATTTTGGCAGCCACATAAAAAAAGGAACGAGGAGCCTAAAGGGGTCCAGTTGAGTAGTTTGTGTAAGAAGAATCTAATACAACAAAAATATATCATCACTGTTGAAAGCAATTTTTTAACCGTTCTGTAAAATCATTCATCATGAAATGCACTGTAAGTAGCTGCAATGTTCAGATTATATTATAAAAAGCTGCCAAAAAAGAGGTATAAAATGAATTGATGTATAAGCAAAACTATGCAAAAAAAAAAACTGCATGTCCAGTTATTTGTTGAACAATAAAGGAGAATATAAAGTGATGACAGAAAGTACGGACTAGATGGCAAATGTATAAAGTTACCATTTTAAGAGGTTACATTTGAAACCTGAGGACAGAAAGAAACACAACCTACATTTGTTCTACTGATGGTCATCATCTGTCTCTGATGCCTGGATCCGGAGAACAGTACGAAGGACAGTCTAACAAGAGATGTGAGAGACCACACAGTGCATTAGACATCTAGGCATGAATTAAAACACATTGAGATCTTGTTGGGCTGAGCTGGGAAACAAAAGTCAGCTGCATATGCATGGTGTGGGCACAGCGGGAAAGATTGTGTGGGAAACAATATCCTTTAAACCATTTTACAAAACGTGAGGAAGTATGATAAAGAGGTGTGAGATTATTCAAGACTAGACGACATCTAATGCTGATTAAACCATAATTGTTAGTGGAAGTTTCTTTATCAGTATTTTATATGGGTTTTTTTTGGTCGGGTGGACAAAACACCTTCTAAATAACATTTATGTTAGGCTGGACATTTTTTTGTCCATGCAGCCTCAAAAGATGAAGGGAATTTCATTCAGCCCTATGCAGCCTAAAAAATATTCTAGCTGGTACTTCCCCATCAGACTATATGCCACCAGCATTAGGAGAATGAGGGCTGTTATATGATTCCTCCAAGTCACATGAAGCCAGCCACTGCATCTTCTCGAACTGGCATCGAAGTGACATCAGCTAACAGATGCCTGTGCTGGCTACTATTACACAGACTGATAGTGGGATAAGAAAGACCATCTAAAAAGAGTGAGCCCAATAGTTTTCTATTAGTTTTCAGGCCAGGGATGAACACAATTACAGAGACATCTATAAAAATATTCTAGAAAATTGTCACAGCAGATTAAATAATAGGCACCATTTCATTTAAACATCATAACTGTATTCTGAACATATGTGAACAAAAAAAAAGACACAAGTTTCATATTTTTTAATACACCTGAGAGGCTGCATAGAAGTGTCAGATGTTCAGAAGAGAGTCTGTAAATGTAATTTATACAAATTCTGAAAGGCTGAAAGACAGCGATTAGCGACAGTGGTTGCTTATATCAGAAATGTTTGATATTTTTTGGTAAAATTTTTTGGAGTCTTTACTCCCACTGATATCATTTTATTCTCCCAACAGTCACAAAGATGATGATGCAGATGTCACTGCTACAGTAAGAACTTCTTAAACTGTGAATGATTCATATTCTTGTGGGGCAGCGGTGGCCTAGTGGTTCGGGAGTTTGCCCCGAATTGGAAGATTGTGGGTTTGATTCCCTCCAGTAGGTTGTAGGTTGCTCTGAGGTACCCTTGCGCAAGGTACCATCCCCGTCACTGCTCCCCGGGCGCTTTCAATAGCTGCCCTCTGCTGCACATGTGTGTATGGGTGAAACGCAGAGGTTGAATTTCATTGTGCTGTGCTGTGTTTCATAATGACAAGGGTAGTCTCTTCATCAGTAATCACATGCTGGAGGATTCTTGTTGACTTTAAACTCCCAAGTGTATTATTTAATGAAGGTTAGATATGTGTGGGAGGGCAGTGGTGGCCTAGTGGTTAGGGCGTCGGCCACATGATCGGAGGATCGGGGGTTCGATCCCCTTCCCACTGGGTTGCCCTGAGGTACCCTTGAGCAAGGTGCCGTCCCCGTCCCGCTCCTCCCTGCGATGGGCTGGCGACCTGTCCAGGGTGTGTCCCCCGTCCTCGCCCCGTGTGTGCTGGATTGGACACCAGCACTCCCTCGCGACCCCGTTTGGGACAAGCGGCAGATAATGGATGGATGGATGGATATGTGTGCTATCATACTTAACAATACAAGATTTGCTCTAAATTCACTGATTACACTTGTACACCTCTTGTAGTGCTGCATCTTCCAGCAACAAATCTGACAGTTCTGTTTAGAAATATATTAAATATATTAAAATTAAAGTGATACCCAAACAGATGACAAATTAAAGAGACAACCTGAATAAATGAAGAAATACAATCATGACATAATAACTATGAGCTGCCAGTAAGCAGCTGTACTGCTTATGGTTAAGTAATTAACATCTTCCCCTGCACTGTGGCATGAAATAAGCCTTGCAGACCCAGCTGCCCTCAATTTTGGATCAACAAGACAAGAGGAAAAAGGCTATGTGTGGATGGCAGGAGATTCACAAAGAACAGTGACACCTTCAGTTAGATCTGTGGGAAAGACATCAGTAATCAGAGCTGGTGAAAGCACACATTCAGTGAGAGGGATGCTCATGCGTTGACTGATACGTGAAGAAAAACAGAAGAGTCATTGTTACTCGGGTTATTGAGAGTGTCGATGTTGGATGTGATCAGACTGTGTTGGCAGGAACAGCTCATCCACAACTACTGAGTTGAGTGCTAATTACAGCAACGAATACATAGTTGGTAGCGCACAAACTACAGATATGAAGTTTAATGGGTCATCCTTCAAAATCTTCTCCAAAAGTGAGTGAATGTATGAGTTTCCATCACTGAATACACTTGCAAAACAGGCCCGGACACCTGAAGCCTAGAGAAACGGGTTCCAGTTGCTATAATATATTGCCATTGTAGTTACAGCTTCCAGAATCTATTAATTGAAAGAGATAAGATGTCTTACCTGAAACTTCTGTATGAGAGCAGCTGCAACGTAAACTGGGAGAAATTTGCATGCCAAACATTGCTCTTTTCAGGTTCAGTCAGCAGGAGGCATGTGTGCTTTCAATTCCCTCCCAAAACCCCAACAGCTGGAGGTGCTGTTTATATTTAGTAATACAGATATTAATTTTTTCTCTAAACCTTTTCTTTAAGTGAATTGCACTGTGACTTCACAGTGACAGTCCCTGCACATAGACTTGGTTGCAGGCTACAGATTATGGAGTATGAATGTTCTTAAAGAAAAGAGAAAAAAAAATCTAGACTTGATCTTGACTTTAGGATTTTTCCTTGTAGGCAATGAACATTAGCTAAAGGGAACAGACCTTGAGTGACAAGGTTGGGAAACAGAGGTGTCAGTCATGATGGCATTAGGAAATATTGGTGGAAAACCATTCATGGCTTGGATTTATGTACATTTCAAAGGAGGAGAAAGATGTTTAAATCGTATTTAAAGTCTGGGGTTGGGATGAGCAAATTGGAGCTGCTCCCACTGGACATTAAAGTGGTTTTGCGGAATTTCTTTGACTGGAGATGATTTCTGACTTAGAAATAGTTTTGGACTTAGGCTCACACTTCAATTCTCCACTACAAACACTATTTTAGTGTTCCGGTTCGAGAGGTTTTTCAGTTATGTCTGATGCTTAGTAGTGATATTTTGTGTTCTAACAGTGTAACAGGTGACCTATGGCTGATTACACATACATGTGGTGGTTTTCTATTCAAATCTAAAGGTTTGAAAGGTTTAGATTTCTTTGAGAAACTAATGCTCTCTAATGGTAGCCATGAATTAAGTCCTTATTGGGAGGCAAAACCATAAACACCATGGTTCTAATGGTGTTTTTCAGCAGAGTATAACCCCTATACTTTTTCTAATTTCTATGAACGACTATAAATCCGCCTGGATATTTGCAGTGAACACGCCATGCTGTGTTAGCAGTGGATACTGGGAAACAAGTCCTAAGCAAATCACTGTCTCTGCTCTATTTATTTCTTATGATTCCTACAGTATCCAGTGACATGTTTATACCCTGCAGCTGCTGATGTGATATACCAGGGCAGTCTTTAAAACTTCAGTCTTAGATTTTTGTATTTGTTATTTTATGTTTCATTTTTTATGTTTTTAGTGGTCTTTGCTGGAGAAGGGAATTTTATTTATTAAATTTAGATCCCTCTGAAATCCCTCCAGCTCTTCTACTGGTTGAGATCACTGGCCACTAGAGGATGCTGCTCTATTAAGTTTGGTTACCATCTGCACACACCCTTTTGGGGTTTCTTTTCGAAGTCTCCATTCTTGACTGAAGGTCCAGCTAATCCTGAAAACCAAGTGGAAGTGCATCACACCTCACTCCATATATGTGGATTTTCACATGATTCTCAGCTCTGTGTTTGTGTGTGTGTGTGCATTGGTTGGTTGGGATGCAGCTATTTTGTCTTACACTTGGAGCAGTAGATCATATTTAATGAATTTCTTCAATAGAGATTCAGAACCAAGGCCAAACATATCAGTTCGATTAATAACAATAACACACACACAGAATAAGATGTAAACAGAGGTGGTTTTCAAACATCTCTGTATTTATATATATATATGTACTGTTCTCTGTTTTAGTCTCTGCTGCTCCTGCTATTTCAAGGGCTACAGAACAAAGCTATTATTATGTCTATCTCTCAGGGGCAATTTATCATACTTCTGAGTTATGTAATCAAGGTCAAATAAAATCTCTGAAATGGAAGTGCTACATGAGCAAAGGGAATGTTAATATAATGTTAAGATTTTATTCAAAGTCATCTGGACATTTTTCTATTCTACTTCTATTCCATTCACCATGAAATGTTCACGCAAAGGAAATGAAGACAATAATGAAACATTACTGAAAAATAAGTACAAGGCTTTGTTTCATAGTTTTTATGCATAATGTTGCATATTTAAAAAACAACAAAGTCAAACCAACCATAAATGTGTCTGGTCATTTTCCAACACACTGGTAGTTTGTTTACTGGTTTTGCTAAATTGAAAGAATGTGCAGACGCAGAGTCTGGCCAAGCTCCCTGTTTTCCTTTGTTGCAGAACAGCTATAAACCTGGCTTTGAAATATCCTACCAAGCAAGCTTCCCCGCTTCACACCGGATTTAAACACAGGTCCACACCAAAACCCTGCAACAAAGAAACAACCTCGCAGCACTTTCTCATCCAGATGGAAATTCTCCACAAAGCCCATGTGATGAGAAAATATGTATCAGACAAACCTTTGCTTCTGGCTAAGATTTGACTTTGATTGGCAGTTACACTGAATGTAAGACTTTCATACAAAACAATGATGTCATGCACAGATTCTTAGGCAGTGACGAAGAGGAAGTACTTGAACTTGCAGATACCAGAATATATAACAATGTACCCTTGTACTTCATGCCATGGCCATGGGCTTACTGTTTTATATGAATAGTAAAGTGAAAATTCAGCTCAGTCGATCAAACGTCAATGTACTAGAAAAAAATAGTTTTTTAGGACATTTTTGCGGCTAATATAACTCACAAGGGATGAAAAATAACATACATCAGTAGACATCATCCAAGCTTCCTGCCTAAATCTTTATGCAAACACTTCAAGATGGCTACTTTGACTTTTTATAGCTTTGCAACACATGAAATGCCCATGTTCAAATATAAAACAATGTTTAAAGTGTTAGAAACTGTATATTAGCACGTCTGTGTCAGATTACTTAATAACTCCTTCTGACAGAAAATTTTGTATGCAAGCTGGTTTACATGAGTTTCCATTATTTCTTCCATTATGTGCATTAGCTCATCTACGAAAAGAAACAAACTTAGGACACAAAGCATGTCCTGGCTGTTCACTTACATTTGGGGTAAGAAGAACAAAATTTGCATTTATTATTGTTTATATATTTACTATTTATTTTTTGCAGGTCTGTTCCTTTAAAGGGCTTCCTGCATATTCTCTGTAGCATTCAGACTATTTTCCCATATTTTGATTGTTTGATTGCTGTTCAGTAACATTGCCTTGTATGAGGCCTTCATGCACAGCCTACATCACTTTTAGTCTGGTAATAATTACAAAGCAGAAAGCTTTAAAGACCGTTTGGCAGCTCATATAAAAATCCATAAATCCTTAATTACATTATTTTTGTGCACCACTGACTGCCCACAGATTACATCTTTTCCTCCCTCTGAGGATGGATGGGATCATGGCAGGTTTTTGGTTGGCATATTGTGCCCTGTTGCATTCAGGTCTTTTTGTGCCATCAGGAAATCCCTACTTTCTTTGCTTTTCCACTCTGCAAGAAGGCCCAGCAAATGTAATTTCTAATGCAGGGGGGTACTGGATTTCTGGAAGAGAAACTGGATTTCTGGAAAAGAACTTCAGTCAGACAGTTTTGCCAGTGAACAAGCAGCCTTCTTTAAATCATTCCCCAGAGGGTGTTTCACTGATTGCAGTAATTAAGTGATTAGCTTGATGCCATTCTTTTTTGGGGCTTGGTTTCTTGGATCATGTAATGTGGTACGTTACATTTAAAGGAGTGTCAAGCATGTTGTAATGGCACTATTATCACAAACAACTTTAGCAAAATTAGAGGAACATCTTCAAGACTGTAGCCAAAGGCAATGTCCTCAAATTGTCTTCATCAAGTTTTTTAGTCCCTCTCTTAAAGTAATTTCCTTTTTTGTACTTGTCTATCAAAGAACAAATCACTCCCTTGCACTGAAGCAATGTCTTTCCTTTGCAATAGAACATGCTAAAATGGAAGCACTCCAACTAGCATGTCTTTGCAGTGATTTTGAAACCAATATGAAAGTGAAAAAAAAAATCAGAGGATCGGGGGTTTGAACCCCTTCCCAATAGGTTTCCCTGAGGTACCCTTGAGCAAGGTGCCGTCCCCGTCACTGCTCCCCAGGCGCTTTCAATAGCTGCCCACTGCTGCACGGTGTTTGAGTGAGCATGGGTTAAATGCAGAGGTCCAATTTCGTGTGGTTCACTGTCACTGACCTTGCTTGGGTTGTCACTTTCACTTTTTTTTGCCCACTTTATATTGGACTGATGCCTTGATCAGTTTATTAATCTTTCTGGTCAAACACACCTGATTCAATTCAGCTCTTATCTGCCAGCTTTAGTGAATTTGTGTGGGGAGTGAAACCACCAAACCATGCTGGATGCTGACCCACCATGACCTGCTCGAAAAAAGGACTCTGTCATCCAGAGATTGTGTTTGATTCCCAGCAATGACAAAGCCATCCATTGACCACCATCAGCTCTCGAAACCCCCATCATACACGTTCAGATGTCTCAGAGGACCCCCATTATATCCCTTCAGAGGTCTCAGAGGACCCCCATTATATCCCTTCAGAGGTCTCAGAGGACCCCCGTTATACCCCTTCAGATGTCTCAATCCCCCCCTTTCTGGGCAACATTTTGTGGGCCACATTTAGCTAATGACTGGGCATTGACAATGTATGAGGTTTTGTTTTGGCTGCAATGGTTTTTAGCTCTGTGCAGTAGTGCATTGCAAGCGAAGACGGGTATGTGAGGCAGAAATTGAGTAAGTGGTGCATTACAATAGATGTTTGCAAGTGGGAAATGGAGTAGTTAGCATGCAGGCTGAAGTTTGGATCCACCCTGGATGATGTCATCCGCAAGGCGTCCTGTAGACTACTGCTTGTCATCCTACTCTGGAACAAAGCCTAATAGAGATGTGGAGACACACACACACACACACACACACACACACACACACACAAACACTCACCCACCAACCCCCAACCCCACATACACACACACACATATGCACACTGAGAGCCCATTGTCCTTTTTCACAGCTGCTTCTGCTATTGTGACTGGCAGATGTCACAAAATAAAAAATAAGCATGAGAAATTTTAAGATAATTAAAGGCCTATGGGAATATAAAATTTAAATGAAGGAATATTTATGACATGTAGTACTGAGCTAAAGTCTTTAGGAAAATCTTAATTTGATATAAATCCATGCTTTTCTGTTTGAAAAAATATATACACAAACAGGCTGTTGTGATCATATGTGTGTGCTTGTGTGTTAGCTCAGCTATCATTAGTATTGTTGTTGTTGTTGTTGTTGTTATTGGTGTTGTTGTTATTTAAACAAATGTCTTTGCATCTTTAGACCTTTATAGAACAGTGTAAAATACAAATGAGTTTTCTCTGTCTGTTGAAACAATAGATAATTAGATAACAATAGATAACATTTCACCCCAGCACTCAAAAAAAAGTTATTCAGGTAGATGTTTTCCATCTAAATTGTACTGACGTGCGTGCACTGTAAGGATGAATCTGTGAGGGTCTCTGTTAATATTTCAGCACTGGAACTACATGCCTCCAGGCTGAGACTGAGAGTGGAGATTCAAACCTAATAAAGACAGATCCCCAGCCGAGTTGATGGGCACTGTAGGGTGACTCTTTCAATTCAACATCCATATAAGAGTTCTGTGTGCTGTGCACTCTTTTGCCAGTTGCTGGAGAAAAGCAGGCACCAGGGAGAGATAGCTGAAAAGGTTAAAAAAACAACAACTACAGGGTATGTAATAACTCTTTGAGGTAAGTTCTGTACACCAAGGTCCAAATCAAAGTCAGCAGCGCACTAGCCTCCGAATGAAGCCTCCTACCCTGCCTCGCTATGTATTTCATTTTACATTCTTACATAACTTGTAGTTAATAAAGCAACAATCTATGAAGTTAAACGTTCCTCAATGGCCTTAAATATAAGATCATTTATTAATAGTACACTTATATATTTATAAATTATTACCACTGTTGCTTCACAGTGATAAGGTTCTGGATAAGATTCCCAACCTGAGTGCTTTCTTTGAGGAGGTTGTATGTTCTTGCATGTGGGTTCTCTTCAGATTAAGGTGAGGGTTCTCTCCAGCTTTCGCCCACTGTTCCTTGCGGTGGTGCATTTAGGAAAGTTTTTTTTTTGTTTTTGTTTGCTCGTTAGTGAAATAGTCCAAATTAAAGGTAGGAATAGTGATTAGTGAACTGATTTATTCAGTTCTTTTCTTTGGTGTCATTTTAGGACCCAACCTGTTGTCCTCACTTGTTTTGTTCTTGTATATTTATGTAAAATCATCTACACCAAAATATTACTACATATATACAAATATTACTTCATATAATACATATATTACTACTATATATGTATAAACCTCCTGGTGGTTGTGTGTTCCCTGCTACAGACTTGTGTCTAGTTGCGCTCACCTCAACTAATCAATCAGTCTGTAAACATCCTGGGATGTTACACCCACAATCTAAAGATGTGCACATTAGACGGGCTGAATGGGCCCTAGGTGCGAGTGTGTTTGTTACTATACTAAGATGGACTGAAGAAGTGGCTAGGGTTTTTCTCCATTTTTCTGAAAGAGGCCTGAAAGAAACCTCTGCACCTCCTGTGACCCTAGACAGGAAAAGTGTAGATAACAGGTAGATTGATGTAGCATACATTTCTCAACCAACCAATGTAATCAGTTAATAGTTCTTAAGAGGACAATTTAGATGTACCCTCAAAGGTCTTAAATTGCAAATGTGCAAAACTGCTATTTACTTTTCAAATAAGGTAAGTAGCCATAAAGATATATATTTTAATATTTTCATAAGTTTTAAAATAGAAAATGTCAAATAAAAGCTAGGTTGCATATTAAATTGCATTTTCTTTGATTCAGTTATGTAGCATAAGTGACTAAAGTATGTCTGGAGTAAACAACCCCAACAACCTCTCATCCTAATCCTTTCCATCCTCATCAATCCCAGTGCATTTCTCAGCATCTTAACCGTCCCAACTCCACCATCTGTCTTTTCATCAGTGCCACCATAGCTGGTTTCACTGTCCTATAATCCTTTCCTTTCACTCTTGGTGGTACCCACTTGTCACAGATCACTCCTAACACTCATACCATTCCACTCATACCAGCCTGCCTGCACTCCCCATTATTCTGAACTGTTGCCCTTAAGTACTTAAATTCCTGCACCTTTGCCACTTCTGCATCCTAACCATTCTGCTGTCCTCTTCTTTCACACTGTTTTTTGTATTCTGTCTTAGTCTTACTGACTTTCCTTTCCTCCTACTGAGCTTTCCTCTCCATTATCCCCTCAATCTGCTCCCTACTCTCATTACAGATGATTACAGAATGTTATCTGCAAATATCATTGTCCATGGGCACTTCTGTCTAATCTGTCCACTTGTAAAGCTATGTACTGATCCTTGCCGTTATCCCACCTCTACTTTAACCACATCTGTCACTCCTACTGCAGACCTCACCACTGTCATACTCCCCTCATACATATCCTGTACCACACTGACATTTTTCTTTTCCAACTTCTGGCTTCCTCATACAAAACCATAACTCCTCTCCAGGCACCCTGTCATATGCTTTCTCCAAGTCCAAAAAAGCACAGAATAGAAGATATCTTTTTCTTTCATGCTGAAACACCAAAGCTAATGTGTAAAACTGAGTCCATGTGCACATGGTTTCTAAACTGCACTGGACAATGTTTATCCTCACTCAGGGCTGAAGATTCATGCCAAGTCAGTGAGTCAGAGTTTTGCAGAGGGGCCCATATCACTCTCAGCCTGACGCTGGCCTAGAACACTGCTTCAGAGCAACCTCACTAAAACTTGCTGCCTTCATACCAAGATTTCTGTGAACAAAGGTAAACTTTTTATTAGGAAAAAGAATAAACGCCACTTCATATTAGGAAAAAGAATGAAGGCCACATCATGTCTGACATAGCATTTTTCATGCTTTTTCAGTCATCTAATCCATTTGCCAAAGTTAATGTCTAAAATTAAGATGTTAAATGGTCAAAACTATAAAATAAATCACATTGATTTTGATGTAGAAAGCAAGAAACAAAAAGTATTGGGCTTATAGGAGGTCTTGTATCTGTTTAATGTCTATTAAAACGTGTATCTATCATCCCTCTATTAGACGAAAGGACAGCCCTTGCCATATCCCATTAAACCTAAAATGGTTATGATATTTCTCTCTATGGAAGGCAATTTAGGAACACCCAAAGTTATTACAGTCAGCTCCAACAAACTACTTCAAAGTTTTTGTTTGGAACACACAGTGAGAGTAGATTTAATGCAAGAATTATTCCTTTAAATGGTGGAGGATATGCAATATCTAGGAGCTGTCTTCCTTCAAAAGCTCTGTGAACCATGCAATGGTACATGGTGTCCTGGGCTCCATGAATTAGCAAGAGATTTAAAATGAAAATCTGTCTGCATCTGCAGCAATGATCTGAAACATACATTCAAATCCTTACAGAAAAATGGTTCAATTACTAAAGAAACAAGCATCAGATAAGGCCACAGTAAGAAAAAACATTGAAAACCTGTGGAATGAACTGAAAAAAACAGGGTGTTAAAAATAGAATATAGGACCCTGTTGGGGAATGGTCACATATTCCTTGCTTATGCTCTACTCCAACAAGCATTGTAAGAAAAGATGGAATACTTTTTAAGAGAATACGAATGAACGTAGTAAAGTAATTTCCTTGGACAGATGTTTAATATATAGAGAAAAAATCAACTTTTGTAGTGTGCAGTAAACAAGCACCAAGTAAACTAACTCTTAATCTTAACAGACAACCCATAGCAACTTTAGACAGATGGTGGTGGAAGGTAATCTTCTCAAGTTCTCCCAAACTGCTACTAATAGGAATCAGTGGCTCCGCAACCTGCCATTTGTCTGCTGGGAGGTCCTCTAGAATTTTTCCCCACCTGAGATGCTGAAAAAAAGTGGGAAGGCCTGAAGGAAACATTATATATAAACATTATATATAATGAAGTTAAATGAAACACTGGAGGGGATAATGCATAAATTTCACAGATAGACTCCTTAAGGTTTTATAAGTACATGTTGTCACATGTGGTATGATTTGTGTAGCTGTTTTACGCAAATTATGGGAACGTTATTTTATAAGAATAAACAGTAAAGAATATATACCTGTGAATAACTGTGTGATGGATAAGGTTCAGAAGCACAGTACTTACGAGTGTGTACAGGAGAGTGTTGGGCACTTAGAAGACTGAAGGCTACAGTCACATCCAGCAGGAGGTTGGGCTTAAACTGCTTAGAAAAAACAAGCGGTAACTGGTCTTGGCACAACCAAGTTCAGTTACCATAGCTGTGTCCACTGAACCCAGAGGGAACCAGTTAAGACAGTAATCCACCACTCTGGCATTTCTTCTGAACCATCATATGATTCCAAGAGACCCATTTAGTGGTTTGTAACCTTTTACTTGTCTTGGCACATCTGATGTCATCCATGCAGTCTTAATGACTTGGAAACTGTAATTCATGCTTTAAAATGAGGGTTATAATTAAAAAAGTCTCATTCACAATCTAAGATACTGCTTTTGCATAAAAACTGGACATTTAATTGTTTCTAAAACATATACCATTTGAGATTTATCTGAAAATACAAGTTTACAATAAACATGGAACATTTGTCTTTTAAAGAATATCAGAGTCAGCTTTAGAGTGTAAACCTACACACATGACCACAATAATGATCAGCTCAAATGCCTAAAGTGTGTTCTGATATGAATGGTTCACATAGAATGTAATTTTTCTGAGGCTGGCGCTGGGTTTTTTTTAACAGAAACTAGAACATTTGGCTAATAAGGACACACTTACAAATGGCAAATCCTTGAAAGGTTACGGATGTTCCTTGAGAAAAGCTTTATGGTTGACAAATTGTTCTTAGCACATCATCCTTAGACTTACTGTTATAACAAGTGAGTGTTATTCGTAATACTATGTGCTGGACAGGCTGATCTTTAATGTTGCTGTCATGTCATCCGTTGGTTTACTGTTACTTAGCACCAGCCTTATAAGAGAGCCCGTGATAATTCAAGAATAGAACTTGTTTATTCCCTGTTGCTCAGGCTCTGTGTAAACAGTCATTATCATATACTGAAGTAAACATCCATTAGATGAAAAAGTTTTTAAAAATCTTTTTAATGAAACCCCTTTCAGAAGATCCATATACTGACATTTGTTCCTGATGAGGTCAAAATGAAAAAGCTGCTGAAAAAAGCTCTCCCACATGCTTGTATGTTAAGGAGTTCTGTTGCTATGCTGCTTTGTTGTTGTTTCCAAGAGCGAGACAGGTCCAACTTTTAGGCAATGAGTCGGCTCTTCCTTAGGCTGCTAGCCTTTGCGCACTCCACAGTCAGATAACGCTGTACCCAGATCAGGTTCTTTCCTGTGTAATCAGGACAACAGCTGCAGTCCAGAGCAACACACCCCAGCTCAAATCTGGATCAAATACAGCAGGGAATTCATATAGGGAGATGAATGGAGGAGACAGAGGAATGGCCGAACTGATGTTTTTAGTCTGAGGTTGTAGTGGGACTGAAGTAAGTCATCTAGAAAAAACAATAGGCCTACAGAGGTGTTTTCCATCATACACAGATGTGAGGAAACACAGGGGCAGTGTTTTCCTGATGAAAATGTGCCTCCATTACATCATTCCTGGCTTCAGAAGTAATGAAAACTGTTTTCCCCTCCACTGTAAAGTCAAAGAAACACTGAGCAGTCACCGTCCTTCATGTTTGAAAGGACTTTTGGCATGATTTATTTCTGAGTGCTGGTGGACGTGATTGGCTACCTTTGTTATTCTTCTTACATAACAGCTTTGTGCTGTGTGTGTCTATTTGTGTGTGTATGCTTTTAGTCCTTGTATTTGAAAACAGAAACTCAGAGTGAAAAACCAGTAGCCAAAGCATTCCAACAGGTTGTGCCAAACGTTTGTAAAAGTCCACTGACATTTTTAATTGCCAAAATTCTTTGATGGCAAACTTCATTAGAACAGCCAGATAAACCCTGTTCTTTAGCAGAAAAGGACACAGTGTAAGTTGTGAACTGGCTGGCGAGCAGGGTGTGAAGTGGTGAGGGGTGCATTGACTTTGGGAGGCAATTGAGGGAATGTTTATTTGTGGAAAGTGAGTGCTCTGGATGTGTTGTGATATCTCAGTGCCAAATTCACTCCTCTCCCGCCAAGCAGGCAGCCTTTCCTCTAACTCATTCAGCTGGAAGCATGGTAACGGGACTGCTTTCCTTATTATTTGAGCAATACCACTACTCATTACTGAAATAAAAACCAATAACCAAATCTGTAGTCTCTGAAAATCAAAGGGGAGAACTTAGCAGCTACTTTAGTACTTAAGAACACTGCCAATCACAGTAAACATCTTTTAAAAGCCTCAGTTTTTGCTGGCTTCACACAGCCAGTTATAATTGTTTAAAACCGGACACAGCTAATACTGTTTGAAAATCTTCGGAAGTACCCAAATACAGGGTAAAACTTAGAGAGCTGTGTATTAAAGTTATTGGGGTTGCATCTGGTTTTGCAGTTTAAGTCATTAAACTTTTTATTTCAGCACTTTAGCGCTATCACATAAGCATGATTTCATCCTTTGGCAGATGCATATCAAAAAACATGTTTTTTTGTAGTAAATTTATCTTTTTTATGCTGGTTTTTAAATCACTCTTTTAATCAGTCACATGTGCAAATACACATTCATTTGACTTTATAGCACTTTATTCCATACTACCAACTCTGACCAACATGAAGCATCTTGCAAATTTCTTGTGACTTAATAGGGGTTTTAGCTCTTTTTTAGTTGTGGTGTTGCATTATTCATTACAAAGGAGGTTTCGATTACTACTTTATTACTAGCTGATGTGATCCTTCATGCCATCATGTAACAAAGGAACAAACTCTATCCCATTCCATTAGTGGAAAGTTGTGGATGGACAATGAACAAAGGCAATATTTCTTGCAAGCAGAGAAGAGATACTCTACAGACACAAGGTCACCTCTGTCAGTTTTTCTAATGGTCTACTGCTATAACTACTGAGCCCTCAGAACTGTATTTTAACCAAGACCAGGACACTGACTCTGAAGCTCAATAGTTGCTTTTATTGTTTTGAGGTGTGAACCAATGTCCTTGCTACATGTGGACAAAAAAAGCTGCCAAACTTTGACATTCTAGGAGAAGAAGTGCACTCTTTCAGGCATCAGATTTCAAATAGCATTTGTGCCCACTCCATCATTAGTGACTTGGTGTGGCAGTGAAAGCTTTGTGGCACGATGATTACATTGCATAAGGGATGCATCTCTTCCACACCTCTTGTAGTAGAAGAGATACAAATAAAATGAGTCAGCATCATCTCATAGAATTACTGAGCTGTAATGAACTTGCAATATCAGTCTTCAAACATACTGTCAATTTTCTAGAATCCTAATTTTAAAGATTTTTTTCCCATCATTAAAGAAGTTAAAATGTTCATAACCTCAGCTATAGAATGAGGCCCAAAACAATCACATATGCCACACAGTCTTGGCTAACTGAACCTAATGAAAGCTTTCAGATAGAAAGAACTGCTATACTTGCAGTAAACTGGATGTTAGCCATTTAGAGAGTAATAGTGCAATACAGTGAACAGTGTATAGTCTTGTATGAGCAGTAATGTTGTCCATGCAATTGAATTAAGAGAAACATTGCTTGGAAAAAATCAAACAGAAAATGTACATGCTTTTTGAAAATGCTGCAGAACATAATAGTAATAAACATAATAATAATGCTCAGTGTTTACCACTGTGTCGATAATACTCAAGCCTTTTATGCCTCTTTAAGATTCAACACTCTTAAGAGGCTGAGTGTTCCCTGGCTTCTCTCTAACTCTCCATCTCATTCCCTCCACTACCAGCATGTGAAGTATGAGCAAAGGTCCTAAAATAACCAGGTTATGCAATGTGCTTCAGCAAATCCTGGTTCAGAATTTTCAGCTTTGACAGACTTCATGGCACCAAATTAAAATTCTAGTGCACTTAGACACTACTTGCCTTACATTTTTGTTTTCTGAGAAGAAACAGGTCTGACTATCTCTCCCTCTCACCACTTTTCATCCCCCCTAATGTAAAAGCCCTCATCTTGGAAGCATGGGATGGCTGGATTAGTGTTTGCTGCTCTAATGTTATTTAAGGATTAAAGGATCTAGGAAAGACAGGAAGGACAGTCTGAAGTTTCCTGTTAATCACAGATCCAGACACTGACAGCAGTCAAATATAGGCTATCCTGTCTTCTTACTCAGTTGCTATGATAAAATTTTAATAGTCCAAGCAAAGTTTTACTAAAATGAGCCACGGACACTTGGAGTTACACTGTTAAATGTTACTCTCTATGATGAGTCTTTCTTCTGTAAAGCCTGTTTTTAAAATATTAAATATTTAAAGCCTATATTAAAATGTTAGACAAACTGGACCTTAGTAATGAAGTGCAAACTTTGGATAAAGCAAGACAAAAACTACAGATTATGCAGCTAGCAGAAAAACACAGATCAGAACAATGTTCAAGAAATAATGAACAATATAAAGCGAATAAAGAACAAACTGAATATCAAACACAAAGCAGTGATTTAAAAACAGGATTAGTTCAATGTTGTGTTTGTAGTTTGGTAAAATAAAAGAAAACATGCTTCTGTGACATTACAGAATATGATTAAGCCATGGATCCTTTTTATTAATTTCTTGATTAAACTGAATACCTTTTCAGTTATACAAGATGTCAACTATATATGTTTCCTTAAAATATCTAATATGTCTGATAAGTTCTTTACAGGGAAAACTGGGCGAGCCGGCATGAAAACATTGTTTTAAGCTGCAGGGTGATTTTATTTAGATTTCATTTAGTCTTCTTTGGGGCTTTCCAGGTAAACGGTAGCAATTCTTTTCTCCTGACGAACTTTCAAAGAAGGGTCAGTCATCTGGGTCTGTAAGAACTCTTGAACACTGGCTCCGTTGTCTCTCTGTCCTTGGGAATCCACCCCTTCCAAGTTCGATGAACCAGCAGGGCTGCTGTTGAAATCCATTTGAAATGTGAAAGATCTCTCATTAGGCCCCAGTTTGATTATTTTTTCTGTTTTAGCAACTTCACTACCTAAGCTCCAATCTTCAGTTTCTTCCAGGCTTGTCTTCAATGGCATTCTCTCTGGTTGCACCTCCTCTTTGGAGAACCTCATGGTATAGCCTCCACTAGCTCCAGCACTAAGAGCCTGATGGAGTCCAGAGCTGGAAGACCGCAGTGCTGCCAACACCTGTTCCTGGGACAGGTCATCTGTTGGATCACTCAGAAGCCCAGACTCCTCCAGGCTCTGAGAGACATTGAGCTCTGCCACAAAGGTCATTGTTCCATCACCTGTAGCTTGTTCTACCTTCTTAATGTCAACAGAAACATGGTCAGAAGTCTCCCCAGCTTTTGTGAGAAGAGCTAGTTCTTCTCTCAGTGATCCAGAAGCTGTGCTCTCAAGTTGCTCCAGTGCTCCCCTCAGCTGCTCTCTTGGGTCAAGTGACTCTTCTTTCAGAATCTCTAACATGGACTCTTGTACTATAGGAGAAACACGTACCTCCTCCTCAATGATGCACTGTGGAAAAGGCTCTCTTTTGACAAAGTCTGGAGACTCTCTGTTACTGTCATCTTCATCATAATATCTTCCGCTTATAGGGAGACCTTCTTCCTGGTAGTATCTCTCATCTGAAAGGTCATCCACCACTCCATAATGTCCATAGGACATAAATCCACCACCCTCTTCAGATTCAGACATATTGTCTTCAGGGGTGGAAACAATGTACTCTTGACTCTCTTGGCCCTGGGAAGAGTAAGAGAGACTCTCTTCTCTGGACACCTCCTGAACCTGCACAGACCCTCTGTCACCATATCCTGAGGCTGTAACAGTTTCACTGGTACTCTTATGTAGTTCACTTGGCCGAGTTTCATTCTCTGGCTCTTCAATCTGGAAAAACATAGATGAAGGTTTGAAGTAAGGTTTGGACTTCACCTCCACAGTCTCCTCAATTTCAATCTCCCCTTCTTCTTCACTTTGAGATTCCACTGGTTCCTCTATTATTTCCACATTAACACTTTTGTTTTCTAGACTTTCACCTTTAAGACCAAGACTTAACAAGTTCTGAATCATGCTTCCTGTTGGGGTTCCCTCTATATCCTCCAGGGAAACCTTTTTTACTTCCCTACTGATGAGTTCCTCTAAAGCAGAGTCTTCGGACAGATCCACATTCTCTTCCACTTTTGACTGCAGGATTATCTGAGTTTTGGTACTCCCATCTTCTTGTGGTGTTTTCTCTACATGATATGTGATCTTTGAATCAGCCGATGAGCCTAGCTTTGTATCTAAGCCAGCAGGCTTCATGACCTTTTCAATAATTTCTTCCATGGACACTGAGTCCAATATTTTTTCCTCACCTGCACATACTTGTGATGTCTCACTTCCAGATGCTTTCAAATCTCTGTTTTTTTCATACTTTGACTCTTCTTCTTGGACAAACTGCACCTCACCTAATTTCATTGTCACTTTGGTATGATCTCCATCTGCTTTCTCTTCCTTCCTGTCGTCTTTCTTAATAGAAAATTCCTGAAGACCTTCCCCAGTGGTGCTCAGACTCATCATGGGAGGTGACACAACTCTCACGGATTTTTGTTCTGCTGTTGATAAGGCACTTGAGGCTAGTTTGCTTTCTGTTACAGAAAGGGGATGGTCACGTGAACTCTTATTTTGGTCTTGTGAAAACCCTTTAATTTTCACACTCTTCTCCTCCACCACTTCTTTGGTTCTGTCAATTGCTGAGACATCAGGCTTGGCTGCACTTGCTGCAGCTGCCGCTTGTGTTGCTTTGGTGAAAGAGATCATATCCCTTCTTGCAGCAGGACTCTGTCTGGCGTGTTTTGTCACAGTGATGGGCACAACCTTGGAGGCTCTTTGTGAATCAAAATGATTCGATACAGTTGAGGTTCTAATGCTGGGAATAGGTTCCATATACCTGACATTATGTCCTGTAAAATGCTTTCCCACTTCTCTTTGATTGATGGAAAATCCTGGAGTGTACTGTGCTGGTAATTTAATATCTAGAGGTAAAAAATAAAAAATGTACCTTGCTTTATTCTTGTATTTAATACATCTGAACAATGATCATTTGAGAGAGCTAAAATTGCATGGTAATAAAAATGCGGCAGTACCTATTATTCTCTCCCTTGAATGATGACCAGATCTCATCTTAGCATGTTTTCCTTCTCCTTCTAGTAGTGCCCTGAGAAGAAAAAATAAAACCACCAGGCTTAAAAAAATAAGAATAAAAAAGAAACAATTATCTGATATAATGACTTTTTCTTTCACCTGTCTGAAGAGTAAAAACCACATTTTTCTGCCATCACAAAACAAAGCCTTTAAGCAAAGAAAAAATGACAGTATAGCATCAGATGTCTCCTGTACAGAGACAAAAAATATGACAAACAACCGCTCTCCTGTTCCCTGCACAGATCTCTTGTGAAACCTACCTTTATGATGATAGTATATAACGACACAGCCCATGCAGTAGAAAGAAGAAAAAAGCAAAGAAAAACACTTTGGTGGAGCAAGAGTTCGGTATATCCCTTGTGAATGCCCCCTCTGAGTCTGCTGAAAGACCAAACTAAAAATAACAACCACAATGCTCTCTGCCTGTCTCCTTTATGGCTTAGAATGTGGAGCTGTTATACAGCTGCATGCCCTCTATGTCACCAAGGAAGGAAGTCAAAGTTTTCCATACAGCTTGCAGCATGGAGCAACCATGAGAGTGCAATCTGACAAATCTATCTGAAAAAAGAATGAATCAAGAGAAGAATAATTCCCAGCAGGAAAGTCCTGCTGCAGTGAGAGCGAGGACTGGTGGATTTTTCTATAAAAGGTCTGGTAGTCACTTTGTGTTTATATTGGAAGGTGAGCAGATGTTCCTGCCTGCCATTTTCAGAGTCATATTAATAACCATGGGTACAAAGTCAATATACAATATAAAAAATGTATGATGATACATATGAAATTCTTCTGCCAAATGGAAATGTTCTCGTGCAAAAGCCTATTTGCTTTCTTTATGTGTGAGAAACGTGAACTCCTTTTCTGACCACACTTGTGAATGTTATCGGTCGCAAAAACTTTTCTACAACTGTTGATCCAATCCATCAGTCATAGTCAATTAAGTTACCAGGAACAGGAAGGACTCGTCAAAGTTCTGTCAAATTCTTTTAAACAGCAGACAGTAATTCTATTTTTCCTGAGAGATCAGCCAGTACAGCGTGAAACAGCTAAAAGAACAATGGACACAGTGGTTTCCATCTGAATCTCAGAACCATCTGCCATACCTGGTTACCAGCTTCAGTGTGCAGCTTAGGGCCTGCCTTCAGTAAAGCAACACAGCGGTGGCCTAGTGGTTCAGGAGTTGCCCTGAAGATTGTGGGTTCAATTCCCTCACCAGTAGGTTGCCCTGAGGTACCCTTGAGCAAGGTACCGTCCCTGTCACTGCTCCCTGGGTGCTTTGAATAGCTGCCCACTGCTGCACGGTGTTTGTGTGCATGGGTTAAATTTCGTTGTGGTTTGCTGTGCTGTGACCTCACAATGACGAGGTTAGTCACTTTCACTTTCAGCAAAATAAACTATTAACATAGAATTCATAGAATTCAAACTGAAAACCTGTTTATTGCACTGTATGCAAGTGCTGTGAGTGCTTACACACAAGACAGAAATAATTCTGATGTTAATATTTAATGTTGGTGTGAAGCTTTGGGAGGAAACTCTGCTTCATTCTGCCCATTTGCCCACTTTGGCAGGTTCAATGAAAATACCACAAACAGATGACAAACACATAACATAAACTGGAAATAGACATTAATTTAGCTAATGTTTATGATATTCCTGTCTTTTTTGACTCACTGCTACTGTCCACATCATATATCTTCAGTGTGTTGATGAGAGTCTAATAAAAGATGGAATAATAGTCATGGGTCTCTTTCAGCTAAAGTGTTTCTGATGTGAATTGTGGGGAGGTGTGATTTGACTAATGGAATAGATATATTTGCATGTTTTTGGGCAATTGTTTTATTTTAAATGAAATAAGGATGGGTTAATAAAAAACAGACTTCACAGGAACTGTGGCCATTGAAAAAAGAAAAAGTCTGTGGCTTTAATATTGAATATACGTAGGAATACATGATCAGAGATGGCCAAGACAGAATTTTTTTGCAAATAAAAAAAATAAATGTATTTGGCATCACATTGCTGCTGCACTTATAAAATGCTGTGGCAGAATTCTACCATATTCAACTGCTCAATAGTCAATAACCTCAAAAAACCTGATGTAGCACTTAATTTGTTCAATTTTGATATACACTGGAAGTGTTATTTTGTTCACATTTTTTTTTATATTCAGCTTTTTTTTCTTAAAGGCTAAAAATAACTAGCCAAAATCATGACCAGTGCTTCATTTGTTTGGAAAAGAACTGGAATCAGCTGGACAAATCCTTTATTGGTGCATCCCCAATGTATATAAACAAAATACATGTATGCAATTCTTAAAGGCACCATACCTGTATGCTGCCACTTCCAGACCAAGCCCCATTTTTACTTGAAGGAGATCCTGATGGTCCTTTAGCTTTTCTGAAATAGTGTTGGCCAAAAGGCTGTGCTCATGTTCAAGCTCTTCAATGATCATCTGTAAGAAAGGAATAGAGATAGTTTGCTAATTTTTCTATTTCTCTTCATGCAACTAATCAAGATCAGCAGGAGTATCTAATATTTGGTTTTTCATAACACGCTATTAAAAATACTCTACCATCTGTCTCCTCTTAACATTGAGGAAATAGTTATCTTGGTAAGTTGCTTAAGCAACTTTAATGTATTTTGAGTACAAATGTGTCTGCTGCACCTGTTGGGGATCTCTTGCGAAACCTTCCCTCACTACACTTGGCATTTTAACGAGATGGACGTGGTAACTGGCTCAAAGCCAAATGCCTGATTTAGATCATTAAGTGATTCGTCAAGCAGGTCAGACCTACGAGATTTTGTAGTATTCAGGTCATGTAAATGTGCATCCTCCTTAGAGTCTTACCTTTTAATCCTCTCTTGCTTTACTAGTTGTCAAAGCACAGGATCCATGCCTTGTGGTGATATAGCATGTGTTACCTTGTACAAGGTTCTTGCATTATCCCTGCAAAACTGACTTTAATAATCCCATGAGCTAATGTTCAAAACGCTAACACCTCAATTCTGTTTAGGTGTTCACCTATAAAATAGTGCAGAAATGTAAACTGCAGTGATGTTAAAGGAATGTTAAAGGAATTTTAATTGTTTACACTCTAGACTTTATGGTCCAGTTCTTGAAACTAAGCTGCAAAACAGGCTACATTCAACTCACTGATTCAGTGCACATCAGTGCATTTACAGACCCGTTTTTAAAACCGATGGCATTTCAGCCCCACTTTCACATTACAGTTAAGAGCTTCAGTACTTTATGAATGACATTAAAGAACAGGCTGTAGATCTGTTCAGTGCTGGGATGATGTTCTCAGGCTGTTTTTGGTAGATCTGTTCAGTGCTGGGATGATGTTCTCAGGCTGTTTTTGGTAGATCTGTTCAGTGCTGGGATGATGTTCTCAGGCTGTTTTTTGGTAGATCTGTTCAGTGCTGGGCTGTTGTTGACAGCAGCCTCCATTGGTCTACAGTGTAGATGTGGGATGTGGAGAGGGATGGACAGTGTTGATTTTTGACAGGCCCTTTCATCACTCAGACCACACTTACCTGATACTGCTGAAGTTCTCCTTTAAAGTTGTCCTGCATGTCCATGAGCTGTCCCTCTAGCTCGAGCCGCAGCTGCCTGTGCTTCTCCGCCTCCGCGCGCAGTCTGTTCATCTCCGAGGCGCACTGCGTCCTCTCCCTCCTGAAGTCTTCCAGCCTCGCCTGGTCGGCTCTCACCGCCTCCTCCATGTCGTCCACGCGCCGGCGATACTCCAGCAGCGTGTCCGTCCAGCTGTGGGACAGCTGAAGCGCGTACTCCTCGAGCTCCTCCCCGCTGACGGCGCGCGCCCCGCTCACCGCCGGCAGGACTGGCGGGGGCGCCTGGCTCCTGAGGCGAGTTCTCTCCTGCCTGAGCGCCTCTTCCAGAAAGGCGTACTCGTCGTGCAGCTCGGCAAGCCGCCGCTCCAGGGCGCCGTTGGTGAGCTGGTCATGGCGGAGCTGCTTCTCGCAGTCCCTCATCTCTCCGTCCACCCCTCTGCCGACGGCGCGCTCCTCCGCGCAAATCACCTGGAGACTCTCAAACTCCCGGCGCAGCTGCTCTCTCTCCATCTCCGCCCTGTCCCTCTCCAAAGCCAGGCGCTCCACCAGCCGCCTCAGCTCCCTCAGCTCGGCCATGCGCCGGCTGTCCTGCTCCTCTCCGCTGCTCTGGCGGACCGCGCTGACCTCAGCGAGCAGGCGGGCATTCTCCTGCTCCAGGACCCGCGCTCTGCTCAGGTACTGTCCGAGCCGCTGGTTCAGCTGCTGAAGCTGGAACTTCTCGTCCTCAAACGGCCTCCCCGTCTGAAACATGCTCTCTCTCGGTTCGTGGAGTCGAGATTAGGGCAAATTTATCTTACAGTCCCTCCAGCGCCGTGGTCATCGGTCCGTGTGGGAGAGGCTGAGCGCTGCTGGCACCCTGAGGCGGGCTGAGGGAGAGAGAAAGGGGAGGGGCTCCGGCGGAAGCGCTACGAGTGGGTGTCTTGGCACCAGCCGGTTTTCCGACTAACTCCGCCCCCCGCCGCCACCGATTGGCTGCAGAAGCACAGGCTCCCGAACAGTCCACCAATAGTAGCCTCCACGCAAACCCTCTCGCTTTTCTATCATAATAATAATAATGATGATGATGAAGATGATGATTCTATTATCAGTAGTAGAAGTAGTAGTTAAAATTATTATAGAAAATGGACAAACATAAGCCTTTGTAATGTATTTCAAAGAGCTTTTTTTAGATTCTAGAGAAGTCACATTGTTACACTGTCACACTGTTATAACGCATATTGCACTTTATTAATGCTGCTAATGCAGCCTAATTATATAAGGCTTTACCATTTTGATGTTTTTTAAAAAAATATTAAATAATATACCTGTTATAAAAAAAGCACAACATCCATAACAGTTCTCACAGTCCCTGGTTGACGAGGATAAACTGCTTAACCAATGACAGCACAGCAGGAGGCGGGATGTCTGGATACAGGCTGGGCATGAGGGCTTGGCTCTCCCATGTGGAGAGATATGGACAGTGCAAAGCTGTATACTCATTTGCCTCTTATTCACTCTGACCATCCAAAAGTCAGACCTGAGAGCTTCAGTGGAGTGTCAGCTCTCTCTCAGGTCAGTTCTGCCTCGTGGTGTTGGTTGTGGTCAGCTGTGTTAAAGAAGTGGCTCTAAAAAAAAAGAAACAAGCTTTGAACTCATTTCTTAAGTCTCCTCAAAGACCATGGAATCTCCTCAGAAGGACCTGGTTGTGGTTACAGGTGTGTGGAAGTTTAAAGGTAACATGTCTTGTCTGGGACTGTTTGATATGAACGGATCTTTACTCTCTCGTGTTTGTTTCTTGTGTTTGTACAGGTTTTGGCCCTTTTCGACAGTACCTGGTGAATGCAAGCTGGGAAGCAGCTAAGGTTTCAGTCTGGCTCACACTGTCAATATGCAATCCTTATGCTTCTTTTTTAGGCTCTGACTTTAACATGTTTAAAATGGTATTTAGCTGAAACTGGAAACGCAGTAGTAGAGGTAGAGTGCGTTTTGGTAGATGTGAGGCAGGCAATGCAACAGTGAAAATGAAAAGGTAAAAGTTAGAAATATGCTGAATTCTCTAAATATCAAATATCATGTTTGAACAACTCTGTTTGATTTATTTTTCAGGGTTTGAAGAGAACAGGCCTTGGGGAGGGCACTGAGACCTACATTGTAGAGATTCCTGTGAGTTACTCAAAAGCACAGCAAACCCTTTCTGAAATGTGGCAGAATATGAAGCCAAAGGCAAGTTAAAAAAAAAAAAAAAAGGCAATAGGCAAACATATTTTGTGTTTTTGACATATTGACATTTTGTTTCCCCATCAGGTCTTTTTTGGGAAAATAACTGTGTGTTGACTTTCCTTACCAGAGATTACAATAGCAGTCGCTAAGGCAATCGTGTTTACAATCAACCCTGTACAGTGGTCAAATGTGCTCCCTTTAGGAGCTGCAGAGATTCACTCTGGGATCCTGTGAATCTGAAGTAAATCATAAAGAGATTTTCCACATGACAATTTCTGAGGCACAGTTTTGTGAAAGAGAACATACATTTCATGAAAATGCTGTTACTCAGTGGTTTGCTTTAGCGGTATTAGTTTACTTCGTGCTGAGAAATTGTCTGAGAAATGTTTAACTGAACCATAGCAGATGCAAGAATTTTAGAGACTTTGCATGTGCAAATTTGTACAATACACAGATATTTGGTTTGAAATTAACTTGCCCATAAATCATTCGTTAAGCTTAAACACTGCTTCTACACTGTGTGCACAATAATTATTCAAGTGAGTATTTTGACCATATCCTCATTTTTAAGTGACGAAATTAGACCTCTGCATTTAACCCACGCACACACCGTGCAGCTATTGAAAGCTGCTCGGGGAGCAGTGACGGGGATGGTACCTTGCTCAAGGGTACCTCAGGGCAACCTACTGGTGAATCAAACCCACAATCTTCCAATGCTGGGACAACTCCCTAACCACTAGGCCACCGCTGCCCATATACATTTATGGATATATTCCAACTACAAGCTGTTTAAACTTGCTATTAAGCATGTCAGGTGATGTGTGTTTGTGTAATGAGGGAGGGTGCGGCCTTAGGAGATCATAATCCTGCTACAAGGTGTGCAGAATTATTAGACAGCTTCTGTTTCTTAAGCAAAATGGGCCAAAAAAGAAATTGTTAAGATATTGGGGTGTGATCACAGAACCATCGAACGGTTTGTTGCTAAAAGTCAACAGGGTCGCAAAGAAACGTGTTGTGAGAAAAATATGCAAATGAACTACCAAAGATCTGAGAAGAATCAAACTTGATGCTACCAGGAACCCATGATCCTCCAGTGCAGTCATATTCCAGAACTGAACCTACCTGGAGTGTCCAGAAGTACAAGGTGTTCAGTGCTCAGAGACGTGGCCAAGATAAGGACAGCAATGCATCTGTTCCATATTAAAAATGAATCCTCAAAATTCTCACTTGCCTAATCTTTGTGCACATAGTGTATAACACAGAAGTGAGACCTACAGTTGGGAGCGGACTTTGAGTGCCAGCGAGTTTGGGAGCAAAACAAATCCGTTTTGTAGCACCTGACAGTACAATTGGACACGCTAACTGGTTCACTAGGTCTCTGCCAGTACTAAGACCTGTTGTGGAGCTATATTAGCCACAACATTAAAACCAACTGCTTAATATTGAGTAGGTCCAATTTATGATGCAAAAACACCTTTGATCTGTTTAGCCATGAACTCCACAGAACCTCTGTAATATCAGACACCCTGACTGTACTTGCCCATGACTATATTTTATAGCCCTGGATTTCAATTACTTTGTTCTGAATATTAACACACCCTCAGTCAGACTATCATCAAAGGCCAAGGCAACCCTTGTATAAGTAGGCGGTATATGTCATCATAGCACCCACATGAATAGCAGGAGCCAGCAAAACCTTGCCCAGAGCATCACACCGCATCCACCAGCTTACCTTCTTCCCAGAATGCACCTGGTCATCTCTTCCCCCAATGCATGCTCATATATAATTATAAACTGTGTTCTCAGTTTCTAATTATACGGTTTCTGTTTGTAGAATTATTTGTTGGTACAGTTCTATATTTAATTAGCAAATAATATTTTACAATCTTAATCCCTTTGCCTTTTTACATTTTTTTATTTGACCATCTGCTTCACCTCTAGTAAAGAATAATTGTATTCAGGAGTCATCACCCTAATATTGATACTGACTGCGGATTTAAGGGTTTAGCCTGTAATAAAAATGAATGACAAGAATTGCAAATTGTGAAAAACAGAAAAATGGTCTTTAATGAGTTTTAAATGAATTCACAGACTGCCATAGAATGATTTGTTGAAAGCTTCTGAATGTGGCTTTTGAGATATTGTAACAAATGCTCCCACACGCTGAGCGACATCAGACGCCTGAAGTTATGTAACCTGTTATGGGTTTGAAATCATCACAAGGTCCAAGCATCCACTGTTGACCACATTTATTCTCCGATTAACAGTTTGCTGTCCACTTGGGCATAGCACCAGGAGCCAAATGCATCATCCTAGAACAGACAGCCAAGAACCATGGCTACAAGGACAGAGATGTGTGTGGCTTCTGTCCTGCCAATAACTGTTGCATTGAAGGAGGAGCAGAACGGTTGGACTCCATTATAGGCATTCGGTCTCTTGCCAAGCACTTAAAAGGACTCGGTCTGGATGTCATCTACTCCAGGGATGCTGGAAGGTTTGTACTTGTTAATGGCTCTTTTTCATGGAGATAAATGACCAATTTTACAATTCTACAGTGTTCTTAATTATTGTGTCCAAGTTGGTATCTTAAAAATGATTTCTTAGGACTGTTAGTTTTTCTTATTGCTTTTCTGTTACTGTATGAGCTTTGTTCTGATGGGTTGCTCTGCTCCTCATATAAAAATCATCCCTGACTGAAACACTCCTTCTCTTTAAATAGGCAAAGTTAATCTGTGAACAGACAGATAAATGAAAATTAATTTTTTTGTTTATATTATATTTTTACAGAAAATATTTTTTTCTGACTAATTTCTGTATTTTTTACTGCATGACCTGGAGAATGAATGTAAATATACGGTATAATTAATTTAGTCCAATCAGATGATCAACATTCTCTTCAGTGGTCAAACTGTTCTGGTGAAACAATCTTTATGGTGGTGGCTTCTCAACAGCGATAGGGTTAGGATTAGATTTGGGCTTGATTGGGTTTAGGGCCACAATTAATAGAATCTTTTATGTTCTTACATTTAATAGATATTTACTTGAACACTGTTTGAGGATAAATCCAGAATCTACAAAGCATCTTTAGGACCATCCAAATAAGGTAATACCAAAAAAAAAAAAAAGCAAGTGATCCAGAGTGCCTCCACTGTCAGTGTAAGAGGTCATAAGTTCAGTCCTAATTTGGTAGTGCTGAAGCTATCTGTGGCTGTCCAAGAGAGCTCCATTTTCTCTTGGTGGGTCGTATGACCCCGACAGTAAAATAGCAACGCTGGCAGCCGGTTTTACCCTCTGATCACATTAGGTGTCTGATGACCTGGGGGAGTTCTAGCTAGTGGGTGGATTCAGAGAACTAAATCAGTTTTTCCTCATATAAAGGCCTTTTAAATGTCTTTGATTAACTTGCATTAAAACAGAATGAAGTATTACTGCTGATCATCAACACAGACCGATTGAACCAATACTATATACTAATTCTGCATAATTTTGTCATAATTGATATCTGAGCTTAATTATTGCTGTGTACTGCATGTGTTCCCTTTCAGGTACCTGTGCGATTTTGTTTATTACTGCTCCCTCCAATATGGGCAGAGGAGGGCAGCACTTATCCATGTACCTGCCTCAGGCAGCCTGGCATGCCCAGAGACCCTGGTGCCACAACTTAAGACCATCATCCAGGCCCTGTTATGCCAGCTGAACAGTCAGCATTTGACCCATAAGATCAGCGCACTAAACCAAACACGATTATAAGAACAACGGAAGAAACAGCGTGCAGTGTACAGCGGGCTCCTTCAGTGACAATTACATTAACCAGTTATTAAGCGGGCTCTGAATGCAAAACTCACAAAACTCAAAAAGCAAATCTTAACACACACCTTCTGTCTCATTCACTTTTTTAATTCAAAATTTAAGGAAAAAAGAAAATACATGAAAATTCTTCAGATACACATTAAGCCAATAAATGGCATGTAAAAAGTATACCATCTCATCTAGAGGTGAGGAGAAATAAAATAAAACGAGGAGGCCTCGGATACATAATTTACGAGAAGACAAAAGTACCAGCCAAGCCATTTCACCAAGTCAGTATCTACCAATCAGTTCAATAACACAGATATATTTCTTTGCAAATAAGAAAAATGAAAAGCATTGTCAACTGAAAACGTCTCAGTACAGTAGAACAAGGCCCCTTTTGATTTAATTTTTTTTTTTTTTTTTTCCCGGAATGCCAAGCAAAATAACAGTGCCTGGAAAATGATGTTTATAAAACCTCAAGCTCATTATTGCAGTTAGAATGCATCCATGCATCTTCTCTTAACCTGAGGTTCTGCATTCTGAAGAAATAGAATAACATTATGATACTTGAGAAAAAAAAAAGTCTTAATCTTTCAGTCAATCTACCTTCAGTTTTGCAAAGAACTGGCATTGCAACAAGCGCTATTTCTACTGTAAACGTATCTCTTTTAAAATTCTAGTCATGTTAACTCTGTCATGACTACCCGTAATCTACTGGACATTGTTGTCCTATTTGTGTCTGTATATGTATTTGTGTTTTTGTAGTAGATCTGTAACCTACAGATTAACTAAGAAACCTTGGCAGCATTCAATGAAAACCAACATTCACTTTGCAACAGGCCAACCCTTTTGTCCATTTCATTACAGAAAAAAAACCCCAGAAATAAATATCACTGATCTCTATTTTTGTTTTCCTTATAAAGACATCAAAATCTACATCACTACATCTACATGTGATACACTCCCATCCATATACATACGCAAAAACACAAGCACAAGGCCTTTCATGAAATGATGATTTGGATTCTTGTGCCACGCAGAATGCTTTTTTTTTTTTTCTTTTTTTTTTCTTCCTTATCCTTTCTTCCCCCTCCCAGCAAAATTATCTCTCAACCAGGTCTCTATCACTGGCCCCATTTCAGCCATGGAATACAAAGATATCTACACATCCAGAGTAAAAAGAACATTTCATTAAGTGCCATGAAACAGAACTTCAGGGTTGGTGAGCTTATGGGTCACAAAGTCCTTTGTATTCTTCCAAGGCGTTTGCCATGTCATTACAACAAACGAAGATTCACTTTGTATTTCAATGGCCTGATCTCTTGTCCAAACTGTAGATGTTTTTGGAAAACCGTTCTGCTAAGACCTGACACCTGTCCTAGGCTTAGGATAGCCTGCTGTAATGGAGAGGCCTAGAAATTTTTTTTTTAAAAGCTGAAAGATTGAAGCAGCACATTGTGAGCAGCAGTAGAGAAGAGAGAGCGAGAGAGAGAGACACTAAACTACAATCCTGTCTCTTTCTCTCTCTCTCTGGAAAAGGGAATAGTGTAGAGGATTATCTTACGACATTAGGCCCTTTGTGTGGTCATCAGAAATGTGTGGAGTGAACAGAAGAAATGAAACAAAATGTTAATAAATCCAGACCATCCAGCATGTCAAACATGCCAAATACTTCAGGTACGGACACCAGTTTACCAGAACATCATACTATACTGTTACAATCATTTTGACTACATCAAATGTGTCACTAATTCCACAGGTGAGGACTGGATATTATTAGCAGTGAACACATCAAGATCCCTCCTAAGGTTATGATTATTATAGGCTGTGATCATTCTGTGTCAGGTTTTTTGGAAACTGGGTTCAGATTTTTCCAATGTTTTGCTGGTCACTGGGTGTTTAGTGTGAGTGGTGAGGTGAAGGAATGGTAAGGCAGCAGCTCTGAAGTGCTAACACAGTGATACTTCATAAACAGTTGAATTGGGGTCAGTGTGATCAGTGCTACAATATATACTTGTCTGAAAGGGCTAAAGCAGTTTTTTTTTTATTCCTGACTAGTCACATTGGTATGAGTGCTGCAGAGGGAAGGTGTGTGCTAGAGTGAGAGTGGCTGGGAGACTGGTTACAGCATGCCCTTTCTGTCAGTGTCAACCGAGATGATGTTTACAGCACAAGAACCAGAAGGAGCACTTCTGGAAGATCCAGATCATGCCATTTGTTGGAGGCATGACAGCACGACTACGATATAGAGTATACAAACGCAATTTCAACCCTCAATGGGTCACCCCTTACAAACCAGAGCGGCTCTGGATTTCGCCCACTATCTGCTAGCGGCTCAGAGAAGGGTGTACAAGCAATTAGGTTAGTGAAGATTTGTGCACACTTAATTTTAGACCGCAATAAATCTGGACTGTGAAATGGCAGGGCACATATAAATAACCAATTAATGCCAAGCAGTGGTGTAGTTGGCTTAAGTTTCATCTCTTCCCTAACCTTTATCCCTTTAGAGTACTTCCCTGTCAAAGCTCTGGATAATCTTCAATTGTATTTAGGTAAGAAATCAGTTGTTACACTTGTTCAAATTTAAATCATACAAGTTAAGCCCTCAGTACCAGCTGCATTATGTGAGGATTCTTGGTTGTGGGAATCATTGAACGTTTTGGAGTGGAGAGAGGATGGCAGAGGTGACTGGACTGTGTCCCAAATAGTGGATTCTTTATCCTGTTTATGTATGCATTCATGTGCCTGTCTAAACCCACGCACACGCACACACACACGATAGGTTTTTCAGAAGGTAGAGAAGTATGATTTCTAGAGTGTTGTGTTATTAATGCAAGCTACAAACAATCTCTGAAATATGTAATGCTTAAAATGTTTCTAAATGTGTAAATATAATAGTTTAATTTTTTCATCAAGCTATCTATTAGTCAATTTCCTTTTTAATATCGCCTTGTGAATTGGTGTTTTTTTAAATAAGAAACAATGACTGAGAGAACTTTGGCGTCTATTTTAAGGGTTGAGTAATATATAGCATGTTATAAGCACAATATAAACTCCTCTGCCCACCATCCTCCAGTCCTCGGAGAGGATGTGGTTTGTGATGCTGATGATGTTTTCATCCAGAGACCATGAGGTTCTCCCCTACAGACATATGAGAAAACAGTGAGATGTATCCTCTTTTTACACACACATCTTTAAAACAAAAAGTGAGGTAGATAAATGCTTGAAGGAAAATGAATTGGGGGGGAAAAAAAAAAAAAAAAAAAAAAAGTCCCCATCATGACACCATGGAAAGAAAAAATATATATATAAACTCATACTTTACACTGGATAATTGGGCAATTTATACAGTGATTTAAACTTGTAGCAGAACAAAATCAAATAAAAAGAAATAATCCCATAGAAGGGGAAACAGCCTTCTAAGATGGGACAAATTATTCTTGGGTGACACTTCTCAAAAATAAAAGGAGAAATCGTAAAAAAAAAAAAAATAAAAAAAAATAAAATAACTGAGGCAAACTCTGTCTGCTTGATCCCCCAACTGCTGACATGGCATGAACTGCCATTGAAATTATGTGACCGTTATACCCAGTAGCACTGAACAAAGTTTGGTTTAGAGATTTTCAGTGACTGAAGTTAGCCCTCCATGTGTGCACATGGCGAGTTAAGTTGGAGAATGGAGTCTGAGGCTGCCGGTAGAGAGCTGGCAAGAGGTTGGGGTTCATAAGGCAAATTAAGACAACCCAGTTAGCCTGACTGGGGTGGGGGACTGCGACAAAAGAAAGACAAAACATTTCATTATGAGTCCTGACTTGAGAATGAGGCACAGGGAGTACTGTAGAATGGGAGTCACATAGTTCTGTAGAAGGGCAGCAGAGGAGTGAGAGGGGCCTTTACACCAGACAGGGTGGAACAAACATAAGAATGCCTGGAGAGAGCGAACTTTAAACTTTTACCTGAGATTGAGTTGCACCTAGTGGGGGCAGCACTAGGTGCAGTGCTAGACAACTGGTACAAGGGTGCTGAAACTACTCACACACAGAGCTATGGTATTTTTAATAATCTACATACACATATGTAATATTAATATTAATATCAATAATAATAATTCATCATAAGCAAAAAATGGTTCATTAAAAAACAGAAGGCAATGGACTGTATCTAGACAACCTCTCAAGGGAAGGGGAACTCTGTTTTTGAGTAAAGATGTTTTTTTTTTTTTTTTCTTTTCTTTTTTTTTTTTTAGCTACAAGAGTATAAAGCATAAGAAAATGAACTGTAGTGGAGATCATAAAATACTAAACCTGAAGATATTATATATTATAATTATATATATATATATATATATATATATATATATATATATATATATATATATTTAAAATGTTTCAATCATACATAAAAGAAAAAAGAATAAAATAGCAGCTTTTTTCTGTACAGACAAAGAAGTGAACATCAGAATTGTAAAAAAGTTATCAAAAGTGACACAAACCAATGATGTGTGTAAATGAACTGGTGGTCTAACATACAACTGTAAGACCTTTACAGAGTTGTCTGAATTGTATAGACTCTAATGACTAAAAAAACGATACCTGCTGAGTACAATGCCTCACTTGCCTTTGCGAACGAATGCTCGTCTTTCCAAACAAATGTTGAAACCAGATTTTCCCCCAACCCCACACTGTTTGCTTCATTTTTGAGCCAATCCCTTATGCTTCATATTTGGCTCAGCAGTTGGTGCATGTTTATTTGTCTTTGTTTGGTGCCACACTGTTCTCATTTCACTTGAAACAACACCGTCAAAGCTGTCCATCTCCAAATGATGAAGTTTAAAAAAAATATATAATAATAAAAAAATCTGAAGCCAGTGTAAGAGCTTAGTTCCTTAATTGTGATCCTTTGTTGTCCACATGAAAGAACAGTTGGGCAGCAAGGAGGGAACATTAACATGTTGATGATGAATACCAAAAAAAGAAGCTTTGATTTGGCAAACATTTTGGCAGTTTCAAAAAGGCCCATTCATCTCTTTAGAGGAGCATCTGAAATGAACCATAAAAGGTGGGAGGAGCAACGGTCAACATGACCAATCACTTGACAATTCTAACATGCAGAGGACCAACAGCAGAGGTGATCTCTACTCCTCTGTGGAAGAGAAATGTGATGACCAAGAAATGGTTTGAAGAATGGGATGTGCAGCATGGCAAATAGACATATGTGTAGTTTTTTTTTCCATAAAAACACACATACACTTTCATGTGCACACAAAATTTTCATCAACAAAAAAGTGCTCAGGTGTTGGGCTTGCTGGCTTGCTTTCCAAATCTCTCTGTAACAGAACGTTCTCTCTTGCAGAGAATGTGCTATACTTGTTTATTGTTATTGGTTTGTTTACTTAACTTCCTTTAAGAAAAAGGTAAAATGCAAAAAACATACAAAAGGCCATTTCCAGCTGCAGCTCCCCAGTGTGATGGTACAGTGAGTTAACTTAAATATAGCCAATATAGGCAGCCTTTTTTGACCCACACAATTGTACTTCTTCCAAGTCCTCTGCTGTGGTGAAATAAAGTTGAAAAAACAACCTCAAAAAGAATCAATCCACAAATTTATAGTAGTGATTTATCGTCTATCTGGTTATTGACTAAAGAGTTTTACTCTTTAGGTGAGAAAAGAAGTGACCACATAGACAAGGGAGCGAGGGGATGACGGTTTACCCCGTATGAGGGGGGAGAGGGTGTGGGCAGGTGAATCAGCAGGCCGATGACTGGGGCAGCGGAAGCACTCGCTCATTCTTACGGCCTCCATTCATGTGTGCATACGGCTGCGTATCATCAAAGGCTGGACCCAGCAACACCACAGGTCCGTTGGCCGCCACCTGTCCTGAGTGCTTTTCCAAAGCCGTGGAAGAGGGAGGGGAAGTGGAGGGGGTGGGGCCTGAAGCCAATGGAGATCCTGGGGCTATGGGCTGTGCCCCTTGGGAGGAAGCTGGGGCAAGTGTAGAAGCAGGGTCCAGTGGAACATTCTCCATGTTCTCCACCTCCATGTCTAGCTCCTCTGTGTCGGGGGGCTTGTTCTCCTCACTGTAGAAGAAGCTCACCTCGCGGAAAGTAGGCTCCAGTTCCTCCTTTATGCTGCTGATTATCTCCAGGAAAGAGGGTCGCATCTTGGGATTGTACTGCCAGCACATCCGCATCAATTCAAACCTAAAGAGCAGAGAGAGAGAGAGAGACAGAGACAGAGACAGAGAGAGAGAGAGAGAGAGAGAGAGAGAGAAAGATAGATAAGATGTTCCAGACAGGCAAACCCTCAATATTTATTCAAGGATTTCAGATTTGTCAATGGCTGACAAACTGAGTGTGTTATTTACCATAATTACTTTCACCCCTTTCAAAGATTATTAAAAAGCATTTGAAAGAAAGAAAAAAAAAAAAAAGAAACACCTTCACCAGGTAGCCTTCTGTGACATTACACAAATGAGGAAAATCTTACATATAACATTTCCAACCAAAAACACATGCCACACTTATTAGCACCCTAGCAATTCATGCTTTGTAGATTCCCCCTTCAACAGTGAAAGAGGACAGAGTCCTCTCCTGTAACACTTTATAAGGTTCAGAAATACAGAGCAGAGCCCCTGAGACTATTCCTTTTTATGCAATATCTCCAGATCACCCTGGGTTCTACAATCTCTCTTCTGTACTCTCCTTTTTAGCGCAACCCACAGGCTTTCAAGGGTGGGGGGTTTTGGGACTGAGAGTGGTCATGCCAGATGGTGGTTTTGGAGACTTCCTAAAACTAATCTCAGAATCAGATTTTTTCTTCTAATTCACCAACAGTGATCCTTGGATGATTTGACCCTCCTACCATCCTCCTCCATGTATGAGAGGACAAAATCAACTTTCCATGTAAACCTGTAATACTTACAGTTGATTCCATGTTTTTCTAATTGCATTAATTGATTATTTGATTTATTGTCTGTAGGCATAAATGCTGAAGATTTCTATTGGTTACTTCATTACCTATCACCCTCAGACTTTTTGAAGAAGGCTGTATACAGGGAAGACAACAGAACAGAAAATACATCAGTCTTTAAAGTGTAGCAACAAAACTAATTAACACTAATTGGTAAGGAAAAATTATTGATGTGGAAAAATATTACTTAAAAGTTCCATGAAAATTATGGGAGAAAATCACACTGTCCAAGAGCACTGTCCCTGGAATAACACTTTCTGATCAACAGGTGGCAGTGTTTACAAAGCACCGAGCTGGAGCACCAGGAGATGTGACTTCCAGAATGTTCTGCAGTGATGCATGTAAAGACTACATGTGCTGGAATGACCCTCAAACCACCACCTCTCCAACTAACATGAAATATAACTATAGATAATATTGTGACAAGCTATCAAAATAATAATAATAAAAAAAACAAAAAGAAAAACCTGAAAAAAGGCATCAGAAACCGAGGATCATTATAGCTCAATGCCCCACAGCAGCACTCACCACATCTTACACAAACAAGCTAAGAATACCCTTCACACTGGCGGGATCACTGAAATAAATGCCTTAGGTTAGCTTGGAGTAACAGCCCTCTCCAGCCTGGCTGAGACATTCCAGGGCAGGCGCCCCACATCAAGCCTGCATCATAACAGTGGAGGCTTCTTTTTTTTTAGATCTACACTGAGGACCCTAAGAAAGGTTGATTATGCCATTGGTTTGAACCAGGTTTTGCAGCTTGCCCTAAACAGGCACTTGCAGGTAACCTGTTCTTCCTGGCCTTTACAAGACTCACACTTTTGAGGGCCATCTGGATGACGTCTGATCAGAAAATGGTGGGATATACATACCTGTCAGCACCAGCTCCTGATCCTTTGGCAGAAATAAAAGGCCCAAATCAATCATTAATTCTTCATCATTGGCTAATACTGATCATCCAATTTTTTCTTACAAAGCTACTTGACTTAGTGACCAAGGCTAATTACCACACACAAATGGCTGAAATACTCTATGTGGGTTCCCATCCTTTGACAACATACAGTCTATCTCCAGTGAAAAGTGATTTCAATCAATTGTTAAAAATACAAACAAACAGTCTTGCATTTGTACCGTCCCAACTTAGAGTCAGATTTGTGACTATTTGATCACACAGGGCTTTACGGTTCACTTTAACATATGTTCAGCCCTTTTCTGCACACATGTTCATGGAAGCAAAACACCTTGAAGGGGCTTCCATGGAAACCAGAGGTCTGTTTCTGAATAACAGCTGCCTTGCTCTGTAAAGTGAGGTCAGCCTTAAAGAGGGGATGTGTAGAGGGGTGGGGGAGTGGGTGAGAGTGGAGAGGAAGGCTGCATGCCTGCACACTTACGGCAGCCTAGAAAAGGAAAAGACCTGGTGCAGCCGTTTAGTGACGCAGGCATGCATGCGGGCAGACACAGGGAAACACGTTCTCAGTGACTGGTGCTAATTGCCTGGTTTGTGGAACCCATCTGAAGCAGGCGGGACTGACACAGATATGGCTAAGGGAATGGCTGGCATCTCTCACCCACGGGCTGTGGCATTCCTTCTATGGGCTTCGGGTTACTGTAATGGAGGAAGCACCCAGACAGTGTGAGCTCACCCAACTCCTTTTAACCTGCGACGTAAATGTCACCTGTCAAATTCCACACAGCCATGCACACCTGCTGACGTAATATTTGCATTTGAGCACAGGAGCAAGTCCTTAAATGGACTGAAATGGTACAGAAGGGTTAACACAGTACAGTGCACAGTTTACTGACCCTTTTTTCCACATTTTTTGACTCATCTAAAAAGGGTTTATTTTCTTCCTCATCAATGCAACACTATAGAAAGCAAAAACAGGCTTTGAAGCATTTTGCTAATGTATCAGAAATAAAATACATTTGAAAAATATCCCATTTAACTAAGTATTCAGACTTCTTTGTTATGATACTTACAAGTGGTGGACTTCCTACTTTTAGCAAAGATACGTGACAACTTAATGTTAACTTAAAAACAACTCCATTTGTGCTGAATTTAATTAACTGGATATAATTAAGACCAGGTATACAGTTGTCTATAAAATGTTTTCCAGTTTATGGTGCATCTCAGAGTGAAAACTAAGCCATGATGTTGAGAAAACTGTCAACAGTCCTGTGAAATAAGATTGTGTCAAAACGTAGATTTTGGAAGAGACACAAGAAAAAAATTCTAGTGTTGAAAGAGCATGGTGGCATGGTGGTATTCTAAAATGGAAGAGATCTAAAACCATCCACAGTCTTTCTGGGTCCAAGGGAACTTCTGAGATCCAGAGTTCCTTTGAGGAGATGGGAGAACCATACAGGACAAAACCATAAGTACAGCTCTCCAACAACCAGGCCTTTTATGGCGGAGTAGTCAGACAAATACCATTCCTCACTAAAAGGCAAATGACAGCCTGCTGAGAAGCAAAATGCTTTAGTCAAATGAAACAAAGACTAAACCTGCTGGCCACAAATCCCGATGGCATGTGTGGAGGAAATCACCATCCCTTAGTTCAGTGGTTCTCTGCAGGGCCCTCCGTTTCCACATTTGAACGTTGAGCCCCCCTCCCCAATCAAACTATACAGGTTCAGATTCAAACTTTTTTTGAAAAACAACTCCCTTTTCTAATTGAGCGAAACAAATGCAAATACAAATCATGCATTTTCACCACCGTGGGAGAAAAAGAGCATACTGAAGTTATAAATAAGAATAAACAACTGTCTCTGGGAAATGGCACCCCACCTGCAATACCTCGCCCACCAGTTTGGGAACCACTTGCTTAATTCAAATGTGGTGGTGGCAGCATCATCCAGGGGGAATGTTTTTCTGCACCCAGGATTAAAAGACTAATCAGAATAAAGGGAAACACAGAAGCAGAAAACTACAGTGTAATCTCGAATTACAACTTTTTCCCAAAGTGCTCAGCATCTCAAGCTGAGTGAAGATTTGCTACAAGATTATGATTAGAAGCAAAACACCTAGAAAATACAGGAATTGCTTTGGGAAAACCATGACAGTCTCTGAGACTGAATCAATGTTAAGAGTCTGAAACAAAAACAGGATCTGAAAGCTTTCCATATGCACTGTGAGTGGAACAGCCTAAGGACATCAGCCCAAGCAGGGATTCTAAATCACACTTACCACCAGCCACACAGAATACTATTCCATATACTGCTGCTATTTACTCCTCCAAGATGCCAGTACCATAACTGTAAAAATTACTTTACACTAAATATCAAATTTACACTAGATATCAAGCAACTGAAACTTAAAGTTTTGTGGTAAATTACTTATATGTGCACGTTCCCGAATACAGACAAAACTTCTGTTTTGCTCTTAAGATTATATAATGCTTATTGTTGTTCCAATCAGTTACTCCTCTGAACTACACTTGACAGTATTAGCCATGTTTCTGGCCTCAATTTCCCTTAGCTAGGTCTCCCCTAATCAGATGGTACTTTACAATAAAAAGATGAAGGCCACTATTTCTTCATGAACCGTTAATCCAACATCACTGAACAGCTCAACGCATCACAACCAAGGAGGACTAAAATAAGCTGTTGTACAGTGACATTTCTATAGAAAATGTATTAACTGGCGATAGAATACGACATGATATGTGGCATCATATGGTCACCTAAAGATGTATAAGAACTCACAGCATGTCTGGACAGTTGTCCGGTTTGTCCAGGAGACCACCCTCCATGACAAAGCGCAGAACCTGCTCATTGGACATGCCCTGGTAGGGCTGCTCGGCAAGGGTGGCAATCTCCCACAATACCACCCCAAATGACCTAAAGAAAGGAGGAAGGAGTGCAGAGTTAAAAGCAAGAAACAATACCAGCAGCATCCACATACACATCCCTGGTAAATGTCACAACAGCTTGCTTCTTTCCTTACAACACCAGCCCTTAATCGGGACCTGGTGTGAACTGATCGACATAGAACAAAAACAAGGCTATCAAAGGAAGAGAGAGCACTGTGCCCAGTCATACAAGGAGAGCTGCTTCCAAAGAAAGGCAGTCCAGGAAAAGCTAAAAGCTACATTTGCCTGCAGTAGGCAATCTATAAATCTAATAAATATATGCAGCTGGGGTTGTATTTGTATGTGCTTGTGTTTTTTTTGATGGTGTGTTTTTCTTGGCCATGTGTTCCTCATTAATGCAAACGAGTCTATATGTCCTCCTGTGGCCAGCAAGAGAGAGCAGCAGAAGAGCAGAATGGCCTCTATGAGTCCCTTGTATAACAAAATATACACAAAGACAGGAAAAAAAAAAGAGAAGCACACAAAGCGCTCACTGTTGCCAGTCATTATTCATTAACTCTCAGAGGACAAATTTTCTGCACTGGCCAAGGATCAGAGACACAGCCCTTAAAGCGGGCCTGTTACAACAGTGACTTGTATCTAATTGGCTGCAACAGCAGTGTGTTGAAAGACCAAACCACAGCAAAGCAGGGATGCTTTCTTTAAAAAACAGAAAAAAGAAGGGACAAATGAAGACACCTAATGGTGAGTTGTATAGGCACACAGGACGGGAGCTCATGTCGGTGCTTTTCATTCACAGAACTTCAAAATGGCCTAGCCGGGGAGGGGACAGTGCTGGCACTCGTGAGCCCATCATTATGGAACATCTGGTGGAGGTTAGAAGCACACCACAGCACCAAGCCTGTGGGACGCTCACGACTGGGAAACCACACAAAGTAAAGAAGCTTGTCCGTGGCAGTATTTCTCTTATTGCCACGGTAGCCGTGGGCTCAGGCAGCAGAGAGGGGAGACACAGGGAGAGAGGGGAAGAGGGAATGAGAGAGAGACAGTTAGGTAAGTTCAGACCAGCTGGGGTTTAAATGATTAAGTACCATCTTTCTGTAGGGGGGGGGCACACAAGCTGCTGGATTTCACCACTTGAGTCGGTGTTCAATATTAGTTAGGCGAGTGTGGAGGGATGGGTCAATTTAAGCTGCTGAGCCTGATTTTTGTCTCAGCTCTAAAGAGCAGCACGAGAATGCCCTCAGACAGCTGCACCCTGATGGTTGGCAGAAGAACCACCCACTGTGTAGAGTTTGCAATTGTGTTTGAGGACTCATTGCTCTTACCAGACATCAGAATTAGTGGTGAAAACTCCATCCTTTAGAGACTCTGGGGACATCCAGCGAACTGGTAGTAGCCCTTTGCCTCCTTTCCGATAGTAATCAGTCTCATAGATGTCCCGTGTCATGCCAAAGTCTGAATAAAAGAGGGAAGCAGAGATGAGATGAATGAGGGATACAGCACGGTGAACCCATTTTTTCACCACCCTTCTTTCAAAGCTTGTCCTAGTAAGATTTATAAGGTTCTTTCCACAGCGCCTTTACCTCCTCCTAAATACTTCATTTAAACTGCCTGAGTGCTTTTGGAGTGTGTTTAAGCATTAATCACCTCCGATCTTGACAGTGAAGTCCTCGGCCACCATGCAGTTCCTGGCAGCCAGGTCCCGATGAACGAACTTGTTGGCGTTGAGGTACGCCATGCCGTCTGAGATTTCCCCGGCCATCTGAATCATCTTTTTTAGTGACGGTAGGGGCTGGCTACATGAGGCCTGCTGCAGAGTCGGAGGAAAATGAACAAATACACATTGTTAATGGTTTACAAATCTCTTCCTCAAAATAATGAACATGTAGAAGAAAAAGTGAGAGTTCAGGTTGAGAGAAAGTGAGAGAGATTTTTACAATTTATCTCTATATTTGAACCCTGGCCAAGCATTTCTGCTGACATTGTCAGGAGATTTAGGCTGATTTGTACAATTTATCTCTATATTTGGACCCTGCCCAAGTATCTGTGGTGACATTGTGAGGGGATTTAGGCTAATGCTGTTTAGAAAGGTCTGCACGGGAACGGTCCACGTACAGGGAATTAGTGAATTCTATGAACTAGACAGAAGCAGGGAGGAACACTGGACCATGATTTTCGAGAACACAAATGGGGATTTTTTTTGTGTACACAACTGGAGAGAATGGTATAAAATAAATGTAGAGAAATAAACAGATTTACTAAAAGATGTAAGAGAGAGGGCTGCTCGAGGTCAAAGGTTTCCAGTTACATATGGTCTAGAGCAGTGTTTCCCCCAAAAGTTGGAGCATCTAGGGAGACCCATTGATGTAATAGTGGAAATAAATAATTAATATATATATATATATACACACACATACATACACACACACATACACACACTTTTTACCTAAAACAAGATAAAAAAAGATTTAGGTTTGCATGTCCTTTGCAAGGCATTACTTGTTCAAAGCTAGTTCATTAAATTTACAAGTAAGACTAAACACAGTCAAAGGCTGGATATTGTTAAGAATGATCTTAGGATTAAACTGTAGTAGTGTCAAACGTTGCCAAATTGTGCAGAGATGCACGTGACTTCTCACAGTATCATGGGTAAGCACTGCCATTTACCCACTTTTATTAGTGTGACTGCTGTCTAGTAAACCCAATTATTATTCACTTGTAGCTTCACTTGCATACTTTCTTTGACTGCTGGATGAGCATGGTAAAGTTAATTGTATACTGAATCTTTGCAGGCTCTCTGCAATTTAAACAGCAATATTTTACTGGGTACGGCAATAATTACTTTCAGTTTGGGCTCAGATTGAGTAAAATGAGGGGAGTGTTTCACAACTTAAGTTGGCTCCACATTTTCATGCAGTAAAAAAATAAAAGGCAAAAAAGAGACACAAAAATCCTTCCCACTTAAACAACACTGGACAGCCTAAGCATAAAATCCTTGCCATCTAAAAAATGGCCCTATGTATTGACAAATGAATGTACCACCGATTTCCTTATTTTTATGTTTTTTATTTAGAAGCCTAAGATTCTCCTCACTGATTGAAAATTGAAAATCTCTCATATTCCCATTAGTCACATATATTCCATGTCTGTATTGTGGGTGTTCATTTTTCCAAATGGACAAACTTCAAGTTACTTTTACCTTAGGAAAACAGCTTTCTCCAAAAAACTAAAACATCTTAATGAAAAATGGTTTCTTGCAATATTCCAGTCCATGTACATCTTTAAAATGAATGACCAATAGAAATAATAAACACGACAGAGGATGATGATAGGATGGGTTTTAAGCTTCAGCACCTCTTTAGAGCGAAGGGAGCGCAGGTAGCTCTTCAGGTCCCCTCGTGTCATCAGCTCCATGATCACAAGAGTGGGCTGGCCTTGTGAAACCACGCCCAGCAGCCGTACCTTGAACAGGCAGGGAACAGAGCAAGTTCAGTGTAAAGACTAGTTTCCATCAGTGGTAGCTTTGACGATTAGGGTTAATCCTAGCATCTGCAGGCTCCCTGCTAGGGACATACCAAAAAACTTCAAAGTCAAACCCATATATTTTCCCATGAGGGAACTGTTTCTGGTTCATTTTGTAACATGTGTTTGAGCAACGTAAAACTAAACTGTGCTGGCCCTTTAACAAAGTGAACTGAGAGAATACTGTGTACACTGATCCCTTAATAGATTGTACTTGGCAAAACTACTAGAGTTCTTTAAGGAGGTTTCAAATAAGAAAATGTGCTTTTTGATAACTGATGTGAGAGCCAAGTGATTAAAACATGAAATATTCTGCTGTGTTAAAGAGTAATGGCATGCCTCGAACATGCTAGGATACTTCTCATTTAATAAGGGAGCTCTTAAGTCAAGGTATTTTTCTGGTTTCTTACCACATGGTGACAATTGAACTCCTTCATCACAGATGCTTCATTGAGGAACTCGATCCGTTCACGCATACTGGCTGACTCATTGACCGTCTTGATGGCCACCCTAGTCTCAGGTTCATCTTTGACAACACCTTTGGCGATTCCTTCATACACCATCCCAAAAGAACCCTGACCTAACTCACGACACAAAGTAATCTTCTCCCGAGCCACTTCCCACTCATCTGGTACATACACTGTGGAAAACAAGAACAAAAATGAACTAAAACAGCAACGTAATGCTTCTACGCATTGACACCAGATCTATGTTAATGTTAACTTTAATTGCTAGATTCCTCCACGCCTTTTGACCATTTTAAAACAGTACTTACTCTCTGCTGCGCTAAAATATTCAGGGTTCACAGAGGCATAAAGAACCCCATTTCCAAGTCTATCACTGTTCCTGGGGAGAGTGGTAAGGAATGTCAGCAATGCAAAACCATTAAAGTTACTGCAGTGTGTCAGGGTCTCTAAATAAAGGCCTCACCTCTTTTTCCTAATGAAGATGATGGTGCTGATGAGGCCAATGAGCACAAACAGCACTATGATGGGAAGGGTGATGGCTAGATAGAGCATGTTCTCATAAACTTCTGTGGATGTAAAAAAACAAAACAAAACAAAAGAGCCTGCTTAACTTACAATGCACAATAAAACCATCAAAAAATTTTCATTACTCTTTGTTGTTTTCATTTCATTGTTCTTCATAATGCAGACATCCTACAAAGTGTCACCACTACTAGGTTGCAATAACAGCTTTCATTTTCCTTTAATAATGGAAGTCATATAGGCAACTATGTGTGTAGGGCCCTTACGGCGTGGTGGGGGAACGTAGAAAAACACTGGCTCAGTCCAGGAGCCATTTCCAGCCAGTGAGGTAGCCCTCACCCGGGCTGAGTAATTGCCAAAACCCAGATTGGTGAGCCGTGCTCCTCTCAGCTGCCGGTACTGCTGACGGGACACACACTCGTGCTTCTCAAGCTGAACACAGTCACACACACACACACACACACACACACAAAGCCTGTTAGTTTGTATTCTCAGGTGGGATATAAACCTTCCACTGTGTGCTATTGATCTTGAGCCTATACTGCATTATACTGCATTAAACTTTACAGCTGAGGACCATAAAACAATGTTATCAAAATTCTATAAAACAACTCAAAATTGTAACAAACATTGAATCATCGTAAAAATGTAATAAAACTATATTTTTTAACTATTAAGTCTTACTCTACGGTACTGGTACTCACTTCTGATCCCAGACGAAATTTGATTTCATACATGAGGATGAGTCCGCTGGGGCGAGGAGGCTCAGGCCACCTCAGCAAAACTGTGTCCTTCAACCTCTCATCCTTCTCATGAGTCACTCCACCAGGGATATCATCTGCTTTTTCTATTTGAGGACACAACAATGTTCATTGGACGCCCTCTCAAATACAACAACAAATATAGAACTCAAATACAAAACTCCTAAATTTCACAAGACATCTGCCTCTATTTCTGTTTCTATTTTGTCTTTCTTTAATGCCTTTCATCAGTCTTCATCCTAGAATCAGAACACGAGTGCTCACTCACTAAGTGTGGAGAGCAAGTTTGGGAAAGTCTTCTTTTTACAACTGATCATACTACTGATCGTTACTGATTAGCTAATGAAACCCTGAATATGTTTGGTGTCATTAAGGGGTGGTTTGAAATTCTTTACAATAATTTCTCAAAAAGCTTAGACCTTGGCCACCGTGTGACCAAAACTGGTGAAAAGAATGTGGCTGGCATCAATGATTGTTTCAGAGTGTAATACATGGGCTACAGTCGCCTTACCTGTGGGTTTGGTCCTGGAAAATACAAAGGCAGCGGCACTGCAACGGGGAACTTCATGGTTGCAGGCATGGATGTCGATACGGTAAACAGCGAACGGCTGTAGGTTAAGGATTTCTATGAACTCTGTGTAAACAGTGACATTTAAGAACGGATAGACATGGTCCACAAGCTCTGGATCAGTCATGTTGCCTTCCTGGCCAGTGATGTTTCGGCCCAAGCCGTGCACTAACGTGCCATTGTCCACCCCAAACAGATCTCGACGACGTCTGTCTGGAGGCCTGAGGGACAGAGACCAGAGAGACAGTGAACAGGAGAGAAGCGGAGAGGAGAGGCCAGGGAGTGGAGAGAAAACACTTCACCAGCTAAATAACATCCTTTAAGAAGTGAAAATGGAAGAAAGAAAAAGGGCAATGTAGACAACAGGCAGCGTATTCCAGCGCATTTTCCACAGGGCCTTCTAAAGCACACAAGCTATATACTGTACATCAAGCGCAACTTCCAGCATTTAATCAGACTGGGACCAAAGCACCTCCCTGTGAAACACCTGCTCCTAATAAACCCTTGATGCTCATCTGATGACCTGACATCCACACTCCAGTTAAATGCTAAAACCTATTATTCACTAATATTATGACAGCATTATTTAAAACTATGTTTCCCGTGAGACTAGCTGGGTGGTTCTTTTACAGGAAAGTGACGTGCTCTGATGCTGAAACAGATGACATGCTGAAAATGTTAACATTCTATGAATGAATGTAGCTGTCTGCTTAATGTCGAATAGCATTCATTTTGAATTTGCTGCTATAGATAAAGTCCCTGTCAGCTGGAAACAATTTCATTTAAAGTCCATTAGCATATTTATCACTTTGAAGCATTTGACTGATACAGTCATAGTTTATAAACGATCAACTTCTGATGCTCATCATAAGATATCTGAACAGGACTGCTAATGTCTACATTACTGAACTAAAGACAAATATAAAGGAGGCAGACAGAAAACCCTTTGAACTTGCAAAGCTTGCAGAGGCTATAATGAATATGGAATGGCACACTGGAAAAAGTACACGTTACAATGAAGCCACAGTTGATGAAATGGATATTCTGTTCTCTCTCATTCCAGTGTGCGTCTGTGGATGTGGATATCTGTGTAGTGATGATGAAGCTTAAGGCAGGGCCTATGAGTCACCACCGAGGACATGCATGCGACAGCAACAAACTGCGCTTTACCAGACGCTAATGTAGCCACTGCCACTCCACATATGCAGTCGAAGCGCAGAGGCCGTGGCCTTACCTCGTGTCATCTTTAGGTGACACGTACCGATTTGCTCGCTCTGGGTCTCTGCAAAGATTCAATAGTCAGACCCTACAAGGGGATTATACTTCAGAAGTGGAATGTACAAAACAATGATGTGCTGGTGACATTGGACCTGAGCGAAAGTGTAAGATTCACAAAGTACAGAGACAGTATATGAACATGGGGACAGACACATATAGAAAATGAGCCATTCTGGTTCAGGAGAATGAAGGAACATTTAATATAACTTAGGAACTAACCCTAGGAACACTTCCTGATAATCTTCTATAGTGTTCAGCTACACGTGTGTACTTCGGTATGACAGATTACAGCAGAGATGCAGAGAAGCTAGAAACTAGGTGTTGGTAGCGATATTTATATTTTAAAAACATAAAAAAAAAATTAGAGAACAGTACGTCCCTCATGTTCCTGTAGTATCCTTGTCCCTACAATTTTTCAGATTTATTTTTTAAACAGTGAACCCAAATAACAGTTAACTTCTTCACAGAGCAACCTTCTCCCTGCTCCTCAGAGGGGAAAATAAGCCCAAACACTCGACATGTGTGGTGGACAATTGACGTAGGGTGATTATGGGGGCTTCCGACTGGCTTAGTGCCCACACAGCTGATCTGCCACCATGAAGGGGAGAGGAAATCACAAGAGTAACCCTTTTCCTGTCACTGTCCTCTCTCTTTCTCTCCCTCATCATCCACCGGCTGACTTGGAAGGGATCTTCCCTGGAACCTCATTAACATTCCAAATGACTGCGCTGTACATTTCCTGGCAGCCACTCACTCCAAACTAAACAGCCACAGAACAAAAGAGTGTGTGTGAGGCTAGGAGGGAGAAGGAGAGGAGACAGAATGAGAGAAAGGAAAGAAGAGAGAGATTTCCTTTTCACGCACTCTCTTTTGCCACCTCCCTCCATTCTTGCTTGGGACCCCTTACATCCTCTCTCACGTTCCTCCTTTTTTCCGAGACACTCAAAGTTAATATATGAGGTTCACTCCATGGGCACAAACTAGGCCGCTGAAAAGCACACTCCAGTCTGTTGTCATCTCTTTAGCCTTGACTAAATAAACATTAGTAATCATTCTAACTCCAACAACAAGATAGAAGCAGAAATGTAAAGTCATTCTAATGCTGGGTACATGCCTGGCTCTCGAAACAGGGAGGGAGACAAAAGCCACCATGAGTCAGAAAGATGAGACAAAAGGTGAAATAGGTATTTATTGCACGAGCAGAAAGTGCATTTACATCTGAATGACCTGTTTTGCATTGATTCCTGAGAGAAATGGGTTTAACTTGAGTAAGGCTGTTCCTGGATGACCTCTAAAATACCACCCTTAAAAACATCACATCGGCAGGTATTTAAGACTTTATTTAAGCTTAGGGTCTCAGGAAAAACAAACAAAAAAACATTTTAAGTGATTTTCATTTCGGAAATGACATGAACTAGGCCGCAAGAAAATGAGAACCCATTTAACCCCCTCATCCTTCCAACATGCAACTACCTTTGAAAGTGTCCAGAAGGACACAAACTTAATTCTGTAAAATGTGTGTAGTGGAATGGACACGAAGCCCAACTCCTTCCCCAAACTAAACCAATGCACAAAAGTACTCTCTCATTCATAGACACACTCACATCCACCCACACCTACACAGAGCCAGCTTTGGTTTGAGGAGAAATGTCCTTACTAACCCATCAAAATACTTTATGTATGCATGTGTGCTGTTTTGTTTGTGTGTGGCTACTCTCCTGGCACTAGGCAGAACCCATCAAGCACAACCAAGGTAAACGGATAACACAGCACAGATGTCCTTCTGAATACTGGCCAACAGAAGGCCGCCCCATGGCCTCACTGACTCTTCCTCCCTCGCTGCCGGGTCCTTCCAAATTACAGCCTGCGAGAGCCTTCACATATGACTGCTATAGTCTGGGCAACAGGAAAACTACACAAAACTGGAGCCCCAAGCCTGACTTCATAACACAACTCAGCAGCACTGCTGCCTCCAGGTTGGATTAGATGTGAAACATCCTCCAAAGGATGCTTAATGAATGCTGGCCCTAAACCACCTTCTTTTCCAGCACACACCAAGGCCTAGCTGTTGCCAATGCCAGATGCCTTTCAAAAACCTCTTGTTTTGATCTTGTCACCCCCATGTCTGAATGATTACACTGCTGTTCTTGCCTTTCGAACCTTGTGCTTGATTTAATTAAGTCATGCAGCATCCAGATCATTAGCGCAGCCCTGCTTTAATAGCCTCTCTCCACAATGACTGAGAAAACATGAATATGGACCAAAGCTGGAAGTCATCAGGGAATGCCAAGAGCCACCCGGTCTTTTTGTTTGTTCGTTTCACCCATTTTGAATGATGTAGACTCTTTCCTCAAGCTGACCTGGAATCTATAGGAAACAGTAGAGGAAGAGCAGAGCGATGCAAGGAGCATACACTGTACCTGGGGGTGAAGACAGCATTGTGTAGGAAGTTCTCAAACACTTTGCTAAGAGCACGCTCCTCTGCCTCAGCTTTTAGATCCTCCTTTGTTTTGGGGCATCGGCAGCAAGGCTCCTTCTCAGCACCGCCCATGTCCGATTTTGTAGGCTTAGTGTCCTCCTCCAGATCTGTCAAGGCTGTGGCTGAGATTCTAATTGGGATCTTCAATTCTGTGGTCAACAAAAAACCCCCCCCCAAAAAAAAACCGCACATCAACAGAGGTGTATGAGGCTGTTTTGCAAAAGCCTGCCCATGACATCGGTTCAAATGTTAAACTGGAAACACAGCATCAAACCAGGATGTAGAACAAACACAAGAAAGAAAAAGCAAGAAAGCCAGAGAGGAAAATTAACCTTTTGAGCAGTAGTTGTGCTGGTAGAGTTCACGGTCCTCAGGCTGTTGCTGCCAACGAAGCAAGTAGAAGGTGGAATTTCCATTAGGAGCAATTGGTGGGGACCACTTTACCACAAGAGATGAGGAGGAGTTTGCATAAGCACGAGCATCCCGAGGCATGGTAGGTGCTGTGAAAGATGATGTTCATTTTAACATTTATGACAGTGTTCACACAGGTTTTAGACCCATTGAACATAAAATCATCATTTTTATAGTGTGACTAAGAGCTGATTTTAATGGCCAAGACAAGCATACTTCTCTTTATTAAATCCCAGAATTTCATGAATCCCCAGATTTTCAGGCACTGTGATACTTTTAGGAAATGTAGCTGAATGTGTTTCCAAGAAAAAACTGTAAAACACTTGATTTTAAAAGACCATGTTTTGAACGAAGGAATATAAATAATACATTAAATACATTAAATTAAAAAAAAAATCTTAAAATTGGTTTTCCATTAAACAGGCACAGCATTTAAAATTTTCCAGTGCCCATATACTGTAAAAACACATTTTCCAATTTTTTATTATTATTATTATTATTATTTTTTTTTAAATAAAAGTATGAAGAACTGTGTTTATAGTTTAAATGTGCACACTTCCTGGCCCACACAATCCAATCAAGCACCTGCATTATGGATTGAAACAACACACCTGAGGTTAAGTAAAGATTGATTGACTGAAACATTCACCAATTCAGTCAGTCATTTTCTGGGCCACTTGTCCTAATTAGGGTCGCGGGCGGGTGCTAGAGCTCATCCCAGCTCACACAGGGCGAAGGACAGGGACACACCCTGTACAGGTCGCCAGCCTATCGCAGGGAGGAGCGAGCTGACGGGAACGGCACCATGTTCAAGGGTACCCACCGGGCAACCCATCGGTAAAGGGTTTGGACCCACAATCTTCCGATCTGGGGCCAACTTCCTAACCACTAGCCCACAGCTGCCCCCATTCACCAATTCATTTCATAAGAATTGATTTATGAAAGTTTTTGGAACATAAAATCACAAAACATCCTTCCTAAAACACTGAGTGAAAACTGAAATAGGAGTCAAATCTGGAATATTGACCCTTTAAACAACAGTCTTGGCACCTACCTGAAGCATTTGTGCGAATGTAGATCACTTCACTCTTGGCCCCCAGAATATGCTTATCCTCCACTACCAGGGTGATGGCTTTCACAAAAATGGCATACTGTGTCCAGGGCTTCAGCGGGTAGAGCAGTACTCCTGGATCCCCTTTATCCGCAGGAAGGTCCACATCCACCATGATCCAACTACTAGACCCACAGCCATCCTGTCCTTCATACTCTGTGACATTCTGGAAGGGTCTGTGTTACAGAATCATTTCACCAGGGATGCTTTAACTTGGTCATCAAAGTCTGCAGACACTTAACACTTGAAGCATTTCTGATGTCAGTGTCTCATTTAATCTAGTTTGGCTAAACTACTTCTTAAACCAGTGTTTTAGATATTATGACGCAACAGACGAGGTGTTTTTTCTTTTTCTACTAGAATAATTGGTGATCTGTTTAAATATTTTACGACATAATTAAAGTGTTCATCTTGGCTTTAGATTTGTCACAATGTGTACATATAGGACTGAAGGCTAAAAACAACACTCACGCTTCCTTGTAGTAGACAATAAAGCTGATGAGGTCTCTGTAGTCTGGCGGTCGGTAGCGCTCCCAGGTCAGCTTTATTCCATTGCTCATTGTTTTGTTGAACTTGAACTTCAGGATATGACTCTCACCTTAAGAGATTTATATTATCAATAGATCATTAACAATAAGCTCTCAATTTCTTTCTCACTCAGCTGCTTGTCCTGAGTGGTGTTGTAAGGGCGTGCCGGAGGCTACACACACATACAAACACACACACATACATACATACACACACACACCCCAATTAAGCATCTCCAGTCCATCTGACTTGCATGCCTTTGGAGTGGGAGGAAACCCACGGAGACACGGGCAGAACATGTAAACTCCACACAGAAGGGCCTGGATCGTCCTCGGAGGTAACAGCATTACCCACTGAGCCACAGTATCGCTCAACAATAATCGCCATCAGATTTAAGTTCATGACTGGAGCTTGACAGTGGAATTGTTTTTGAACTGAACTGAATGTATAGTTACATTAGCCTGCTGAAGAAGAATGTAAATTCATACCTTATTTCCCATGGCGTAAAGATATTATATATTCAGGTAAAAATACAACCACACAGCTTGCCTCCAAAACTACATTTAAATAATTTCCTTTGGGAATAATAGTTTTTTGATTCTAATTCCAGATTTGTTTTTCCATCATAAATTGAACACTTTAATAGTGACGATATTTCTGCTGACAACAAGTCTTTATACTTGAAAAACTATAATTGTTTGATATATAAACCTAAAAAAGCATTATTATTAAACATTATTATTATTATTATTCATGTAAATATAGATAGATAATTTATTATTTATAGCTCTTGTATATGGATGTTCCTTAGATGTTTATATTTTTCTTATTTTCTTTACATCTATCTTTCTATATTCTTTCTGTCTCCTTGATAAAGAGCCCTGTAACACCCAAATTTCCCATTTGTGGGATAATAAAAGATTATTCTATTCTATTCTAAATGCAATTAAACAAGAACCAAGCCACTAGGGATGCACATTTCTTCGTGCTGGTCCCAAATCCAGATAAATAGGGAGGATTATGTCAGGAAGGTTAACAAGTTTAAAACTTAAAATCAATATGCAGACAGCGAGAAACTAGTTGAGCTCTGATAGCTTCCAGGAATTCTTCTAGGATTTCCTCTGGAGTTCAGTAAATCTTATATATGATGACAACTATATTTTTTACTTGGTCAGCCTTGTTTTCCAATCATTTTTTTAAGAAGAAGAATTGATTTAAAGAACAGTATAGCTGAAAAACTGAAGCTGTACTTGATAACAATGTAATATATCACCAGGTAACACCCAGGCTCAGAAATATGTTCCCAGACAGCGAAGAAAACCTGACCTGATAAATGGCAGGAGAAAACATATGAAGGGTAGTGTATACTCACAACTGGCTCGCTCGCCATTGTTCCGTATGTCATCTTCCTCCATCTTCTCCTTGACACCAGTCTTCTCCCACATCTTGCGAATTTCAGATAGACAGAGTTTGGGGTTTGAGCGAAAGAAGAGCTTTCCTGCTCGAATGGTTAAATTGTGCTGAGTCCAGTCCCACAGGTACTGCAGGTGCTGGTTGTCCAGTGCTGAGAATGCGTAAGCCCTTGTGAGTAAACAGGCCAATAAGAGGAAGAGTTAGAAATGCTACAGCAGCTTAGTCCTCCTACTTCTGTAGTGGGCATATAAATCATACAGAAGGGTTCAAGGGGCACAATGGCAAATTAGCCTTCTTTGATATTATGCATTTGTGATTTGTGCAAGCTAAAGCTGAAATGTGAGCATGATCTGATTGTGTTTGCCCATACAAACCCAAGCACACCATCAGGGAAAGATCTGGGAACGTTAAGCAGTTTGAGCACACTCAGCTCAACAGAGCAGCTAAGGAACGTGGAGAATGCACATAGCCCTCCACAGGACGAAACCTGAGAGTAGACAGAGCTTTTCTCATGACCCCCTTTACCACCCCCTCCAAGAGACCAAATATATGTTACATAAGCTAGAACAAGTCGGTAATAACCATCCAAACCGTACAAACAAACAAAAGAACTGCTTTTGCATAAATACTGCATATATCAGTGGTTTCAGAACAAAATACTGCATCTCAAAAGTGGCAACACTAAAGAAGAAGCAAATCCATTAACTTCTTAACTCTGAAAAGATATAAAAACATTTTTAAGTAGGCTTGACCATTTATTGTTCTATTTACCCTGAAATACTGTCTTCAATGTGAAGACCATCTGGAGTACTTAAGTGAAGTAATTTCAGTTTTTTTTTTTCTTAGATTTTAGAGATACATTTCCAACTTTATATAGCATACTGTGAGAGTGTGTGTGTGAAAAGAACATTAGCTGCTCTGCTTTATTTGGAGCCCATAAAAGTGCACAGGCTTATGGCTTCTCACAGCTGTACATTCCATCACGCTGAGCATTCTATCACTTTCATGCGTTCCTATGGAAACTTGCTAAGACCCGAAAACACTTTAAAGGAAACTAAAGATGGGACAAATTTCACTCTCTCGTGTGAGGATGAGAAAGTGTTTGATACACACTGAACTAGTGTTAAAGGTGAGAACTGACAACGGCCAAGCCTGCTCTCAGGAGCACCAGGGTTCAACCCCTAACAAAAGGTGATTCATTTTGTTTCAGCAATGACTGGTGTGTGTGTGCGTGCGTGTGTGTGTGTGTGCGTGTGTGTGTGTGTGTGTGTGTGTGTGTGTGTGTGTGCGCGCGCGCGTGCACAGGCACGCACACATGTGTGTGTTGTAACCATGCTTGCATCCCCTAAAGGTGTATTGAGATGAGCCAGGTGTGCCTTGTAAAAACAGAAACCCTGATTAAAATAATTGAACAAACTGTAAATGTTCAAATTTATAGAACACATACATACTGGTTTTGTAAGCAAAAGATGTTCACAGTGCAAAGAGACTGCATTTCAAATTTTCTGAAAGGACAGGTTCCAGCACCACCTGCAACCCCACTCAGGACAAGGGTGACTGAGTGAGTGAGCGAATGAGTGAGTGAGAGAGTAAAAATTACTGCCAGTAGCCTAAAACTAGTCCACAGACGTGTCCCAGTAATGTGTTGTGGGGTGGCATATGGCTACAAATAACTTTAGTTTATATAATTGTAACATTTTCTCATTTGAAAATGTTGTACTGCCATATTATGCAATGGAACGGCAAGCACCAGATTTAAAAGGTTATATGTTGAAAAAAAAAAATTGGATTAAATTAAAAAAGGAAACATTTTCCTGTTATTAACAACCCCGAAACAATGACTCATGATTTTTGTTCTGGACAATCCTGATTCTGATTTCTTTACTGCCAAAATGGCCACTGGTTGGTTTTAACTGGCATGTATTTAAAACCCGAAGCTCACACTGTGTGGGATAAATGAATAAACTTGAAATGCAGAAGCACATTTTCAGTACATTCAATTCTACATTCTCATGTTTTGTAGAAGTGTAGTAGATCCATTTGTTCAGAGAGAATGAAATGCGCCAACTGTTAGAGCACAAATCTGCCAATTCTGAAGCTAAGCAACATGTGTTTCTTTTACATTAATATAGTCACAGCTGGTATAAACAACTAGCAATTATGTGGTTTTATGATATTTTTCTTTTCAGATTTCAAATGATAAACAGAACGTCATAGTCCAAAGAGCATTTAAAACTTTTTTTTCCTATTTAAATTGCATCAAAAAAAAAAAAAAAAAAGAAAATCGCCCTGTGCACTGCTTTTATCTTTTTATGGAATCTGTACTTTATTAGTTTTAAGCATTAGGTATGGGATTCATTTCCTAAACTGTAATACAGACCTGAGCTCTTATCTACCTTCCAGGAAATGTTCTGTTTTTCACCAATAGCCACTTAAAGCATAGCTAGTTGTTAAAGCATATAACACTGTCAGCAAGGGTGGAAGACTTGCTTGAAAATTTGTTTTCATTTTGTTTTTGCATTATTGCAGTGATACTATTAAAAGTTGGTTTGGCAAATTGTGCATTGCTCCAAGGTTCAGCTTTGTTCGAGTTGATCTTTCTTTGTCATACAGTTTTTCTTATGATTCAAACAAAACACCACAAACCTACACTGTCTCCAGCTGAGACCGAGTTAAAAAGAGGTGTTGAGATGTGTCAATACGCACGTTATATTGCACTTTCTAAATAAAAAATGCCTGTGACTGACAATGTTTTATAACTGACCACTGTAGCTCTAGTGGAATGTAATAAGAGCAGTCTTACTGGTCCAAAAGCTCCTCCCCATTAATATAGCGCAGGCTCTTGAGGAAAGAGAGGGAGCCCAGTGTGTGAGAGTGCTTGATCCTCACATAGCCTGTCACTGTCTGGATCGACCCCATGAAACTCTCCAGCTCTGATGCAATGTTATCTGAGGAGGGAACGGTGAGAGAAAGACATGAGAGATGCGAGACATACACTTTAACAAACCCATGTCTTCAAACGATGGTGCGTCTATGCATGTACACCTATAGCATAAGTGCACCTTATCAATCAGCAACTATAGCAATGCCACTATAAGAAAATGTGATTACAGACTAAAGTAGTGAATTAGCATAAGATTGGCTCAGCTACCCGAACCATGGAGGAGTTCAAGAATAAGAGGAACTTTGCACTGGGAATAGAGGTGTGATGGGGTGGGCACAGGGACGAATGAACTTACTGCCCCGTCGAATGTTGATGTTCAGGTTGCCTTTGATCACGGTGCAGCCTTGAAGAGACTGGGCGGCGTCCACAGAGTCAATCGTCTTAATATCACACACCTTATCACACAGGCCGTCACATGCACTGCAGAACATACTGTACACACAGAGAGAGAGAGAAAGAGAGAGAGAGAGAGAGAGAGAGACAGAGAGAGAGAGAGAAGCAATAATAGAAAATGTCAAGGACAGGCCACAAGACAAACACCAGCAAACCACAACATGATTACTGTGTCTTTCATAGTTAATTTAGTCATGCCTCAAAAGAAAAGGGGAGAAGAAGAAAAAAAAAAAAAAAAAAAAAAAAAAAAAAAAGAGACAGAGAGAAAAAACAGGGTCACTGTCTTTCATGGGGCGAGTCCTTGCCTGAACTCTGGCTTTTTGCAGACAGTGAATCATTAAATGGGCTTGGAGACCAAACAAGGCTGAATCAGTCTTGTATTGTTATGGATGAGAAGCTACAACAGATGGACAAGTAAAAAAAAGGGAAAAGTTCATCAATTGCTGTGATCAATTGCTCTCATAACTTTTTAACCTTAAAATGCCCAGGACCAAGTCCAATGCTCAGTGACTTCAGGCTCTCCATTCTGGGTAGAGAAGCTAAATGTCAGACTTGTAACACAAATTCTCAAAAAACAACAACAAAAAAATAATAATAATCTCATTACTCAGAGTCACAGTAACAAGACATGCACTGTTTGTCATCAATAATTGCCTTGTACATTTTCCAAGGCCTTGTTCACAGCCTTCAGTCATTAATGTCAAAACATCCCCTTTTGCCTTGACTACTTTCATGTTATGGCAAGGAATTCGAAAAGTTCAACATGGGAGCCAGGCACATGAGGAGCAGACTTTGGCCTCAGTTGAATAATTTACTATAGATTAGGGAGCTTACTCTGCAAAACCATTTTTTTAGAAATCTCTACAAATGATTTACTACGGAAGGTGAGGGGAACTTCGGGTGGATTCAGAAATGAAAATGCATTTTAACTTTAATTTCTACTAAAAAAAATCTAGGCAGATGAACTAGATGAACAGAAACTAAGAATCAGGGCTGGAAAATAAAACAATGAGAATCTTCTGGATATTATGGAAAAATGGTTACATTTGCTGAAATTGTTGAACATTTGATACACTAGGTGTATGTGCCTCTTTAGGTGCTGGATGATAAGAGAGAAGATATCTAGCCATTCACTAGTAACAGAATATACCTTTGTGATTTAACATTTAGGAGATTTGCTGGCTAGCTAGGTGACTAACTGTATATATAGACATTTCTGTCATATTTTTATGTGAATAGGTCACTACTTTTATATTTTATTATTTGGTTCTGTCCTCATGATATGAGGACAGAATTGACTTGACTTGATGAACATTATAAGTAAAAATGACATTTTCTGTGACAAAGCCAAGGAATGTAGCTCCAAGTCACTGATCATCACACAAAAAAGAAAGAGGAAAAAAGTATTTAACTTTCCACTGCTGAATTTCATGGGCTTTATCAATATTTAAGTATAAACATGCAAGGCTGGTTATCACTAATCATTAATAATCACAGTATCTTAATATTGCATAGTCATGGCCCTTGTTAGTAGGGTGAAAGCTCAAAAGCAGTGGTTTATGTGAATGTGTGTTGGGGCAACAATGAGAGAGAGGAGGAAAAAAAAGAAGGAAAAAAAAAGAAAAAAGCACCTTTGGCTCTCATTACGGGTAAAGCCGGGCGGGCAATCGGGCATGCACTCTCCGTTGTGAATGACAAAGTCGACCTCGCTGGGTAGGTGCACCCGAGCACATGTCTCCATGGTGATGCAGCGCCAGCCCTCGAAGCGGTAGGTACCCGGGGGACAATCGGGCACGCAGCGGTCCTCGTGGTTGTAGTGCTGGCAGGCAGCGCAGGCCGTGTCATTGTCAGGCTCAGTGCAGCTTCCCAGGCACTGTGGGTGGCAGCACTCATTGTTATCTGTACACGCCCGCCGCTCACATTCGGGTGGGCACTCTGGAGAGCAAATAATAAACACACACAAGAGAGAGCAGATTAGTCCAGACAAAAAGAAAGACTGTATCCTAAATACAGTCGCTAGACAGCTGGGTCAAAGAGACACCACGCATTTACACGTAACAGACAGAAACACTATTAAGAGTTCATTACTCCTGCTTGATAGCTCTAAGCAGTGCTAATAAAAAGGATGCAGTACATTTAGCGACTTCAGCAACCTGAGGAATAAAGCAGTCTGATAAGTGCTTTGTTATTAAATCTACGGTATATCACAATATACACAGGGGAGCAAGAAGGTTGTAAAAAGATTAGGTTCTGAGCTTTATGCCTGCATGTGCTGAGCAAAACACACATACAGGTCAGAGGGCAGCCAGAGTGCCAGATTAGAGGATCTTAAATGGTCCTAAAGAGCACGGGTCAGAAAGGACAACCTGGAAGCTGGAGTCAGACCGTTTGGGATGTTTGTGCAAGGCTTCACGCTGCTCTAGCCCAGCCTTGTTAGTAAACTGCAGCCTGGCTTGACTACAGATAAATATTATTGCAGTTAGGGACAATCAAGGGATTTGGGAGAGAGAAGAGACGAGAGAGGAGGGGAAGAAGAGAAGAAAATCCAAAACCCTAACACTGTACATAGAATATTTTTGTTCTTTGCAATGGCTTTTGCACAGAGTCTGTTTGAAAAGGCTTTTTTTGTTGTTTTTTTAAGCGTGCACCCAAACCCCTGTAAAAATCACCTCTTTCAGGAACCTGCTTTAAAAGGCTCATCTCCCACAATTTTCATGCATTTTCACCCCAAGATCCAAATATGACATTTATGTGGTTTTATATGCAAAAATATAAGTTTTAAATGGCTGAACTCTTTAAAAAAGCAAACTGAAACACTATTTACAATTGTGAATAATGAACTACTGTAAGCTGAATAGCATTCAGATACAATAAAAATTCATTCTGTGTGTGTGTATATATATATATTATATATTTTATAAATATATATATATATATATATAAAAAAATACACGTGTGTATATATATATATATATATATATATATATATATTCTGTGTGTGTGAGATTTGTTAAACTCAGCAAGAAAAAGTTAAGCACAGTTCATCAGTCCACAAAGTCAAAGAATGCAATGCCTCATCAGTGTTACATTTCCAGAGGTGTCGCATTCAATCATAAATTCATATTTGAGCAAAATGTTTCTGTGTCAGATCCCTGCAAGATCATCGTTTCCCACAAGCAGTTTAGAATCTGGTAAAAATCGTTGAAACAACAGTTGTGTTGATGCTAAAGGGGTTGGGCGACACAAACATAGATGATCTGGCTTCCAGGCACTCGCATGGAGATCCAGCTCATTGGCATCCAAGAGAGATCAGCTCCTGTCATGAGCATGAGAAATTCAGCAGCAAACCGAGCGTGTGGAGAGAAGCAGGGGTTTGGAGTTGTGTTTCAAATTAGGCTTTCAACAACAAATCTTATTGAGCACACTCTGCGTTTAGTAATGAGAGCGGAGGGACCTGGACACATTGTCTCAGAACGTGGGATCGATAAAGGCAGCATTCCCACACACTGACTCGTGTTGAACTGCAAAGAGAGAAAGGCCCTTTGGGTAACAGAGAGGCGTGAAGGAGCGCAGGTCCAACCAGCTAACCAAAAAAAAAGAACAAAAAAATAAAACTTAAAAGTGCAATTTATTCCACAACTTTTATGCCTGAGCTGACAGACCTCTTCACATCAGCGAGCCAATATGCATCCCTGTCCTAAAATATACACAGAAATTGTCCATCATATGCACACAGAAAAACATGATACTGATGTGATGTAAATATTGATTTTAATAATCAGATAATCTGGATTATTTTGGCATTACTAATAAAAGCAGCCATTTTATATTATATGCATGAACTATACTTAAGTGTTTAAACAATCCTGTTGTTGTGGGTGCCTTTTGCAAAGTAATGATGAAGACCAATCACTAAAAGGTAAAACAGGATTGTTTTCCAATTAATACATTTTTTTTGAGTTATCATGACAGTTCTATTAATATGAATCCTGGATCTGGGGTGTTGATAGCCTGGGGTAGGATATTCAGCTGCAGCCCAAGAGGTTGTGGGCTTGAGCTTGGCTCGATCATATTTCCAGCACCATTTGAGCCCCTGAGCAAGGCCCTAAATCCCAACAAACCATTAGGTAATGCATATCATTCTGGATAAAAACAGCTGCAAATATAACATTTGAACAATCCTGGGCCATACCCCCATCTCTTATCGCAGTCATCATGCTGGAACAATTCCAAAGCAGGCTGTGCCTACACATCCCAGCATGCATAAGGAGAGTGTGGAGCATAAGCAAACTGCATTGCAGGACTTGAGCTGGAATGCTGGCTCCATAAGAGGACAGCAGCAAGAGTGCTGGCATTCGTGGTTGCCTAGCAACAGATCTTGGCAATATGAGTGGCACACCCGAGAGGCATGGCCAAAGACGGATCTGAATGAAACATTTCCCCTTCCTTTATTTATGAGCCTGAACCATTCCGCCAGACATTACAGAGCAAATGTGACCACTGCGTTTAGTGCTGTAATTAATGCGGGTTAAGACGTCCGTTTGTGTGTATGTACGCACATCCTTCTCAGGAAGATACATTTAACAGACCCCCACATACTTCATGCGCTTGCAAAGTGGTTCTGCCTCCTTAAATCTGGGCGTAAATATTTCACATATCATCTCACAACCTGACTGACCTTACACTTAATTCCTCCCTCTCTACTGCATAGCTAATTTGACCACAAGCCCTGTGCTCTGTCCCACTCCTGCCATTTTCCCAAATACTTAGCATTCTTTTACACATTATACCGGATCACAAGCCACACTAATACGCGGTGGAATTACTGGAACATTCTGGAAGAATTGGGGGAAAAAAAAAAAAAAACCTTCTTCAATAGCTAGGGAGCTGGCCAAAAGTTACAACTTGGCTTGTTTATTTAAAACTGCCATCTCTGCTAGCCGTCTTTCTTAAATGCCTGTGCGTACTCCGAACGAGAATAAATCAATGGCTGTGATACTGAAGACAGTCTGGTATGTGCATAGCAGACAAAGCAAGGGCCAGTAAATGAGAACTGCTTTTCCTTAAATAGCCATATGGCCCTTTTATGGGCTATTAATAGCTGCACTCTTCCCACATCTAATTCCAGATAGTGAGGAGCACTTCTTTTCCAGTGGAATTCCTCACTCTTCATTCATGGTGGAATGACCTTTATGGTCTTAAAAGGCCAAAATGCAGGTAAGTTTTCCTTGCAGTAACGCTTGACCCACAGATTAAAAGCACTGATGGAGAAGAGCAGACGCAGTTGGAAGGAAGACACGAGGCAGCATGGTTACTTGGAATTCCACCAAAAGGGGGCAGCCCAAGCAAGCTCTCACCACTTCCTCACATTCTTCGATGGGGAAAATCTCAAAAGCACATACCTTCCACTGAGAAAAGGGGGAAAACATGGGAGTGGGGCAGAGAGACAGACACATATACAGGAATGGGGGGGGGGGGGGGGGGTCCGACCTCAATTCCCATGGTGATCAAACACAAACCTACAACGAAAGGGGGTCTGCTCCTTTATTTTTAGGAAGCTTCCACCCAACCATGCCCCACAGCCAGCCATGCCAGGAACGGTTCAACCCATCTGCAGGAAGATACCGCATCCTAACAAGGAAATACAGAGGGGTCAGAGAGGCTGCATCCAAGCAGCATCTAAAGAAACACCAGATCTCACATGTTGGTTATCGGGAGTGTTCGAGCAGTGAAGTCACCACACTGTGCTGGGCTTTGGCCCTTGAGGCCTACAAATGAACACTTGGTTTTCCCCACAAGGCAATAAACCATTTTTATGCAGCTAACCTACAGGTAACTTAAATAAGGAAATAAGAGCGAACCTTTCAAAAAAGGTTCATATCAAAAGAAGCACAGCAATGATTCACCACAGGCCCTGTACACACAGCACCACCCATTAAAAGCAAACCAAAAGGAATGAGAGTTGAAATGGGGCATCATCTGCACAATGACCTCACTGGCCAGGATGCAGAGCTCGAGAGGAGACAGAAGGGTCTGGCTGTGGTGAGGTTGTTTGCACAAGGCCCCGCAGCCTGCTGGGAACATGGAGATGACCTGAAGAGATGGCTCCTGACTGTTTATCTGAGAGAACTCTCTGGCACTGCAGAGAAAACACAAACACACACACACACACACACACACAGGAGCACCGCCCTCTGTGCACTCCGTGAAAACAGCCAGGGTAAGACAGACACTGCCCCTGCTGCTCCAAATCACTGCAATGTGAAGAGCAGCACGCACGCTCCCCTCTGCACAGCACCAAGCGGATGGAGCAAGGGATTCTTCCAGCCGCCTCAGAGCCGGCACAGGAAATAGGGAGGACTGTAAAAACCTAGCGTTAGTGGCTTGGCAGCAGCCCACTGACACACTTGGATGTTGTTTCCTGGGCTTTTAGCAGCAGAGTGTGTAAAGAGTGCCCAAAATGGTCTGAGCAAGAGTATAATCAGGAGAAAAGGAGGGTAATCCACTTGTTCTCAGCACCTGTCACAACAATAAAGTTGGAGAGGGGACAGACGTATAATTTCCAGAAGAGAGAACAGGAAAAAAGAAATCATGCTTCATCTAGTCTCAGCTAGTGGGAAACACACACTAGGCAGCGCTGACCTGGGGTTTAGGGACTAGGCCCCAGGGTCCAAAGGTCATGGGCTTGAATCCCACACCAGTAGACTTCCCTGAGGTACCCTTGAGCAAGGTACCGTCCCCATCACTGCCCCCCTGCTGCACGGTGTGTATGAGTGAAAAGTAGTGTCTGTGTGCTGTGCCCTTTCTCTCTCTCACACACACACACACACACACACACACACACACACACACACAGACAGACAGACAGAGAGAGAGAGAGAGAGAGAGAGAGAGAGAGAGAGAGAGACACACATGCTGCCCCTGACTTCACCACTGTGTCTAATTTACTGAGGAGAAACAGTGACAAGGGCGTTTTATTTTTCCTTCTGTTGAAGGCTAACCCTGAAGGAAGATCAGTTTTTTGGTGAAATACAGGTGTAATGAGGGAAGGAAGCGGGTTGTTTTGATAAGCAGGTCACAGAAAGCCCCGACGCCGCGCGCTCTGTTTACACACAGGCGGCCATGACGCCCCGCCCACCGCGCGCGCGCACAGCGCTGTTTATAAAAGCCTGAGGAGCTGCTCCTGCTCACGGCGGAGTAAAATACAAGAAATACAGTTTATGTGTCACATAGTTACACATTTTTAAGCCTTGAATCAGAAAATAGACAACACTGATCCTGAGGGAAATTTCTTTATACCATCATACTACATTCAGTTTAATTATTAAATAATTGCGGACACATGGGGGTGAATCTTCAGAAATAAAACGGGGGAGATGTGTCATATATGTAAGGGGTCCTAACAGACCGACATAAGTGTCCAGAAAGAGAAGGAGGGGGAGAAAGAGGAGCAGGTCTGTCGTTTACTGCGTTGTAAACAAGCAGCAGCTGAATCTCAACCAGCTCGACTCACTGCTACAGAGGAGGCGGGGCCAGGACAGGAGGACCAATCAGGGAGCAGCGGGGGAGGTCCCGGATGATTGACATGTTATTGAGAGTGCAGCAAAAACGTGGTAAACAAGTCCTCCGCGGCGTGGGGGCCGGAGGGGGGCGCTCTAACACACACACACACACACACACACACACACACACACACACACACACAGGCCGGCCCAGACAGGGAGTCCAGCGGGCTTCACACACAGACGGGTGAAATGTTACTGACCACACACTGGACAGAGAGCAGCTGGAGCGCCTGTCTGTCTTCTGCAGACTGTTTGGTAATTCTGCCATGGAGGTGCTCAAGAGGGGAATGAAAAAATTTGGAAAACAATGCGACTGACCGCCTTGCAACACCACACATCTGCTGCTGACAAGAATGCATTTCTACAGTGTGTGTCCCGTTTCCCCTCCACTCAAGAGTAAAAGAGCTTTTAACCACCAGTATAAAACATTACTGCAGCACGGCTGATCTGGAAACAGCTCACACTGTACATTCACTTAGCCTACAGGGCAGCTACACACTTTCACACACTCCTGCTCTTCACTCTCCTTCAGACTGTCTGCCCCTGTTTATGAAAAGCAGAGAGACAGCAGTGTCTTGTCTATGCAATGATGTTGGAAAACATGCAGCGTACACACACACACACACACACACATCCAGATCCAGCCGTTGCTGACATAATCAAGATCGCTGTTTAAACACAGACTTCTCCACAACCACTTCGACCAGCATGGGAACTACTTCACAAGGGTGGATTAGCACTGCAAGTGTCTGAAGTTTGTAGACACGTTGGTTTGAACCTGATATGGTCCAGACAGTATTACTGGCCATACCGCAAAGCATTCTGAGTGTGTATTTGGTATCCTAAAAAAACAACCTTGTAAAAAGCTGTGAATTAAAATAAATAAATATGTATTTTTAAAAATTGTGTTGCGCTACAGGTCTTGGGTGATGCGACCCCACTCTTCATCCACTGAACCACATCCTCATCCTGTAACCCAAACCCCACAGAGAAACCGCGAGAGGATCCGTGCAGACACCCAGTAAAACCGCAGAGAGAGACGAACATTCTTTACACATTCCTTACAAATAATAGACAGTCACCCAAGTAACGTTTCTATAAAACTGCATCAGCAAAGTAGCCCAGACTTGTCAGTGTGGTTTAGGACTCCATCCTCTAAATCCTCTACGTTTTGAACACCAGCCCTGGTGATGTCTGAAGAGGCTTCATGTAGTGATGAAGTAATGTTTATTCTTATAGCTCTTAATACAGAACTAGACGTTAAAGCTATTAATACAGAACTGGATGTGGCTTGTGCAGGTTAAAAGAAAATATGTTGATGTATTTCTGTAGAAACAACTTGGGAAATGGCGATGATGTTTGTTAGCAACGTTTTGTGTTTGGTAGTAACTGCAGAACATGGACTTTGATGAATCACTATCTGAGGCAAGTGGGATAATCCCTTTCATACACTGCCTGTCCAAAGGGGGGAAAAAAAAAAAAGTCACCACCTGGATTAACAAAGCAAACAGGTAAGAGCCTCCCATTGGATAATTACTGCATGGATGATTATGTTTCAGCAACAAGTTATTTAACCCTAACTGATGCAATGAGTAGCTTCTCATTACTTAAACAACCAGCATCCTGTGGTCGTGAAAGATGTTAATCTATTTTTAGAAGGGTCAAATTATTGGCATGCTTCAAACAAAGAAAACATCTAAGGAGAAGCTGAAACTACTAAAATTGGATTAAGAACTTTCCAATGCATTATTAAAAACTGGAAGGATAGTGGGGAACCATCCTCTTTACAGAAGTTCGAATGACAGTGATTGGCAATCACTTAAACGTTAAAAAAAAAAAAAAATAATAAAATTGGCAATGGAAGAAGGTCATGTGGTCTGATGAGTCCAGATTTATCCTATTCCAGGGTGATGAGCGCATCAGGGTAAGAAGAGAGGGGCATAAAGTGATGCACCTATCATGCCTAGTGCCTACCGTACAAGCCTGTGGGGGCAGTGCTATGATCTGGGGTTGCTGCAGTTGGTCAGGTTTTGGTTCAGCAATGTTTTGTGCCAAAAGAATGAGGTCAGCTTACTACCTGAATATGCTGAATGCCCAGGTTATTCCATCAGTGAAGTTCTTCTGGAATATATGGATATATTCCAATATGACAATGCCAGGATTCATTGGCTCAGATTGTGAAAGAGTAATTCAGGGAACTTAACCCCATTGAGAAAGAGAAGAATTAGCACTACATAAAGCTAATATATAGAGCACTAGAGATGCAATGTTTGCTCTGACAGTGTTGATGCAGAAATACAGAGAAGGCCAGAAGGAGTTGCATTGTGCCTTTGTGGAGAAAGCATATGACAGGGTGCCTAGAGAGGAGTTGTGGTTTTGTATGAGGAAGTCAGGTGTTACAGAGAAGTATGTGAGAGTAGTTCAGAATATGTATGACATATCTATGACAGTGTGACAGTGGTGAGATCTGCAGTAGGAGTGACAGATGCATTCAAGGTAGAGATTGGCTGACATCAATGATCAGCGCCAAGCCCATTCTTGTTTGCAATGGTAATAGACAGGTTGACGGACGAGGTTAGACAGGAGTCCGTATGGACGATGATGTTTGCTGATGTTGTGATCTGTAGTGAGAGTAGGGAGCAGCTTGAAGAAAACATGGAAAGATGGAGATATGCTTTAGAGAGGAGAGGAATGAATGTGAGTAGGTCAAAATGTAAATGAAAGTGAGGAAAGTGGAGTGGGGTAAGGATGCGGGAGAAGAGATGACAAAGGTGGAGGAATTTGAATTAACAGTTCAGAGCAGCGGCGAGTGTGGAAGAGAGGTGAAGAGAGTGTAGGCAGGTTGGAATGGGTGGAGAAGAGTGGCTGGAGTTATTTGTGACAGAAGAGTACCAGCAAGAGTAAAAGGGAAGGTTTACAGGACAATAGTGAGACCAGCTATGTTGTACGGGCTGGAGACGGCGGCACTGACGAAAAGACAGGAGGTGGAGCTGGAGGTGTCAGAGTTAAAGATGCTGAGATTTTCGCTGGGTGTGTATTATATTTGAGGGACAACTCAGCATAGACGTTTTGGAGACAAGGTTAGAGAAGCAAGGTTGCGTTGGTTTGGACATGTGCAGAGGAGAGACGAGGTATATATTGGAAGGAGGATGTTGAAGATGGAGCTGCCCGGAAAGAGAAGAGGGAGACGAAAGAGGAGGTTTATGGACGTGGTGAGAGAGGACATGCAGGTGGTCGGTTTGAAGGAGGAAAATGCAGAGGACCAGAAGAAATGGAAACGGATGATCTGCTGTGGCGACTCCTAAACGGGAGCAGCTAAAAGAAGAAGCATGCAATAAAACATGTTTAAAAGGCCCATATTCTACATTTGTTCTGTAATTTTCCCCCTAAGTGCTCCACTTAAGATGTGTGGTTATATTGATCAAAAACAATCGGAATTCATTTTAAATGACAAGTTTTTAACCTTTATGTTTTTTTGTTTTTTTTTGTTTATATGTTTATAGACCTGGGTAAAAAAATTTAATTATACTTCAGGTTGGCTTTATAAATACACTAAATACACAAACATGGCTGAAAGGACTATTACATCATGATGGAATACAATAATACTTGTATAGAATAATAGACCAAGCTTATGTACTAGGAATATATAGCACACTGTAAAATATTAAGAATTTTATCTAGTTCCAAATTGAAGTTAAATTAAAAATAAGTAAATTATTTAAAAATTATTAAAAATAAAGTACAAATATTCATAATTAGCATTAATACTGAAAAAGTACCCAGTTGAGCACCTTCAGGACTACAGATTTGTGTGTTTTTACCATGAACTAATCTGAGAGCAGTTATTCTGTACTCTGATTCAAGTGCCAATCCAGTCAGGCCAAAAATCTTTCAGCCAAATGGATGCCAGCATCACAAGCAGCGTGCCAGTGGAGCAGCTCTACAGAGACACGCAGAAGGCCAGAGCTGCAGAACTGAATTCATGCCACCAACAAGCTCATGCAAATAAAACTGGGCTTTTTTTTTCCGTTTCCACAGATTTGCCAGCGTTTCCCCCTCAGCGTGAGTGACTGCTATAAATACTCCACTTCCCAGATCTACTTTATTAGATGCAGGGGGTTTCCTGGCAGTATGGAGTGAGCTGCTGGCTGATGGGGCTTTGAGTTTATTTCACTGCCACCGACTCACTGCAGGAGTGACGCTAGAGTTTATGCTGAGGAAGCTGGTGATTATTTAGATTTTTTATTTTATTTATTCATTTTTTTAAACAACACCAGCTGCATTATCAGGACAGGAATGATTCAAAGCAACTTGACATAATGGCACATAAAAACACATTAAAAGTCTGTTTTCACTAAAGACTTTTTTCCTTACAAGGTTTTATTTTGAGAGCTATGAGCCACAATGGAAGACTTGAGTGGACATGATCAACTAAATCTTGAAAAATCTTCGACCCTCAGTGTGCTGTTCATTAAAGCACTCTATAATCATCTAAAGCAGTTCTGTACAAGGCTATCATTTCCAGATTTGATTCTAATCACTTCTGATTTTTTTTTTTTTCCTGACCCCCCCCCCAAAACTAATCAGATGTCCAAAAAAGAAAATATCATAACAGGTTTTTTGTGAAGCATCGAGTAATACTTTTTGCCATAAGGCCCACTCCTGTCTTCTATTCTGTTGTCTGCACACAGAACTGAGACAAGATAGAAGAACCAATACAGATAATAATGGTGGATTTGTTAATTGATTACACAGAGTTTTGGTAAATTGACACTCGCCCACAGAACATAGTAGCTGAACCACTGGCGATTCCACATGTTGAATTTCAGCTGACAGGATGCAGCTGTGTGTGTGTGATGCACCTGTTTATGTCCATGACAAATGCTAGCAGGCGCGCACACACACACTTTCAATACCAGTCTGACAGAAGATCTTTAAAGTTATTTTAATGTAACTTTTCTTCTTTTCATTTGCCTCATTAAAGCACCGTCTTTGTGTGTGTGTGTGTGTGTCTTTTGGGGGTGGCAGTGAGTGTCTAGCTACTTCTCTAGTCTCTTGGTTCAGACAGCTTTTGTGGGCAGTCGTCAGTTTTTCAGCAGAGCAGAAGTGCTGGTGCGCGCACACACACACACAAACACACACACAGATATACAGCGTTCTCCTGGTACATCTGGATTTAAAATGGCATCTGCAGACTGTAATAAGACTGTAAAAGAGCCCCGGTCTTTGGCCTGCAGTGAAAAGCAGAGGAGTTTTCTGCATTAGGGAAAACTGTGGCTCTTCTCAGCAGATCAGACCATTCAGAGCTGCTCTTTCGTAGTTAAGTACCTTCGGCATTGATCCTAAACTTATTAAAGGGATCAAATATCGGCTGTGCGCAATCCATACTCAACACTGTTTTTAGCCATGGCTGCTATAAAGCTGGAACAGTCAAGAAAAGCATCATTTTAAGGGCTCACATCATAGAAAAACCCATGAGACGAAAAACATTCTTTCGTAACCTTCTTAAATGTTCAGTTCACACCTAATCTGCAAAAGCAATCAATCTTTAATTCATTTGAGAAAACCATTCAATCCCCAGTGAAGCCCCTATGTAGACTAAAGAAATAAGGTGTCAGTGCCACCAACCATAACAAAACTAATCTACGAGGTCTGCTTAAATAATTAATCAGGACTAACTGCAGTACTTAGTGTAGTGAATTATTAATTCACCTCATTTGCTAAAAGTTTACCTTAAAGATCTTGTTAATTTAAGTAGCAGTGCATTTTGACATTGTTATAGAAGTGGTTAAAAAACTCATTATTCTTCGTAATTAAATGAAAGAAGGAATATCATGAACATATTTAATACTTGCAATTCTCAGTATTCATCCAAAATGTCCAGCCCTCCACAATATAGAACACCTGGCAACCCAAGATCGTGAATTCTGTTATTTGTTTAACACACACATTGTGTATGTTCACCTGGCATTCAGTTGACAGTGAGCCTGTGTGTGTGTGCGCGTATGAGAGGGTGTTTCGGTTCCAGAGAGGAAGTGGGGGAATCCTTTGCACCGGTGAAGATGTCTGGGTGTTTCCACCTTCTGAAGTGAGTCTTCTGTGGAGATTGTGAAGGTCACTGCATCTGACAGAGCAATGCATGCTAATCACAACTCTCCCTGCAGTCTCTCACTTTTTTTTACTTTCAAGTACTTTTTTCATCCTTATCCTTTTTTTTCCCCTCCCTCCTTCTCTTCTCTCTTTCTTGCACCCCTCCCTTCTGTATCTCTCTTGCTTTATTGGCTCTTCTCCTTTTTTGTTCTTTGAGCAGTCAGCCTGCATCTGCCACCTTTCTATCTGGCATCCCCAGCTACTTAACATTCGGCATCTGGCTGTCCGCTACACACACACACACACACACACACACACACACACACAAAGAAAAACACACGGCACACTTCCACTCCTTTACACTATTTAATTTGGGAGAAGAGAGGGATAAAGGAGTAAAGGTTGTGTGTGTGGCCCTTCTTTTTGTTCTGCTGGAGAACAGGCTGGTGCTGCCATGCTCTTTAGACACAGCAGCTGCTGGGAGTGCGCCGGCCGCCCGCCTCCTTTCAACGCTTTTGTTTCTCTCCACTTTCATGTGCACTGTAACTGACGAGGCTCCGGCTGCACCGGTAAGTGGGGTGGCGTGGTGCCTGCGTGCGGCCCCCCCAGCCAAACACACTAACACAGTTTGGAAACCAACCTCAAACGATATCGATATGTGATCGCCATCAAATGTTTTTAAACGTCAATATTCTTTGTCATTTATCCAAGTAAAATCAATGTGGTGTGATGAATTCATTTAATTAATTCATTCAATATTGAGGTGGGCACATCAATTTTTTAGGTGCATTTAATTTAAATGTGATCAGATTGATTCAATACAACAAAGCAACAATTCTAGACTCCAAAAGGAAGAATGGATTGTCCCTTCTCAGCTGACAGATCATCAGTAGAAGCGAGTGAGCGTTTTGTCGTGACTTCCACTCATCTGATCCTGTTAGGTCTGATCTCTTCTTGTCAGGCTGGCGAGTTATGTACGTGTCAACAGCGGCTAGGCTGCAGCATTTAACACCCCCTTATTGCCGCCTATTGTTTGGGAGGCCAGTGCTGTTGTGTAGCTTTACGGCTGGATTAAAAAGATCTGATTACGCTAAGCAACTATTAGCCAGCTATAAACATTGAGGCCCCTAAGAGTGAGCACTTGTTAAGCATCGGTTAACGGTGAGGCCAAATAAGGCAAATGCACTGGACTGTGGGAAACGGTGCTGTTAACAGTACGGAGACCTCACTTCTTCGCCTGACTGCAGACATGACTTCAGCCATGTTCAAGTTTTGACTCTATAAACTGGATGTGAACTACAGCCATTCTGTAATCTTTAATCGCTACTGACACTAACAACAGCAATCATCTTTAAGTGGCCTTTCGGCCGTGCTCTATAATGAGAAGATGAGATAGTTACCAGTTACGTCATGAGACAAACAAACAAAGCGGACATGAGGGAGGGACATCCTAGTGTACAGTGGGGACAGAGAGTGACGGTGTGTGAGAGTGCATGTTCTCTGATGTGGACAGAACAGGACAGCTGACAGGCCCGAAATGCTCCCGAGCTCATACTCCTGATTGGCTGCTGGTGACATCATCATTCTATTCTTCCTCTTTCACCTTTTCTTTTCCATGTCATCCCCCCACAACACACACACGCACAGTTTTCCTCCTTTTGCCTGAGCTGAACTTGACAGCATTAAAACTTTTAAATTTAAATTTAACTCAAATCAATATGTATATTCCAAATGTAACAACTTGTTGAATACTTTATAATGACGTGCAGTTGATTACTCAAATTACAAAGTCATGGTTAGCACTCTGAATGGGGTGCTATTAGCACTATCAGTTTAGTGTGCATCACTGAAAGTAAGTAAGAAACTAATATAATACAGGTACTTCATGATCTCAACTCAAGTTTTAATTAATTACTCAGTACTTTCTCTTTTGTCCATCTTCATTTTAGCTTGCTCTGCTTCTTTTCTTTCTGTTAGGACGCATAACACACGCATGAACAGAGCTATTTAACCATGACCCATGAAATCAGTTATTATGGTCTTTTCAAAGCACCGCTCAAGAGGAGTGCTCCTGACGTTTCCCAAGGGTCGTATGTCAGATGGCCAGCATGGACAGCGGGGGATCGTCTAGAACATTCTCTTTCATTTATAAAGAAAAACCTGCTAAGGAAACATATTCATCAGTTTCCATCCTTAATGTGATGATAATGGAGACAAAAGAGGGAGAGGGAAACAGAGTAAACATTGGATGATACACAGTGTGGATAGGGCTGAATCACAGAGATTGATCTTTCTAACAGGTGTCTGCTGTCTGGCATTTCAGAGGGAGAGAGCGAGCACAAGAGAGAGCAAGACAGAGAGAGAGAGAGCACAAGACAGAGAGAGAGAGAGCACAAGACAGAGAGAGAGAGAGAGAGAGAGAGAGAGAGAAAGAGAGAAAAATGGAGTGAGTCAGCCAGTCTGTTGCTCCAGCCTCCATCACCCCCATGTGACTGATTAGCTTAGTCGGATTAAGGTGGACTGGGTGAGCTGAATGTGCTGGAGAGGTGAAACATCGCTCTAGGATGGCAGGAAGAGTCAGAAATTCACAATGCAAGGCCTTGCTAATGGCTAAACGATAACTATTCAATGCAGTGATTATTCAAAATCAATAAAGTGATTCTGATTTTCTCTTCTCTGCTGTAAACCTCTGATCTCAATTTGATTAAATAATCATCCACAGCCAAGAAATCCTTGTCAGATTTGCAGATAAATGTTAAACAAAATACACAGAGATTTGATAAGGTTTAGGCGTTTAGTAGGAATTGAATGCAAAAACAATATTTGATTACATTTTATTGTAATTAATCAATTGTTGATTGTTTTCACCCACAGTCCAGGAGAGACCATGCTTTACTGAATCTTATAATCAATGATTACGCAGCTGAATCACTTCTTCAGACTGACATCACCTATTTAACGCCCCTTCTGCACAGCCAAGAAACCATCATCAGCTCCACACAAGCTGCCACTGTGATCAGCCTCAGTCCTGCACCCCCACCTTCGACAGAGCAACATGTTGCCCAATGCCCAGGAGAGCACCATAACAACAGGGCTTGTGAAAGCACAGGTGGGGGGTAAAGGGGATAAAGGGGCGCTTATGTACTGGCCATCCAAACACTGACACACACACACACACACACACACACACACACACACACACACACACACACACACACACACCCCAAGATTTAGATGAGGCAAACAGTATGATACAAAGAGCAACAGAGGCTGAGGAAAGGGGGGCTGAAGAAAAGAGCAAGTAAGGAAGCAGAAAAAAAACGAGACTTAGGAAAAGCATTAGCCACTTTGAAGAAAAACGACTTCCAGAAATGATTGAAACGGAATAGCTTCCACCCTCTCCAACCCCCACACACATCCCCAAACAAACAATGGCCCCCTTTGTGCGGTGTTGTGCCACAGTCACAGTCAGGGTAGACATTAAGACGGAGTCTCAGAATGCAGGGACCAAACCCCCCCTCCCTGCTTCCTCTTGCGATCTGCATTGCCCGCATTTGCCCCCATTCACCACAGCGATGGCACTGACCAACCCGGGCAGTACCATGGAGCTGTGGCCCACTGCAGGGCCCCTGCTCTCCAAAACACACCCTTTGTCTGCCTGCAGCCTGAGACCTCACACAAGCGCGCATGCACACACACAGCAATTCTGGCTGAGCTGCAATACCAGCGGAATCCAGGAGGGGGGCTGGGAGCGTCTCCAGTTTTGAAAGAGGCTGAAGAGGGGGGTAGGATGGGTGATGCTTCAGGCTAAAGCACCGTATAATTAGGCAGAGCAAAACAACAAAAACAAAGACGTAAAACGCTCCCTCCACAGAACGGCACAGAGGTGTTTGTGAAACCCAGTCCTGAGGGGGATTGGATCCATGTTTGGCACAAAGAACCAAAACAAAAATATCAATAGAGCAAATATGTGAGCACAAAAAAAAAACCACAATTAAACACATGATCCATGAGTCAAGAAAGCTAAGGTTGAGTGAATGACAACCCCCTTCTAAACAGTAAGATTTTCATGTACACACTTGAGCAAACTACATGGTTTTTGCACGTGATAGCTAACCCCAGCATTCAGCATACACACATCTACTTGACAGCTGATCTATTTTTGCTACAAAGGCAGTCCATCGTCTCCTGAGGGTTTAGGTCGGAACCTGAATAAGTGCTAGTCATTCGTAGGCCTCTCCAGATTCATTCACACAGCTCAATCAATGGATTTACCACACACACACACACACACACACACACACACACAGCCTAAGGCATTTCCTATTTCCACTGCTCAGCTCCACCTTCTTCAAACAAACACCAATTAGTAATACACTAACATACACACAAAGAACGGGTGTCTGAACAGCCTTCGGTTAAGTCTAGTGTTTGAAATAATAGCTGTGGAAAGAACATCCTGTTCAAGATTAATGATATATAGAGCTTCCTCTTCTAAACAATAAATGTCCATAGCTTCTGATTTCACAGCGTTCCCAAAACAAACATCTCCTTTTTGAGTCTGACCTGATGCAGTTCAGTAACACGCAGTTCCTCTAATCAAGACAGCAGAGCACAATATAATCTATTTAATTTCTGCGCATCCCAACCATCTTTTAGGCCCTCTAAGTAAAACAAAGACAGAAGAAATCACACGCCTTCAACATTTTGGAAAGAACAAATATGTTATTGGCTACAACAGTCAGTGGCTTGGCAACTCTATAGTGGAACACCTTTTCTACCAGCTGATATAAAAAAAAGCTGAAAACTGTCAAAAATTAGCTAAATGCATGCACACACACACACACACACACACACACACACATACCTGTGTTCCTTGTGTAGCGACTCTAGCAGTAGATTCTAGGCATTGGTAGCACAGAGTAAATCAACCACTAAGGTCTTCAGTAAAAACAGCGCATGAACGTCAGCTTTAAATAACCTCAGACTTTGTCGAAATTGATCAAAGGCAAAGATTCCACTTATCACTAAGGTGACACTTAATTATTAAACTTAAAGCCCGAGGAAGCATTTATCAGACAGTGAGCTAACATTTATCAAACCCTGAATTAGGGGCTGAATGATCCCTTTTTTACAAACTGTGTTTATATTGAATGCGCCATTTGAAAGGGTGGAGTTTTCAAATCCCAGGGCTGCTGTCTGAATTATATTCGACATTCTGCAGTACTGGCAAAATGCTAACTGGGAGAGTTTCCTAATAAGAAAATTAGGCAAATAATTCCAAGCTTGTGAATTGGCAGTCGGAAGTCCGAAAAATAGACCTTTTGGCTCAAGGAAAGGGCCTGGGGATAAAAAAAAAAAAAAATGGAATAAAGAAAATACTTGCATTTAAATTACAATTGAAAAATTGTTTGTAAAAAATTGCAAGTAGATAAAGTAGTTCAGCCCTATACTGAATCTTGGTTAATTCTGGCTTTGAGGCATGTCTGGCAATTCTTAAGTAACCGGGCACTCAAAGGAGGCAGTGGGAATCAGGTAGAAAACTTTGACTTCTGGACACAAGCAAACCTAGTGCTACATCTGGATATTCCATCACAGCTTCAACTGCAGGCAACACAGCTCATTTCCAGTTGCTTTACTGTAACACACAGTCACCTGCCATTAATCAGTGATATGGGATTGATCACATCGTCTGTGATATGAGAGATTAAAGAGGACAAAAAATGAAAGGACAAGCAAAGTGAAGCACAGCAGACGTAAGAAACAATTGGTGGTTTCTTATTGGTGGTGTGTACACGCATGAGAGAAACTAAATAAAGACCGGAATAAAGGTGAATTCCTCCAGAGAGGCTGTAGACATTCTTCAGGTCTGGTGTGTATGGAGCCTCAGGCACACCTGAAGTGCTTCATGACCATGTGCGTCTCCTTCCATATCTCAGCCTAGATCAAACTCTCCTGCAAGTGCTAAGAGCTTAGGAGTGGTGCTTTTACGAGGGCCACGCCACCCCCACCCATCGCCTCTTCTCTTTCATTTCAAATATATGAAGGCAATAAAAGTCATTCCATATCGGTGTGGGTGAACATACACACATACCACACATAACATCCTTCAAGACGGATTGGTAGCAAATCCTTCTGATGAAACTATGTGCAGGGGTTTATAGGGCATCGTGTCCGACAGCTCTGGTCACCTTGACTCAAGAAAGAAGAGGGGAAAACAAGCTGCAGCACACCTGGGGCTCTGCCTGTAGGACTCCTGCCGCTCCATAGTTAATATGGCTGATTTTGAGAAAGCTTTGCTGCTACAATGCTGAATGTGATACGATTTGCATTTTAAAGCACACCACTCTTGATTCCATTTTTTTAGGAAGCAATTTTCCTCGGGATCAATAAAGTTGTCTGGCTTGGATTTTCTGACTCTGATCAAAGACCAAACTTATGTCTGTTGCATCGCATGACTCGATTAATCAAAATGCACAACAAACAAACAAGATTCATCATTAACTTTAAAATGTAACGTCTGTGGTCATATTGCTGTTTTACCAAAACCTGTCCATCAATGATGTATGTGTAAAACAACAGCTGCAACAGAGAAAGAATGATGGAGGGGTGGGGATGTTTATTTGATAGTGAATGTGTTTCAGGTTGGAAAGTGTCAGTCCGTTTGTCCTTCCTCCAATTCCCCTGATTATGTCTATGGACCGAGTGTTGTCTTCCACATAGGAACATCCTGTTGCCATGTCCTTCACCTGATAATTCTGATTTCATACTGCAAAAGACTTGAACAGAGAAGGTTGCTGAGCTAGTGATTGGCTGAAGATTGTGTCAAACACTACTTTTTAAGCGTCACTGTGTCAATCTTTACTTTGTAAAGTGGGAAAAAGCTGATGAATGGCTCTGCTCACTTTCTGAACCAGCACTTCTCATCATGCATCACTCCCTTTCCACACTCTTCAGCCACGAATGCAGTCCTGATACTGTTGGCCACGGCAGATAGACTGTGGATCAGAACATCTTGGCAAGTTAAGGGCACATGTCAACACTGATCTCTGTTCTACACAACTGCCCAACAAAAGACAGCACAGGTTCAGTCCACCACGACCTCCCAAAACACAAAGGCTGTGTGACAAATTCCAGAGCTGCAAAGGGAAACACTTCCTCTAAACCAAGCCTTCATCTGTCCCAGACCCACATATGGGGGATCTACCCTTGTTCCCAGTTTCAGCTTTAAAGACAATAGCTGAATTGTGAGGGTAAAACAAATATGGCCATTCACTGTAGGAGTGCAAAGAGAAGGCTAGCAGGAGAGAGAGAGAGAAAAGAAAAGCAAAATCAAAGCCAGAGACATCAGCTCAGGGCAGCAGGGCTTCTTTCTATTGGATGTTGCTCTGGGTACGGATGAGGGTGACTACAATTCAACATGCACGGGGTGGTTAGCAGATCAAAGGTAATTTCCATTTTTTTAAGCAAAGAAGTTCAGTTTGGTTAAAGCGAGGATTATGGTGTAGGTTCAAATCATTTGAAGCATTTGTTTGGTGTTTTCTTCACCCAACCATGACTGGAAATCCAGACCTGCTTTAAAATGTTTATGTTCGGCTGTTTCAGTTTCAGTTTTCATGGGATTGTTATGAACAGTCACATTGGTCAAAGACAAAGAAAAGGGTTTTTAAGAAGTTGCTTCACAAACAACTACTTTCAGCTCAGTAAACACATCACACTGAAGCACCTGACCCAAGGTCTCCTTCCCTTGCTTCTCTCTCTCTCTCTCTCTCTCTCTCTCTCTCTCTCTCTGCAGAGGGAATTTAGGGCCACAGGCAGTCACTGAACTCTAGAAAGGAGGGGGCTGTTGCTGTTCTGCTTGTTTTAACCTTCCTTTTCTAACTGTTTCACAAGCTGCAACATGCTGACACAATTCACAACATGCAAAATCATGCTCTCTTGAAGTCTTTCTGACTCTGCAGTCTCTCTCTCTCTCGACTGAGATAACATGCTGATTAAAAGGCCCTACATTAATGAAAACCTCTGCCTATAATTTACAGACAGTAGCAGAAATATGTTGGAAAAGTAAAAATACTGCTTTTGTAGTCGATATTAAAGTAGATCAAAATATTTGCTTTCTTTTTCTTTGGAGTTCCCACTTTGGAGAGCCAGAAGGTTCTGTTGGGACAGTGATGATGTATCTGCACAGCAGCATACCTCATGACTTTCAAGCTAGTTGGTTTCCTTCAAGTAATCTGGATTTGTAGTACAGCCTTCTGGAATGTGCAGCCATTCCAAAAATCCATATTCCTGAGATGAGGAACATTTTCTGAATACCTTTGGATTAAGGATCTTATCAAAATGAAGAGAAAATCCTCAAACAAACCTAATACATATATACACACACACACACAAGGGGACAAGAGATGCCCCCCCCCCCCAAACACACACACACACACACACACACACACAAATAATAAAGACCAGCCATGTGGAGCTTCATCAATGACTGGCTCAATGGTTTTTGAAATGATCAGGGACAGAGGTGAGTGGAGAGGGTCCTATAGGGAAAACATGTACTAACACTCAGCTAAACAACTGTGTGCGCACACACACCCACAAAAGGTGAATGAGTTCATCAGTGCTGCAACGTCTCCAGCTTGTTGCAGACAGATTCAAACTCGCTCAAGCAAGAGGGGGTTTGGCGTGGCTTGGCTGGCTGTTGCCCCTCCTATACACCCCCCACCCCCTTGCCCCAGCAGACAGAGCAAGGGAGTGGGGCGGGAGAGGGGGGTCTCTATGCCCCAAAAAACAGGGGACTTAACCTCATGCAGAGCAGACTGACTACAGAAACTGTGGTCAACAAACCAAGCATGGTGCAAACAGCAAGCTGAAATGATCACACACTCACTTCACACTTCAAGTTATTTCAATAGACTTGCTTTTATAGTTTCTGCCACATGAGATCTAGAAATATGTTGAAAAAGTGCTGTTCAAAGTCAGAAAGAAGATCGATTACATCTGGGATAAGGTGAAAACAGTAAACCTGACATTTTGTGCATTAGCTTTCGCACACTGAGAGGCCCTGGTATAGATGCCTGTGTGTGTGTGTGTGTCTGTGTGTACAGGGCCAAATGTGGCACACAAGTATAGCAACTTAATAACACCACCACTTAGTGCTTCTCTTCCGCCCTCATCAAGAGTTTCCTTGTCCTTAAGGCCCACCCAGCTTGACAACCCCCCCAACACACACACACACACACACACACACACACACCTTGCAGTCAACCCTCACACTCATCCACCCACCCTTCCACTTTATCCCCATTGTTTCCATAGAGCTACTGCCTTCACAGCTGCACTACTGTCCCTGTAAGGGACACTGAGGACGTCTAATATCAGAGCTCTCTGCTACATGTGGCTACATTTACATTTACAGCATTTAGCAACGTTCATTTCCTTCATGGAGTTATGGAGCAACTCTGAGTTATGGTTCTTGCTCAGGAACCCAATGGTGGTAGTGCTGGAGGACTCTACACTTAGTCCATAAGTGAGTAACATACCAAAAGACCACCATCACCCCCAATGGCTGACGGCAGAGCAGTGTGGGGGCGGAGTCAGAGTGAGGCGGTGTGGTTTAAAGCAGAGACTCTATTTAGCCCGACTCCTCCCCCCGCCGCCAAACGGCCTTTATTAAATCCAGATGTGAAGATGCAGACAGAAAGGGTTGCTCTCTGTCTCTCCGCCGCTCTCTCTCTCTCCCACACACACACACACACACGGCAACAAATAATTCATTTTTCGATATCAGAACCTTGTAACTGCATATTTACAGCGTTTGAAAACTACAACTGACCTTAACACTGTCAGACAAGTTTAAGATGAATGGAGCAGTAGACATTTTTCTTTTTCGCTACATTACTGTGAAATGTGAAATGACAATCTAAGAAAAATGTAGGAGTCTGAGTTGTTCCCAGCGGTGGTGATGGGAACCAGACATCTGAATTGTTAAATGCTTCAACAAGTCTACAAGAAAAGTTACATTATATAAAATGGTTATTCAAGGCTCGAGAGATGTTAAATGATATTTTGGCTTAAAAACGTTTTTAAAGATTTTGTGAGCCTTGAGGTGTTACTTGTCATGATACGGAGTGGAAACTCAAAACAAAAAAAAGCCCTGGGCCATCTGAGGCAGCCACTGGGAGCGAAAACATTCACACACAGGCTGCTGTGTAATATTTCAACAGCGATAGTCGACATTTTACATAAGGACCAGACTGACTGCACTGCAGGGTAGTGTTTGCTTCTTCTTTCTTTCAGTTTGTTCTTCCCTCCCTCTCTCCCTCTTTCACTCTCCTTTTCTAGCCATAAACATGGTGTTTGAATGACAATGAGTGCTTTTGGAGCAAGGCTAAATGTGCTCTGACCCAGCTGATGAATAGCATGTCTTTGTCAGCCCTGAGGATCCTGAGTCCATCGATCTGTTGGCAACTCTAATGGTAAACTGTCAATCTCCTAATAGCCTTGCAGAAAAGGAGAGAGAGAGAGAGAGAGAGAGACAGACAGACAAACAGACAGAGAGCGAGCGAGAGTTCTTAGTAACAGACCACTGCGTGTAGTGTTTTTCTGCATCCTTTTACATCAGATGAACTAGTGTGAGAAAGTTTCAGGAAAGTTTCCCAAACACTAACTGCTGTTTTGTTTAAGAGAGAAGGAAAAGTTGCACTGGGATACAGCTGGGCTTGCTTTCATTCAGAATAATTAAAAACTATGCCATAACTGAAAGGGAACGTGGCTTAAACCAGAAATAAGTGTGAGGTGCAATAAATGTGATGTTAATAACAGAATGCATTCAGGTTGGTTTGGTTCATTTATGCTAATAACACCGATAGCTGTACTGTCATTTTGATTTGGTAGTACTGAAATAATTCTGTCTTTATTATAAAAAGTGACTGACTTACAATTAGTATATTTATAAGAGACTATAAAAGTCTACATCCTACCTTACATGAATCATAATGAGTCATGGTAATGTCCACATTAGGACAGGCAACGCACACTTTTAAACACTGGTGGTGGTCATCGGAGAGTGTGACGGGTTGAGAAAGGAGCTAATACTGATTCCAAAGCCAGGCTTAATCCTTCCCCAGGCAACTTCCCCATCCTTCCCCAGAGCTTCTCTGGCTGCCCATGACCAAAAAGCTGACCCATTAAGCAGCCTACAGGCTATTTGGACACTTAAAACAAGGAATGTTGGAGCTTTCACTTCTATTTCATTCATATTCCACTGCTGGTGTTTTCCACACACTGAGGCGAGGGCTGGTTTAGGAGAAAAGGCTTACAGAGAGGAGAAAGTGACAATGAAAAAAGTCAATTGCTGACATTGATCCTACTAAATTACAGACACCAATAATTTTAGTGTAACAGCTACATGATGTGTGTGAATTCTAAAATGATTGTTGGGTCTCAGATTAAACTTTAGAGCCCTTAAGCTTGAGATGACTGCATATTAACTGCGAAACTTAAAATTAATGACACCCTACCCCTGGAAAATAAACTCATTAAGCATCAACTAAAAGTGAAGTAAAAGTGAAGTGAAACCGACTGCCATTGTAAGCACACACAGCGAACCACAGCTAAAGGCATCCTCTGCTTTTAACCTACACCGTGTGCAACAGTGGGCAGCCATAAACAGCTTCCGGGGAGCAGTGATGGGAACAATACCTCAGGGCTGATCTGGCATTCAAACCCCTGACCTTCTGAAAGTGAAAAAGTGAAGGTTTTCTCCCTTGTCATTGTGAAACACAGCGCAGCACAACACAACAAAATTCAACCTTTGCGTTTCACCCATACGCACACGTGCAGCAGGGGGCAGCTATTGAAAGCGCCCAGGGAGCAGTGACGGGGACAGTACCTTGCCCAAGGGTACCTCAGGGTAACATACTGGTGAGGGAATCGAACCCACAATCTTCCGGGGCAACTCCCTAACCACCAGGCCACAGTTGCACCTCTACCTTCTGATCCTGGGGCCTAGTACCTAACCACTAGGCCACTGCTGCCCCCCAAAAATGGGTAAGTGTAAGAAACAAAGGAATTCTGACATTATTCTGATTAAATTGTAATGGCTCAACAACAGAGTCAGCCCACTTCCAGAAAGGTGCTCCCTGTGTGGAGTGGTTAGCACCTATGACTGGGACATGGGCACCAAAGCCTCACTGATGCCTGCAGCGAACTAAAGTTAGCCAATCTGGTCCAATCCCACAGAAGAGCTTCTGTAGCACAAAAAGTAAATGCTGGCAATGACAGGAAAGCATCAGAACATATAATGCATGGTCTCTTCAAATCTGCCCATTTCATTGGTGTACATTTTTATTACACTGTATTTTATTACACTCTTGTCGTCTGCTTTGTGACAACAGTTGTAAAAAGTGCTATATTTAAAAAGCTATATAAATAGTTATAATCTGTATATGCTGTTTTATCTATACACCGTTTTATCTATATACCGTAACATACAGCTCCACTTATGCTGCACTCTAATTTATACTGTGATTATACTAATCCCTGCACTTCTGGTTAGATGTTAATTGCATGATAATAAAGTTGAATCTAATCTAATCTAAGATAGATGGACAGACAGGCAGACAGACAGATAGATATACATAGAAAAACTCACATACTGTTATATTGTACTCTTTTTACTCTGAGGGCTAGGTTTTAATGTGAGGTTTAAAGTTCAGCTTCATTAGTTTAGTACTGGTGCAATGAGGAGATGCTGACTGCCAGTTTAGTTTTTGAGAAGGGATAGGACCATACCATTTGAATCCTTATTTTTAAATTAACAATAGAAGGCGTGTGTTAAAAATCTCTGATACCAATAAATATGTGGAACCTTTGGCTGATTTTATCAAACAACAGAATGGTCAGGCTCTAGTGCACATGCACACAAACACAGTATTTTGCAGGTTGCTTATGCGCTAGACTAGGCCACCTGCTGTGCAAAGCCTGACATTCCAGAGGGCTCGGTGCATGGGGCTCCAGGGTACACAACAGCTTAGCCTGAGAGACCACACAGACAGTGGCACACAAAACACATGCAAGGAGGTGCAAAACATGCTCTTCCCTTACATCTACACACACAAAAATATAGAGATACCATTTTCTAAAGAGAGCAGAAGGGCCGGATTGTCTCGCTTCTGGCCATAGCGTGCAGGGGTCAGGGTTTGAGGCTTATGCACTCCAAGGCCAAAGACAGGCAATCACCCAACCTCTAAGGTCACGTTAGCATCAAAACATTGGGGTCTGAGCTCTATCTGACCAATGGGACTGCTAGCAGGACTGGGGCTCTGCAGAGGAGCTAATGGGCTTAGGTGTGGAGGCCAGACTAGCCATGGCTGTGTTAAGCCTGTTTGGCCAGCTGTCTGTCTGTCTAAGTGCTACTCAAGATCAGAAGCGAGGTGCAGGGAAGAGATGAAGAAGAGATCAAGGGAGAGAGGGATGGAGGTATAGATGGAGGGAAAAAAGGGGGGGGGTTTACTGAGAAATCATTACCCCCCCCCCCCCCACCCGCCCGCCAGTCCTCCTCTCTGCTTGCGCTCCATCTGCCTCTTCAACGGCCAGTTTTCCATCCACTCAAGAGCATACGTGCTCTGTGTTGACCTGTTCCTTGCATGAAATGGATATAACGCCCCTGTTGACCCCTGCATCATCACCTCCACAGCTGGCCAGCATAGGACCAGAGTACCAAAACAGACCATGTCCAGCCTGGAACAGAGTGTACTATTAGGCTGACTGCAGCACTATTAGAGGTGCATGTGTAAAAGAGAGGGGGGCGGGGGGGAGGAGGCAGGTTCAAATGCTGAACATCCTCACCTCTATCCTTTCTAGGCTAAATGCTCTAAATTAGGATTTGCTGCAACACTCGTCCATTCCAAATCTACAAAATTTTCAGGCATGTGAGTGATCACACTGCTGTTTGTTGGCTTTATTCAGATGCCTACTGTACACTGTAGTATTAGGCTAAAAACATCACAATACAAAATAAATAAACAAATTGTGGAAAAATGTGTTAGAGCTTAATACCAGAGCGTAAAAACTGGGCAAACTAGATTCACTGACGCTCTGTAGGCAAATGTTGCTGTGAAAACGTTGACTTAATCATCAGTAAACACTGGTGTGTTTAGAGTTTAAGCTTTAGCCTCTGGGGCTGTACAACGCCTCGAGGATTTGGGCAAGAATTATGCAACGCAGCCTAACATGAGCGTGCACTGCTTATTCTACATCAACTGCATTATTACAGCGATCTACAAATTATTTTACATATGCACTTAAGTTTTTGGCAGAGCCTCTTTTGTTCAGAGCAAGTTGCAAATTGCTCAGAGAATCAAAACTGCTATTTTTGTGTTAGACAGACAGTAATATTTCATTCAGCTTAATTTTTATTTATTTATTAATAATTTTTTTTTTTTTTTTTTTAGTTTTTCGTAAAAACCATATGCATAGTTTGTTGTTAACATACACACTAGAATCTTTACTTAATTTCATATCATGCCCATCATCTTAAAGTCCTGACCTTAAATGTTCTGGAAGCCTGAAATCACTACAACCTACCAAAATCCCAGCGCTCCAGCTGTTCCGTAAGAAGGAACAAACTACAATTCCTCAAAACTCATTTCCAAGGCTGTTCAACAGTTCATGGAAAATTTAGCTGCAGTTATTGCTGTATGATGTGGTCGAGCAAATACTGAAAAATGCATAAAAAAAAATAAAAAAATTAAATAAAAAAGACCACACATTTTCTTTCCTGTAAGCGAACTCTGCTATGTGAGGTGTTTTCCACCATGATAACCCAGTCTTGAGTCTTGAGCTTAACAAAAGAGAAACAATAAAAGTGAATGAAACTGAACAATAAGAAACCATGCATAGCTTTTCCAAAATCTCTTGCTGTTAGAATGTAAAACTCCAGCAAAGCTTACTTATCAAAAAAGTATCATCTAAGGTATACTAAAAGAATGGACATTTTTTGACCAATGATCAAGAAAATATGTATGTTTAAAGCAAACCACAGTCTTGTTCTCAAAACTGAACCCGAAAAGTTTTCATCTGCTCACCTTCCCTCATCTTCACATGTGTCCAGTAACAGCAGTCGACAGAGGAGCTCTTAACCTCCTGACCAAAGGCTATACGTGAAGAGGAAACCTCTCCTCCGGTCTCCTATTTGCTCTCCTCCGCTTCTCAAGTTTCTGCAGCTGTTAGCGTTAGCTTTAAGAGTCACGAAGGAGGCCACTTGTTACTTACACTACATGCCAAAGGGCTTTTCCTCACTCTCAAACACACGGACACACATGCATGTGCACACACGTGAACACTATACAAGGCACAAAAGCATTTCAATTTTTACATGTGCATCATGGGAATTGCACTGATTGGCTATGTGACTATACACTGTACGTAGATACAGGAACACCTGATGTGAGGTGAATATCAAGTGTAAGTGACTATGTCACTGTGAACACACAGCACACAGTGCACCTCAAAATGCCTCTCTGCATTTGAACCATAAATACAGTGGAGCAGGGGACAGCCATACATACAGCATCCGGGGAGCAGTGATGGGGACAGATCTTTAAAGCTTAATATCATAAAAAGTCAGTGTTATGCACATTGAAGACAACTTTGGAAAACTTAAATCTCCTTACATCAACACAAGACAAATGAAACTACAACTTAAAACTAAAAAGAGAAAATTTAAGTTGATTTCAAATACATTTCTTTTGCAGGTAAGAGAAAACGACATTGTTAGCACACACACAGTTCGAATGTTTCTAAAGCCACACCACACGCCGCGTGTTCATCGCCACATCAGACAAAGGCAGCCCTTATTCATTCAGAAAAGTCTGCCTTGCTGCAGAGTATAAATCAGGGCTGGGCTCTCACTTCTGCAAACACTTCAAAAGAAGCTCAACGTTCTAAACATTCACGAAAATTTGTGGAATTCAACAGCGCTAATTGTGCCGGTCCCCTGAGTACATTTTGCGTATTAGGCAAACAGGCCGATGATACGGAAGCTTTTATCTGCTAGGAGAGCTATTTCAGAAGAACAGGGTGGGGGATCCCACTCCTTCTTTATTTACAACCCAACTTCCTGAACAGGCCACCCGAGAATGGATGGTGGGGCTCAGGGCCAGCCAGACAGAGGGGAAACAAGGACAGAGAGAGACTGAGACTTGACTTTCTTTACTTTGTCTATGCCAAACTCCACATGACGCTATAATTAATCCATTTCCATCATAAACACTGGCAACGTCATGTTACCCAATCAGTCAGAAACAAACACACTGTTAAGAAACAAACATATTTCTTCCTGCTTCAAAGAGGATAATCACGATTAAAGGTTTAAAATACGTAAGGCAAGAATGTCCCACAAATTCCCATATTTTTAAGATTGGGTTGTAAATATGAAGCAGAAGCAATGCTCTGAAGTCTTAAAGTATAATAACCTTCACATTTTTCCTATTAAAACCTAAAAGAAATGAAATGGATGTACTACAGATAGAGAGGCAGTAAAGTGTTCTGCATCACACATTTACTGTATCCAGCATGGCATCAATCTCCAGAAAGACTGAGACTTCAGAAATAAGAGGACAAAAAGCAGTGAAAAGAGGTCAAATGAGGGATGGAGTTCCACTGTGGCCTCTCTAATTACATAACGCTTGTTGTTAGCCCCCCCCCCATCGGTACAAGTAACAAAAACAGTGACGAAAAAAGTAGTTGTTACATAATCCTGTCCAGCTCAAACGTTTGTATCCCAAGCAGGCAAAGCAAGGAGTCATCCATGTTGTGAAGAAGCACAGAATTAAACAGAACGCAATGAAGAAAGAGATAATGATGCAGAAAAGAATGAAAGAGAACTGTGTGTAGTGAAGAATAAAGAAGGTTCTCTGTGTGATGATTATTGGACTCATGAAGAAACTTTATCATGCACCTTTCACAGGCCTGATCTACTCCCCTTGTATGACGCCCATCCTCCTGTGGCCTCTCTCACTCTCCACCTTCTCCATCATCACTCTCTCTTAATAAACAATCCAAAGCCATTGTCTCTCGCTTGCTCTCTCACTCTCTTATCTCCCAGACAGACAAAGGAATCCACAGAATGCAGAAGGAGGCCTCCCGGGGAGGGCAGCCTCTTGGTGGACTGACCCCTAAAAGGACTCCATGAGTGTTTGTGTGTGTGTGTGTGTGTGTGTGTGTGTGTGTGTGTGTGTGTGTGTGTGTGTGGACATTGTTCTTGACCCCTGAAGGCCAAACAAAGTAGGGGTTGAACTCTCAAAAGAGTATGTTATCTTTCCCTCCTATTCCCAGCCCAACAAATCAGCACGCTGATGTTTCTCAAACATATTCTTTCTCTCCCACTCCAGTATCTAACGGTATGTGAGCGTTGAAAATTCAGGTGAGAAGATTGACTAACTTGTATGCGGGGAAATAAAAAAAAAAACAAACACTCAACTCATCTCCCCTAAAGAAATTATCCATATTTTTTAAAAAAGGACATTTTAAAAAAATTGCAGCAAAAGCGTTCACATGAAAAGCCCAGGCAGACAGCCAGATTAAATCAGAAGTCAGGGTTTACTTCTGATAACATGGAAAGGTCTTGTTTATTCCTGGAACGCAGTGTTCTCCTCAAGTTTAACAGAGCGGCACACTCTCCAAAACTCAGTTAGGAGATTTATGCCTCCATTAAGCACCGGGATAATGGAGCTGAATGTGCCTGGGGACACTGCGTCCACCTGTGGCAGGCCTAATTGAGACTAGCTTATCCTGTCTTCATGGCTGTGGCTTCTGTTCATCTCATTCAGGCAGTGGACAATCATTTCTCTTTCACAAGCAATGAAATGCAAGCTGTTAGCATTTTTGAGCTCGCCCATGAGTTTCTGAATGAGAACATTCAGAAACCCCACATCCCAGATTCTCCATCTCATTAGTTGGGAGGAAGTGCTCTGCTGGGCTGTTCGTGGCACATAGTCCAGGCTGGTCCAATGGAACTTCTGGGCTGATTTTTGCGAGCTCCTAGACTAAATAGATACCCCAATAATTCACACATCAAGAAGTGATTGGCAGTGAGGAATGGGGCCGTTCCCTGCCCGCTATGAAACACTGAATTCTGATGATGAGGCATCACTGCACCCAAGGTTTAAAGACAATTATTGGAGCCTGTCAAAGTAATAAGGTCAGGAAGGAGTCAGGATCAATAGCCAGGCAGAGAAGAGAGACATGGGATAGGGAGGCTCAGGAACACAGGGCGAGTGAAAGGGATTTGGGCTTCTGTATGAATGTCCTTTCTGTCCTCTGAAGGAGCTAGGCCAGTCCAACACAGCCCTGGCATGAGGTGCCACCAGTGTTTCTCTGGCCGGAGTGATCCCGATGAGAAAAGCCTCCCGCCTCAAAGGATGCCCACAGCCCGCGAGCAAGACGGATGCCAAGCAATTAAATGAAAACTCGCTCGTTCAACAGTCACGGTCTGGAACCGTTTTAATAAGCTGGAAACTATTTAGAAAATGGTTGATGGTTCAGATGCCGATGAGAAAACAAAGGCCTTCATTGTAAAAGGCAGAGTGCTCATGTTTTCTTCGTCGATCAACACGGCTGCCAAGAAGCCAAAAGAGCAAGGCGACAAATCCAATAGCTGTCGACGCCGCTTTTGGTTTTCCGCCCCCTATTTTAAGGAGAAGGGGGGGGGGGGGACATGAAACGGTTGCTGTTTGTGGTGAATGCCATGTCTGAAAGAGCTCTGAAGGCGCATCAGAATCAATTTATGATAACCCTACTAACCCGCCATGTCAAAGGCTGTGTAATTATGTAATTATGCTGGGAAACAGTGCTCAGTCCAAGCCGCAGAAAATTCCTTTGTTAGGTGTGTCAGTTTACAAAAAACGAAACGATTTTTTTTTAAGCGTTCCTTAAGCTTGAGCCCAATCAAGGCCTACAATTAGATACACAGAGACAAGAAGACCTCACCCCTCTCTCTTTCCATGTACTGATATTTCCACATTTGAATATGCAAGTTAAAAAACATTTAGCAAAAAAAACAAAACAAAAAAAAAACATTAAATAAATAAATAAATTCTAAAATTCTTCCTACATTCCACCCACTCTGACAAGACGCTGATGTCCACTTCTGAACACTGACTGTGATTTCCAGGTTGACGGAAATCAGTCTGACCTAGCACTGCTTTGAAACAGCCTATTTTGCATCATTTACAGTTACCATACAGAACCAAGTACCATCTCTAATGATGCGCACCGAGGCCTCAGCGGTTGATCAGTGAAAGAAAAGGTCTGTGTCCTCGGCTCAGGCCGAACATTCATCAACCTTAAACACCAGCAGTGGGAGCGAACGGTGACAAGTGCATTTGATCCGGACCTTGGCTTTATGGAAATGTCAGAGAGTCTGCCCTCGCCCGGGGCACATTCAGCTCAGCAGGGACACAAACTCCCTCCCTCTGCTCTCAACTTGCCATCCCTCTTTCTCTTGCTCTGTCTATCAGCTCCCCTCTCTCGTTCCCTGTTCTCCAGCAGGACGTGACCTGCACAGCCAGCTCCCACTCCATAAATCACACACTCACGATGGCGGGCAGGTCTGCCCCGTTCAGCAATGCTTTCTTGTCCTTTCTCTAGTGAGACTGCTTCCCCTTACCAATCAGAAAGTACACACACACACACACACACACACACACACACACACACACACACACACACACACACACACACACACACACACACACACACTTCTGCAGAGAAAGGGAACCTGCTTGGCTGAGCAAGCTATAGGGATGCACAATATAGGGATGTTGAGATTTGACCAATAATTTAAACTTATACCTGGAAAAGCAGGGTTTAAAATCATGGGGCTAAAATACACATTTTATTCTATCTAAATTTTAAGGTTATAGAAATACATTTAAACAATATTATGCAGGTTTTTTTTCTGATCCAGGTAGATATTAAAAAACAAAAAAACAAAAAACAGCATTTGCAAAAAAGGAACACCACTACTGGCCTACAGATGACACACCAGCACATCTAACCTGTGTGTGACATACTGTGGACATTTAAAGAATAACAATAGAGTTTTGTTTAAGAAAAATGGAAAATATCAGCCGTGTGAATACTATATAACAAACTTGGCCAAACTTATGTAATAAAATCTATACTTCTTTACCTTTATCTTAAAATCTACCTTTTGTAGAAGTGTTTGTTTCAATAGCAATGACTTTTACCAAGCTTGAAGAAAAAGAATAAACTGTAGCTTTTTCATAAAAAAACACCACAACAAAACACTTCACCAGGGATGTTCACAACACACACACACACACACACACACACACACACACACACACACACACACACACACACAGGCTTCTGCTTCTGGGAGTGCTTCTCATGTTGCCAGGCAACCAAGAGAAAGCTCCTAAAAAGGGGCTATTCTTATGGTTAACAATGCTTCAGAATAAAAACAGGTTTGTTGTTAAGCATTCCTTGTGTCTTATCAAACATGTTCATCTTATTCAATAAATTCACTCCTGTTCATTTCTCATCATATTTCTGCTGCTGCATTGGTTTTGAATGTTGGTGTTTAATTTTTACGCAATCAAAGATTCATTAGCTATTTCTCAGACTGGCACCCCCAAACCGTGCACAGAGCGAGAGCTGTGGTTCCAAGCAAAACAAAACAAAACGAAAGTCTCCATCTGTGGGAATTAGTTAGACACAAAGATGAGACCACATTCAGCAAGATGTTAGAACAGCTACGACAACACATTTGCTTTTGGATAACGCATGCAGACATCCTGAAGAATAAGGGGGTTTTATGAAACCTCTGCTCTGGTGCCATAATGTAGAGTAGGCTGGAGTCAGTGGTCCAACACATCCATTTAAGGTGGGGTTGTAAATAAGACTTTAGCCTAATGAACCCAATGACTACCATCCATACTGAATCCAGTTCAGAAGTTTGTATAAAAAATAAATAAAATATTTTTTTAAAAGTGTGAATTTCGCAAGCAGCTGTAATTTTGGGGTTATCAGAGTACAAAAAGCAGAAGAAAAAGGTTTCTAATGCTCATTTTCATCATATGGCTCTTTAAGCATTAAGAATTTACAGTATTCGTTTATATTCAAAAGACGGACAGAGAATCCCATTCAGGCACAGTCGAGTGCCCACCCACCAGCAGAGTGCTAAAGGAAGTGGCTAAGGCCTTGCTCTCTGCTCTTAATAACTGATGGATAAACTCCAGCAATGCAAAATAAACTGCCCCCCACAAGGTTTTAATCCAGTGACGCACAGAGTGAAACAGGTCTGGCTCGGAAGCCTCTCTGGTGGTCCGCAATATATTTTTCAAATGTTTCAAGCCAGTTATGTTTTTCAGTTTGTGAAACGTCATTTATCACATGATACTGGTTGAGTAAGAGAAAAGCTTAATGCTTCATTTTTGTTTTTTGTTTCTCTTTTTTATTTTACCAGTGCTGAGGATATTGGAAACGGGAAAAGAGGCTGAAATAATACTAAAGACCATGAGGGCTGCGATCCAGCTCTTTCTGGTGGGACAGAGTGGAAGGAAAAGCAACATGGCAGAAAGAAAAGACATTGTGTTGGATTAGGATCAGACAAATACAGATACAGATTTCAGATTGGCCGATTCTTATCGAAACTTAGTGGTTTCCAACTGACATATTTCAAGCTCAAATTAGCAAACGTTACTTACTACATTACACTACTTACTTGTGTAATAAGCCCATTTCAGCGCAAAGTTTGAAGTTAAACTCGTGGTATTTTTCTAGGATGTATGATTTGTTTGGGCCGAATTTCTAAACTAAAACATTTGGTTTGTTTCTGTTAATTAGCGCTCATATCCTCCGGCTCTTTATGCAAAAAATAAATAAATAAATAAAATGTAAAAAAATCATCCTTTTTCATGTCAAACCCTGGATCTATGACAAGTTATTTCTAATCCTGATGTTGGTGGGGGTTCAAATTTGCCTGTTCAGCCTGGGTTGCTGTGAAAAAGCTTAACTCAGTATCACTAAATCAAATTCGAAGTTTAAAACTGGAACATCTGGAGAGTGACGAGAGCACTGTGAGAGTCATGTTCTTTGACTTCAACACAATCCAGCCTTCAGTGCTTCAGGGGGAAGCTGGAGGGAGCAGGTGTGGACCATCACATGACTGCGTGGATTATCGACTACCTGGCCAATAGACCCCAGTATGTGAGACTCCAGGACTGTGTGTCTGAGGTGGTGGTTTGCAGCACGGGAGCCCCACAAGGAACAGTCCTCGCCCCCTTCCTCTTCACCCTGTACACGGCAGACTTCAAATTCAACACGAACAGCTGTCACCTGCAGAAGTTCTAGGACGACACCGCTATTGTTGGTCGTGTGTTGGAGGGGAACGAGCAGGAATACAGGGGGGGTCATCAGTGACTTCGTCAGCTGGTGCAAGCAACCATCTGCGTATTAATGCTAGCAAGACGAAGGAGCTGGTGATAGACTTCCGCAAGAAGCCACCCCCCATTACATCAGTGAACATCCAGGGCTTGTGCATTGAAACGGTGGAGGAGTACAAATACCTGGGTGTCCACATCAATAACAAACTGGACTGGTCCACAAACACTAATGCGCTGTACCAAAAGGGCTCAAGCCGTCTTCACCTGCTGAGGCGGCTGAGGTCCTTTGGGGTGAACAGAAATCTTCTGAGGTCCTTTGGGGTGAACAGGAATCTTCTGAGGTCCTTTGGGGTGAACAGGAATCTTCTGAGGTCCTTCTATGACACTGCGGTAGCGTCTGCTGCTTTTTATGCTGTGGTCTGCTGGTGTGGTAAAATCACGCAGAGGGACAGAGGGAAACTAAATAAACTGGTCAAGAGGGCCAGCTCTGTCCTAGACTGTCCGCTGAAATCTATCGAGCAGGTAGGGGAGGAGAGCTAACCAAGCTAACATCCATCATGGACAACACCTCCCACCCCCTGCAAAAGACTGTACGAGCACCGAGCAGCTCGTTCAGCAGCAGACTTTTACACCCGCAGTGTAAGAAGGAGCTACCGCAGGTCATTACCGGCAGCTGTCAGACTCCACAACTCAACCTAACATTATTTATTTATTATAACCCATTTATTATTATTATTATTATTATGCTTACATTTATTTATTTATTATTAATTTATCTATAATTTATTTATTATTTACTATTATTATTATATTCTCACTGTGTATATGCTTATCTTTCCTATCTTTATATTTTTTATTTCTTTGTTAATTGCCATGTAAATATGTATATATAGTTCTTGTATAGGGATGTCTTTCCTCGTTCTTTATATTTTTTTATATTCTTTTTCTTTCTTTCTTGTTAAAGAGCCCTGTAACACCCGAATTTCTCATTTGTGGGTTAATAAATGATTATTCTATTCTACAAAGTCAAAACGTTTCCTGAAAATCCCCAATATCTTGGAGACCATTTGTGCCAGCAGTAATCAGCACTGTCAGAGTGATAAACTAGTAATATGGCATAATACCGCTTTAAATGGAAAGCTGTAGTTTGTGATCAAAAACATAAAAGTTAAAGAAATGACTGCAATAGTCCATACTTCATTTAATGTTGGATGAGTTCTTAGAAAGGCCTGCAGTGCCCTGTGGCAAAGCTCTCCATATAATAACTATACACACAGAGAAACATGAATATGTTTTTATCTTTAATGGTTTCTATTTTTGTACATATTTGAACTACTATTTTAAATTTAATAAGAGGGGAATATAGCTCATGTTTGGTCACAGTATACTGGCCACCACTTGGTTGGAGAAGGACAAAGTTCTGAGATACCAACTGTACCGTCATCCTCTCCCCAGTTTTTGATCCCACATTAAATGCCAGCAGCTTCAATCTGAATGAAAGCCATACTTTCAACATCGACCAGAAAATAAGAAAGACCTTTTCTAGTATTTTTGAGCCTTCAATATCAGAGAAGCCACAAAGCAGAGAAGTGTTGCCATGTCTTCAATTTTCTGTAAATAAAGAACAAACAAATCAGTTGGTCTAGTGCAGTAACACTGGGCTGTAAACTGACCCCCTCTCGGGTGTCTTACACCCACTTTGTGGCTCTTACACTCACAACCTGTGACCCATTTTCTACTGTCAATTTAGGGTCGTCAAGTTACAAAATTATGCTTTTAAAAACGTTTTGCTTAAGTTTTTTCTGTTGCTTTAAGTCTGGTACAAACCTCAATGATCTGCCTCCATTATCTGTGTAGCCTTGGATTCCCTCCCATAGAAGGTCTATCATTTCCTCAAAAGAATATTAGATTTATGACACAAACTATATTTGTCACATATGGCAAATTGAAAATCTTGACTCCCACCTAAACATTTCAGAAGTTTTGGTGCTTGGTAGCACTAAGAGGTTCAGCACCTTCTGTAAATCAAATGTTGGTACCCAGGCAAGATACCCATCAGCACCATCATGCCTCTGGCCATAAGAGTGGTTTGTTCCACAGGGGCTGCGGAGGAACACACTTCAGCAGAAACAGATTTCCATTTTGAAGGCCACAGCAGAGAATGAAATCAAATGGAAATGTGCGTGTGTGCTCGCTGTTAACCACTGTTACTGGAGCAGAGGAAACAGGCGAGGGCAGGAGGTCAACAAAGAGCTTAATCTAATAACCAACATCCACTACAGTGAGCCATTTGTGTGGCAGCGGCGTAGGCTGCCTGCCATGCCAATCACCTTCCAATAATGACCATGATGTAAACCAAATTAGCCACTCGTTTGAAAACAAGCCGTGGACGGAAAAAAGGAAGGGGAAGAGTAGGGAGGGAGCAAAAAAAATCCCATACGCATGTGTAAATATAACCTAGAGCGCTCTGCGGTCCGAATGAATGGCTTGCGTATGCAGAGTAAAAACATAAATGCTGCACAATGCTGTAGACCACCCCAGCCCCCACCAAACACAAAGCTGACTCTGTGTTCACTGCTAAAGGCAAGAAACCCCCATCCCTCGCTCTGTCCAAAGCACAGTGGCTGGAAGACACACATCTGGGGCTGGGCTTCTGACGTTTACGGGAATGTTTGTATAAACACTATCGTTCAGCATGTAGTGCTAATGGCTGCCACTCCAGGCCAGGCAGCGGCTCGGCCGGCTGGAGCAGAAGCATCTGGTGCAATACAAAAAAAAAAAAGCAATCAAAAGATCTGGACCACCAACATTTCCTGCAGTTCAATGGACCTAGATGTTCTTGATTAAACAAGAGATTCTAAAGCTGGAAGTAAAATGGTGTATGTAAGATGTCTGTGAGGAGATTAGCTTTTTCTAAACATGTGAATTTCTATTACTTTTCAAAGAAGTTAAAAACGTGTACAAAAGTAAGCAGGTGAGCTGCATGGGCAACGGACTAAATTTATGACCCATCTACCTTCTCTTTCTACGGTTTCTCTTTATAGCACATTCTGCTGAGACAAAAAGTTTGAAGACCTCTGGTCTAAATGATGACGATTTCCTTCAAACCATTACACATTAAAAATATTTTTGCCCCCAAAAATGGCTGAAGACCTGATGAGTGACACCATAGCAAGGGGATGCATTGCATGCTGTATGACATTATGTTTAGTGAAACCAACAAAGAAAACATGGTTTTAAAATGTATAGGAGTTTACAAAGCTTAAAAACAGCGGGAAAATAAACTAGGCCTAACAAAGAGCGGTTGTTACACAAGGAAAAACACAGTGAAATTAAAACGGATTAAGACTGACAAAGCAAATCAGGAGGAAAGGAATTTCCAAGCAAGCCTATTTACAAGTATGTGCATGTCTGGGTGGTGGGTGTGCAATGCAAAAAGAATTGAATATGAAGGAAGTAAACAAAACACAGCAGGAAATGCAGCCACTGTTAAAGATCCTGAGTCAACATCAGGTGAGATTTCCAAGTCTAATGAAGTGGCACAGCTGATCAGTACTGATGAGATATTAACACTTGCTCTACTAAAGGAAGTGTGTTATGTAAGGAAAAGTTATCTTGCCATACATAAATAAACAGATTCATCATTTGTGTAATCGGCAGCAAAAAAAAAAAAGCCTATAGATATGCACTAAAATGCAGACAAAGTAAAACATGTATTTAGCAGCCATTTAAGCTTCATGTCTGTTTTTGCTATTTGCTGCTCGCTTATCACTAAACACATGTACAAAATGCTGTTAGCAATGTTGTCACTTTCAACCTGTGCAGGTATTCCCTAATTCTAGATTCCACAAAATGCAGAGCAGCATCATCATGTTATCTCTGACTGTCACTGCAATTTAGTCCAACATGTTGCAGTTTCCCTGGGGATGTTTTAAAAATGAAGGCGATGCTTTCAAAGGCTCCCAAAGTGCTGTCACACTCCGATGACATGATTCGGTTCCTCCTCTGCATGGAGTTGTAAAAACAAACACAATAAACGCAACCACAGCATTGCAGAAGGAGGAGCAGACAGAGGACTTTATCCATCTCACCCAGCTTGGAGAAGGAAAAATGGGGAAGGGAAAGGGGGGGGAAAAAAAAAAAAAAAAAAAAAAAAAAAAAAAAAAGTGAGTACAACTCAGACTTTAAAGGTTGTAATATGAAGTACGTATTAAACAAAGCAAGTGAACTCGCTGTTAAACTCGACATACAAAGTGAAAAAATGCTTGGATTTCTGTTAGAGTTCTACAAGTTTCAGCACAGACTTCGCTTGTGTAGCATTGGACCTGATGTGGAAGAAAGCTCTGTTTTGCTTGGTGGTTGCGTAATGGGGGGGGGGTCAAAAAAAAACCAAATTATTAAACCTAAAAGATTTGATCATCCTGTTAATGAGCAATGCATCATCCTACCAGCTTTATTATATGAAACAGAGCAGTGCAGCCTTTTTAATTTGGCCTTTTGATGAAGCTGGTAACTATGGTTCTATGGCAAAGATGGTAACGGTGGATAGCTCTGTATTATAACGACACGCAAATGTAATGATATTCATGACTTTTTACATTTTTTAAGATCACTGTACTGTTAAATGCTGCACATGTTAATGAATTGTTGTGATAATACTGTAAGCTATGATAAAATCTGGCTATTTATAATGTCATAATGATCGTTTTTTCTGTGATGGTGTTAAGACACAAAAAGCATCAAACGAAGGCCCTATTAAAATATTTAACCTTATTCATTTCAAAAAATCTAAATCTTCAACAACTCTTTTGTTAGTTCTGAGGATATTCTACTGGACATTACCGTATTTATGCAAGGTGCCACCAGCACCTTCCCGAGAGTGTTTACAGGCCTGAGAGACTGACTGTGAGCTGTAGCTGAGTCGATCTTCTGAAGTTAAGACTGATGATCTGATCCGCTTCTTCTCCTCCATCTTAATGAAGCCGAGTTAACGGTTATGAGGGAGCTCATCAGAAGTGAGAACATTTACTTCAAGACATCTTGTAACCATCAGCCCTTTTGGTTGAGACAATTTAACCGTTGTGTTGAGCACAAACCCGGAGTGTTACTCACATGTGCTCACAGACATACTTAACAGCATTTAGTAATTGATGATGGAGGAGGGATTTCAAAGGACTTGCTGTGTGTTTACCAGCCTGCACTCTCTCTCTCCTCAGACACAAGTGGCAGGAGAGATGAAAGGCAGGCTAATGCACCTCCGCCTCCGCCCTTCCATCAGCGACAGCCCTCCACCCCTCCTCCCCTCACATGCAGACAAACACAAGTAGCGACTGGACGGCTCGAGCTCATGGTGTTTTTTCTGCTCATTTCATTCTCTGCATCACAACTTGAAGGGATGTTACTTCAAACTTGGCAACGCAGTCAATAATGAATGAAAACTAGAGCTTATGTCAGAAAGCTAAATAGTCCAGACTATCGGTTACTTTTCACAGTGGTGGTATTAGAGGAAGGCTCACTGAGATTGAGTCCGATTACAGTCCTGTAGGAAATGCTTGAAATGCTTGTTGCATTCATTTCCTGCCATTTATCTATTAACTGATCAATCTGATGAGATTTTGTACATTTAAACCCTGAAGACGCTTTAAGTTTAAATTCTTGATTTGGGGATATTGACTTATTGAGCCAATTTCCTGGACATGGATTAAGCTTAGTCTTGGATTTCAATCAATAGATATCTGCCATCGGAGCTTCCCTTTAGTTGAGATTTAGGCTTCATCTAGGTCTGGGGAAAACACAATGTACAGCCATTATAACTGCCTTATTTCAAACCCAAGGCGTTCTGGATTTTAATAGAACAACTTCTGTGATCAGACACCGAATCATCCACAGCTTTGGTTTACAGATTTGGTGTTGTGTTGCTGGAAGTGAAATTAGTTTAAAATGTTCCAACAAACTACATTTTTACATAGAATATTTGGATGTGATCTTGAAATACATGTGACAATCGGACCACGCGCACGCGCACACACACACACACACACACACTCTTGCGCCACATTTGGCGTGCCTTTCACTCAGCACAGGCAATGAACACAGTCAAGGTTTGCGCTCTACAAGTGCCTGAATCTGACACAGTGAATGGATGGGAAGACAGCAGAGTGTATTTGTGAGTGTGTGTGAAATGAGACAGCAGGTGTCCTGTGCTGTTTTCGACCTGGTTGTGGCATGCTGCTGTCCTCTCAGGCATGGCTCACTCTCTCCTGGGAAACTGAGATGTCTCAGGCCAGAGAGAGTACACTCTGCCTAATGATAAACAAACCAAGTAAACAAACAAACAGCACTGCAGAGGAGAGTCCCGTTTTTAAAAAGAACCAAACTGCATCATAATCTGAGATCAGAGTGGTGATGCCGAAGGAGCTGGACATCCCAGAGCACACAAACCCACAAACATGCCTCCTGCCGGTGTGCACGGTGACTGTTTCTCTCCGAGACTGCGGCGATTCAGTTCACTTACTGATACAGATTCTTTACTTAATGATTCACTGTGCGTTGTGCATTCACAATTTTCACTTCACCTCACCAAGGCTCCACACTACCACCCCAGTGCCTGAAAGTAAGTGTTGAGGCAGAGAACAAATATTTTCCACAGCTGTTTGCCTCATGTGTTTACACTGCAACAACCACATGTGTACGAGTGTGTGTTCATATAAATCCAAGAAGACAAAAAACTCATTTAGTTTAATATTTTAGGCTATTATAAAAACACACGTTCAAGCTCCTGACAGGTGCCCCAACACCTTTAGAGGACATTGTTAAGCAACACAATACAAGCAGAAAACAAGGTTTTCTAAACTGGTTGTTTGGCAACCTTAGGCTTGTACTTCAGTCATAAAGTGCAGTTTTACAGGTCCATCAGTCCAGCCTTGAATTTGAACTAAAATGTTAACATTTCTTAATATTTCAACTTGCATTTAATTGTGATTAAATATTTGATATTTATGTAAATATATTAAATATATACACGTCCATACTTTTGGTGGAATGGGCACCAAGAGGGCCTGCAGAAAGCGGCGTATTTGTGCACAATGTTATTCCCCATTATTTTCATCATAATTAATCAAAACCACTGATCCCTTAATGCAAACTAACAGTCTCTCAGCTTTCTGATTAGCCAGCAGCCCTGCTTCTGATGGATGCCATAAACATTAGCCCACTTCAGGACCTGAACCCCGGTGCTCCATCATAGAGGAAGCGCTCCATTCAGAAGCATGCACTGAAAGAGAAAAGATGGATGGCACTTCTCACCCTTGGCAAGCCTCGCCAGCCTGGTGCGCCAACTGGTGATTCCTACAAGAGGACAAAGCCAGCCAAGATGAGAGAGAGAGAGAGAGAGAGAGAGAGAGAGAGAGTGAGTGTGTGTGTGTGAGTGTATGTGAAGTGGCATGCCCCTCTGCCACCTGTGCATGTTCTAATGAATGCCACACACACGAGAGAGAGAGAGAGAGAGAGAGAGAGAGAGAGAGAGAGAGAGAAAATGAGGGGGGTAGGAAAGAGCAAGAAAAAAATAAGAAAAGAAAAAGAAAGTTGCTGGAGAAGATGCTAGAGAGCAAGAGCTTTTCTTTACACAAATGTTAATGTTCCTGTGATAAACTTTGTGCAGGGAGGAGTTGGGGGGGGCACCTGCAGTGAGAGTTCAATTAGCTGAGGAAGTCCATAAGGTTGCCTTTGTAATTTTATGAGCCTCTTTCATCCTCACAGCATGTACGAGCGAGCAGAGCACTGTAACCTCGCCAGCAGTTTCGTCTAGCTCTTCTAGACCCAAATGAGATGCACATAAATATTCACACACACACACACACACACACACACACACACACACCCTTTTAGTCATATACAGTACACAAGCATATGGCTTCTCTTCAGTAAAAAGATGGAAAGACCACCACGAACACTCACTCTTTCCCACAAAGATTTTTTTTAGTTCTTGGAATTTGCCACCGAGATCCATGTTATTCTAACCCATAAAACATGTTTAAGAAGTTTCTGCTCACTTTAACAAAAGGCTGTAAAAAACAGTCTCTCGGGGTTTGCAGGGCGACCTGCAGCAGAAAACAGCTCCTGACTATCAGCACTGAAGAGTTACTACAGAAAACATCACTACCGAGGGGGGAAATAAATACATAAATAAATAAATAAATAAAAACTGTAGTACAGTGAATAGCTATTTAAAACCAAGCACGAGAGAGCTAGAGAGGGGAAGAAAAGAGAGGAGAGGAGAAGAGGGGAGGAGAGTGAGAGAGAGTGAGAGTGAGACTCTGGGCTGGGGCACTCTAACAGGAAGTCATAGTATTTTCCCAGATTTTTATGAATGAGTGTGGAGAGCAGAGAATGAATCACTGCTTCCGTGCAGCATTCGCCAGCAGCAGCTTCACAAACACACTACAGTCACGGCCTCACACATACAAACCCACTGTAGCTGTAGCCCTGTGCGCGCGCGCGCACACACACACACACACACGCACGCGCACACACACACACACACACACGCACACACACACAGCCCCAAGGCTGATCAGGGGAGTAACAATACACATATTGCATAATACAATTTAAATTATATTGCACTAAAACCATACATTATTTGTTGCTCTTTCTTTAGCTTTTATTTCTTTGGTGAGTGTTAAATTAACAACAGCTGCACATGCAGCCCTGCAACATAAATAACACCAGTCATTTTCTTAGAAAATAAATTCATTTAGGACATTTAAAACACATGTTTGTCAAAGTGGGAACAGTTTAAGGCAATGTAGTCTTTGGCAAGTTAGACCTTCCTTACTTTTCTTTATTTTCTGTCCTCTCCAAAAATGAAATTTTATTATGCACAAATCCAAACATGTAATTTGACCCAATTATGTTTGTCTACTAAACACACGGAGGACGTTTTGCAGCATTTAAGCAGCCCTGTGCATCAGCCTGCTGCAAAGAGCTGGTCTTCACAAAGGTCAACAAGACCAACCAACTCAACTCAAAGTAGAAATAGTGCTGGTGCGCTGCGGAGTTCTGCTGAGCCGAGTTTCTGAGGGGTGAGAACAGCTGGGCTGGAGTGAAATGATTAGTGCAGAGTTCGCTCAGTGAGACAAGCTCCTTCACCCAATTTCATCTGGTTATAATTCATAAACCAAGCCACTAAGAGGAGCTGCAGAAGCTACTGCTTGGACAAATCATCAAACACAGTCTGGATGAAGACTCTCTCATTCCCTCTGGCATTTTGGTTTGTTAGAGATCGAGGCATTGAGTCAGAGTTCGAATGACGCACCCCTGGGACAGCGCTGGAACCCGGCCTGTTGCCGGTTCCGCTGCCTTTCCACAGAGCTCCCAAAAACATGCTGGAAACGTAAAAGCCACCCACGCATGTCTGGGCATGGACTTGGATTACAATGCTTTAAAGAAAAACACACTACCTCAAGCCATGACTCACACAGAAGGAGGAACTACAACAAAATCGGACACACACAGAAACTACCCGCATATCCCTAAAAAGAGCTGGCAGTGGCAGTGTGTCTGTTTTTACACAGGCAAGCACCACACACACAGATAGCATCTCCATAGGCTGTGCAGCTTTCTCATTCATGCCCTCCCTATAGCGGTGACTAAAGCTGCAGGAATATCTAATAAAAACACCTTGGCCTTGCGCGCGCGCACGCGCGCACACACACACACACACACACACACACACACACACCACTTTGTACATCTGCTTCAACTATCACATCAGAGGGTAGAGGAGGAACTGTTAAGCTCTTCACAGCTCAGTTGAACCACTCTCTTCCAACTTTCAGTCCAGCAGCCTCCCAGTCCCCACCCACATATCATCACTCACATTTCCAACAAGGTACCTTCCTTCAGGGCCTCTGAGCAAATAAATGGAAAGTTTTTAGCATTTTGGACCATATAATCATAACATTTTGAACCATTTTGAGAGGCAGCTGCTATAATCATTCAACAGGACTATTTGGCTTTTCCCCTGCCTCATTAAAATGACTTTAAATGACTTAGTTGTCACACAACCATGCGCAATATATATCGTTTCTTATTCGGGATCATCAGATCAGCTTGTTCTGATGAATTGTACGGTACATGTAATCCAATGTGAACACTTTTGAATTTTATTTAAACGGGCAGCTTAATACATTGAAACGCCACAATATGCAGCGTAATTAGTAAACTGACATCCTGATGATAATGCTTGGAAAGATTAACTATATTGATATTTTTCTAGTGCTCCCCATTATGTTTTTTGCTTCAATAATGTCACAGTAATGTCAGATAAACCCAGTGAACAATGGTATATTAACAGATTGAAATACACTCAGATGAAAGTGAAAGTGACTATTCTTGTCATTGTGAAACATAGCACAGCACACAGTGAGCCACAACGAAATTAGACCTCTGCATTTTACCCACGCACACGTGCAGCAGGGGGGGCAGCTATTGAAAGCACCCAGGAAGCTGTGACTGGGACGGTACCTTGACACTATGATATTTAACAGATTAATACTCAAATTAAGGTGGTTCAGTTAATGTCCAGTGTTATTTACTGAGATTGACACTCCGTCCCCTCCCAAAATGCCAGGCTGAATGATGAGGCCTTCCTAAGGAAAGGTTTGGCCAACATTGCCACACACATTTGACTATGATGATTTATGACACATGCTGTAGGTCTTCAGTTTACAAAGACATAAATACAGTTACCTGGTCCTTCCATAAACTCTGGCGCTCCAAAAAATGCTATCAGTGCTCCATCTTTTGGAAGCAATAAACAGATTATGAAGAAGGCGCCAGACACACACACAGTCTGGATGCATACTCTCCATTCTTCCTCAATTGACAATTCTGAGCTTGTACATCTTATGACCGGTGAGCCTTAACCATGGCGCTGAGAGACATTCCACAAAATCGCAAGCAGCCAACTGGGAACAGGCCCTGAGCTGCTGACCCCTATCGGCTCGGCACTATGTAATGAAACACATAAGCTAAAATAAGATCAGCAGTAAGCAGAAGCCAGAGACGGACAATAGCCATCTTTGTTGTCAAACTGATATGAGACAGAATTCAAGAAAGCTGTGGGTCAGAACTACGCATAGATTCTCCTGGATAAAGTGGAACGGTTTTAAATGACTATAAAGCTGAGTATGAGGTCCAACAGCGCAAACTGGTCACTTTCTCTGGATCTGAAAAAAGAAAAGTGAAAGAAACAAAAACAAAAAAACAAACAAACAAAAAAAGATGAATTCTCTTAAATTCAATTAAATCCCTTTCCCTACAGCACAAGAAATAAAAGACTATCAGTCGGTGTCCACTGATGCTGCATAAAGAGCAGCAGCACCTTTTTAGCTTGATATGAAAAAGACCAATAACTACAGCTGAAAATTTGTACTAATAAATTGGGGGAGGGAAAAAAAAAAAAAAAAGACAAGAAAAAGGAAAAAAAAAGGAAAACAGTTCTTAAACCCTTTGGGAAGGACTTTCAGTACAAAGACTTCAGGTAAACTGTTAAACTGAATATTAACAAAATTAATGTAGTTAAAAGTAGTAGTGCTAATAAATTCAAACAATACCCACTTCTAGCTCTAAAGTGGAGCTGTGGGACAGGGAACACAGCCCTGGAGATATTCCGACCAGTTCTCCAAAAACCCTCCAGCGTGTGCTATATGACACCACTGAGGAATGCGAAACATGGCAGCTATGCTGGTCAGAGCCGAACAGCCAGCAGTTCGGAAGAGAAGAAGGGCTCGACTCGGGATCAGCTCTGAAGAGCGTGTGTGGTGGTGCTGTGTGAGGCCCTGCAACTCCATCTGAGGCCTCAAGCTGGAGCTTATCATCCAAATGCCCCCCAGCCACCACCACCCCACAAAACCCAATCCCTCCTTCCTCAGTCAGGACTACTGGACAGCATGCTTGTCTGGAACACAGTGACCCAAGAGCCCATCTGAAAGCAGGCCACAGAGCAGACACGGTCACTAAACACACACCCACAGACAAACACACACAGAAACATACAAAGACACAGAGTGCAAGGCCAAACAAGCAGCTGACCACGTTGGTGGAGAAAGACATGGCTGCTGCAGCCAAGGATGTGGACATTTGGAAAGCTAATCTAATGGACAGAGCTGTTAACACTGACTGACAATTACTATATAAATCTATGAGGCATTATATTTTCTTTGTTAGGAAAATCCCTTGAAAAAAAAAAACACTTAAAATGGAAGGTGAGGCAAAGACCTTGGACGTGTTCTTCAAAATAAATATGCAGTCCCCCCCACCCTCTTTAAAATGGAAGAAAGTGCCATTTTTGCCAGTTTCAGGAAGAAAATGTTTAGTATCTAACATTTCAGTGCATCACTAATGTACTGTACCCTCCAGAGAGTCCTAACCCTAAAGAGAGGGAAAGAAAGGGCAGGCTGGTGGAAGAGAAAGAGGAGGAGATGTGGGTCTGTTCCTGCTCTCAAGAGTGTCATGTTGTTTCTACTCTTGACATTTCTGTGACATTTTCCCCCTCAGCTCCCTTGTACACACACACACACACACACACACACACACACACACACACACACACACACACACACACACACACACACACACCCTCCCACCGAGAGCAACAGGGGTTCAGCTGAGGACTTGGAATAGAACCATTATTCTAACAAAGTAAGGCATCCAAAGCCGTTCCATAAGCTCCCGTCCTTTAACCGAAAGAAAGGAACCAAAAAGAGTATGTCTCAGAGATCAAAGCGGACGATGGCTGTAGGGTGGTTTCGTTAAGTTCCCTATTCTGAGAACCTGGCCCAACAATGGTTTTCCAGGAACAGTGAAGGTTGCCTATGTGTGGAAACATGACTTAATCTGACTGCAAAACATATAATAAGAAGTGTGGACTGTGTCTGAATGACTGTTGGTTAGGGTCCTCTCTATTGTGTGGTCTAGAGGAAGTTAGAGACAGTATAGCCTCAGCTCTGCCCAGATGCAGATGGAAACTCTGATATCTGTGTTAGGTTAAGCTGTAAGGCCACCACTGTCAACATCTTTCCAGCTGCTTTCTGATTGGCTATTTGCACTTCCATGTATTAGTTCTTCGGTGGATCGAGTTGTTGTATTGGCCTGTTGTGAAATTATGGTTTTGCTCCGCATTGGCTGACTTTCTATAAAACAAAAGCCTTTCAGAGGATTATTTACATCTGTGGGACTGAACTGAAACGTTTTTGAAGCTTGCCTGCTCCTATACATCATGCCAAATAGGGGTCTGTGGTTGTGCCAGTTGAACCTCTTTTTCTCACAATGGCAGGACAGAAAAACTACTGATGATGTCCTTGTATAAGTTGTTTATCTTTGCCATAGGTTACGGCGTTATTTCACATAAATTATGTTGCAGTAGTCTTTTTGGAGCAAACTGTGGACAGCATCAGGGTGCTTCCCTAATGAGGTTTAACTATGGCTAAATAAGCAAATTCATAAAGATCAATCTTGGTTTCAATAATCTGTTAAAAATAAGGTTCAATGTTTGTTTATTGCAACTTATCAAACCACAGAAAAATATTAAAAGGATTGTGTGCTGTAAAAGTGTTACAAACAAAATGGACATGGTTCATATTCAGGAAAAAAGCATTTCATTTGGGGTTAAAGTTGGGAAAAACATCCCATGTGAAAATGCTGATATGGTCGGCTATGTGGTCTGGGAACCCTCATCAAAGACGGCTCCTCATGTCCTGATGTCTGGGGTCAGAGACGTTACTTCAGCAGTGAATTGTATTCATCTGCTTTATTAGACAGTAGCACAAGTCAAGACGTTTTGATCATTTACTTAACATACAAGCAGTGCCCAGGCAGCCCGCAGACAATGAGCGGCGCTAAATCAAAGTCTCGCATTAATAGCGGTGTTTGATTTGTGTGTGCGCTTATATAGTCACACAGACCATCACGTAGTAAAGCAAAAGGAATAAGTTCAAGTTAGAACAAGCGGAGGAATGTTTTAGTTTGATGTTCTAATGCATTGGGGGGGTGAGAAAACACAATAGCTTGGGAGAAACAGTCTCATGTCCTGTTTGATTTGCAGACACACACATGGAGCACGCAGTGAGCTGAGTGAGCGGTAGCGGACAGCATCTCTCTGGCGTAATTAGAGAGCGCCACTGTCAGAGAGAACCCTGCTCCAGATTGACTACAAAACCACTGCATGCCCTTGAAGAAACATCTGTGCTCGAGAAAAACAAGGCAATTATGTGGAAGGGGTTGGAGGGGGGAGTGGAGAAAGAGAGAGAGCGAGAGAGAGACAGAAAGAGATGCGGGGGTGGATCTGCCCTTCAAAGAGCGCCAGAAAGGCTGGGCAAGAGTCATGGAGAGGCGGCGGGATGACGGCAGGGCGACAGGGCGACACCGAGGCCTTCATCAGTCACTCCTCCTGCTGCTTAGGTCCTTATACCATCGCCTTTCCCTATCTCAACTCCACTGTGCTCGCTCCCATTAGCCCTTATCTTCAGCTCTGAAACCCTCAAGGTTCTCTTTTCATGTGCTTGTTTTGCACCTCAGCTTTGCTTTTGGCCTAGAAACAGATAAACATGTCTGGGAAGGCCAACCCTAGGTCTGTACCTTTTTGATTTCTTTTCACCACGTTTCTCAAAGTATTCTGATTATCCAAAGACTGCTGTTAAGACCAGCAAGATCAGCCAAACTGCTTATGAAAAATCATTTTTAAAAAACACACAACACAAAAAGGTCAGGAACACTGAACATAGTGAAAGTGAAACTGGATAAGATGCAGCACAACAGTACGTGAATCACAATGGAACGCATTCCTTACACTGAACCTATATGTTGTAAGTGCAGCCTTATCCAACCCCCAAGGAGCAGTGATCGGGGCGATACCTTGATCAAGGATACTTCAGAGCAACATACTGGTCAGGAACTCAAATTCACAACTTTCAAATTTTGGGACCTAGTCCCAAACCATTAGTCTAATATTCTTATGATACACATGGTCTTTCTGAGAGACTGCAATTAACTCTAGGTAGGACTCCGCATTGAAGACAAGGTGAACATGAGAATAGTTTTCTAACACACCCAATTCCATCAGTAAAGGCTTGTTTATTAGCTGATTAGTTGGATCAGATATGTTGGGAATAGAGAAGCACTAATTAGCAGGGGGTCTCGAGGATAGATGTGTGGGATTCCTGTTATAGAACACATAGCAAAATGTATTGTTATGTAACTCTGTGGAACAAACAGAACTATGGATGATGTTAGAAGCCCAGGATGTTCAATCAGTGTATTGATTTGGTTAGTCTAGCTGACAGATTTCTATCATTGATAGAATGAATGATAGAGTAAGCAGCACCTAGGTTTGGTACATCAATCAGTCTTGTGAAAACATGGAGACCCCAACTGAGGATAAAGCCTATGATAAACAGCTGTAGTGCCATTTCCCAACGCAAATTTTGCATCCTTTTTCTGGCTTGGTTGGGAAGCAGAGACAGAAAAACACCACTGGACAGGTGGTGGCTAGCTGTGAGTTCCAGTAAGTCCTTAGGAAAACACCAGCGTATTACTAAGACCTTCAGCCGGTTCTTTTTCCACTACGACTACCAGCCTTTCCCTTTGTTTTTATGTTGTGCTGAGCAAGCTTTGGATGAAGATGACTCACTCAGCCCCCAAAGAGACACCATTCAGACACAACATTACCATACTGAACAGGTGTGCAGGGAGCTGGTGCTGACACGTCCTAGGAGGGGCTGCCGGGAACAGACGGCATCAGCACACAGGAGGGTCACTGGAAAGAAAGAGCTACATTCAGTGAACTGTTTCTGCCTCTCAGGGCCACTGAGAGTCCTACCACCAGTTTGTCCATACAGTGGACAGGCGTTGTCAGCATCAGCACCATGCAACAATAAACAGGGCCTCTACTTCTGATCGAAAACACAACACAACACACATCTGTAGAATGCTCGATTTCCTCCGTTTGTTATCCCACTGTATGGGAAAAATAGAGAGGAGGGGCAAGGCCCCAGTCTTCCAGCTCAAAGAATCAACCTGAACACTAAACTCCTTCTGAAGGTTACAGCTTGGGAAAAAGGCCTCTTATCCCACTGCACTTTTCCCACCATTCTTGTGTGCTTGAGAGAGGAAGAGGGAGCAGACAATGCAAAGTAGGAATGTGCTGTTTCCCAGGCATTCTGAGGCAAACCCCAGCCAGATGTGAGGAACACGCTGACATACATTTTCATGCACCAACCATCTTTTAGATAAAGGAACACTGGCAGCCAGTGGAAAAATACAGTGGGAAGCGTTCAGTTGCTGGAAGACCTACAAGGTTCAGGTTTGTAACAGTTCAGTCATTTTCAAATATGGCCTCAGCAAACAGTGCTAAAGTTTTCTGCAAAGGTAGATTTCAGCAAAAATATTCAAAAGCACCACACTGTCAGTGAGCAATCTCAAATGGCTGCCTGTACGCAGTAACTGCTGGCAGGACAGCATAGAATTCAGAAAAGTCATTATTTTCCACTCTCAGTTTTTTGCAAGCAGATTCTAACAGAGTGGCACCACAGGTCTGTGTTTTTCCTTTAATAGATGAGAAACAAGCTGAAGCTTCCTCCATCATACACTGCTGTCAGAGCTTTTAATTAATGGCAAGACCAGTCATAAGTCTCTCAACACAACACAGATAAGACTAGACAAATATTTACCTGACAAGACTTGCCACAGAGACAAACCTCCAGCTCTGTGCCGTACTAATAATTACTGTAGTGTAAGTCTTGGATGCATGTTTTTCATGCTTCCTTTGTTTAAATAAAGACCAAAAAAGTGTAGAGGCCTGTGAATAAACTGTGAAAAAGAACGATGCAGTGAGGGGATGAACATTACAGCAGGAACTTGTAAATTTAACAGCGCATTTGGATAACAACAAGATCGCGCTTACCCTGGAAGCCCATGGGCAAGGTAGGGATGTACTGATACAATACTTTTCCTTCTGATAACGACTGAACTCTGTAGATACAGATAACCGATACTAATACTTCCTCCAACTAGTCAAAAATGTCTAAAGGCTGATTTTTCTTAGCATTGTACCAGGAAGAATAAAAAAGACTATCAATATATCTCTCAATATAAATCAAATAACTTTTTTGTCAAGCTGAAAGTCCCTATTTCACTCATTAGTGAGATGTAAAGATACAAGTAGGGGCAGGCAATATAGGTTCAATATTTGTCGCAACAACTTTTTTAAATTACCAAGAGCCCAAATGAAATCAACCACTTCAAAGGGAACGTGACTATTTTTTGTCATTTCAAAACCACAGCACAGAGCGAACGACAACGAAATTAATTCACTGCTTTTCGCCCAATCGCATCGTGTGGCAGGGATCAGCAATTTAAAGCATCCGGGGACCTTCTGATCCTGGGGCCTAGTCCCTAACCACTTGATCACCACTGCCCCGCTGCATAAGGTGAATTTACTTAATTATCCAGGCACACAGGTAATTCATTTAACCTAAGGAAACACACAAATGCAATAAGCATAAATAAGGATGAAAGAAATCCTCTTTAATTCTTTAAAGTAAGAAAGCAATTTAATAATTAATTAATTAATTATTTAACCTAAATAAATGTTAGGTAAGGTAAACTGTCAACTTGAGTTAAATAGAGCTACAACAGTGAGATGGAGTAAACAAACATTCAGTGTAGTTCTAGTGTGTGGGTCCTGTCCTTGTACTGTTTGGATTTCGGGTCAGACGGTATCACTGCAGGTTCCCTTTCTGTTGCGGACCGTTGGGCTGTTTCTTCACATGAAGCAGATGTGGGTCCTGACTGACTCCTATGGGTGTAAGAGTCTAAAGTAATAAAATAGGTCTGTCATATTCCTATTCCTGGTTGGGACGATTTTCCTGCACAGGACGATTTTCCTGCACAGTTTACTTGCAGCAGTCTTCTGATACAAGTGAATAAAATAGTGGTCGAACTAGCAGGACGACCTGAACTTTTTTCCTCCAGGTCTGTGTTTTCTAGCTTCTTGTTGCGTCACGTGTTGATGGAGAAACAATACAGCAGTTAAGTTAGGGATCATGATATACACTCGATCAATAAACAGCCAATGTCATTCTATCACCCAGGCCTAAAGTTTAATTAAACCATGTGCCCTATAGTTAAATAACTTTTGAATAGTTTCTGATCTTCAAAAAGGTTCTGCAATGAGCATTCTTCCTACTAAAGTGAAAGTGACTACCCTTGTCATTGCGAGGTCACGGCACAGCACACATGAACCACAACGAAATTGGACCTCTGCATTTAACCCATGCACACTCAAACCCGTGCAGCAGTGGGCAGCTATTGAAAGCGCCCGGGGAGCAGTGATGGGGACGGTACCTTGCTCAAGGGTACCTCAGGGCAACCTATTGGGAAGGGGTTTGAACCCCCGATCCTCCGATCATGCGGCTAACGCCCTAACCGCTAGGCCACCGCTGCCCCTACCAAGTAATACCATTTGCATCCTCCCAGTTTTGATAGCACTGTGTAGTGACAATGTCAAGGTGGCTGGGCACTGACAGTGACTAAATTTAAGGGACCCTGCTCTCTGGTTTACGGATCTAATTTTATCTGTCGTGTCTGTTTGATACGTGAAGGATATTGATAAGGGCAGGTTCCTGAGTCTGTTGGTTCTGTTATGTGTACATTGGCATGAAAGCAATTCAACTTAACTCAATTCAACCATAATCAGTGCCAGAAGGGGTTAATCTCCAAATCCAAACAATGAAACATGTTAGACCCAAATAGCATTCTGCTGAAATCCAAAAGCCCTCTCCTAATAATCTGTCCAATGTGTATTTTAGTAAGGTTTAAGTCCAATAACTGTAACATTACTGCAGATGAGGGGGCTTTTTCTAAGGGAAAGCTTATTATAGTCAGGTTAACCTTGCTAGTTACATGCAAGTGCTTACATAATTTTAGTGCTGAACTAGCCAAAGTCCAGTATTTAACAAGCCAACTAGGCTTAAAGGGTACTGAAAACAACTAAACAAATAGCGAATCATTTCCAACATTAAGCAGAACTGAAAAATATCTGATTTAGATTTTTTTTTAATCCATTATTGACTTTGCTGGCTCCAAGTTCACTGGCTCCAAGAAACCAAAAAGAAAGGATTTTCCATGACACAGAAACACTCGTGACCATCATGACCAACTTAAAAAAATATGTACAGTCATACAAAATCTTCTAGCAGAAGAAAAACTCTTCAATCAACAAAAATCCCATTATTCTTACCTCTCTGGCAGTGGTTGGAAGTCCAGCAGCGAAAGCTATAATTGTCGTTAAAGCTGGTCCTGGGGCACTCAGGGCTGTCCTCCATAATCCCAGGGCACACGTCTCCACACTCTTTGGACTGCTTGTTCCCAGCAACGTAGTTATTAAACTCGGCATCCATAATTAGGGACCAGTCTACAGAGTCCAGATAGCACAGCTCTGGGTTCTTCTCAATCCTGATGGCACCCCGTGTGATGTTCTTCAAGCTATACAGGCCTATGTCCTTCAAGCTGGTCATTTCAAAGATCACCAGGGCGTAGTTGTAGAACAGGTTGCGTCCTCGAATGACAGTTAGGTTGGGAAAGAGATGGCTGAGACTTTCCAGGCCGATCACACGAAACAGCAGCAAGTAGTCAGTGACCATCTTGAGCTTGGGGAAGCTAAGGGTGCGGAAATCTTGGTATGGGTTGTGGTTCTTGTCTCCTATCAGGAGGATCTGAAGGTAGCCCTCCACCACCGTGCAGTTCTCCAGCTTTTTGAACTCACTGATATCATTGCGGATATCAATGTGAGGACCACAGACTGAAAAAGAGAATAAAGGAAATACCACAAAGAAGTCAGAAACTATTCAGGCACAAGAAGTAAAACATACGATAATTTATATTTTTTAAATGATGAGATTTTTTTCTAGCTTATTTGAAAACATTCTTACTAAAACAGTTGGATTTTAAGATACGTCAATTACTGTAGTGTCTGTTTATATTTGCGTTATCAATAAATAATGTTTTCCCATCTCATTTTCCTAATCTCAATGTTGCTGAAATTGTGTGTTATAGAATTAAGAATGAATAATTCAAGAATTATTAAAATCAGATTTTTCTGACATTTCAATGGTTGCAAAATGTTTTACTTCCACTACATTTTGGTTTTCATTTCCTTAGACTTTTCAAGCAGAATTAAAGGAACAGTTAAAATAAACATTTCTTCAAAAGAGGCAAAAAGAATCACTGTACGGTTAAGAAAATACGCAGATTAGCATGGCTGGTCAAAAGCTCAGCGCAGAGGATTATCGGCCAAGTTCAGCCAAACGAGTTACGCATATGATAAACAGTCCAGTGACTTAGCACACTTGCAACTTCCATCAGCTTATAAATGGATCTGTTCTGACATCTTGTACATTTATTTCCACACACAGATTTCCGCTATCCCTTGTTCCTACTATAAACAATGGGACTTGATGCAGGGGCAGAGGCACACATTCCCTGTATAGTTTAGTGGGATTAATGATCCAAAAAGCTTCCGAAAAATGTCACCCCACATGACCAATGTTTAAATGCCATCCCTGTCTGCTGTCCACACAGAAAACAAACCGTATGCAAAACCTCAGAAGGATAGTGTCCTCCCTCACAACCACACCCCCTCACTTTGTGTCTCTCACACACGTCTGAAGCGTTCATGTTTTATTGAGGAGAATTCTCTCTCCTTTTAATTGTGGCAGTCATTGGGAATCGCTCTCCAGCAGCTACTCTATTTCATCCTTTGAGTAGGAGCGATGGCGAACAGATCTGTAGGGTCCTGGTGGACAGTGGAGCCAGAGTGAAAAAGCTTTCGCAGCTCATGAGACGAAGAGATCAAACAAAGAGGTGGTAATATCATAAACTCTACACTGCTGCTTGGGCGATGAACATGGGCCATATAGTGTGCCTTGTCCTTAACAGGGCCTATAATAGAGGATGATGTAAAACCAATACCCAAAGCCACATGATTAAAAAAAAGGAAAACTGGTTCATTAGAAGGTGGTGTCCATCAGGAGAAGCAATGTCTTGACACATAAGCCTCTTTAAGAATGTAAAAGGTTTAACCAGAGAAGCTCAAGTGACTCTTTCTCAGACATCACAGGGCCTCAACGATGAGATAAATGGGAGTGTTTTCAGCTGCCATCTCCTGGCCATGTAAAACACTATCTTTCAACTGCCTCCTCATCGAATACACACAGCAGCCGTGCTTACAAAAGGCTGCATTAGAGCAGAAGGCCTTATGGAACATTCAGGGAAGTCTGATGTGATCTTCATACGGTGCGAACAGGTCTAAATCTCAGCTCTGGAGTTCCATCCTCCAGTGTTATTTCCTCCTCATGAGGAAAACCCTTTTTTGTTTGCTTGGCATGCTCCTGATAGGCGCTCAAACCGCTGAAACGACAGGCTGCCAAGAATGTGGATCCTATTTGAAGTTCCTCATTCACCCAGCTTGCTCAAAATAGCACATTGTTTATTAAGATGAATGGCCTTTATCCATTCCTGTCAGTGTAGTGGAGGCGTCCAAATTTAGAACGGAAATGATTGCTCCACAAGAAAATAGTATTTGCTTTCTCCTATCGTCGCGAATGCCCCAGGGCCGTGTTCAGCAGCCATGGAGCTGCATGTCTCCTTTGTTTCATCCCTGATTTTTTTTTTGTTGTTTTTTTTGTGCTCCCTCTCTCATCCTGCAGCCAGAGAGAGGGAGGAGGGACGGTGCAGCTCAAAAGCAAAGAGTAATTTGTTTGTTGGTAAAGAGAAACTCTGCTTCTCAGTTCCTGTTGGATCCATTAATAAAATCAGACAGTCTGGCGTGAGACTGAGAGAAACAGAAAGAGAGACAAGAGGAAGAAAAGCCTGCCCAGCCTTACAGTATAGAACAGAACTAGAGAGTTAGACCAGACACAACAGCTGAGAGACTTTCCGGTAACCAACTAATCTTTTTCACAATGGTGCTTGTAAAATAGTTATTACTGTCACATGTAACAAAGCCCCGATTCTTTCACTGTAATGAAACCTCATTTCTCTGAAACGGACACTTAAAAACTAGTAAAGTTTTTTTTTTTTTTTAAACTTGTTTGTAGCCAATCGGCCAAGAAGTATTTGGAGACCAAACTTTTACTTTCAGCACCAAAATAAAGAAGCAAAGTTCAATATTTCGAACACTCCAGTTCAGTAAATACATCCTCAAAACAGCACTCACTCCCAGCTTAAAGTGCTACTCTACTGAGTCCCAACTTCTGGTTTAGGACTCGGTATGACGTACTGTGGGTTAAAAAAATGAAAAATAATCGGCTAATTCGAAGAACAGAGCTGGTTTTGCACAAAGCAGTCATGATCAGAACGTATTCCTCTGCATTTATGATGTTTATTGTGATGAAAACTGAAGGACTGACGAACAGTTAAGCCTTTAGTATTTGCAGCTCCTAGTAAGTCATAGCGTGCACTGAACCGCATAGACAAGTCTGCACCACATTAATGAAGACCTAAACATGGTTTAAGTGGTTAAGAGAAATTTTTGTGTTTTTCTGGAAAAGATTAGAGTAACTATTGATGTCTAGGGTCAAAATCAGCCACGTCGCTCCAGATCCGAAATAAAGAAAATACATTTGGGCTTCAAACACTTCTTTGCGGATGAACTTAATTTGAGGTGAATGGAAAAATGTGTACATTTGAGTGGATTTCACAAAGCAGTTTTTTTCAGTTTATCAAAGCTACCTAAGCCCAAGTCTGTCCACCGAGGAAGGAGTTGAGGGACTTTCTCCAGTCCTCAACATTTTGGCTTAACTTAGAAATTACCTACATTTCTTTAATGGGTGAAATAAATTTTAATTTAATGCTATTTTACAACTCTGATGATGTACTATGATTATTACATATTTTCTTTGTCATTTAGAAGCATTTCTGCTGCACAAAAGGGAGTAAAGGGAAGCTGGTGCTTTCAAATAGTGCAAAAACAATTATTACAAAAAATGGAAGCAAATATTTAAATTCACTCTACTGAGATGAATGCAGCATTAAGGATGTTCAAACTTCTCTCCATCTTGATGTAGCTGCACCACGAATGCTGCACGGAACCAGCTGACACAAACGCGCACCCACCAGTTGACCTCCACAACCAATCCGGCTGAGCGACACATAGCTCAGCCATTAGCTCCCATTCCTCAGATCTGGCTCTTCCGTAAACACAGTCTCAGGCACGCCCAGCAAGAATAGCATCTCTTCTCCTGCAGGGATTGCTTTCAGCAGGTCAGGAATTTATTATAAGCTCTAAGCTCTCACAGCAGCCAGCAACATATACAGAGGGTACAAGCTACACCTTTAAAGAGGAAAATCCGACACCTTAATCTGTATTCAACACCAAAAGGAGAGGGGGAAAGAAAAAAGCAGCATTTTGACTATAGGCCCAGATCTTTGGGGGACATTTCAGTTTGAAGGGATGTAAAGAAATATTTTGTAGAAAATAACTAAATAAATCTGTTGAAATACAGGTATATTGAATGAGATGAAGTCTGCAACTAAATAAATGAATCAATTTTTATTGCATTTTATTTATTTTATTGCACTGGTTTTTTCTTCTGGTTTGGGCTTACACTGAGACCTTCTGTTTATGCAGCATTGCATGAACATATGCAAATTTACAGGTCACTATCTCAGTTGACGCGCTTTCAAAATTGTTCGCCGTTCAGGAGAATTGTAGCGATTAAATGACTGCATGTATTATTTTACCCTATGAACAACAGAAGCTTTGCAACATTTGATAAAAATTTGAAAGATTTGCAGAGGTTTAATCATGCACATTAACCAGAGTCCAGAGTCTGACTGAAGATACTTAGTCCATAATTTGAAACTAATAAACTGGAACCCTCCTAAAACATCTACCTGAGACACAACTGAGTGATCAAAATTGGAATTAAAAAAAAATGTAATAAATTTTGATTGATCCAACTCATGTCTTATCATTGCATGTCTCATATTGCAAATATTAGCAACTGAGTAATATAGCAAATTATTTACATCAAATTTATTTCATGAAGTTCATAAATTTAACACAAATGTTATTTTAAGCACAAAGGAAAGTGAGTAATAACAGCTCCCCTTTGGTGAGAATGTCCAGATTGCTGACTTGACTTGGTATTTGACTTGACTGGACTTGTTTTTAAACAAAGTGATTATTTTAATCAGTTCATTTCTACAGCCGGCGTGAAGGGGCTCAGATTTCTTCACTTTAAACGGACAAGTTTAAGTAGGCTATGATAAAAATGAGATGTTTGTATGATTTGAAAAATCCACTTTGCAATTTTGATACAAAAATGATTAATTAAATATTCCTGCTTAATAGACTATATGAGGCAGCGACATCAGTTTCATGTTTCCTAAATCTAAACACTGTCATCTCATTCAATAATGAGGGACAGTTTTTGAAGTTAGAAAGTGAGCAGATCTTTTAAACTAGTATTTTGTACAATGATGAAATGCCATCAAGCCATTTCCAGTGGAGGTTTTCTTCATTTTTCCAGAAAAAGTATTACAATTACATAAAGCAAAGGTGAATACGAATGTGCACCAACTACTGAAATGGTTTGAAAAATTATAGCCTGACTTTGTTTCACTGCTACATGGCATTTTATCAGATTCCACAGGTTTGATACCACTGGGAACAGCTCAATTGCAGACTTTTTTGTTGTCGTTTCCTTTGTTGATACGTCTACATACGAAATTCAGAAAGGCTAGAGCCACGCATTTAATCTGCACCATAAGTACACTCATAACAACATTAAGCAGCAGGAAATCTGATCATGGCACCGAAAGGCTGCGAGTGGCATAGGAACGAGTCTGCGTCCTTCAGATCAGGCGCCTTAAGTCCACAGAGCCCTGAAAGAGCAAACAGTAACCCCGGCGCCTCTTCCTCTCAGCACGCCATTCACACCGCTGTACAAACACACATATCGGGAACCCAGCATCCACTGTTTGCATCTGATAACCTGGTCTTCCAGAGGAATCCCAGCCCGTCTGCAGTGAGAGAACACCTCTTTAGGCAGATTAGACCTTAGTGAACAAAAGAGTTTTTATTTTTAATTCAAGAGTACCTCAGGGTTTCATGGATACTGATTGTTTAGCAAGGAAGATTAGAATATTTCTGGATATGCATCGGTATCGGTCAAAAGCAACTCACACTCTACCGGAACTCATAGCTCTTTCTCTTTCTTTTCCTTCTTTATTATCTGGTATCAACCAGAGGAGGAAGTATGCCCCTTTTGAGTCTTGGTTGCTCCAAAGGTTTCGTCCTCCAGTTGTCGGGAGTTTTGACTCTGTCGCCCTCGGCAAACTCACCAGGGGCTCCGGACACAATTTGACTACTTTATATCCACACTTTAAAGGTGCAATCTTTTATTTAACTGATTTGGCGGAACATTTTCAGATGGTTTTCATATTTCTGAATAAAATTGCTTTCAAATTTTTTTTCTTTAAGTTTTCGAAGAATTGAAGTTTTTTGAGGATTGAAAATGGGACAAATCTCAAATACTAAGAAAACATCTCTTCGAGGACAGACTGATATCTTCCAAGGTTTTACTGGAACCATCTGAGCAAGCGACCATTCTCAGAAGAACGTAATTGTGTCATTTTCCACCCTTTTTGTTGTTAACTGCGGGAGGGTTGTTAGAGTGTGGAAGCCTTTTCTTCCTGGTTTCGAGGCTTGATGCGATGCAGAAACAGGTTTAAAAGTCAGCCGGCCTTGCATGCCTTTTGCTCCTGTCCCTGCTCAGCTGCTATAGTTTCGACTAAACTCCCCATTGGATAGCAGAAATGTCAGTGTTTAATGTCCATTTATTTCCAATTATAGCAATTTTTTGTCCTGGAGCACTCCTCAGGGATGATGGGATTGAGTAAAAGCTCCTCACGCATTGAGAGAAGCGTGACCATGGCCCTGGCTGCCACTCCTAAGCATTCGCACCTGCCACCTCAACTGTGCTTAATCCCCCACATGCTGGAAGTCATCTGACCATTAGTCTGGTGCTACACTTCCCTTCAGTGGCCCTCACATCAAAAGCACAAGCTCATGTGTCAGAGCCCAGCTAGTAACACAACACCCCCTCCACCCCTCCCTCCTCCAAGCTTAGCTAACACTAGACCTGCTGATACAGGAACAACAACATGTTTCACCATCACCGTCACAGTTACAAGCAACTTTTACCTTGGAAATGATGCTGCTGATAACACTTAAGGCTGAGTACAGAAGTTAAGCACTCTGTACTTAGGCTAATCAACATGAACCCAAACTTTTCATCATAAGCAAGGTGCTTTACACCTTTACCAAGTGTATGTAATTATTAGATGCTCATTTCATACCCAGTGTTAACAGAAAACGCACCATGACATACAATAAAGTGCCACTAATGTGGAAAAATGTAATTTCATGTGTTCATGCACATGTTAGGCTTCACAATTGCCTATTGATTAAGGTGAATAGATTTCTAGAACAAAAGACAAGAATGTGAGCAGACAATATAAACCGATACTGACCATAGGTGTGTATGTGCAATCATTATTATTGTCCAATCACATTAAAGGCCCAATTTTATGGAAAACCCTACTATACTTGTATGTATTCAATTATATATGCATGTAAACACTGTCAAAGATTTAATTCCTTCTATTTTATTGTTTTTGAACGGTCATTTACATGCCATATATGGGGAAGCTATTGCGATTATTTAAGCCCAGACTGCTTCGTGAACTGGACATAACATGGGGGAAAATGTAAGTAAATAGTGGAAAAAGATTCAAAATTGAATTCATAGTACATAGAAATAAAAGAAAAGCTAAATACCATGCCTATTCAACCTAAAGTGGTTAGGCATACTCCTCCATACATCTATATAATTAGGAAAACTCAAGGAATAAGAAATTTTGACAGCCAATCAGAATTTACATATGAAACAGATTTACATATGGGCCGTAGAACTTAAACAAAAACATTTTGGAGGGATAAATGGAGTTAGGAACAAGGATATATAAAGGAATTATGCATTAAAGCACATATACAGCATAATTATATCTTCCTGGAAAAAAAATGACTACAATAACAGCGTAGAATATTGGCCTTTTAGAATCTGTTCCAAACAAGAGAGTTTATTTTTTTTCTGCATAAACTCCATGAATCATTTTTAAACATCATGAAATACTCTTTGGTTTGGGTGAAGAGCAACACAACTACTGGTCATCCACACCTAAACTACAAGTGACAACAGACCTAGAAACAAAAGAAACTGTGCGGCTCCTGAAACAATCATTAGCACTTAAACAAACAGCAGGAAAGAGATTCAACCTGTACAAACGCTGCCTGCCTTCACAGGGAGAGAAAACAATGAAGCACAGGGAGTGGCTGGTTTGGCCCATTAAGCCAAATTACTCGTCTTCTATTTGACAGTGCACATGCAGCCTCTGGATTTACACACAAGCAGATAATCTGACAGCCCTCTTTAAATTAGCCTCTTAATTAAGCACTGTAAACCTCATCTGGCAGATCACTGGAGCTCTAAGACGACTGAACCACCGAAGCCACGCTGGAGCACAAACCAGCACAGTGACACAGATTCAGTGACTCAGACTGCCATGCTGCGCGGGACGAGCGAGACCTCTCACGACGCATGACCTCTCCCACGTGTACCACACGGAGAGAGAGACGGGAGGGGGAAGAGAGAAGAGGGACTAGAGAGAGGGGGTAGAAAGAGACAGATGCAGAGAAAGAAAGAAACAAAAGACAGAAAGAAGGGACTAGAGAGAGAAACACAGAGTGAGAGAGGGGGAAGAAAAAGAGACCAGTGCAGGGGGGTAGAAAGAGAGGAGTGGGGGTTGGGAGATACAAAGTAAGAGAAAGAAAAGTGAGGGAAGTGAACGAAAGAGAGAGTGCGTGTGTGTGTGTGTGTGTCTGGCTGCAGAGTGTGTGAGTCATTAGTACAGCAGAGGCCCACACTGCCACAGTCATGAGCAGCAAAAGCAGTTCTAAAGCCCACAACTACAGATATCACAGCAGGCAAAGGTGGATAAACAAATAAAATGCAGACAAGAAGAAAAAGTGACTGCACCCCCTCCATTCCACTCCACCCTTTCTGGAGGGGTCACCTTGGCAATGGCTGTATGTGCCTGACTACAGCCTTGATGAATACAGCTGAAACTGTAGCTCAGCGCGTGTGAGACTGGCATTTAGCAAGTCCCTGTGCATGAGTCTGTGTGTGTGTGTGTGTGTGTGTGTGTGTCTGGGAGAACATAATAAAGTTCGTTTTTAATCTTGTCTCTCACCCACAGCAAGCTCTCAGTTCCAGCTAAGGAGTCAGAGGGGCAAACTTATGACTAATGCTGGCGCACAGCAGAGCTTTTTTTTTTTTTCTCTCTCTTTAAACGCTGAATGTGTGTCAGAGTCTGACAGCAGGCGCAGGGACAGACAGGCCGGCGGTCCGGAGACCGCCTGTGTGAGCGGCATACTCTGTGAACTCCCCACTCTTCTGATTAACAAAACCCTGCCTGTTTCCCCTGCCCATGTATTTTTACACGTTCTATTTTCAAACCCCAGAGTCTGACGTCTCTCTCGCTTGATGAACCGAGGAGTCTTGTTTGCCGTGAACTGGGAAGAAATGGCACGGAAAGTTTACTGCGGCGAAACTTGAAAGCGGACTAAATTACATTTTATTAGCCTGACCAGATTATTAAAATGAACGGGATAAAAACGTTTATGAGACCAAAGAGGCCTTTCTAATGGAGCATGGCTATTCATTTAACTTTGTATATTTCAGACTGTTTTTATTCGCTGCATGTACGAGAGCAAATGCAGAAGCATGGGTCCGGCGTTAGACTGTGCGCTTAATTATTAGGCAAGGGAGTATTCTGCAGATTGATTTTAATCTGGAACAAATCCGGCGCTACCAGTCAATCCAAAATGTGGGCGTGAACGTTCTCAGGGGATTCATATGTGTGCACAATTATTAGGCAACTATTCGTGTGCAGGACAATTACACAACTAAATGAAAAGGGAACCATTTTCCCATCTCACTTGTTTATTTTCATCTGTTAAAGTGAGAATAATAAAATTACTCAAAATTTACAAATAAACATCTGACTGATCAGTGACCAATTTAGCCGCCCTTCTTTTCAATAACAGTTATAATCCTTCCTATCGTGAAATCTGTCAGTTTTTTGATCTGTTGATCAACATTTTGTGCAGCAGCAACCACAGCCTCCCACTCTGTTCAGAGAGTAGGACTTTGTTCCTGCCCTGTAAATCTCCTGTTTTAGAAGGTCCACAAGTTCTCAATAGGGTTTTGGTCAGGTGAGGAAGAGGGCCATTTCATTCTTCTTTCATCTTTAAGGTCTTTACTGGTCACACAGTGGAGAACTTCCATAGAAGGAAAAGAAGCTGTCTAATAATTCTGCACACCTTGTTACAAGATGTTGTAGGGGGGTGGTGGTCTAGTGGTAGGGTACTTGCCTACGGACCTCTGGATCAAGAGGTCCCCGGTTCGAATCCTCTAGCACTACCATCACTGGGTCCCTGAGCAAGACCCTTAACCCTGAGGTCCAGGGGGACTGTCCCTGTAATTAGGACCTGGAAGTCGCTCTGGATAAGAGCGTCTGCTAAATGCCGTAAATGTAAATGTAAATGTTGATCTCCTTAGGCCACGCCCTCCCTCATTACACAAACACACATCACCTGATCTGCTGTAATCCAATTACCATTCAAGTTTAAACAGCTTGGAGTTGGAATATATGTATAAAAATTATGATACGGTCAAAAACTCACTTGAATAATAATTGTGCACACTGTGTAGTTGGTCCAGCGCTGCGTTCATTCAACCTGAAGAAGTCTGGAGAATTGTCCTCACCTTTTAAAGGCTGTGACGTAATGCCTAAACACTGCTTTTTATTTTTTAAATGTGCCATTGACTCAAGTGTCCATATATAGAAATTCAGCTTCCAAAAAAGGCCTGCATTGATTTGCTTTTATGAGGTCACAAAAACCAATAGTTACATAACTGCACTTGCAAAGCCTCCAGCAGGTCGGCACCACCCTTTAACTAAAGTTACAATAAGTGTTTCAGCCTTGAGCGTTTTAATTAGGTACAAGGACTAAAGAGATCAGAGCTATGCATTAGTTTTACAGGTACAGTGATGGAAAAGGATTCCTTTTGAAGTGAAACCAAAGTGAAAGTGACTTGTTGCAAAACACAGCACAGTACACAGTGAACCACATCCTCTGCATTTGTCCCCATACGCAACATGCAGCAGGGGCCAGCTATGTCCAGCACCCAGGAAGCAGTGATGGGGATGGTACCTTGCTCTAGGGTAGCTCAGGGCAACCTGCTGGTCTGGGACTCAAACACCTTTCAAGATTTAAAAATGGTTATATGAAGATTAATTACAATGCATAAAACCACCCAAAATGCCATATAAATGAATAACATTTTAAAAAGTTATAAATTAGGATACGAGCCTTTTAACAGGAAGCAAATATGATTACTAATGTATTTTAGAGAACATTAACTGGGGCACTTGAATACCGAAGTACATTTACCACTTGAGAAATGGGGAAGGATGAGAAAGTGGCTATGCGAGAACTGATCTGATTAAGGTCAGTGTGTCAGTGATGTGTGTTTGCTATGCTTTATGGGACAGACACTGAAGATAATTTCACGCCGCAGTTGTGACAGTTCCCGCTAGTCTTGCCAAGAGAAAGAAATGCATTCCTGCAATAGTGTGGAGACTAGGATGAAGTGACAAACTGTTTCTTGAGTCTTAATAATAATTGATCTGAATTAGCGTAGAGTTATTCAAAACTGTATGACAGTCCAGTTCACACAATCTAACGTGGTCTACGCGTGTTTTTATATCTTATTTCAGTAAAACTCCATCGTTTCATTAACCACTAGCTTCAAAGTAGCAACACACTTTACTAGATGTTGGAAATATTTTTAGGCAGAAAAAAAAAACAATATTTGTTCCTTATTTTGAGATAACGTTCAGAACTAAAACACACAAGGCTGTGCATCACCACGAGTAACATCACTGAAACGATCTACAGAACAGGCTGAGCAATCAAATCTGGAGCACAATGTTCAATAAAAAACTGCCTCTCTTGTTCCAATGTTCAAATAATATATTTTAATATATATATTATACACCCCCCCCCACACACACACACACACACACACTCAGTGACTGTAGTGTTAAACAGATACACACAACTCATGATTCATACTGAGAGTGAAACATCACTTTTTAAAAAGTCACTTAGAAATGCATTCACAAAAATAAAGCTCAATTACGTTAAAAATCTCGAACAAGGAAAAAGGAAACAACTCATTGACATCTGGTATGTCTTACAGAATGGCCCACAGAATTCATCTACATGCTCTAATTCTCCGGTGTCTGATCTGCACATTCACTGTTGGAAGTAGTACAGACTGACAACCAAAAGAGTAAAAATAATGACTGACAGACTGAAACAGTGGCCAGAGGATTATATCGGTCAATCTGGAACAATAACACCGAACGAATGTTAATCCAAAGCGATACTAATTAAGTGTTAACGGGACGGCACGCCAAAAGTGTCATATGCCACGCTCATTATGTAAGGCAGTGTAGCAACTTTCTTAAAATAACATCCTGGAGGTAAAGGGATCATAACAGATTTTAACCTTCAATGTGTTGCTGTTTACAACAATGTTGGGGGCCCTTCAGCAACTTAATTCCATTTACTCGTAACCTCTTAACGTTGTGGGACTAAACACCCTCAATGTTCTCATGCACTTTTGCAGAACTTCCACTCAAAGGTAGCGGGACATCAGCTCGAAATGCAATACATGAGGCAGCTCTCAGCTTTCGCACACACATACAAACTTCAAAACAAAACGTTGTGATTAAGTAGTTTCTGTCATCTGGCTTTGCTTTTTGTCTGTCGGAATCACAGATGTGGGACCGGGACAACAGCGAGTTCCCAAAATCATGTGCTTTTCTGCAATCTCGGAGAAGTCTTTCACCATTACCTCACCAGTCAGAGAGGCAAACAAAATATCAGGTTTCACCTCATTAAACACCAAAGTCAGCTATTCGGGACATTTAAGATCCCTTTCTAAAAATGATGTTTACAGCTCACGAATCAAGGAAGGTGATCCATCCAGTAAACAATGTCAATACATTCAGCGAGAAACAGACGAGGGCCTGATGAAAAATGTTAAAAAAAAAACAAGGGCTGGAATAGCATGAACCGCTAATAAATAAAGGAACAGAACTTTGTCAGCGGGATCGAACTCCAGTCGTGGACGCCGGAGTCCAGCAGCTTGGCGATTCCCCTCCTTAAACACACCTGGTTCACACCTCGTGGCAGGTGTAGTGAGTGTGTTTGAGGAAGGAAACTGCCAGACCGTGCTGGACGCCGGCCCTCCAGGCCCTGTTCGCAGTGCGACGCTGCTTTTCGGGATCAGCAGCATTGGATCATCTTATAATATCAGTTTTCCATGTTGCCAAGTACTCCAAGTTTCCTTGTTTTTTCAGTCAATCATGGTAAACAGTAGGCCTCTTCACAGTTACTGGTCAGGACTATACTGGGTCCGGCGCTGCCCCTGTGGTGTCGTGTACAGAGAAGTAAATGCTCAGGCTTCATCTGTTTAACCAGAGAAGCAGCGCTCCAGACGGAAAGCAGAATAACCTTCGTCGACTCCTTTTCATCCTTATTAATACGACCTTCTGATGCTGGGATTGGGCCGGAATAGGGTTTTAGACCAGCCTGTGTGGGACGGCCTTACCTAATCTAACCCGAAGAGCAGCCTACTATAAATGGCCTTTGCAAGGCAAACTTTTTTTCAGCACACACTCAGTCCAGGATGCTGCTCCTCCTGTCAGCCCCTACAGCTGACTCACCACCTGCCTCCAGTGCGGAAAACAACTCCCAGCATCCCTGATGTTTCAACCTGGCAACCCAAAACACATCATTTCATCAAAAAGCAGTGAGCGCAGACCACTGAAAGGATGCCCACATGCCTGTAGACCAACATGGCCACATGGTTAGTGTGCTCAGCTCTGCTCATCCTCGCGCACACGCACACACCCTGCTGCATCACCAGCAGTAAACAGCTACACGAATTCAGACACAGACCAGGTCGGTGTTTCTCCCCGGACTGAGCTGAAGCAGCGCGCTGCTCCGACCTGCAGGCCTGCTCCGCTCAGAGGGGCCAAAGCACGTGCCCGAGTCTCGTCGCAGCGTTTCATCGTGTCGGTGTGGAAGGAAGCTGTGTGTTAGTGGAGGTGCAGGGGACTCACTCTCTCCGCTGCTGGACGGCGGGCAGCTCGCACACAGCGCCAGTGCTAGAGCCCACAGCCCGCTCCACACTCCCCGCACTGCTGCCGCTCTCATTCCTGTCCCGCGCTCAGCGATCCGCACCAAACCGAGCTGAAGCGTCCAGAACACCACCGGCCGCGCCGCGCCGCGCAGCTCCTTCACATCTCCAGGTGAGAGAGAGAGTGAGAGGGAGAGAGAGAGAGAGAGAGAGAGAGAGAGAGGGAGCGGGTGAGAGAGAGAGAGAGAGAGAGAGAGAGAGAGAGAGAGCGCGCGCTCAGCAACCAAAACAATCGGCGCTTCCTCCGAGAGGGACACTGCAGTCCTTCCCTCAGAGACACCAAAAGCTTTCAGGAGGATTAAAGCGTCTCTAGTGTCTCTCAGGACGAGGCGCGGAGCAGGTGCAACGGAGACAGGTTTCCCGGCCGACAGTCCGCCTCCTCAGCCTCCATTTCTCCAGAGAAAAGACCCTCAGGAGCGCAGTCCGGCCGCCCAAATACCCAGCCTGCCTGCGCGCGCGCGCGAGAGAGAGAGAGAGAGAGAGAGAGAGAGAGAGAGAGAGAGAGAGAGAGAGAGTGTGTGTGTGTGTGAGTGTGTGAGAGAGAGAGTGAGTGAGTGTGTGTGTGTGTAATGAATCCCGGGTGAGGGAAGCTCTTCAGAAAGGATGGAGAGCCGGACAGGCTGCTGTGAATGAACGAGCCTCCACACAGCTTCATCCAAAATAACCCACAGAAAACAAACACACTCTCTCTCACACTCACACTCACTCACTCTCTCACACTCACACAGCCCCCTCTCGGCCTGTTTCACAGGCAAATCCTCGCCTTGTTTTTTTTTTTCCTTTCGAGACAAAGAAGAAACAGAGCCGCTCTCTCAGTGTGTCTGGACTGTTTTTATTCGACGACCGAAAAAGAGAGAGAGGCCGATTTATTATTACTGTCATCATTACTGTGATTATTATCATTACTATTATTATTATTATTATTATAAATTTTGGTCTACAAACAAAATCGTCAGGATCAGGTTTGTCTCTGCAGTTCCAGACAGCAACTGATCTGCAACCCTGCAACACACACACACACACACACACACACACACACACGGTAAGTGACCACAACACTCTGCACTCCCCAGTTTGGGAACCACTGGTGTTCGCAATCATGTAGTCACTTTCACTTGTTAGTCAATGTGAACACAGTGAACCACAACTAAGCACATCCTCTGTGTTTTAAACACACACACACACACACACTCTCTCTCTCTCTCTCTCTCTCTCTCTCTCTCTCTCTCTAACACTCTCTCTCTCTCTCTCTCTAACACTCTCTCTCTCTCTCTCTCTCTCTCTCTCTCTCTCTCTCTCTCTCTCTCTCTCTCTCTCTCTACACGGTGCACCTATATTGCAGCACTTTCGCCATGATGCACTTCCAGATGTGTGTATGTTTATCTACAGTGTACACTGTCTGAACACGATGAAGATGATGATGATGATGATGGGTAAGACAGGATGCCCCGTCACTGATCTGGGATCTGTTTTCTCTCCGGGCACCGTTAGACTCCAGGATGGAGGTGAATGTGTCTAAAGCTGAGGAACCGGCCCAGCCTCACTGGACGTGCTCGGGTGTTTAGGGTTTTCGGTGTTGAGGACACACACACTCTCAGTCAGACAGTCCAGTGAGCTGAAAGTAAAACCTGGTGTAGAGTTTCATTCAGAAACCCAGGCAGGACTGAAGAGCTTCACCTGAAGTCCGTTTTATGCAGAAAGCGCTTTTCACAGCTTTCGTTTTCACACTCAAGCCTAAAGCGACAGAGAGAAAGAAGCTCCCTGAAGAAGCCTGGGGAGTCACCGAGTCTCAGAAGCAGAGGCAGTCCTGCTGATCTGCACATCATCTCCCTCTCTCCTCCAGTGATGAAGATGATGTGGAGATCCGGGGTCTGCGCTCCGCTGCACAGGGTTTCACAGCAAACCCAGCATCTTCTGACACAAGACTGCGACCTCAGCTCTGCCATGCGGGATGCTGAAGCAGCTTATGTCCTTGAATGGATCTCTGTGCTCAGTAGCTCGTGTACCGGCCCGTCAGGTGTTTACACTGAAACCGGCTAACGGGATTAGCCTGATGCTAACACAGCATCTCAAACACAAGTGTGGTGGAAGGAGAAAAGTGAGACGTATATCTGCATCAAATGTGTGTCTTACTAAAGTGTATTCTCTCTATGGCCTCCGTGGGGTTGTTTAGGGGGAAACTAGAATTATTTTAAAGATAATCTGAGGGAACTGGTTCATGAGGCATTTTCACACAGCCTGCAGCAGACCATTACACATTTGATCCCATTCAAAGCTACGACGAGGCACAAAAACACACAAGACTGTGCGGATTTTACATACATTTTTTAAAGACACTGTTTAAATCTTGCAAACGTCCGTTCGTGTGTATCTGGCGATCTTCTGCCACTGGCGAGGCTCAAACTGCAAGCTTGTATTTGGCGCCCCCTTCTGACCAAACCAGGAAATTCAGGCGCTGATCCTCATCGAGACCCTTTCTATTAACATTGCGCTCTTGCAGATGTTGAAGAAAGGTTTTTAAAAAGCTCTCCTGCTACCTGGTTTGAACCTGTTCACTAATGACTTTGCTGATTTTGTAACATTTCTTTGGACTGATCTGTCACACAGCCCAGCACAGCAATTCATTTCTCTGCATTTAACCCTTACAGACCGTGCAGCAGTGCACAGCCATACATCCACCGCCTGGGAGGCACATCTGGATCTGTGTGCTCCAGGGTACCTACATAACCTTCTGGTCCTGGACTTGAACCCACTACCTTCCGATCATGGGCCCTGATCCTTAATCTCTAGGCCACCGCTGCCCGTGGGAAGCAGATGAGATATTGCGCTTACAGCAGCCACAGGTCTATTTAAAATGGTGCACATGGCTTCTGGGGGAACACAATAATCCCTAGCGAGAACAGATTGCATATTGTGCAATGGGAGTATACTGCAAGGGACAGGTGCAGAGATATGATACACTGGGCTTGTTTCTGCAGCGACTGAAAGTGAAAGTGACTGTTTGTCATTGCGAATACACAGCACAGCACACAGTGAACCATGATGAAATGCTTCCCTGCAGGGTAACCTACTGGTCCAGGACTCAAGGCTACAACCTTTCAATTATGGGACTTCGACCTTAGCCTATCCCGCTGCTGCCCCACGGTCACCTGCAAGAGTGAACGAGCTGCACTAAAATCAGAAGTGCGGTACCTTCTGAAAACAGCCTGTCTCAGACAGATGCTGGCCTTTAGCAGGAATGTGGTATGCTGTGAAAATCATCCCTGTAGACTGTGTGCCTTGTTGTGACTCAGTAAAATTCCTTTCAATTACCATCACAGTCACAAGACTCAGTGGCCTTGAGTGTATTTTAGCTCCAAACCCCCCCCCCCCCGAAAAACGATTAAAGAAGACTAGGGAGCCCTGCATGAGCATAAACCTGGCAAAACAAAATGAACATCTTACAAAAAATATTTTTAGAAGTTTGCCATTACAGCTGTAGGTGTGCAGTACCTTACCATCATTTATTGTGTACTGTCTTGTACCAAGCTTGTCCACATTTAAAGATCTCGGGGATCAATTTGAAATGACTAGTATTATTTTAGACCTTGTTGGAAAACAAAGCACCTAAAAAGAAGGGGGAAAAAAAAGCAAATTCAAAACAGGAAACTCCTGGGTGCCACCAAATGCAGGCCATGTCCACTCATATTTACATTTTACATTTACGCTTATGGCATTTAGCAGACACTCTTATCCAGAGCGACTTCCATGTCCTAATTACAGGGACAGTCTCCCTGGAGCAACTCAGGGTTAAGGGTCTTGCTCAGGGACCCAGTGGTGGTAGTGCTAGAGGTGGGATTCGAACCAGGGACCTCTTGATCCAGAGGTCTGTAGGCAAGTACCCTACCACTAGACCACCACCACCCATATTTGTGCATGTCCTCATATGGTTGTTGTTGATGAAGGGAATGGCCTGCCTACCTTGAGTGCTTTCTATTCAGCTTCATGTTGCCTCCAGCACTTGAGTGGAAACAAGAGTGTTTACCACTGGTGCCTTGCACATGCTAACGAGAGCCTGTTTGTTTTTCTCTTGGCTGAAGCTGCGGGTGGAAGGGGGTGCAGGGCTGGATTGAAAGAAGAGGGGGACAATTATGTTTGTGCGAGGAGAAAGAGATTCCTGAAAACCATAAGGCTGGAAAGGGAAGCAGCTTCAAGCCAAGAGGCATATGATCAGGAGTGACATAATCCAGGTAGGGGGTGGTGGTGAGGAGTGTATGCTGTTTTCTGTGTGACACTGTGATTCGATCACATCGGTTATTGTTCTGCTTCATTTGTGTCTCACAAAGACAAGTTTTCATTTTCACTGTGCATGAATTTACCATCAAATCACTTTCCTATTCTTCTCTGAAGAATAGCTGAGACATTCCTCATGGCTCCACTGTTGTCATCTAAACATGTTTGGAACAGGAAGCTCCAAAGGGTGTGTGTCAGTTCAGGTTTCATATTGAGTGTCCATAGAGGGGACTATTCTTACAATTAAAACAAACGCACGCACACACACATACAAACGTCATTATTTTCAGCTAAAAAGTTTTATGTTAATAATGGAATAATAAATTCAGCACACATACATACGTACAAATATATATATATTTATATATTTACATACGCATGTTGGGTTTATATTTTGCTTCATGCTGTTAATGCTTGATCTATGCTGTCATCATTTTATCAAATTTTAATAAGATTATAAAAAATGTAGCAAAACCTTTACATACCGTACAGTTCAATGGTCAAAATCACTCAGATATAAGCTGTCTCTACACAGGGCGGCAGTGATGGCTGTGTTTACTGATTGTAGTGTTTGCCTGCATTACTGAACCTTGATTTTTAAATAGGATTGTTGTGTTGGCACTAAAAAGCTTACTGGGAATTATCTATTAGCTGAAGCTCTTGAGCTGGAGATTACCCACCATGCCTTTATCATAAAGAGACCGTATCAGGACGCTACATCTGCTGTAAAGCCTTACAAACTGACCATTACCTCGCTCTAGCTGCACTGACCTTGGAAATGAGATGAAAAACCTGACATCTCACTGTGCAAAAGTTTTCACCATCTTCAAATATTTGCCAGGTGATATGTTTCTTTGAGAGTGGGGCTTTTATTAAACCAGTGCAGTGATTACATGAGTTATAAAAGAGGTAAGAGTTCAGAGAGGGCCTTGGCCTTGCTTATAATCCTCTTGATAGGTCTGGTCATGTGACAGGATTGAAGACACTCATGGAATCCTGAGCATGAGACACGTGGCGTGCCAAGAGCCTGCAAGCGGCCAGAAAAATACATACAGAATGAACCGATTTGGACTGCAGAGCAAATCGGTCAAAGAAATCATGTGAGAACCTTCTTATTGCTGCAGCACCCTTCGGCTAGACGTCCCGCAGGTGTTTTGTGGCGGGTCCACAGGCCAAGTTTGCCTCACACAACAACAGCTCTCATGCCAAATAACCTCGGCGGCGAAACAGCTGGGTGACAGTTGATCCTTTAAGATCATAAACCCACAGCTCAACAAAAACAAATTCAACAAGCCAAGCTGGCCTTTCTCCGTGAGAGGAATTCCAGAAATGTTGACAATTCCTCAGTGGGAAGCTGGTGGTTTGTGTGTAAGGGGGGAACGAAGGGAGCCAGGGGAAACTGTCTTAAGGAAGGTCAAGAATGAGCTCGGATTATCTGTTGCTCGTTCTCTCTCTTTTTTTTTTATGTAAATGAAGTGCCAGTGGATACTGATAACAATAAGGCCATAACATTGGAATAGAATCTAATTGTAGGCCTACAGTGTGCAGCCAACTATTACAGTGAGTGTTTTTATTCCACTCGGTCTTGTGGTCACAACAAAAACAAAATTATAACAGTTCCCAGGGTGCTGTGTTGTTCTCTCGGTGGTTGTTTGGGCCTGGGTGGTCCCTTTTTTAGGCATAACAAGGAAAAAATTAACAATAGCTGAAAGCAAAATAGGCCACCCAACCCTGGACCTGTCTCCATCAATTACTGCCACATGATAAACCCACAGCTTTGAAACCCCGAGTTTAGAACAGCAGAAAATCACAATGATTTTCTCACTTTTTTTTTTTTTCGGCTAATAGCTGTTTAATGTAAACTGCTGGGTTTTGCTACCCAGGTGTGAACAGTTTCCTTAAAGGCAATTTTCCCTGTTAAATCACCATCATGTTAAATGAATCAGGCAAAATGAATCTATTTTTGAGTCACAGTGCATTGGCTATTGTGGGTGGCCTTAAATTTAGGTCTTTTTGGTTCAAGGATATCCTAGAATGCTTTCTTCCTCATCAAGCAAACACTCTTGCTCTTTTTGCCATCTAGTGGCTAGTATGAACACTGAAAATGGATTCTTTCACTATCAAGCTCCTTTGATGCAGTGGGTGGCCTCCAGAAGAAGATTGGAGAAGAAGGTATTCCCATCCCTGATATAAAACTCTTAGATTTCACTAATCCTTTAAACTTTGTTTAAAGGTTTGGTCGGGTGTCTCCACTGTTGTGCTGTTGGCTATTATTGTCCTCATTGATGGAAGAATGCAATGAAATCTTCACTGTCCAAAACAAAGCTGATAGACTGTTACAAAAGCAAAGGAAGTACAAACACTTTATTAATAACAGTGATTCCAGAAGAGCCAGTGGATGAGCAAATATTTACCAAATATTGCTTTTGTATAGATTTTCCATTTCTGACATCCTTGCCGTGAGTGTTTGTTAATTAGAACCATCCTGAGCCACTGTGAGAGCCTTCATACACAGCTGTGTGAGGGATGTTTGAGGGAGCTGCAGGTGTTGGAGGAGAACAACACAATGTGTTCATGACCTCATAGGCCATGTCGGTGTAGACTGAGAAAGAGCAGGCAAAACATCTGGGCTAGGACCTCCTGGCATTGTTCACATCCTCTATTTGCTGTTTAGAAACAGAATTTGCATATAAACATGTGGTAAAGCTCAGCAGTCGGAGCTCTGGAACAGAATAGAACAGAAAAGGACATTTTATAATATATGCAAATTCTGTTTAGGGAGCAGTGGTGGGCTAGTGGTTAGGGAATAGGCCCAGGATCGGGAGGTTGTGGGTTCAGAACCCAGACCAATAGGTTGCCCTGACGTACCCTTGAGAAAGGTACCCTCCCCTTCACTGCTCCCTGGGCACTTTAAATAGTTGCCCCCTGCTGCACATGTGTGTCTGGGTAAAATGCAGAGGTTGCATTTTGTTGTTTCTCACTGTGTGCCTTGCCATGTTTCACAATGCCAAAAAATAGTCGCTTTCACTTTTTTCACTGATTTGCGGTTTTAAGATTTGTCTGAAAAGCATCATGATCTTCTTCTACTTCTTTTTCTGCTCACGTTAGGGGTCTCCACAGTGGATCATCCATTTCCATTCTTCTGGTCCTCTGTATCTTCCTCTATCTTATTGACTGCCTGCATGTTCTTGCTCACTGCATCCATAAACCTCCTCAATGGTCTTGCTGTTCTTCTCTTTCCAGGCAGCTCCATCCTCAGCATTCTTCCACCAATATTTTCCTCATATCTCCTCTGTACATGTCCAAACCAGTGCTCTCTTCTCTGAATTGGTCTCCAAATCATCCATCCTGAGCTGTCCCCATAATATACTTGTTCTTCTCTGTCCTCATCACTCCCAACGTAAATCACATTATCTTTATAAACGTGAAAATATCATTTTTATATAATATAATATTTATATAATATAAACTTTATAAAAGTGAAAGTGACTATTTGTCATTGTGAAGTACACCACAAGATGCAGGCAGTGAACCATAATAAAAAGCAACCTCTGCTTTTAACGCATACACACCATACAGTAAAGGGTAGCCATATCCAGCGCCCAGGCAGCAGTGATGAAGACAGTACCTAAAGGAAACCTAATAGTCTTGGATTTAAACCCATTAGTTTAGGGTCCTGGGGCCTAGTCCCTAACCACAAGGCCACTGCTGCCACCTCCACCTCCAGTTTCTTCACCTCTCTTCTGCGCTCCCCTTTACTGTGACCTGTATTTAACTCCTCCGCCTTCACAACATTTCCTCCTTGCATCCTAACCCTTCCACTGTCTTCCCTGTCTTAATCCCACTGACTTGCATTCCTCTCATCTCTACAGCATAATCTTAAAAGCATCATCTTACTTTAATCAAGTCCACAAAAAAATTGTTGTGGGTCGCAGCTAATTTTTAAGACCAACTTTTTGATCCCATAAAATAAAGCAAGTCAGTTTTGTCATGCTGCTATTATGGTAATGAAACTTGCATTGATTGGCTGCCTAAATGGGTGGATATATGTAAATGTGTTGGTGTTTGTGACATCACAAAAACAATTAAGGACTAGCAATTCAGTGCTGCATTAAAAGAACTACGTCCACTGACATCAAACACTTTCAGAAGCGTTGTGTAGAATGTAAAATGGCTGAAATGTAATTTTTCAATGATTAAATACACGAAATCACAAGTTTTTGTAATCCTGTTTTTGATTTTGATTTCTATTTTTGGCACACAAAAAATAGCGAGTAAATCGGGCACAGTACAGATTTTCATTTCAATAAAAAAACATATGGCTAGTTTGAAGTGACAAAACCAGCAACCTGCAGACTTGAGATTAAAATAAATGGTATGGATTTGAATGTTTACAGTGACCCCACATGTGAATACACGGCTGAAGTGTCAGTCATTTCCATGACTTTCTCTCAAAGGGCGACAGGTGGCGCTGATTCTTCAGCAGAAAAAACAACAAAAGTCATCAGACATTCAAAATGGAATCCAACTTAAACAGGCCTGACAGCCAGCAAGGTAGGAGTGTTTCTACGGTTGGCTTGGACTCTGTTTCGATATTCAGAAAGAAACAAAGTAAATGTCCTTATTTAAAGATCTTTAAAAGCTCGTCCAGATGAACTGGTAAACAGAGCTCTCTGGACTGAACACCTGACAGTAAACAAGAGCACTTTCCCCCAAACTGCACCAAAACCGGGGCTAAAGGGACGAGCAGGCGCATATCGGTCACAGCCACGCCGTAGTCAAAGAGATGGACAAGAGTGGGTTTGCTGAAAAGTGTTTTTTTTCACTGAGAGTTTAAAGACATTGTTTCTTCAGGCACGTCCTACCCTGTGGACCTGCCCTGCCAGCACTTCGAGGCACTGAATCCTGACTCTGATCAACGCCTGTCAGCTCTTCACTCAGACACGCAGCATCTCAGCCTCCCCTGTGGATCAGAGGTGTTCACACCAGCCCACCAGTCCCCAAACACAGCCTCATGGCAGTAAAAATGAATGTTCTCCCTGTGAGAAACCTGTGATTGTTTTTCTTCAGGTGAAAGCAACTCAGGAGAACGTCGTCCAGATGCTGCTATTTGGTGAGGATGGTCCTCCTCGTTACCTTCTGGCCCTTCATGCTCCAGAAGAAGAAACCCAAGGTTGACTCTTAGACTATTGCTCAGTTTTCCTGCTTGGTGTCCTTGTGGTATCCTTTTGAACCAGTATACGTTGCTCTTTCAGTGCTTGCGTTGCACTTGCATGGCAAATGGTGGCCCATCAGTGATGTTTTGAAGACATCCAGCAAAGCCAGAAATGGACTCTTATGTGTGAGTTCATCACATATTACATCCACATAACATAATTTGGTGTAAAGTTAAAACAAGATTTAGTGTGTGATCATCACATCAGGGATATCTGCCTTTCATAGATATAATTACTCTTATCCTTGCAGGTGGAGTCAGTGATGGAGAGAGTTGTGCTGTTTCTGCTCAGTCAGATCATATTTGGCATGTTGGAGAGGCCACTTGGAGAAAACATGTATTTCTCCACTCATTCGGCAAAGGAATATGGAAAAATCTTCTGGCAAGACGGAGAAGCCATTGGCTTTTACACTTTTAAAAATAAAGGTGTGGTTGTGACCAGGGGCTTTTGTCATAAGGAATAAAAGTTGCTACTTGTCAAAGAGAGTTGATGAAAGTGAAGTGAAAGTGACAACCCTCGTCATTGCGAGGTCACAGCACAGCACACAGTGAACCACAACAAAATTGGACCTCTGTATTTAACCCATGCACTCAAACACCATGCAGAAGGGGGCAGCTATTGAAAGTGCCCAGGGAGCAGTGACAGGGATGGTACCTTGCTCAAGGGTACCTCACAGGGCAACCTGGTACCCACAATCTTCCAATCCTGTGGCTAACTCCCTAACCACTAGGCCACCGATGCCCATCAGTCAAGACATGGCTGCAATCCCACTTCCTTTAGTTTAGCGATGGAGGTGTTACATTTTTTTTTTCCGGGAGGGTGGGAGGTTAAATAGATAAATACATATCCAACATACTGAGTGCCAAACCTTATTGGCAAGTCTGCACCATCTTCATAAAGATCTGGATGCAGTTTGAGTTGGTCCAAGATATTTTGATGATTTCTATTAACAAAAATGATTTGGGAGACTAATTAAAATTTGCAGATCTCCAAATGAGAAAAGTGGAAAATCTGTAACTTTTATACTCTCAAGGACTCAAAAAAATGTCCTCAAACAGATGTTTATTAAAGACATTTTAAATGTAATTTGATTATACAAATGCTCTCCCTATAACATTATTATCCTTTGGTCTAATCATATATTTCCTTATTGTTAATAGATTTGTCTCAACAGGTTACAATCAAACCTTTGACCAGGTTTTTGGTCAAAGGTTTATGAGCCAGGTTAATGACAAAGAAGCAATCATTTTATAAATTTAAATACTATACTCTTGTAATATATTCTAAGAGATTTTTTGCATTAAAACAGTAAATCATTGCTTAGGTTTAGCTCTAGTCATCTTTCCATTACATTTACATTTACATTTACGGCATTTAGCAGACGCTCTTATCCAGAGCGACTTACATGTCTTAATTACAGGGTCAGTCCCCCTGGAGCAACTCAGGGTTAAGGGTCTTGCTCAGGGACCCAGTGGTGGTAGTGCTAGTGCCGGGGACCTCTTGATCCAGAGGTCCGTAGGCAAGTACCCTACCACTAGACCACCACCACCCATTACATCCCTGCTTAGTTTTATTATGATAATGAAACATCATTTTGACTGTTTTTTGCTGTTTTTTAAGGTAGCCTGTGCGATGGCTGCACTGGACAAAGTTACCTTCTTCCTGTGCTGGACACTGTGTTTGTACGTAGCCGTTGGAGAAGACATGGACTGGCCCTGCAGATGCTCCAGGATTTCTGCACATCAATGCCCAAGGAGAGCAGTCTTGGAATCAGCCACCCCATATCTGTCAGCATGTATGGAGGTCAGTATAAGAAAAGTTTAATGACATGGACATTTATAAAATGATTAATCTGCCCAGTTCACGAGGATCAGGAGCTAGAACACTTAGAATAAGAAAGGGATGTCCTATCTTATTGGCTAAGCAGCAAAGCAGGACAAATGTGATCATTATTTTGAAGCCGGACGTCAGCTGTGGAATCTTTTTAAATGCTTGTTTGGAATGAAACCAGTCTTTTCACAGATGGACAGATGGACACCCCTGTTTAAATGGCTTATTTTAGTTCAGAATACTAACCTGAATGATAACTAGTGGAACTCAGTCACACAGATCTTAATTGTAAAATGTTTGTTATTACAATTGCATAACAATTCAATTTTAATTAAGTATATGTTTAAAAAGGTCTGATTTCTTATATCTCACTTTTCAGATGTTTGATAGATAACTGACATTTTTATCTTCAGGACTGTAAAGAGATAAATGTGAATACGCCATATGTTTACCCAAGTGCCTTCCTTACTGTGACAAAAATACTGTTCACTGGCATGATGTGAAAGTGAAAGTGACTACCCTTGTCATTGTGAACCGCAACACAGCACAACACAACGAAATTCACTCATGTGCAGCAGGGGGCAGCTATTGAAAGTGCCCGGGGAGCAGTGATGGGGATGGTACCTTGCTCAAGGGTACCTCAGGGCAACCTACTGGTGAGGGAATCGAACCCACAACCTACTGATCCGGGGTAACTCCCTTCCCAATAGGACACCGCTGTCCCAGTTGAAATTACTATTGGCAGTTAAAATAGTTGTACAGCAAGAGTCACAGTCATGAAATTATGATTTATGACTATGCAAATATTACAGTCTGTAGCTATTTGGACAATAATCAGGTTTGTTGTTATTTTTTAACAGTGCAAGATTTTGTTTAAAGGTGCGTACATCCTTAATGACTGACCAGTGTAGGAATTAACAGCTCTGGCATGTTAGCAGACCAACCACCAACCACCACCAACCAGTATTTGGACACTCCTGTATCCTGTATCTTCCTGCTGTTAACTGTCAGGATGCAAAAAAGTGTCAACGCCAGTAAAGCAGACCGTCATAAACCAGAGCAGTCATGTCATAATGAATCAATTAGACATAGTTAAAACATTGTGTGCCAAGATCAACTGTTTGGTACATTGTTTATGAAGAAAAATACTTTCAGTTCTTTGAAGAAAACCCTATTGTGCAGCTTTGGAGCGCATCCGGCACACTGCCGAGGACTGACCCATAAATGTGTCAGGAATGATCATATAAAAAATGATCAGCAAACCTTCGTTCACTACATAACGTAAACACAGCTAAGCAGAAACAGAAAAGCTTGGCATTCTTAGCCCTGCGGTCCGCCTTAAGGTCCCCACTTTGGTGATGTCTACGATGTGCAGACCCTTGTGGCTGTTTGCTTTAAAAACATGCAATTGGGACAGACTCGTGTGACATGCAGGCTGTTTATGTGCCCCCACAACCACTACCGTACAACCACTGGCAAATATGGAATCACCGCACTTTGCTTTTCTTTGGATCAGGAACCCACTCTTAAAAAACAATATTTCTTTTTGCGCTGTTCCAGCTTTCTCAAATATTGAAGAACGGAGCCTCATAATAGATTTTTTATCATTATTTCCACAATAGATTTTGCATTAAGTTGAGACTGTTTGCTAGTCATGTCACTGAGCTGATATTGCCTTTCCTTAAAAAAAAAAAACCTTCAACTTTGCTCTTTGGCAAACTTACAGATCACTGGTCCTCTGGTCCCCTGGTCCCCTGGTCCCCTGGTCCACTGGTCCCCTGGTCCCCTGGTCCCCTGGTCCACTGGTCCCCTGGTCCACTGGTCCACTGGTCCTCTCGTCCCCTCGTCCCCTGTTCCTCTGGTCCACTGGTCCTCTGGTCCCCTGGTCCCCTGGTCCCCTGGTCTACTGGTCCTCTGGTCCCCTGGTCTACTGGTCCCCTGTTCCCCTGGTCCACTGATCCCCTGGTCCACTGGTCCCCTGGTCCCCTGTTCCCCTGGTCCTCTGGTCCCCTGGTCTACTGGTCCCCTGTTCCTCTGGTCCACTGGTCCTCTGGTCCCCTGGTCCCCTGGTCTACTGGTCCTCTGGTCCCCTGGTCTACTGGTCCCCTGGTCCACTGGTCCCCTGGTCCACTGATCCCCTGGTCCACTGGTCCCCTGGTCCACTGGTCCCCTGCTCTTTTACCTGACATGTAGCCACAGATCACAGAAACTGTTTCTTAAGGCTGTCATCATTTTATTTCTTTAGTAGAGCAATACAAATCAGGCAAACTTTTCAGCATCCTATTGGCCAGTGCAGGTTATATTGTGTCTAAATATCTCTTACATTGATTCATGTACATACTAAATTTGCATTTCTTTAACCCACTCAAGCCTTATTTTTTGTTTAAATCGATGGTTTATTTTTTGGTTTTCAGGATTTAAACCCCATTTTTTTGTTGTGCATTTTCTAATTTTGAGGCATTTTGCTTTGAGTTGTCTATCCTGACACTTTGACATCTTCCATGGTTGACCCGTTTGTTTTCCTTTTATAACCTTTCCGTTTTGTTGATACTTACACCAAATTTTACATGCAGCTTACTGGGAACAGTCAACAATTTTTGCCACACTCAGTTGACAGCTCACTTGCTTGAGGTCATGTTTTCTCTCATTCAGCCAAGACCTACAGTGGGTGAGGTCTGCAAGGACTTTAATTGACTGTAGAGTCAATAGCAGTTTTAAACTTGTGCTGTTATTTCTTTATATATATATATAAAAATACAAAACGATTTTATCAGTTTTTTTCTCCACATAGCATAGTTCCATATTATTTTCTTCTACTTGATCTGCTCAGAAACATGCCTGATTTCATTACTTTGAGGTATGTTTCTGTCACGTGTGTTAGGGTTTGGGCACGCTAGAGGGCGCTCTCTGTCACGTGTGTTGTGTTTTGGGCACGCTAGAGGGCGCTCTCGGTCACATACAAGGTGTTTATGTCACAGGAGGTGTTTAGGGTACGCTAGAGGGCGCTCTGTTCTGACTAAGCACACCTGAGCCCCTGCGGGCAGGTGTGCATCATTGGGGCTGACTATTTAAGCCCCGATGAGTCAGAACAGAGCGCGGCTCATTAGGTAGGTTAAACCTATGTGTAATGGTGGTTCTGTCTGTCTGTCTGTCTGTCTGTCTGTCTGTCTGTTTGTTTTTATTCATAGTCATAGTCATAGTCATAGTCATCCTGCGTAGGAACTGCAGGCTTGAGTCCTTGTGTCTTGTTTGTTTTGTCACTGTGCATAATAAACTTCTGTTCTGAACTCCTGGCTCTGAACTGACGTCCCTCCGGTACCACGCCACCGTTACAGTTTCCCAATTTTGTGCCATAAAACAAAACAGTTTTGTCACATATATTTTTATTTTTATAAATATAATTTTTTTATTTTTTTTTTTTTGTAACATATATCTCTTGCTTAAATGCATCTGCTTAGCTTACAATGCAAAAAAGCATTAGAGGTCAATACCCAGTCATACATTTTAAATAATTAAAAAAAATAAATTCTTTACTTCAATCACTAAAACTATTTTATACTGTAATAACTGAAGCAAAGACAGACAAAGCTGTACATTAGAAATAATAACTGCTCACACTAAGAAGCTAAGAAGCAGGGATAAAGAGGGGCAAGGGATCACAAAAGCACAGGCACACGGCATATTTGAACAAAGGCACAAAGGTGGTCTAGTGGTTAAGAAATACGCCCCAGGATCAGAAGGTTGTGGGCTCAAATCCCAGATTCATAGGTTGTCCTGAGGTACCCTTGAGCGAGGTACTTTCCTATCACTGCTCCCCAGGAGCTTTAAATAGCTGCACGGTGTGTATGGGTGAAATGCAACATTTCAAATTTGGGATAAAATCTAATATATGTAACTATTTAACAGGGCAGCGGTGGCCTAGCGGTTAGGGCGTTAGCCGCATGATCGGAAGATCGGGGGTTCAAACCCCTTCCCAATAGGTTGCCCTGAGGTACCCTTGAGCAAGGTACCGTCCCCATCACTGCTCCCCGGGCGCTTTCAATAGCTGCCCACTGCTGCACGGGTTTGAGTGTGCATGGGTTAAATGCAGAGGTCCAATTTCGTTGTGGTTCATGTGTGCTGTGCCGTGACCTCACAATGACAAGGGTTGTCACTTTCACTTTTCACTTTTTTTATTTCAGTATACAAATAATACATTTTATAATACTCTAACCTGTTTAGACTGATAACTGTCTGACCATTTATTTTTTTCCCAGTTTACACTTAAGGCATTTATGTGGGTTTATGTACCAATAACATAACTCACTTTTAAATGATCTGAATCTCTTTTGTGGTGTTTAATTTATTCTTGACTGATATACAAAAAGGGGGCTGTTCTCCTTGCTACCCTCTATTGTGCTTCATCCAAGCAGTCTGGGTGTATTTTTAAGTGAAAGTGACTATTCTTGAAATTGTGAAACACAGCGCAACTCACAGTGAGACAACGAAATTCAACCTCTGCATTTTACTTGTACACACACGTGCTGCAGGGGGCTATTGAAAGCGCTCGGGGAGCAGTGATGGGGACGGTACCTTGCTCAAGGGTACCTCAGGGCAACCTCCTGGTTTGGGATTCAGACCCATGACCTTCTGATCCTGGGACCAACTCCCTAACCACTAGGCCACCGCTGTCCCCATGAGGCTTCTAAAACGAGGGCACACATTCAGTATAATTTAAACAGACGAAACAGCATGCAGATGTGCGCACACCATTCATTTTGCCTGCATATATACTTTCACTTTGGAATCAATGCAGTTTTATAAATAATGTCCCAGAAGTACAAACTCTTTTTCAAACTGCCAGTAAAGGTCTTGCTCTAACAAGCCTTGCAGTTAGACTAAAGACATGGATGTGCTGTCTAACAGCAGTTGTCTGTGCTTTTTGCATATTTTTGTCTCTTCCAAAAATATCGTTGCTGTGTGTGAGTAGAAGAGGCATTTGGATTGTTTTCTGACTTCAAATGTGATAGTTTTGTATGTGTTTACTACTTTACCTATTTTCTTACATGGTAATCATTTAATTTAAGATGATCTAACTGGTAGCTTCCTGCCTTTCCCATCTAGTGGTGGTTCATAAAGTAACTACTTCTTCCCAGTAACTTACAAAAAAGCAGGTACATTTTATTGCAGATAAAACTTTTCTCCTATATCTTTTAATCCTTCCTCCTCCAAGGTCACATCCTGTGTGAATTTTTTTTTTGTGCAGTATGCAAGAAGTACCTAGAGGCCCACCAAGAGCAAAGAGAGCGGCTCTATGAAGTGGAGGCTCCTGGGGAATGGAGTCAGAGACGCAACGTGTGGTTAAGCATACAGCTCCAGCTCCGCCAAAGACACAGTAAGTCTTTCATTGCAGGCATACAAAGGCAAAGACTGCTTGATCATTCAGGACGTTGATTTAATGACTCCCATGACCCGTAGCGTTTGATGTTGAGGAATGTTTTGTCTGTTTGGATTGATTGTTTAATACGTTTCGCATGTTTTTGCTATAAGAGTTAAAGAATGTCCTCACTGTTTTACTGCGCTGTCTCATTTCATGCTGTACTAAAGAGGTCGTGAACTAATGTGTGCCTTTTATAACTGTAGGCTCAGACGAAAGGCCAAACAGCCGACACGCTGAGACAAGAAAGCTCATATTCTCTAAACGGAAGGTGAGGATCTTATCCTCTGGATCTTATCCTCGATTATATGGGCTCAAGGACACATACAATCTCACTGTCAACTGAGTTATGTTGCATTTACTCAGCCAGTGTATATATATATATATATATATATATAGGTCAAAAAATAAGTGCTCCAGTCCAAAATAACAAGATTTAAAATGACTGTCTATCCCATTATAGACTAACACTCTGAAATTATCATTTATGCAGGATCTTGAGGGCATTCCACAAGTTGATGGATCTGCTGTCCTCAGCATTGAGACAAGCAAGCCTCAGAGTAGCTGCATAAAGAAGCAACCAACCATCCAGACTGGGACAACATCCAAGTTTAAAAAGACCAAGACATCTTAAAATCCACTGCATCAAATGGGTCTGGATTTGGAATGTTTCAAAGTGATCTTCTCTCAGGTTTAAAGGTGCATTTCTGCCTAGAACTAGCATTTAATACACAAATTGTTTCAGTATTTTGTATGTTTTTGATCTTGCATTCCATTATTGTGTTTCGACTACAATACCCAGCATGCATTCTGCAAAGATTCAACACAAGCATTAGGAATCCCATTCTACATTCTTTAGCATTAGCAGGTTAGAAAGAAAGAGTTAAAACCGCATGTCCTGATGTGTCCACCCTCATAGCTTTTCAGATGTTCCTCCCAGCTTCAAGATAAATCATCAGCCAGAAGTCTGCTGTAGGAGGCAAGCAGGCAGTAGTTGAAACAGATGTTTCAATGATTATTTTGTTTCTGGATTATTTCTAAAAAGCCCAGTAGTTCTGTGTCAGAGAAAGCGTTAGTCTCCCACTTTTCCTAAATATTCTCATACAATGTCTCAAACCACACAGAGTTCACAGAGGACGTTTTGGCCTAAATCTGAACCCAAAAGATGATAAGCAACCATACTACACTTGTAAGCGGTGGCGCTAATAAAATCTAATTTAAAAACTCATATGGAGCCGTTTGGAATATTGTTGGCAGATAAAACCATTGAGAAAATGGCGAAATGGTAACGGCGGAGAAACGGAGGGTGTCCGTCTTGGCGATATTAAATATGTGGGTAGTGCCGTCATTTCACAGCGAGAAGGGCATTGGTTTGATTCCCAGGCGGGGCGGTCCAGGTCCATTCTGTGTGGAGTTTGCATGTGTCTACTGTCCAAGGACGTGCATGTCAGGTGGATTGGAGGTCCTAAACTGGCCGTAGTTGTGAGTGTGTGTGTGTTTGTCTCTTTGTCTGCCCTGCGATGGACTGGTGTTTCCCAGCCTTTTGCCCTGTGAGAGCTGCGATAGACTCCAGCACCCCAGCAACCCTAATTAGGACAAGCAGCTATGAAAATGAGTGAGTGAGTGTGTATTTAAGTCAGAGGTTAGAAGAGCTGCAGCAAATTGGAGCTGCTCCCATTGGACCACAAGCCAACACCACTGAGGTAATGAAAATGACTGTGTAAGTAATTCCTTCTCGGGACTTTGAACACATATAAAAAATATATTTTTGTATTATAACAAAATTTACTTATATATGTAAAAGATATGTTATAATAATATATTTAAAACAGTGACCTCAGTGTAATCTCACTGCCAGGACAAGCCTGTGTGTTTAGTATGAGCTTGGCGTGTATTTATATCTGCGATGCGTCAAAATGTTCTGTGGTGTAACCACAGCAGCAGCAGCAGATGGGTGCTGAAGTCGCCTGAAAACTATTGAACCTTGTGTGTCAGGAAGGAACACTTATAGCAGTTGAAGCTCATTGACAAGTTGCATGAAAAGACAAATATATTCAGAAAATTTCTGCTAAAAAGAACCAAGCGCTGAACATCCAGCTCAGAAAAACTTTTCTGGACAGGTCTCAACTAAACCTGGGTATAATTTCTCAAAACCATGTGTAAACCAAATCAAAGTGAATATTGCACCTAACCTTATGCAAAGCCCATAAAAAAATGTTACTCTTTCTTTCACATCTGGAAGAGATTTCCTTTTAACACAACTTGTGTTTTCGACCCACATCGCCTGCTTTGAAATTGTTCATGATAGTTTCCTGAATTATAATGATCTGCTCTGGAAAAAGTATACTCTTTGTCCTTGTCCTACAGCGTCTTACGCTACCGAGTTGACAGAGTTTGTTGAACTAAATCTGACCCCAGAAGATGGGCAGCAGCTGCATCTGCAGTTTCATTTTGAATTAAAAATTCGATGAGACGGGAAACAACCTTGAAATGCTGGTAGTGGATAAGACAGGGAGCCATTGGTGAAAAGACCTTCGTCTGTTGTTGGCGAAGTGGTAAATGCGGGGCAACAAACGTGTTAATCATGACAGCAATTAGTATTATTGGTGGAAAACTATTAATAGGATGGATTTCTGTACATTTCAAAGGAGGACAAAGGTGTTAGAAGTGTATTTAAAGTCCGAGGTTGGGATGAGCATTTGGAGCTGCTCCCACTGGACCACGCCTGCTGAAACTTCAGTAAAGTGGTTTTGCCGCATCCCTTTGACTTCGTTTGATTTCTGACTTAGGCTCACACTTCAATTTTCCATGACGGCAGCTATTTAAAGAGCCTGGGGAGCAGTGATTGGGACGGTACCTTGTACAAGGATGACTCAGGGCAACCTACTGGTCTGGGATTCAAATCCACAACTTTTTGATCCTGGGGCCAACTCTCTAACCACCACCACTGCCCCCAAAAGGAAATATCTCAATTCTGGATCATTTAGTCACTTCCCTGTGACCTAAAGGTGCTTGTCAGCTGAGCTCTGATGTTTTCTGCCTCAGTGGTTAGCTCACCATTAATGCATGTCTGAGAAACAGGTCAAATGTTTTTAGACACCTGTGTTTCTGTCAGTCAGTCATTTTCTGCCACTTGTCCCAAACGGGGTCACAGGGGAGTGCTGGAGTCCATCTCACCTCACACAGGAAGGACAGGTCACCAGCCCATCGCAGGGAGGAGCGTGACGTCCTTGCTCAAGGGTACCTCAGGGCCACCAATTGGGAAGGGGTTCAAACCCCCGATCCTCTGATCATGCAGCCAACGCCCTAACCACTAGGCCACCGCTGCCCCCGTGTTTCTAGTGAACTGAGAATAATCAGGCTTCCCACCCCACTTCACCTATCCTCTTTGCCTGTTTCAACCTCTGCTCATCCGGCAAAGCTTTTTGGGAACATTGCTCTGAGGATTTGGTTGGATTCAGCCACAGCCACCAGTCTAAGGGTCTAATACTGGTTTTTCTGCTGGTGGATCATCTCACAGGAGCTGAATTCACCAATCATTCCTGGAATAATCAGGATTTTGAAATCAAATTATATACAAAAAGGAAAACAGACCAGGCCTGATAGCTGGGCAGGCAGACAGGGTGTATGTTAAGGGATTTTGTTAAAGGATGTTCAAAGGTAACCCAAACAGACTTCTATTTCTGGGAGCTTTTATTTAAAAGATGCAGTTACCATGTATTATAACTGAACCCCGCAGTGCTGCTGCTTTAATCACTGTTTTGTCGTGTAAATCGCAGTGTAGGACTCTTTCTCCGATTTCCAAAAGCTCGCGCGCGCGGATGGTGTTCACATCGCGCAGACTCGTCCTTCCCTGATGACTAAAAGGAAGGAAGTCCTCGAGGAAAAGACGGCGAGGCTGCGGACCCTCAGCCCAAAATGAGTCGGATCTACGACAACACGGCGTTACAGAATAAAGCGGTGCACAGAGAGGAGCTCTGCTCTGCCTGGGACCCGGCAGTCTATCAGAGGTAGAGCCCAGAGCGCGCAGCCGAGCGGGAATGAAGCGTGTTTCTCTGAAGGAGCCGCTGGTAATGTGAGTGTTGTTTCAGAGGCGCCGGGCTGATCGTGGAGGGGACTTTAGTGGACGTGTCTCGCCACGCGATCACAGACTCCGACAGTAAAAAGGTAAAGAGCGGCTCATGTTGGCGATTAAAGAATTAAAGAAGTCTTAAAGGGGCCGAGTCCTAATAAATAAATAAATAAAATAACAAAATGCAAATAAATACATCATTTAAATTAAATAAATAAAATATAATAAGAAGAATCCTGTTTTCCCCCCCTTTCTGCGTCCTCTTACTGCCTGTTTCCGTGCTAAAAAGGCATCCTTATTGTACATGGCCCTGTTAAAGCACTGTTTTTTGGGAGGTTTTGTCTCTGCGATGATGTATATTGGAACTCTGTTCTAATTGGCTGCTCCGTCCTTGAAACGCTTTGATGTCACTTGAGTGGGCGGGGCTTAACCGCTGTAGGCCTCCTAATAGAGGCCCTATAAAGCGCCCTCTGGAGTTAGTCATTCTGCTGTCGGCTGCTCCCTTTAGGTGTTGCCGCAGAGAATCATGTTTCAGTTTCTTCTGGTCTGCTGCATCTTCCTTTTTCACACCAACCACCTGCTTGTCTTCTCTAAACATGTCCATAAACCTCATTTTGGTCTTCCTCTTCTTTTTCCTGGCAGCTCCATGCTCAACATCCTACCTCCAATATAATCCTCGTCTCTCCTCTGGACATGTCCAGACCAACGCAACCTTACTTCTCTAACTTTGTCTCCAAATCTTCCTCTAACATACTCATTTCTACACTGTGTGCACGACTATTGTTCAAGTGAACAATTTTGACCATATCATTGTTATGCATATATTCCAACACCAAGCTGTTTAAACTTGTGTACTAATTGGATTTAAGCAGAACAGGTGATGTGTGTTTGTGTAATAAGGGAGGGTGTGGCCTGAGGAGATCAACATCCTGTAACAAGGTGTGCAGAATCATTGGGCAGCTTTTGTTTCTCCGACAAAATGGGCCAAAGAAGAGATTGAACCGACTCTGAAAATGCAAAAATTGTCCCTTGAAATTGCTAAGATATTGGGGTGTGATCACAGAACGATCAAACGGTTTGTTACTAAAAGTCAGCAGGGTCACAAGCAAAAAGATTTGAGAAGAATCAAATGTGAAGCTACCAGGAACCCATGATCCTCCAGTGCGGTCATATTCCAGAACTGAACCTACCTGGAGTGTCCAGAAGTACAAGGGGTTCAGTGCCCAGAGATGTGGTCAAGGTACGGAAGACTGAAACCCGACCAACACTGTATAAGACACCTAAGTTGAAACTTCAAGACTGGGCTTAGAAACATCTCAAGACAGGTTGTTCAAAGGTTTATGAACTGATGAGAAGAGAGTGACTCTTGATGGATCAGATGGACGGGCCCGTAGCTGGATCAATAACGGGCTCAGCGCTCCACTTCCACTCAGACACCAGCAACACCTTTTCGTGTTGAAGATGGACTCAAAATCAACTCTCAAACCTGCTGCCAGTTTTTAGAAGACACTTTCTTCAAGCAGTGGTTCAGGAAAAAGTCTGCATCTTTCAAGAAGACCATGATTTTTCTGCAGGACAATTCTCCATGGCATGTATGAAAGTTCTCCACTGTGTGACCAGTAAAGACCTAAAAGATGAAAGAAGAATGAAATGGCCCTCTTCCTCACCTGACCTAAACCCTATTGAGAACTTGTGGACCTTCTTAAATAAGTGATTTACAGGGAAGGAACACAGTCCTGCTCTCTGAACAGAGTGGGAGGCTGTGGTTGCTGCTTCACAAAAAGTTGATCAATAGATCAAGAAACTGACAGATTTCACGATTAGAAGGATTATGACTGTTATTGAAAAGAAGGGTGGCTAAATTGGTCACACACCCATATATATATATATATATATGTATGTATATGTAGTTCTCAAGTTAACTTTAATTTTTTTTTGTTTGTGTTTTTTTTGGAAATGTCAGAAATGTCTTTGCTCCAGATGAAAATGAATCCTCAAAATACTCACTTGCCTATTAATTATGCACACCGTGTAATCCTGTCCATCCTCGTCGCTCCCAACGCAAATCTCAGCATCATTAACTCTGACACCTCCAGCTCCGCCACCTGTCTTTTAGTCAGATCCTCTGTCTTCAACACACATAATATCTGCTCTCACTACCATGCTTTCACTCTCTTTAGGTAATACACTCTGTTTTTCTCTGTTTATCAAGGTTCAGCCATGTAATTAGGGTTTAAGTGGTCTTTTTGCTATCATGCTTTGTAACTTTTTTTTGTTTACTGACTGTGATCAGTGAGGAATGCACTTTCCATCTTGTGCTTGGATTTTAGGAGCGCTATAATGTTTTGTATATCAAGCCCAGTCGAATCCACTGCAGAAAGTATGATGTCAAAGGAAATGAGATCGAGCCCAACTTTAGTGAAACGAAGAAGGTCAATACGGGTTATCTTATGTCATCTTACAGTAAGTACTTGAATTGCTGGACACATGGAAATGGACATTTTAAGGTTGCGTGATAACATGGAACACCGGATATGGGTGTGTCCAACAAGTCCTCTTTTGACTATAAGAGAGAGCAGTGAATAAAAAAACTGAATCATGACTTGTGACTGGTGATTCATGGAGCAGTGTCACTTTTAATCACCAACTTTTCTGAGTAATCATAGTTTTCTGATTTATAATGACAGGCCAGATTTCAGATGTTCCCCTTCCTCAGTGGGAAGGGCTTAATCAATTGGTCTGGCTCAATTTTTCCAGGCAGCATAGGCAAGGAAAGAAAGTGTGTTATCCATACTGTCATTCAGTTCTTCATTTTCCTTTACAGACAGGAGGGAAAAGGTGAAAAAACCATTGCTTTTTTCTTTCTTGGGTATAACCCCACAAACAGATTAAATCTAGACAAACATTTTCTTTTCTGTATGTTCTTCTGAACAGAAAATCAGAATCAGATTCATTCCATTTTTTTCTAAGAAAGTTGCATATTCCAGATATTGATGGAGAATTTGTGATGACTGGAATACTGTCTTATTTCCCCATTTTTAAAATTACACAGTAAAATAATGATGGGTGTTGATTGGCCAGATTGACCTTTAAAATAGCTCGACAGGCTGGTTTATGTTCATATATTAACCAAATAGAATTGGAGGCCAAAGGCGAGTCGGATCGTCTTACTGAAGACCAGCTGAAGGACATTGTGAACAAGAAGGAGCTCATTAAAATGACGGAGAAGCACTGTCCCAACCAAGCTTTTGGCTTCTGGATTCAGGAGGCTGAGATGGAGAAGATGGAGCTGGAGACAGGCCAAGATATTCGTCTGAAGACCAAAGGAGACGGTCCCTTTATCTGTAAGAGTTAATTCATCACTTCCATGAAGGGGGGAAACTGAGTTGATGTCATAGTGCTCGATTCATATGGAAAGTCAGAGAGGCGGAAAAATAGATGCTTTAAAGATCACTTAGTTTAGTGATTCCCTCTCCTGATCCGAGGCACACTGGGTTTTTAAAACCATAAACCTGAATTAATAAATGAAATGACATTGCGTTTGATTTTTAATTACAAGCCTTTCCTGTGCTGAACTTGAGCGCGATGAAGTTCAACAGATGACATTAGGAAACATTCAGCGGGGGATTTTGCAGGATCAGGAATGGGAACCAGTGTCTTTACAGTAAGAATAGTAATGCAGGGTTCACTTCACATTAATTGTCACTGTTTTAATTGCATATGTACCACACCCAACAAGAGCGTTGGCAAGTCTCAGATATCAGTGTTTCAGATAGAACTGCTATAAGTTATATAAGAGTAAAAAGTAAAAGGAAAGGGAAAGCTTGGAAACGACATATCACTTGAAATCCCATAGAGGTGGAAATAATCATTATTGAAAACAAAAGTAGCAAAAAAAAACTTCATTTTATTGTCGGCCAACTAATAAGCAATATTACAATCAGTGATTGTTGATTTGAACACTCTTAAATGCAGTGCAGCTGAATTGCTACATTCACATTATGCAATATGGCGCAATGATCCATTTTTATCACTTTTAGCTATAAACAGGTTGAGACTCCCTTAATATAAAGGATTCTGCATGCTGCTTGAATTCTTTCTTTTTGTGTCTCTACAGTCTCTTTTGCCAAGTTGGACACTGGCACAGTCACAAAGTGCAATTTTGCAGGAGATGAAAAGACTGGGGCATCATGGACGGATAAAATAATGGCCAACAAAGCACAGAGTGAGGCGGGACCAACCACACAGGGTGAAGGAGCTGAGGATGACGAATGGGTAGGTTGGGGACTCCTTTGAATGTCATTTTATATTTTATGAATTTTTCTGACAGTTTGGTTTCGATAATTGAAATAATGAGCGTCATCAGATTACCTTCACTCTGTATTAAACATGAGGGCTGACTGTCCTTAATGTAAATTTGCTATATGGATGTGTGTGTTTGCTTTAAGGACCATTTCCGTTTTAACATGTGATCTGTTTTTTTACTGTATTCTCATCTTCAGGACGACTGATCAGTAGAGAGAGGACTTGAAGGGGAAAACTATTACACAGGTGTATAAATACACTTAAGCATCAATATGTAGTTACATGTACTTTTGATGTGTGAAGTAATAAATGGCATTTTTATTAATAACTGGTTTTGTGTTTGTGGTCTGGGTTTTATTATGGACTGTTTTGTAATCATTTTATGAATGACTTTAGCTTTATGGTGTTAGCGCTTAATGAATAGAGCCTTTTGGGAACTGTCAGTATCTCCTTATCACTGTTTTAATAACATTGTGAAGTCTTATTTCAACAAATAATATATTGTGTGTACACACTTTCTTATTACATAAGTTTAATATACGTTTCATTCTGAAAGAGAATTAAAAAGTTCTGAAAAATGATTCCCATAAAACTATTTATTTCAGGATCTAACAGATTTTATACATATAATTGATATAAAATATACATTCCATCAGTTTCTATATGTACAAAATATAACGAACAGTTTTTAAATATACTGCATTTTATAAAGAAAAAAGTGCTTAATAATGCCTAAGTAAAAATTGCTTCTGTGTAAACAAGGGATAAACGTGAGCTGAATTCGGTTTTAAATGCTAAAATATCTCAGGGATGCACCATAAACACAAGTTAACTCTATGTTTTATGTTCTGACAAATTCTGAAATAGGAAGTTTTTTTTAGAATTGCATGATTTTGAAGTAACTGGATTTTCTGTTGCAGTTATCTTTTTTAAAAAGGCACATTATTCAAAACAAACCAAGCAGTCATAACATTAAAACCACCTCCCTAATGTTGCGCAATTCCCTCTCATCCCACTACTCTAGCTGTGACCCACTGAGGCATGGACTCCACAAGACCTCTGAAGCTATGAGGTGGTATCTGGCACCAAGATTTTTGATTACACCTTATATTTTTCATATTCTCCAGGCAAGTGATGCGCACACTGTCCACATGATGTAAAAGAAAACGTGATTTGTCAGTGAAGACTTCCTTCCTCCATTGCTCCATGGTCCACTTCTGATGCTCATGTGCCCATTGTAGGCACATTGGCACTTGTCAAAGTCACTCAGAGACTTTGACAAGACCCGTTTTTCCTTTCAACACATCAACTACATGAAATGATCGTTGGCTTGATTCCTAATTTATCTCATCCCTTTGACAAGTGACATTATAAGACAAGATGATAAAAATAATTCACTTGGCAGTGGTTTTAATGTTGCATCTGATCAGCGTATAATGATTTTCCCTCAAACACTCTTGGGTAGCTGGGGGAAAGAAAAATTTGCAAAACACAGGATGTTGATCCTGTTACCATGTCATGGCTCTACATCTGTTTTTCATTGAGCTGGCTCTGCTGGTGTGTGCTTAGGGCTATCCAGATATGTTAGCATTCAGGAGTTCTTCTACTCTTGTTGGAACCAGTTTAGCACAGTCTGTTTGTTCTCCTTCACCCACTGAATGTTGGCCTCAGTTCTCTCGATAGCCTGCTCCAGAGCCCGTGTGGCTGGCCCCGGGCCCTCTCCGTCATAGTCTGTCTGGAACTGCTTAAGCTGGATGGAGGCAATTAAAGACACATGGATGAGCATTAACAGTATTTTCTGGGACAGTAACAATGTCATTACATTACAAATAAGCATAGTATTCATGGCATAACTGCTTTTTCCTGCACCTCATAAAGTGTATTATAATTTATTAACTAGCACAAGGGGAACTATCTCTTTTTTTTTTTAAGTGAAAGTGAAAGTGACTACCCTTGTCATTGCGAGGTCACGGCACAGCACACATGAACCACAACGAAATTGGACCTCTGCATTTTACCCATGCACACTCAAACCCGTGCAGCAGTGGGCAGCTATTGAAAGCGCCCGGGGAGCAGTGATGGGGACGGTACCTTGCTCAAGGGTACCTCAGGGCAACCTATTGGGAAGGGGTTTGAACCCCCGATCCTCCGATCATGCGGCTAACGCCCTAACCATTAGGCGACCGCTGCCCCATCCCCATGCTATTTTTTAACATTTCTCTCAGTCTTAATTGTAATGCATTTGATTATTAAGCAGTTAGCACAGGTGAACTCCCAGAACCTCTAGACCATCAGAGAAGGTCTAACAGACTCATGAAGAATCTCTCATTAGTTAGAACTTAATGATCTGTGTTGAAGATGTAACACCTACCCCTAATATAATTAGAAACTAACAGAGTCAGGCACACTGGCAGAGACCAATATCTAGAGGAAACCTCACTCTAGAGCTGCGGGTAGTTCTACTTGTGTCTCTGACTGTGAACAGTGAAAGCCTAACCAGTGGCTTTCTGTCTGATAGCACACAGCAGCTGCTCTATAACATTTAGTGAAAACACTACAAACATAGTAAAATATTCATTTTAATATGTCTGTTAAAAGCTTCAAATTTGTGTGTTATCTAGAAAAAATACCTTGTGCTATGTTGTAAATATGTGTTAACAAAAATTCCTCTGAGCAGAAATGGTCATCATAGTAGAGGTGTGTTAAAAGTAAAGGAATCTTTTTTGACATAGTTTGATAGTAATAAATGAAAGCCTATATGAAAGCCTAACTCTGAGTAGTCATTGCTAAATTGTGTCCAGTTTTTCAGCAACAGTGAAACTAATATGCAAGTTATGCAGTTTAGAGAATGAGAAACAGTGTAGGTCCTCTAACAGGCCTTGACAGTTTGAATTGCGATCAAAAATAATTGTGCTATTCTACTTACGCCACTAAATGAGGGTTGAGTGAAAGAGATGGACTGAGGATCATGAGAGAATGATAGAAGAATTTAGTCTCATGAGCTGGGTGGTTTTTAAGATGTTCTGGGGAGGATTACCTGGAGGAGCTCAAAGTCTGAGGAGAACCTCTCCGTCACTTCGTCAATCAAGCTGCCAACAGACATGAGGCCACTTCCTAACCTGGTTCAAGGAAATAACTATGAGACGGGCGTGCTGAGAAGATAATTATTATATTATGTAGCAAGAGGCAAACAATATGTGGGCATTAAGGGCTCATAATTAACTGCTGAACTCAACCTTTGTTCCTTGAATTGCTCCTGATCTTTGGCACCTTTTATATAACTGATAACTTTACCACTTTACTCAGAAAGGGATGACAAATGAGAAACACCCAGGGGCCTTGACTTGTTTGACTCATGGTTTCTATTTGTTTGGATGGTTATAACATTTTCAAGTGCTATTCAGCATTACTGTTCATCAACTCCCTCAACTCACTCTTGACTTATAGTGGTCCAGTGGGCTCGAATGAAATCCCAAGCAAGAGCTTGTCCGGCTACGTTTCTTGCAATCTGGTTTATGGTAGAGATGGCATCCATCTTCCTTATCTTGGTAGAGTCTAAAGTGTACTCAAGGTATCTGGTTGAGGAAAGATATGTTGGAATGAGTTTCACCATTGGGGTTTATGTCTGTTTGCCTAGATGTCTAAGAGCCATAGTCAAATGCTTCTACCTGTTCAAGAGCCATATTTTCTTGGTGCAGGAGAGTGCATATCTCAGTTTATCTGTCTCTGTGGCAATTGTGGCCGCCAAATATTGTTCCCATACAAAATCCCAGTCGTCCTCATCTCCAGATGCAATGGCACTGCAGTAGATGGTGGACTTCAGGTTAGGTGGAATCCTATGTTGGAAGACATGTCAGTGGGTAAGTATTAGTGAAAGCATATTAATAACACAGATATACACATACACAATCTCAGTTCAGACACTTAGAATTTATTCACCGGTTGGTGCCATTTCGCCATTCTTTGAAAAGCGTTCTTGCCATTGCTGTGCATTCAGGCATGTCATTGTTGCATGCCACTGAGATGGCATTTATTTGGTTATACCTGCAGAGAGATAAAAATTTTACTTAACACAGTGCATCTAACATATTTAGGAATCATGATCATGGAAAAAACTAAATTGTTCTCACTGATCAGTGTGTTTCTCTGGAACAGTTGCATTGTCAGTGTACTCTTGGAAGTAACCATAGAGTGGTGCAACTTGCTTCCGTAGATATTTCTGAACATAGAAGATAAGAGTTAAATAAGACTCTTGATCATGCTTTTGCCAGCTCTTTATGTTAATTTTACTCACTTGCATGGGTCCATAAACTTCAGAACGGTCAAACATAAGGATAAAGAACTGCAGATTGTCCAGAGCTGACTCCCACGGGATGTACTCAGTTTCATTTATCAGATACTTGGTGGTGTTCAATGCTAAAGTGACATTGATGTATTTGGCCCTTTAGAAGATGTAAATGAAAAGTGTTATAAAAATTCTATTCTTATACCTTTATATTAGTGAAATGGACAATTTGATGTTAGACAGCACACAGTGCACTTCTCTGCATTTAACCCATACACCATGTGCAGCAGGGGACAGGGATACATCCGGCACCCAGAGAGCAGTGTTGGGGACGGTACCTCAGGATTTGAACCCATGACCTTCCGATTCTGGGGCCTAATCCCTAACCACTAGCCCAGTCCTGCCTCATAAGTTAATTGGTAATGTTAGTTACACCGTACACCTTTTTTATCAAACATTTATAATAAGATAAAATTAATAAATGAACAAAACATACCTAGCAAGGTTAAATGCATCATCAATTAGCTGGCCTCGGTTGATGACTGGGATAACCTATGGTAAAAAGACAGTAATACAATAAGAAATGGGAAACACAGAAGGGAATCCTGAAGACCATTTATGTCAAATATTTTTTTTGTTATTTTTCCAGGTAACATTCATGCTGTTTTTATTTAAACTCTGTCAACACTGTATCAGTACTACTGTTTCATTGCTAATCTGAAAATAATAGGGTGAAAGGAATGAAATGGCCAACAGAAAATTGTTCAAATGTTTTTTTTCCTTGCTCTCTAGAATACACATCAAAGCTGCTTCTCCATTTGGTTAGGATCTAAAATGCTGCACAGAAAGCGTAATGCAATGGATTAACAACTAACAAATGAGGAAGTTACTGTCATTTAATCAATGTCATTTAATCAATCAATCAATCACATTTTGATTTCAGTGGGTGAAACCAATTTTGAGAGAAGAAACCTCACTGTTTGCCTTCAGGAAGTCCATGATACATTACTGACTGCAATTACCAATAAAATTCAGTGAAATTTTGAAGAGACAGAAATTAATAGAGGCAATTCCACACAATATTATTGTTAATATATATTAATTCAATATATTAATCATATTAATTATATTTTCCTTACAATGCAGGGTAATTTAGCTAATTTAGAGGTAAATTAGCACAGCTGAATAATGGGACTTGTAACTGTTTCGAGTTGTCCTCTGCAGGCTCCTTCAGTTGGGTAGATGTTTCAGAACTGACCCTCATGTGTTCGTAAGCCAAGCTGGCAAGTATCACAGTTTGTCTACAGTTAAAAACAGGTGGATGTGTGATGTGTCTTATAGAAAAGTGCAGTGACAGCAGAATATCATGCACTCTGTTATTGCTCAGGTGCAGTTGTGCTACTGAAACCCTGTAAGATATCTAGCAAAAATGAGTATGTTTTTAGAGGCATTTGTTTTCCTCATTTTGCCAGTGTATTCACATTTATGTTCAGACCTAAAGCTCTAATTTGCCAGAATCACTGGAAAATAAAAACTAATGTCAGCTTTAAAATAATACGGTATTGTGACCTCAATTAAGTCAAAAAGCTGCAAAATACATTTTTAAGCTAACCTTAATTTCACCTTTTCAGACATTGACCGTTAGTAGTAAAGCATTAACTAACCCTGCTTAATAAACATCAGTATTTTTTGAAAACCTGAGAACTGGGCTACTAATACTTCATACTTTTATTTAGTAGAGTTTCTGTTATGTGTTTATTTTATTTGCAATCTTTACAATGAAACATCTATTCTTTCTACTCCTTGCATTTTATAAAACAGGCTTGTTTCTGTAATTGTACTGTATTTGATAGAAATTATTGATTATATTTATTACTGAGCACCTTCCCAACATCAAAACTGATTTCAAAACGGATCAAAAATGACCAAAACAAAGGACGATCCACTGACATTTCAGTCTGTGCAGATCATGCATGCTAGACAAACAATGTGTTAAGATTGTGAAAGACAAAAGAGATAAGAGACATAGATAGAGTGTGAAGTATTGTCAGTAGTTGTTTTTTGTATTGTATGACGCTTCAGTGATTTTTCAATGAGTTTTTGAGTTGTATTAATATGGTGTGAGGTTCAGTCAACTTTAGAGAAGAACAGCCAAAAGAAATGTCCTCAGAAGGAAACTTTTTACTTTGGTAATTTGAGTATGTTCTAAGAACTGTACTTCTTTACTATTACTTTAGTAACGAACCTAGTCATTTTTAAGTCACTTTTATGCAGGTAACAAATGTGTGATCTTTTGCCATCTCTGACAAAAACTCACATGATGATTGGTCTCCAGCTGATTGATAAGGCTGTTCCAGTTGCCCTCATCGTAGTTCACGCGGTAATAACCAGTGCAGTTAACATTGGCCAGAAGCCATTCATCAGGTTTAAGTTGATAAGTAGGCATTATGACTGTACAGAAACAAAAGAAAAGTTTGCAAAATACAAAATTTAAAAAAACAGCAAGGTTTGCAGAAGCTTGAGGAATTTTATTTCATTATTCTCGAAGAAATACAGTGTACAGACTGTATCTTACCTGGACCCTTTTCTTTAAATATCTCATTCCCTTTTGTCAAATCTGATTTCATGTATATAACTGGAACGTGCCATTCAAGCCTATAGGGAACACAGGAGAAAAGAGCATTCACAAGACATCTCTCAGAAAAGAACTGGGTTTAAAACTAAAGTTCACAACAAGGGCCTGCCTGTGTCCATAAACAGACTCCTTTTTTGAACTCCCCATGTCCTGCAGTGAAGTCAGCATCGGATTTCATCCAGTCTTTCATTTTGGCATCAAATACAGTTAAAATGATCTGCACTTCATCACCTTACTAAGATTCCTTTTCATCAGTATGGGAGGTTTTCCTTCATGGCTTAGCACTTACCCATTGTCCTCTGTTCGGTTTAAAAGAAACCTCTCCTGAGCGATTTCTCCAGTGGCTGTGTTGATGATGAGGACTGGGTAGCCCACTTGCTCAGTCCACCCCTTCATTATGTTCTGAACATCATAATTGGAAACCTGACAAGTATTTAATTAGACATGTTAACAGTGACATATATCAGTGTGATTTGCTCAGTATCACCTTGTGTAACTTTTACTAAGATAGTATGTCACATTCAATTAAATGCCCTGCTTTAACTGAACTGCCACGTACTGAACTGCACATTACCTCTTCCATGCATTTCCACAGGTCTGCATACTCTGCATTCTGATACTGGTACTTGTTGAGATAATGCTGAAAAGACACACGTATTTGGTAGAACATCATAACATGCCTCATAAGTTTGCACAGGCAATAGACACATGAAACACAGCAGCAGGATTACCAGTTATATTCACTACACTGTGGATTTAATGTTATGGATATTGTGGCTGATGGGTTTATACTAAACAGCAATCACTCAATCACTTTCAGTGAAATGAATTAATTTCATAGTCAGCTGCAAGTGAAGACCATTAGGATCAGTAGCAGCACAAGCAACCGAATGTTTGGGCACACCAGCTTGCAGAATGGGTCTTCCACAAAGGGGGTAAAAAGCCTGTGCTCAGTTGAAACATTTACAAGGCGGTTCCATCAGCACAAGAACTGGTCACTAAGTACTTTATGGGTTGAGGTTCCATGTCTGAACAGCTACACACAAGTCTGTGACCACCATGTTCAATGCAAATGCATCAGTAACGCTACTGTCATGGGACTTTGAGGCAGTAAAAACCCATTGCAGTTCCCATGCTTTTCACCCGTAGACAATGTGTACCAGGACAGTGGACAGGGACAGTGATGGGGATGGTGCCTTGCTCAAGGGTACCTCAAGGATACCTGCTGGTCCAGGATCTTTCTATCCTGGGGCCTATTGCCTAACCACTAGGTCACCACTGCCCTACATGAAGCTGCATATACAACAGGCGAATTCCCAATTCAACATGAAGTGTCCATCTTTTTTTTTTTTTTTTTTTTTTTTTTTCAGTTTGCTGAGCTTAGTATGAAAGAACTTAACTGTCTTTAGGAAGAGTAAGAACTGTGCTGGACCCTGCCAGTGCTGTTTTAGCTGAATAAAAGTGAATTCTGCTGCTGTGATTTGAAATCTAGTGTAAAGCCATAAATTGTAAACAGTGGAGGCTCTTGCTGCAGCAGCTCTATATTAATGCTCATAGTGTTGGACTGAGGCGCAGCCTTCATAAACGCAGCCTTTACAATGAAAGTGGTTTATCAATATTTATTACAAAAGCCAGAATCACAAGGGGCTCTTGCCTAAGCTACACAATCTTAACCTACAGTTGTGCTTCAACTCACCCTCAGGCCTTTGAAAAACGTTTCCTCTTTAATGTAAGCAGAGAGCATTCTTAGCACAGCTGCACCCTATTGTGAGGACAGGAGAAACTGTGATCTCTTGATCATAACAGTATTTTCTGTAATTGTTTGTAATTATTCAATAGAAGCCTAATGAAAAAACAGATTGGGAGGCAACATCAATTCAACCTTGCTGTAGCTGATGCTATCAAAGAGATCCGAGATGTCAGAGGGAGTCTCAACTTCAGACTCTCTGGAGCTGAGAGGGTGTGATGAGTTTAGAGAATCTATTTCCATGGCAGGCTGGATTTCCTTCAGAACAATCAGGTCTCTCTGGATAACAGGAGAAATCCATGCGTTACGTTTTTAGATGTCAGGATGGGCGGAACGATATGACAGAAAAGTAATATTGCAATACTTGCACATTATAGATCATTATTTTTTCTGATGTTTATTGACAAGCAAGAACATTGCACCATCAAAACAACCTTGCAATCAAACAATCAGAAGAGAGCCATCAGGGTCATATATCATTGAAAGATTCCTAATGATTTCTGGGAACTAAAATACACAAAACTAGGTTTTACCTATATTTTAATTCAATGGAATATTTGTAACTTAATTCTGCATGTGCTGCAGTGCTACTTGGTTTTTATTCTTTTATTCTAAAAGTGAGTCACTGTGCTGAGACTGGAAGTCCATTTCCATTTCCATTTATTTACGGCATTTAGCAGACGCTCTTATCCAGAGCGACTTACATTTCCTAATTACAGGGACAGTCCCCCTGGAGCAACTCAGGGTTAAGGGTCTTGCTCAGGGACCCAGTGGTGGTAGTGCTAGAAGTGGGATTCGAACCGGGGACCTCTTGACCCAGAGGTCCGTAGGCACGTACCCTACCACTAGACCACCGCCACCGTCCATGGTTAGATAACCAAGCATTTTATCTGGCTAATAAAGAAGTAGTAGATGAAGAAGTTTTTGACTGGTGAAGAAGTTTCATCAGTCAAATTATTGTATTTTTCGACCTACTATATCCCAGTTTGGCTCTACTTCATCCACTCCAAGGTATGAGATGTATGTGGCAAATCCTTCGTTCAACCACAGGTTATTCCACCATTTCATTGTGACCAGATTTCCAAACCACTGGAAATACAGCACAGAGGATCATAAACAGAGCTTTCCACTGGTGCCTTTGGCCATAAAAATAGGTAACATAACTAGCTGTACCTGATGAGCCAGTTCATGAGCTATGACAGTAGCAATCCATTCTTTATTGGAGGTAGATGATACACCTTCTTCATACAGTAATGCAGTTTCACGGTACATTATTAGACCCCAGTTTTCCATAGCGCCTGCACCAAAATCTGGAAGGGCAATCTGTTCTGTGGGTGCCGACATAAAAAGTGTGATTAAGCTTTTTCTTAGAAGCACAAATTCATACATTTAAGAAAACATCACATGAACCGATGTTTTTACCCCACCTAGTTTGACCAATGGATATTTTAACTGAAACTTCCTCTCATAGAAGCTCAGAATCTTTGTGGTGATTTCCAACGCATAATCAGCATGTCCAGCAATCACCGCTTCGGGTCGGGCCCATATCTTAGAACACATAATGTTCACAAAGTGCATATTTAGAACCTGAAAATCTTAGATTCAGACCGATCTAATGCTAGTGCAAATCCAAATGTAAGCAGATTAAATCTATTTATAAGTATTAAGAAACAAAAGCTGAATGTACTGTTTGCATATTCAGTAAACAAACTGCAAGACCAAAATTCATACAGCTATTTGAGGAATTTCCACAGAACACAAACACTGGTACAAGAAGAAACACTGATACTTGCTCTGCAAGTCTCGATCAACAATGGCAGAACAGTATTGCACCAACATCACTTGTACAAAATTGTAAAAATGGCAAGACTGCATTGAATTGAATTGAATCTCTGAATTGAAATGAAAAAGGAACAACAATAAAATTGTCTTAATAAAATAGCTGATGGTCTTGTGAGGGGAACATACCTTTATGTTCAAGTCACTATAATCAGGCTCTTTACTTCTAAATTCATTTACTGTGAAAGCCAGGAGATATGTTGACATGACAAGAGTTGGAGAAAATCTAGTAGCAATCCATTGCTCTCCATCTATATCCACAACTACTTTCCTATCTGTGGAATTGAAAACACACAAATATTTCAAACATACTGTGTGAGAAACACAGTTTTTATGCTGCACTTCATTCTGCATGACACCAAGTGTTGCGTCTGCCAACAGAAATGATGCTTTTGGTCACTACAAAGCATTTGTGCGGTCGTGACGCGTAGCCCCAGAAACAACTGCTTTACCTATCAAGGAATTTGACTGGGCTTCGGTGTTCATCCTGTGGATAATGGTGATATTGAATACTGCTTTCATAGCTGGCTCATCGAAGCACGGAAATACTTTCCTTGCATCTGTGGGTTGCATCTGGCTTGCGACGAGGAATCTTTTGGGAAAGGTATTTACACAAAACAGTAAACACACAGAGACATAAAAATGAGACAGGAAATCCAGACATTCCAGAGAATAATTACATGTCACATCAGCCATTGTAAAATTATATGCAGTCCAGAATAAATGTTCTGCTGTTACGAAGTGTTGCTGTCAAGCAGCACAGCTCAGAGGACTTAAGGGAAAAGAGAAAAGGAAAAAATGAAAAGTTATCAAACTGGCCAGCTGCTGGCATATGCTCTTTTCCCAATAAATACTTTTTGGTAGAAAACATGAATACCCTTCCAGACAAGCGATGGTCTTTAGTAACTCATTATTTAGAGGGAATTCCAGAACTCTGCTCCCCATCGTTGCCTTAAGGGAAACGTTCAAGCAATGAATTAAGTTTCAAAGGCGTGCTCTTGCCCTTTATTCACAGGCAGTTTTGATCTCTGACACCAGCCATGGTGAATGCTGCTCATTTTCCAGTGACATTAGGAGAATGATCAGCTGCTGTATAATTTACTTTTCTGCTTTTGGTCTTGAGTTGAAGGGACTCCGTGCAAAGATGTCTGTGTGTAAATTAAAAGTAACAAAAACCTTACCTTTTCTCTGCTTCCCCATCTGTGTTCTCCGTGTACTCACTCTTGTAAAGGCCAGCCAAATCATCAAGCAGCTCCCCTCTAAAATCAGTGAAAAGATCATAGTAGGTCCCGTTTCCTTGCAACACATCCTTCAGCTGGATCTCCAAAAAGTTTGATTCATTTTGGTGCACCTGGTACCGCAAGACTTCTATACGTTTTCCCGTGAAAGAATGAGTCACGACAACATTGATTATAGAGAGTTGCAAGGCATGAAGGAAAATACTCTTGGTGTCTTTCACACACTTGAACCTCACTGTTGAATTTCCTTTGAAATGTGAAACCTGGTCTGTGGCGTTGGGCAGCTCCGTGTAGAGGTAGGGCTGAAGGAAGAGACTGTAGCTCTCCGGGATCAAATTGTCTGGAAGCCTCAGGGTTGGTGGGGGTCCTGTTGGCATCGGTGTTGTAGAAGGTATTGTGGGTGGACGTTTTGGAGGGTTGTTCTTCATCTGTATCTGGTACATAACAACCATCAAGACAATACCACAAACCGCTGAAACTGTGAGAACCACAGTGCCAATAGCCAGGCCCTTGGAGATATAGACTCCCTTAGCCATGTTTGTCCTCTCTGAGAAGAAGGTGAAGAGTGACAGCAAGTTAAATAAAGAACCAGTTTGTCTTTATTAGACTGTGAACTTTTTTGTGGATCCAGGAAATGTGCACGGCTAATGGCATGAAAGCACCACCTTCCATGGGTTTACACATTAACTAGTGAGAGTTGTTACGAAAAGAAGACGTTCGCATCTAATCACTGTCTTATCCATTAGCTCTCACCTTTGCCCCTACTCCAAGTCCAGGGGAAGGAAAAGGAAGCAAGAGGAAGCAAATATGATGATCACCCTTCTAAAAGATAGAGGTGAGAAAAAGAGCTGCAAAGTCACCTTCACTGAAGACAAGCCCTACCATAAGAAACAAGAGAAGTCTCCATATGTAACCCCTCTGGACTCCGTCCTCTGCCCTTCTAGAATATGGTTAAGTGTAAGTGATGAGGGATCCAGCTTCCTGACATCATGCTGGCAGCCACAAAACCAGTGTTCTCCTCAAGAAGTGAATCTAAAACAGGTTTCACATCAGAGTGAACACACTCAGGATCCTGGTGCTCCAACACTGCTAACCTACTACTCATGCAAGTAAAATTGGTAGCATGTGTTTTGGTGAGGAGAGTGTTAGGGGAGGAGATTTTAGCTTACTTTCCCCTCCCTGTACTGCCTGTTCTTTTCGTCAAGAGAGAAAAGAAATCAGAAGAGTCCATCTTGAGCAACAACAAATAGAGCTCATCCAGAGCAGTGTGTGATAATGAATAGTAGTGAAAGCCAGTAATTGAGTGTAAAATGTCCAAGGTGATTGAGAATACTAAATTCACCACAAACAGCGATTCCAGGCTTTTTCAGAAGACCAAGAACAGAAGATGACCACAGGTGAATAAAAGGCTCTAGTTGATAATGGGATGTTATGGAAAAAAGGCCTGAGATGCCAATCTTAAGTTACAACAATTACCGAAGATTTATTCCTTTATAGTTCACGGACAAAGTTTAACTTGTTACTGTACTTTGCTCACTGGGGAAAAAAGTTTTCCAGTCTTTCTGGTAACTCACTGCTCATAAAGTCATAAATGCAAAATTACACAACCATGTCTCACTTTATATATACATCAGTATTTCCCAGAAAACTAGAGGCCTAGAGGTTAGGGGCTAAGCCCCCTGATCAGAAAATCGTGGGTTTGAATCCTTTACCAGTAGGTTGCCCTGAGATAACCCTGAGCAAGGTACTGTCCCCATCACTGCTCCCCGGGCACTTTCAATAGCTGTACTGTCTCCTACTGCACATGTGTGAGTGTGTGGGTAAAATGCAGAGGTATAATTTTGTTGTGTTTCACTGTGTGCTGTGCTGTGTACTCACAATGACAAGAAAAGTCACTTTCTTTTCACTTTCATCAGTCTATAAACAGGTTTTCAGAGATCTTTACTTCAGCAGTTCCTTTCTTTAATTGCATTCCATTTACACCTATCAACAACAACCTTAAATCCACTGACAAGTAAAATAATAATATTATCTTGATATATTGGCATTTGTCACGGTTTAGGATATATTCAAACAAGTGAACAATCGGTTCTTGAAATTTATGTGTAAGGACTAGAATGACTTTGATATTGCCCAAATTTGGATGCCTAGAGAACTTCATTTAAGCACCTCCATGACAATAGGTAAGAAAGAAAGAACAACCAGTGAACCACCTACGTAGTCATGGGCACATAATGCCCATTGATGTCCAGTCCAAAAAAATAGCTAGTCAGACACCCCATACTGATCCAAAAGCACCTACAATTGGCATCTGAGATTCAGAGCTGGACCACTGAGCAATGGAAGCAGGCAGTATGGTCTGATGAATCACATGTTCTTTACATCACGTGGACAGCTGGAGCTGGAAGAGATGGCACCATGACAGTGTGATAAGAAGGCAAGCTAGAGGAGGCAGTGTGATGCTCAGGGCAATCTAATGCTGGGAAAGTTTGAGTCCTGGTATTCATCTAGGTGTTACTTTTTTGACATACACTACCCAGCTAAATATTTTTGCAGACTAAATAGACCCTTTTATTATACCGGATCTCTTTCAGAACAATAATATACCCTAATCTCATTCACTCACTCACTCACTCACTCTCATAACCCCTTGTCTTGAACAGGGTCGCGAGTGGTGCTGCAGCCTATCCCGCTGTTCGTAGGGGAAAAGGTGGGAAAACACCCTTGACAGGCTGCCAGTCCAGCACAGGGAAGACATGGGAAGAACAAAAAAACTAGACAGAAAGGATCTGGACCATCCCATCTGGGAATCAAACCCACGACCTTCTTGCTGTGAGCCAAAAGTGCTGCACGTAATTCCCTTTCCACTGATCTGCCATCAAGCATCTCAGGGATGTGCTGAACCATCCCGTGTGAACCATGGAAGCTCCACTTCAAATGTTCATTTAATTTTCTGTAGCTTGGTGATACTTTATGCTATTACTAAATCTATATGGTTGTATTCAGCAGAAACTATTTTTCAGTAATGTTAATGATGCTTAAGACATAAAGATACATTTCACATTAAAACAAATACTAAACTGATGCTATGTGGTATCAGTCTCTGTTGGAGCACACACACAACATAATTTTGAATAAACGTGTTTAATTCTTGTGACAGCATCTGTGTGTTGTTCTATTTCCGCAGCTGGTAAACAATAACATCGAAGTGGTACTGGTGTCCAGTCAAATGTATTTATTCTGGTAGTCATTAACAGTTGCAGGCAATATTGAACAATCACTGCATCACTGTTTCTCCGAGCAATAAAAAAATCAGTGCAAGGGCCAAAAATGAATTCAACAGAATAAAGAGAAATTCTGACCAAACTGCGCTTGAGGGGACTTCTATGGATAAACAGGCGGTACCACACAAACAGGAGCTGTTTTCTTCATGTGGGAAAGTTCAACGCACAGGGAGGTGATGGGGGGAAAAAAATCAGCCAGACACAAAACCACACATAACATACTATATCAGTCATTGGACCTGCAGTCTATGTTTGTTTTTACTTTTTAGAAGAACAAATTAAAGCTATTCTGTGTTTACTAAATAATTTTAGTTTTAGATTTTATAAAATATTAGGCATTTTATCAAGAGCCACTACAAAGCAAGCTCTTTACCTCTGTAAATATTAACACAAATGTGAGCACACTCCTTAGTTTGGTGCAGTTATCTGACTGAAATACACCCTCCCAAAAAAAGTCTTAAAGGAATTTTAAGATTAAGGAACTTAATCTTTAAGATTAAGCCTAATCTTAAAGGAACTGGAAACTTTTCACCTGCTTTCCAGACTGTAACATCTCTGTTAATTAAGATTAAACTGTAAGACATTGGTACTCCCTGTGCAAATAAATAAATGCTCTTCTATTTAATATGATGTTTAAGCAATATAGCTGGGTATAAAAAAAAAAAAAAAGTGTTAAAAAAAGTCTCTCAGTTAAAAGCATAATTATTCAAGTAAAAAGTTTAAGACTAATATCTGATTGAAGCAACATTTTAAAAGGGATGCGTATTGATTAAAGATTTGAAATGTGAAATCATTACCCTATTAATGGACCACTAGGTCTATTGACCAGGCTTTTGAACCACACAGGTTAGCCTACAAAAATATTAGAACGTGGCAGAAGGCTTAGGATAAAACTGAAAGCAAAAGATCAATTAAGAGAAAGACATCAATGAATGAAATGTTTAAACCCCATTCACACACATGCCACTCCACACAATGCCTCCCTCTTGTGGTCAGACGATACATATTTCTGGAGTCCACTAGGCCACTGTTTTCCATCCTGGTCCTGAAGGCCCACTGCCCTGTACGTAAGCACTTTCAGTTTAAATCTGTACCTATTTGCAAGCTTTCTGAATTGAACCTCCTCTCTTTGTGGCAGTAACAATTTGGCCTTTGCCTTCAACATTTTCTTTTCCCTTAGTTATGTAGGGACTATTGTTTCTTACCGAAAAACAGGGAGAACCTTAGTCATCTTACATAAGTAGACAAGTGGTTTACTTTGCTTTTAAATAAGAATATTTTTGGAGGTGCTTTTTTTACCATCTGTTTAAAAAGTAAAAGTTACCATGAAGACTTCTGCAAGTATAAACCATAATTTCATTTACTGTGCAAAATTCTGATTGCAAACCAGTCTTTTCACCAAAGCCAGCTGTCTAGATGCTGGAGGCAATAGCAGGACTGCTGCAGAATGGAAGTAAGCTCTCCATAACTCTGCTCTTTCCAGTTAGGTAGAAGTCGTTCATTGTTGAGGGCTTGCAGTTTGGGCGTCCCTTCCCGCAAGACCTGATACAGACAAGGCCATCTGCTCTGGATTCGGAGCCTGGTCCGACGGTCTAGAGTTATGCCTCGCACAATCTTTTTGGCCCGCAGTTCCCTCAGTGCTGGCAGTTTGAGGCAAGAGAAGACCAGTCCTCGGCTAGGGGAGACATCAAGGAACTCCAGGGATAGGGATTCAAGAGTGTATGAAATGCCCAGATTCCGAAGTGGAACAAGAACATGGAGAGTAAGAGACTTGAGGTTAGGCAGTGATTTGGTCAGTGTCTGCAAGGTGCTTGGGCTCACACCTTTAAACACCCAAAAGTACTTAAGTTCTAAGATGCGAAGGTGCTGGAACTGAGTTATCAAAGCTACTGATGTCTCAGACCAGTCAAAGTGGAGGCGCATCTTGGTGATTCGGGGGCAGCTCTGGGCAAGTCTGGCTAAAAGGATCTGGAAGTTATTGACCTGGTCCATTTTGGTGATGTTGTCCTGGTGAGAGCTTGAGCTGGAATGGACTCGGAGGTCCAAAGGCTCCAGCAGGGTGAATGTCCAGTTCAAATCTAAATGACTGAGATCCCTGCAATGGACATTCTCTAGCAGATGAGAAAGGAGCTCCCCCCACTTATTGCACTGGTCCCCCAAATCAAAGCTTGCCTTAAGGGTAACCAAACTGGCCCCACGGGATATAAGGTGATGCGTGTAATGATGAACCCATGATTTCCATCGTTCAAATTCCCTGTTGGATACAAGTAGGCCTTCCTGTCCAAGGTGGAACACCCCACGGCGAGAATAGTCCGCCACTCTCCAGAGCTTCCCAGAGCGCACCAGCCGGCTCCAGCTGGAACACACAAGCGCACAGTTACACTTATCCACCTCACTGAGGAATGAAAGCACATGGAGCTGGCATTCCACAGGCAGCAAATTGAAGGGGAAATAGTCTTCATCGGCCTTCAGCCGCCTTCTTGCACTGACAGGAACCAGAGGTCTCTTCCTCGGAGGCATCTTTAACAGTTAACTTCAGCAGCTCAGTTACTTTCATGCCTCTTTTCATCCCTCCTTCACCGAAACATTTTCCCCTGACTGCTCCTGAGACAACAAAAAAACAACACAATGTACATTGTAGACTTTATCTCTGTAGCTTAAGACTTTTCACATCCGCAGTACTACTACTACTCAGTTTGTGTGACAGCTCGCCTGCATGTAAATACTCTTTTCTAATTTTGGTTCTGTACATTACCACAATGAATTTTACATGAAACAACTCAGATGCAGTTGAAGTGCAGACTTTAAGCTTTAATTCAGTGGATTGAACAAAAAAGATTGTATAAAAATGTGAGGAACTAAAGCATTTTTTAACACAATCCCTTCATTCCAGGGGCTCAAAAGTAATTGGACAAATTATATAACTAAAAATAAAATGTTCATTTCTAATACTTGGTTGAAAACAAATTTGCTGGCAATGACATGGCTTTCAGTTAAACTGTTTGTTTATGGGCCTTTCTGTCCAAAGTTCAGTCTTCAACAAGCGAAATGCTCAATTGGGTTCAGATCAGGTGACTGACTTGGCCATTCAAGAATCTTCCACTTCTTTGCTTTAATACACTCCTGGGTTGCTTTGGCTGTATGTTTTGGGTCATTGTCCATCAGTATTATGAAATGCAACCCAATCAATCTGACTGCATTTAGCTGAATTTGAGCAGACAGTATGTCTCTGAACACCTCAGAATTCATTCGGCTGCTACTGGCCTGTGTCACATCATTGATAAACACTAGTGTCCCAGTGCCACTTGCAGCCATCACACTGCCTCCGCCGTGTTTTACAGATGATGTGGTATGTTTGGATCATGAGCTGTTCCATGCCTTCTCCATACTTTTTTCTTGCCTTCATTCTGGTAGAGGTTGATCTTAGTTTCATTTGTCCAAAGAATGTTTTGAATGTTTTTCCAGAACTGTGCTGGCTTTTTTAAATGTTTTTTTAGCAAAGCCCAATCTAGCCTTTCTATTCTTGAGGCTTATGAGAGCAGTTCACCCTCTGTATGTTCTTTCATGCAGTCATCTCTTAGTGGTAGACTTGGATATCGATACACCTTCATCCTGTGTGTGTTGTTCACTTGGTTGGCTGTTGTGAAGGGGTTTCTCTTCATCATTCCGTGATCATCCACCACTGTTGTCTTCTGTGGACGTTCAGGTCTTTTTGCGTTGCTGAGTTTACCTGTGCTTTCTTTCTTTCTTTCTCAGGATGTACCAAACTGTAGACTGGTACATCCAGAGAAACACTCCTAATATTGTAGCAACTTCTCGGATGGGTTTTTTCTGTTTTCACAGCTTAAGGATTGCTTGTTTCGCCTGCATGGAGAGCTGCTTTGACTGCATGTTGTCTGTTCACAGCAAAATCTTCCACATGCAAGCGCCACACCTCAGATCAACTCCAGGCCTTTTATCTGCTTAATTTATGGCATAACGAAGGAATTGCCCACACCTGCCCATGAATCAGCCTTTGAGTCAATTGTCCAATTACTTTTGGTCCCTTTATAAAGAGGGTGGCACATGGTAAGGAGCTGGAACTCCTAAACGCTTCATCCAGTTTGAACGTGGATACCCGCAAATGAAAGCTGAGCGTCTACCCATCGTTATATGTCCACTATAATTGGAATGTTTCAGTAAACAGGTACAAAAACAAAACTTGTGTCAGTGTCCAAATACATGTGGACCTAACTGTATGTCAACAGCTGCTATTGGGTTTAAAGATCCCTACCTTAGCACAGGGACTTTTTCTCCAAACATTATGCACTCAGGGGTAAAAGCTGACAAATGCTAAATGCCGTCGTGATGCTGACAGTACGAACAATGCTCAAAGTCTCGAAATATAAACTAGCTTCAGCGTTAGCCACCGCCGCTAGCAAAGTAGATGAAAAACAGGCGCTAGCGACGAAGCGTTAGCCGTTAGTGTCCGGTGCTAAAGAAACACCCGAGACACCTTTAAAAGACACACGTTCGTCTCCAGGCAGGTTCTTAACTCGTGCAGTTACACTTAAGCTGCTGTCCTGCGCGCTACTCGGCCACAACAAGCCTTTTCTCTGACAGGCAGTGGGCTTTTACAGTGAAGCTAACGTAGAGGCTAAAGCTGCGCCTCAGAGAGCAGCTCCTGTTGTTTGTAGTTATATGACGTCATCAACGCGCTCCGGCGTTACAGACACTAATGAAGAAAAAATGTACACACATGAAAACTACAGACAGTCATGATGAAAAGTTATAGACATATGTGAAAACTACAGACAGTCATGATGAAAAGTTATAGACATATGTGAAAACTACAGACAGCTATGAAGAAAATGTGTAGAAAGATGTGAAAACTAGACAGTCAAGAAGAAAGTGTAGACATGAAAACTAGTCATGAAGAAAAAGTGTAGACAGACATGAAAACTACAGACAGTAATGAAGTGTAGACAGTCATGAAAACTACAGTCATGATGGCAAAGGGTAGACAGACAAGAAAAAGTATAGACAGACATGAAAACTACAGATAGTCAAGAAGAAAAACTAGACAGACATGCAAACTACAGACAGTCAAGGAGAAAAAGTATAGACAGACATGAAAACTACAGACAGACATGAAGAAAAAGTGTAGATAGTCAAAGTGTTGACAGACATGAAAACTACAGACAGTCATGAAGGAAAACTAGACAGAAATGAAAACTAGACAGTCATGAAGAAAAAGTGTAGGCAGAAATGAAAACTACAGACAGTCATAAAGAAAAAGTGTAGACATGAAAACTACAGTCAAGAAGAAAAAGAAGACCGACATGAAAGCTACAGACAGTCAAAAAAGAAAAAGTGTAGACACACATGCAAACTACAAACAGTCATGAAGGAAAAATGTAGGCAGACATGAAAACTACAGTCAGGATGAACAAGTGAAGACAGACATGAAAACTACAGACAGCCATGAAGAAAAACTGTAGACAGACATGAAAACTGCGTTTATCAGCTTTTTAACAAATTTTTTGGACTAAATCGTGTTTTTTAACTTGCAACCTAGATCTCTGTCAAACAGAACATGGTATTAGCCTTTATACCCATATTCATTTGGTTTCTCAATTTCCAGACACTTTCATCCAAGGCCTCTTATGTGTTTGGCAGCAGGGGCGTTTGTTAGGCTTGCTGTGTATCATTCAGCTCATCTTAGAAACATGCCAAGTCTTTACCAGGGCACTTCTTCTCAGTTCTTTCAGTCTGGCCTCCAGATTTTTTCTTTGTATCATCAAATCAGCTGAATTAGGTGAAGTTTGTAATTTTGCTTCACAAATATGGAAATGTAGTATTTCTAAATGTAGAAATTACGTTCATGACTCAATTAACATTTCCAAATAGTAGTGCAACTACTATGTAAGTACTGCAGGTGAGGCGGTTTTGTGTAAAACTGGAGAATTAAAACAAAATGCTCTTATGTTCTATAGTTAAATCTTTGCCAGAGACTCCTCTAATTCAAGCACTATAAAAACAATAAAAGTGTAGAACAACTTACTTTTCAAACCCCTCATTACAAAGACAACATTAGAGAGCTATTTGTTGATATTCATGCCACAGGCACTGATCTACAGAAACTATTAAAAAAGTGATCTGCTCAGATGAGTCACTCTTCACCCTATTCTTTTAAAAATGGACAATTGCTCGAGAGGCATGAAGACTTAAATTCCAATGGTTATTTTACTGGCATGGTTTGGACTCATTTGAATTGGTAGTTGAAGGAATCCCAGCAAATCAATACAATGTTCATCTAAACGGTTCACTCTTTATTCCATGATAAACATTTCTATTCTGATACCTCCAGGATGACAGTGTCTCTATCTACTTTGGCTGTGGCTTTTGCAAACAATATTTTTTAAACACTTATTGGAGATTTTAGATTTTAAATTTATGTTTTACGACTGCCACACCATCCTTCATCCAAACAGCAGGTTGGAGAATATCCTCTGGAGGAATGGTGTTTCATCCCTCCAGTACAGTATTAATTACTGGTGGTATCTTTGCCAAGGACCAATGAAACTGTTCTGGGGGCTTGTGAAGGCCAAACACCATATTAAGAAACTTCATGCTGTTTTTTTTTCCATCAATTTGTTAATGGTCCACATTTAAGCATGCTGTAAAAAGATGGAAGGTTATAATTATCTTTCAGTGACTCTAAATGCTGTGAGCATGGAGAGGTGATGTTCAGGGAAACTTGTGTTCTCTCTGACCTGGGTGACGCATACCTTCATGGGAAAGCCAGTAAAATGGATTCAAGAACACTATGAAAGTCTGATCTCATACTCATAAAGTAGGAGTGTTTATGTGGGATCACATGGCTCCCTTATTTATTTTGACTTGAGTGACAGAAACAGATCCAAAGCTTCATGAATTTGAGCCCAAGTCTCATTCAATGTGCATGCTGGCAAAGACCAAAGGACAGAGCCATCTGGAACGCATTAATGAGGCTTCTCAGAGCAGCAGTGCTGTGTGGTGCTGGAGGTGACACGAAAAACATTAATTATCTCATTAAACTGAAACCAGTCAAGGGTTGGCATATAATATGCAGCAGGTAAACAGTTCCTAAAGCTGATATATTGTACAGAGAAAAAAATACAAGTGTAAGGTAGAACCAATTGGTGATGATAAGATGACTGATAGTGGTTAGTACCTATCAGTAGTGGTCTTTCAGCAGGATAATAAACTGGAATGCTGTTAAATTGTTCAGAAATCGTTTCACTATGGTTTGAAAGTAACATGACAAAGAGTAAATGGTCTTGACTTGGCCTCCAAATTCCCTAGATCTCAATCTGACTGATAATCTCTGTTGGATGAACCCGTCTAATCCATGGAGGCTACAGCTCCCAATATACAGGACTGGCATGATCTGCTGAGGTCTTGATTCCAGTACACATTTGGACACCTTGTTCATGCCTTGATGGGTCAGAACTGTTTTAGCATCAAGGTGTAATGTTTTATTGTTACGGGTGATTGGTGTCGATAGCAATGCTAAAGCTTTTTGGTTTGTTTTTCTTTTTGATAGACCAACATAGCCTTATAGCCTACCGCCCCTTGTGTCCTGGGATGATCTCCAGCACCAGCCGCGATCCTACACAGGGTTAGAGGTTAAGATAACAAGTACGTGAGTGAAAACGTAGCCCAGTATCTGAAAGTTACTCCTTAATAAAATGACTGCCTAAACTGTTTGGTGCTGCAGTATGCCTTGTTACTGGTTTCAGATGAAGCTGCAGTTTATTCAGATTGCATAGAAATGTATTCTTTGCAAATGATTTCTATAAACATCACAGTTATCGGGAAACTGAATAAAAGAATGGTTGTCTTGAGGGTCTACAGGATGTTTGTGCCATATTAGCCTATAATAAACCATCCCATGTATATCTGATGTCTCTCATCATACTTAAATCCACCTATAGCTCGCCCAGGTGTGAACTTTTCCAGGTAGCAGAGAGGCTAATGCTGAGGGAGCTGCTGAGTGGTGGGGCTCGGGGAGAGGATGTTGTTGCTATGCACGCCGGTGAGCTGCGCCCTCACTCGAGTGGACATTTAAAGGGAAAAACAGCGCTGCTCTTTGTACACATCCGAGTTTGGCAGGACATTGTGGTCTTTAATAAAGCAGTCCCTCTGCGCCTCAGTCGGACTCCTCTTGGATTTACTAAAGAGTGAACCTCAGACTAGAAAGCACCAGCAGACAGAGGGAATCCTTTTTTTTTGGGAGGGGGGGGTCTAGTTCTTTCGGAGGAGGTTGTGTGTCCTATCTTTCCAGACCCCGTCGCCATCTTGAATTTTAATGTAAATTATCTGGCAGTTTTTTTTTGTTTTGTTTTGTTTTACTATATGGCATATTTAGCGAGCCGTTCCGCCCGTCTCGTTCTATCGTGAAGGATTAGTCTTAACCCGAAAAAAGGACGAGGTAAGTTTTAAAGCTGGATTTTGTTTTCGTCTGCGAGATAAATCCCTATTTGACACTTTCCGGGCGCGTTTGTTAGCCGACGGGGCGGTTAGCGTGCGAGCTAACAGCTAACAGCCGTCTAGCCGAGTGAGGGACCGTCGATCCTGACAGCCCCCGGAGAGGAGATGCGATTAATTAAACATCAGGAAAGCCGGGATACAGTTTTAACCTGCCGATGGTTCTTATCTTCCTGTCAGGGGACTTGGTTTTACGAAGAGATTCTGGGCGAGCTCCCGTCATGCTAATGGAGGTAGCCGAGGGATCAGTGTCAGTTTGCCAGGTGTTGTTTTGAAGCTCATGCTAACGGCTAAGCTAACAGGCCAACTTAGCCATATCTGTGCTAACTCTGTGCTTAAACAGGCCAGCCAATGGTTCTAGCATCACACAAGCCAGGTTACTACACCACAGTAAACACTAGTCTAATACACTGTTTAGTCTCCAGCCCAGTCTGTTCTGTTTTCCTGGATTTAAATAGACAATGGAGTTGGGCAGCTAACGTTACAGGTCCCTGTGTTTATAGCTAACGTTAACTGCTGTAGCTGGTTCGCCAGTGCACCTCGATCACACAATGTCTGTTCTGATAGAAACAGTTAAAGCTGTCCGACATCAGCAACAAGTATGCAGTGGTTTCCTCGCAGTTTAAATGTTTGGAAAATGTATATCTTAATTGCCTTCCGGTTCCTTTAGCAACCGGTGGGTGGCAGCCTGTGCTCAGTAACTTGGCAACTCGATCAGCATTTTAAGCATCAGGGCTGAATTGTTGTGTCTGGTTTTCTCTTTTAAGTACATCTGTTTGGTCTTTTCTGTATGATGCCCAGAAGCAGGGTCATGTCCGGATGGGGTGGGTGTCTTACACCCTCTTTCTTCCTCCTCACAGGCATCAACACACAACCCTAACATTAGTGTATTAGTCCTAGCCTGCTTTTAATGTGCCTGGGTTGTTCTTTGTATACTGAACTACATGTGCTCTATTAACAGGGGGGACGTAGCTTCTGGATCAGTAAGGCATTGTATCGTCACACTACCCATGCAAGTGGGAGACCAAAGCAAGTTGCACGGCTTCCCTTCACGTTTCATGGTTTCTCATAAGCACATAGAAGCTAAATGCGCCTTCACCAGGGAGCCAGCTGGTATGAAGTAGATGGGAGAAACCAAGAACATGGTGCTGAATGGCAGGAGACATGGCAGTAGGTTCTCCAGTGATCAGCCCGTTGGGAAGACCAGGCTGCAGAACACGCAGAGGGCCCATCTTCGCCAGAGCAAGGGCTCCCCTAGTGGCAGGAGATGCAGCAAACGTAAGTGCTCCAATAAAATCGTCTCTAAAAGAAGGGTGGAATTTTTTTTCTTTTCTTTTTGCAAGCCAGATTAAACCAAGGCCTTTGTTAGTTGGAAAAAATATATAAGACATGCTTTAATTTCTGCAGTTTCATAGATGGGCTTGATTTTAAGTTTTATTTTTCAGCAGTTGTCCCAGCCCCCTGTCAGGTATTTGTATTTGTCTGTCAGGTTTCAGTGGGGCAGCCACAGAGCCAGAAAGGCGCCATGTGCCCTCCTCGGGAATGACAGCAAAGGAGCTGTGTGAGTATGATGACCTGTCCACCAGCCTGATTCTGGACCCTTACCTGGGCTTCCAGACCCACAAAATGAACACCAGGTATGTTTCTGAAATTCACTACCATCTTAAGCAACTCAAAGACTGTCAAAAATGTAAATCGGTGTTAACTGTTAGGTAACGGGATGTTTTACGTTTTCAGGTTTCGGCCAATCAAGGGTCGACAGATGGAGCTTAGGGAAGTGATTGAACGCTTCAAAAAGAACGACAACCTGGAAAAAGCCTTCCTAGCTTTGACCTCTGGAGACTGGAGCAGACATCACTTTCTCAATAAGACCAAGGCCCAGGAGAAGCTGTTCAAAGCACATGTAAATGGTTTCATTCAAATAAACAATGTGGCATTCTGTGGGGTACAAATCAAATTGTCCTATATTTGGCACTCATACATTTACATCTTTTTCCTATAGGTATTTGTTTACTTACGTATGTTTACTACAGACAGCGGATTTGAGATTCTTCCATGCAATCGCTATTCATCAGAGCAAAATGGAGCCAAAATTGTAGCAACAAAAGATTGGTGAGCTGGAAAAAATGTGATCTAATCTTTAAGTATTTGTCCTTGTTTCAAAAATGTTTAGAACGTGTTCCTTATTTTTTGTCTCTGTACTTTCTTGAATCTTCCATAGGAAAAGGAATGACAAAATTGAACACCTTGTGGGCTGCATTGCTGAGCTGTCTGCGAGTGAAGAAAAGATGTTGTTGCGGCATGGAGAAAATGATTTCAGTGTCATGTATTCTACGCGTAAGAACTGTGCTCAGCTCTGGCTGGGACCTGCTGCCTTTATTAATCATGGTACATACACATTTTTTACACATTTTTACTTTAAGGAAAAGCAAGACCAGATGGTCCACTTTTAAAACATATTTATTCTATGTACTAGCCCATCTTTTAGGTTAGAATGATGTTTTATATTTATGTATTTTCTTAGTACGTAATAGCAGCATAAGATTTACTCAACTAGACAGTGAAACAAGGAAGAAAGGACAGTAGAGGAGAGGCCAATCTAGCAAAGCCAGCAGGCAAATCAGATTGGAGATAAAGGAGCGCAGAGAGAATAGCAGGTAAACACAAAGGCACAAACTAATAGCAGGGCAGGATGAACAGGAAATGCATAATAGGGTTTACATGTACAGCAGTGTTTCTTAGTCCTGTTTTGGTGCCTCACACAACTGCAGTTTCATCTTTGTTTGCCTCCGGACACTTGATTAAACTTGATTAAAATGCTAGATTAGGTGTACTGAATCAAGGTACCCTTGAAACCATGCAGAGTGCTAAAGGTTGCCAGGAGCAAGATTATGAAATGTAGAGAGTAAGGGAATACCACACATACTAGATGATAGCAATCAGAATGGAAAATTGTCAGTTCCTGCCATGGATGTCATGTATCAATTTATATGCTGTCAGCTCCTATTTCCGTGTTACCTGAAAAGTGTACTGCATTCAGGTGCATGGTATGTGTTCATCAGTAGCAGTTTCACATCGTCACCTTTTTGAAAAACCTAATCTGAATGGAAATTTAGAATTCACAGGTATCCGTCCAATTAAACTAAATCATGGCTTTGTCTTTTCTGTTTCAGATTGTCGGCCAAATTGCAAGGTTAGTACAAAAAGCGTCTGAATGTTAAAGGGCATTGCTATTAAATAATGTTAATGTTTCCTGTATGAGCAAAAGCAAAAATAGGTAATGGGAGGGTTTGTTACAGTTTGTATCAACAGGTCGAGACACTGCATGTGTGAAGGTCTTACGGGACATTGAACCAGGGGAAGAGATCTCCTGTTACTATGGAGATGGGTTCTTTGGAGAAAACAACGAATTCTGTGAATGCTATACTTGTGAAAGGTACCCCCCGAACATAAGTCTGAAGCCATTTCAAAACCTAGAATTAAGTTATGTTTTATTAAAGAGATTTTAAGAAAAAATGTTTGGAATGTTTCTATTATACTTACTTTGATCATTTCAGACGTGGCACTGGGGCTTTTAAGTCAAAAGCAGGGCTGCCTGTGGAGATCCCAGTGATCAATAGCAAGTATGGCCTGAGGGAGACTGACAAGCGGCTCAACAGACTGAAGAAATTAGGTGAGAGCAGCAGGAACTCTGACAGCCAGTCTGTTGCCTCCACAGAAGCAGAGTCTCAGGAACCACCAAGTGGACAAACATGTAAGGACATGTTGAGACCGGCTTTCAAAAGTTTTAGCTTGTTTTAGGTTTGGAATAGAGAAAGCGTACTCTGTGATAGATAATTAAAGTTGAATTTGTGTTGAATTTATTTACTTTTTTTTTTTTTTCCCCCACCTCCTTTTCTCCTAGCATTACGGAGGAGGACATCACAACCCTGCCTCAAAAAACATGGCAAAGCCAGAGCTGTTACAAGGCAGACTCTGTCAAGCACTCCTACCTCTACCTCATCCTCTAAACAAAGTCAAACAAACAACTCCAGTTTACCAAAGAGACAGAAATCAAAGCCCACACAGCCTTCGTGTAAGGGAAGGAGATTGTGTCGATCTACGGAACTGAAAATGCCCAGCCGAGCAAGTGCTGGGAGTTTGAGTCTCAAACAGTCCACTAGGAGAGAGGCAGACAGGCGAGGGTCTGCTCAGCTCTCCAGTTGTAGGGGCAGTCGCACATCAGTTCATGAAAACAGTCAGAACTCTTCAAAGGGTGCTTCAGTGTGCAAGGACAGTGTGTTTTGCCCTTATAGAACTCGTAGGTCCACCAGGACCACTGTTGGTGCTCAGGAGGCCGCTGCCTGCAGCAGGCGAGGGCCAAAGTCGAGCAGCCCAGCCAAGCTAACCGCAGGTGTGGCCCTCAAAACAGAGCCCAGTGACCCTGTTCCAGTGACACATGGGCATCAGATGAGCACCCCTAGCCTTGAAGCTAGCTGTCCCAGGAAAGGAACTTGCCCCAGGAGGAGGAGGACAATAAAACAAGAAGATGCAGGGGGCTCCTATGGGGATGATTTTCTCCAAGAGGGTGTGCCAGATCTACATCCTGCAGCTCGGGCCGCTGATGTGGCCGATTGTGGAAAGATGCCACTTGGCCTCCCGGGCCACCACCAGCACTACAATGGCTCTACAAAGAGTGGAAAGCCACTACGGCGTGGCAAGGGGAAGAAGAAACGGCGCATTACACGCTACGATGCCCAGCTAATACTGGAAAACAACACGGGGATCCCCAAGCTGACTTTGCGGCGGCGGCGGGACAGCAGCAGCAGCAATAAAGCAGACCCCCGGGATGCCAAGCCCAGGCATCTAAAGTCCAGCTCCTCAAAAATTAGCATTAAGTTCAGCAAGGAACCTGAAAAGGAACGGGCTGGCTCATACGTGGCCAAACTGAACAATGGCTTTGGCCATGGCCCCCACAGCAGTTCCACTAAGCTGAAGATTCAGCTGAAACGTGAGGAGGATGGCTCAGGTCTGCGGCGGGCCTACCCTGAAGATGTAACCTTCACAGGAATAGTCAAGAGGGAGGCAGGAGAAGTGCTTGAGCACCAGGTGGGAGCTGAAGTGGGACAAAACATTGAGGAGGACTCACTGACTTCTGAGGATGAGGAGGACTACTTTGACAATGAGGATGATTTCATCCCACTTCCACCAGCGAAACGCCTGCGGCTCATTGTGGGCAAAGATTCCATAGACATCGACATCTCCTCTAGACGAAGAGAGGACCAGTCACTCAGACTCAATGCATAAGCTGTGTAAATAACCCTTGTTCTTACCAATTGTGTTCTTTTGAATTATGTAATTTAAATGGGGTGAAAAAAATGGCAAATGTACAATTAAAATCGACACAAAATATCTTTCTCTACATTTTAGTGATGGCACTTCTTTGTTTATTCCGTATGAATATAAATATTGTAGAAAGTGTACAGATATGTATGATTTCTATCCGAGTCTGTTTAATGTGCAGATGTTAGTCAGCGTTTTGTCCAGCTTTGCCGTATTATTCCATTACAGGAATAGTTGAACCAAGAAACGTTAATGTCAAATAAAAGCTAGCAGGGCACTGAAAGCCAGTAGTTAGCATGATCTTATTTGTATATAGCTAACTTGTCCTGCAAGTTTTTCTTATTTATGACATTACTTGTATTTTGGTAGAACTATTTCTTTAACATCCCTGGTCACAGGCAAAAAAGGGTGGGATATATTCATCACTTTCAGAAACGCAGTGCATGAGTCCACCTCCAAAGTTAGACATCCGCTCTTGAGTTAAGGATCATGTTTCACTCATGTCTAAAGGGAATAATGGAAAAAAAAAAAAATGTACAGAGGGGCTATCGATATGAAACTGCTAAAATTCTCTGCACTTGATTTGATTTATGTTTTTTTTTTTCTGTTTATTCTTTGTATCATGTATCCGATATTTTGGCCGTCTGAGGCCATGGTGCTCATTGTTGTGGCCTGGTGCTGGTCCATTAAAAAGACACCTTAAACAGTGTGTGAAATCAAAACATGCTTGTTTGACCTCTGAAACCCCATAGGGAAAATAAATTAAGGCATATTGAGGCAATCTGGTTCTCCAGTTTTAATTAGTTTTCATTTTTACCTTGTGGTTTTGTGCCTTTTTGTGCTTTGCCTATGAGGTAGCTATCCAGAGTAGTTTTTAGCCCTGTAATTAAATCACTCATGAGTAGGCAGCTGACATTTCCCAGTTTTTTTTTTGTTTTTTTTTACTGTTTTTTTTTTTTCTTCGTCTTTCTGATACACATTAATGTCAAGAAGTTCAGACAAAATGCCAGATTCTGATTTTCATAAATTTCACAAAAATCCTCCAGAGCTGTTAGACTTCCTCTGTAGAACATTATGAAAGTATCAATGTGGGATGTATACGTGCGTTTTGGGGAGCATGCTCATGCTGTATATTCTGGGATTTGTTTTTATTTAACTGTTTTGAATACCTGAAAACAATATAAAGTCATTTTCAAGATTTTTTGATGTCTACATTTGTCAGTTTCAATCAGTTTGCGTACCTAAAACATATACATCGATCAGCCATAACGTTAAAAAACCACCGAAACAGCTCTGTCCCATTAATACGTCCATTGTGGAGTGTCTGGCAACAAGACACTCCTCAATTTGAATTTTAAGAGGTTGGGTCTCCATAGTTTGTCAAACTGAAATTTGAAAGGTCAAGTAAAGTCCTTCAACTATTTAGTTGTGTTTTTTTTCTTCACTTTGTTTTTTCACCTTTTTTTCAGGGAGGCAGGTGCATTATCCTGCTGAAAGTGGCCACTGCCTCGAGGGAATACTGTTGCCAAGAAAGGGTGTCCTTTGTTTAGGTAGGTGGTACACGCAGAATTAACCTTCACATTAATGCCAGAATCCAAGGTTTCCCAGCAGAACGCTGCCCAGAGCGTTACTGTCTTGCCTTCTTCCCATAAAGCTCCATGTAATCAACTCACATCCACCCAGCAGTCGCCACAGAGTCTAATAAAACACGATTGATCAGTCTAGCACACTCTCTTAAATCCATAGCAGCTGCACATGTCCTGAAGCTCATGTCAGGATAACCTCAAATGGAGGTTATCAACAAATGGATAACCCATATAACTAATGGATAACCTTCATTTTCCCCTCAAAATTCTACAAACAGTACCCCATAATGACAAAGTGAAAAAAATGAGTGTGCCAAGCTGGTAGCATCAAACTCAAAAAGACTTGAGGCTGTAATTGCTGCCAAAGGTGCTTCAAGAAAGTATTGAACAAAGGCTGCGAATACTTATGTACATGTTTTATTCTTGTTTTTTATTTGCAATAAATTTGTAAAAGTTTCAAGCAAACCTTTTTCACTTTGTCATTATGGGGTACTGTGTGTAGAATTTTGAAGTAAAAAATGAATTTAACCCGTTCTGGAGTAAGGCTGTAAGGCTGTAACTTAGCAAAATGTAGAAAAAGTGGAGCCACGTGATCTTACCGGATGCACTGTATGCAGTCCTGAGACTTATGAAAGTGAGACACTCAGTAATCTATGACTCAGGATGTCTGCGTAAGCTTGCATTGTAACTGGTGATTTTCCATTCACCTGCAATTATGTTTGTGAGGCTTCATGGTTTCATTTGGCTCAAGGTACAAAAGCAGTTATAAAGCACTTACGATTAAAATCTTTCTGTACTTGAGACAAACACAAAAAAGAGAAACATACCATCTCACTCAACCCCAAGTGTCATAATATGGTGTTTGAAGGATATGAAATTTTTATTCAACACTCAAATAAGTGAGTGATTGTAATGGTGGATGAGGATCATCTAACTGTAGGGAGCAGGTTAAACAAAACCTCATAAAAGCACAGAATTATACAATCAAGCTTCAGTGGATAAAACTGGGCAAAAAGCACAACACCATGAGCTTTCTGGGCTCAGTACCTCCTCTCTAAATGAACCCAGCCACTAGGGATGCATAAGCCAATGTATTTCTTTGTGCTGGGAATCTTCTGCAGAAGTGATAAGGCAGATGGCTAGAAACGTACTTGGTGGGACATCTGGAAGGAAGAAGCAGGATAAGGAAACCTGGTGGTGGAGCCCAGACGTCCAGAAGTGCATACAGAAGAAGAGGCAAGCGAAGAAGAAGTGGGACAGTCAGAGAGATGAAGAAAGTAGACAGGCGTTCAAGGAGATGAAGTGCAGGGCAAAGAAAGCAGTGGCGAAGGCTAAAGATAAGGTGTTTTGTGGATTGTATGAGAGGTTGGACAGTAAAGAGAGAGAACAGGACCTTTACCGATTGGCTAGACAAAGACACAGAGCTGGGAAAGATGTGCAGCAGGTCAGGGTGATTAAAGATAGAAATGGAAACGGATGATCCGCTGTTGCGCCCCTAAACAGGAGCAGCCGGAAAAAGTAGGAAAGTGAAAGATCCAGTTGGTGCTCACCCAAATGAAAGCCACATGTCACATGTTAATGTTAATGACTCAACACATTGCAATTGCAATAGTCACAGTTTCGCAGTTGAAGGAATAATGTGATAAAAATACACTTATCTTCATAACAGAGCAGATTAAAGGAACCAAGACTAAATATGTCTGACAGATTTGCTATAATTATTTTAAATAATTAATTAATGGCTGTAAATAAACATAATTACTACAATTACATTTTTTATGTATTGTATAAATGAAATGTGAACACTTTTTACAGAGGTATCTTTTGAAATATACATACTTTATATACTATACTAAAATACACTTCATATAACATATATAGCACTGTGCTAAAGTTTTGAACAGTCTCTTTACATTTCTCATATATCTGTATATTTCTTTTTGCTAGGGAATGCAAAAATACTATTTAATGTTTGCCGGACTTCTTATCTTGCTATATTTTGTAAGTTGACTTAAAGAAATGATTGTACTGGGACAAGGTGCAGTGCCTAAAGAAACAAGGTGTGTAGATAATGGGGTCATCTCAAGTAAACTGATCATCTGTAATCATTGTTCACTGCTTCATGCCGTACATTAAAATGCTTTGTTATTCTTGAACGATTCAAACGCAGGACACTGTGTGGCCTAAGAAAGAAGAACGTTCCTCTAAATGTTTAGGTACAGGGACTGATCTGAAAATGAGAGCCAACAACATTGTCCCTCAGGAAGTCTGGAGAACTAGTCCTCTTTGGGTCTTTGGATGGAAAATATGATAAAGTGAGGATGGACATCGACACCGTGCTCTATATCTTCTATCCACGTTCATCTTCGGGTCAGGTTTAGTGGAAGCTACTCATCAGGAAGTCTCTTGATTTCACCGTTTGACAAATTTCGACTCTGTTGTTGATGCTCCTCTGGACGGGGCCGTGGCTCCGTCGACCAATGAGAAGAGGGCGTGGGTGTGGTCTGATGACGTAACCACCATCCTCTTTAACCAATCGCGCACGACGGAGGGATCGCCATCCGCGGGGTATCCTTCCGCACGCAGGCGCGGCGCACTAATTCAGCTCTGTGAGTAGCTGTCCTCCGCACCCATTCAGCCGTTACAAACCCGTGCGTACATCCCGAGTCGACTCCCAGAGGCGCGTTCACGAAGCAAACATGAAAACCAACTTCATCAACGGGGTCTCCTCTTCCCCCTCCATGTCTCTGGGTCTGCTGGTGACTGAAAACGCGCTCCAGGTGCAGCCCGACACCGAGCCCGGCTTCACGGAGTCTCGCCCGGACCAGCCCGACCCGCAGACCAAGCACAAGGCGTTCCTGTGGTGCAGGGAGTTCCTCCACGGAGCCTGGAAGTCCGTGCAGGAAGAGGATTTTCAGATCACCATCATCAGGTGGGCTGCTGTTGGGGGCTGGACGAAATGACGATGTTCATTAATATCGTGATAAACTGCACCACGATGCTCTTTTCCGGGTGTGTCGTGATGGCAGTCCTTAAAGAGCACTGCACAAATCTGTTTCTCTGCAAAAACAGCAGATTCAGTCCAGTTTAACTGCACCGAGTGTTTAGAATATGAACGATATTGTATCTTTATATATATATATATATATATATATATATATATATATATATATATATATATATATATGCTTTATATAAATCTTTATCTGTCTGCTATATATTGAAAATCATTGTGTTCTTATTTTCATTAGCACTTCTGGTCCCCCAAATCTCCATTTGAACCCGAGTTTTAAAGAGATGGCAGAGAAAATGAAATATGAAATTCTGTCTTATGGACATTTCTTGAAGAATGGAGATGTTCTGTTGTTCCCCATATTGCCCTGCACTGGCAGCTTAGGAGAAGGGGTTACTTGACTTCCATTACTTGGGACCTAGCGCCAAGAAATTTGTAGCACAACTTTCAAATCCTGAAAATCCTGATGAGAAACATTGCAGTCTTATTTTCAGCACTTCACTGGCGCCCATCACATAATGGCGGCTCTAACCGCTTTGTAGGCAGTGGATTTTTTGTACTTTTTGTATTTCTGTGCACAACACACAATTAAATGGTTATTGGGCATTTTTGTGGCTGTCGTGAATTAATGCCTTTTTCGCGCCTGAATGGCAGGGGGTTCAGTAATGTTGTTTCTCTCTGCGCTTCTGCCGACGGGCAGCAGAGTGTCGGGGACGAGCCGAGGAACGTGCTGCTTCGCCTTTATGGAGCCATTCTGCAGGTGGGCTTCACCATCCACACCACTCTCCAACCATCTGCTTTGAGTTTCACTGTAGCTGTGCACTGAGGTAACGGTGGTGCCTTAGACTGACTTAAGCTGTGTCGACACGAACCAGCCCCTCCAGCTAAAAATAAATAAATAAATAAAAATGGACTGGCCACAGTCCATCGATAAGGAGGCTTAGTTCACACAGGTCAGGGCATCAGTAATGTAGATGGAAGATAAGCTCAGCTTAAGCTCAGTGATGGTGTAGCACACTTCACTTCTTCCCACTCCATTCACACCCAGCCAGTTCAGTTAATCATTGGTGGGGAAGCCAATAGACGCAGTTTTATCTCACAGGTGAATTAACGGCAGGTGATCAGCTCATGACTTGTTAGTTTGACCTGTTTTGATGTTCCTGGTGAATCCGAATCCAAAGTTTATCGATGAAGGAAAGTAGCTTATGTTACTAATGCACAAACAGACAGGCAGAGCCATAATATGCCAACATATAAATGTCCAATGAACTACTATATTGACTCTTGAGTGAAACACTCATTCTTAAACTCTCTCATACTACATACTATGTAGACTCACTGTTACAGGCATTTACATTTAACACTATATAGGTAAGTGAGAAATTAAAATAGGGTAAACACTGTATAGTCACTTCATCGGAATCTAATTAAAAATGACCTTATTCAAATGTTGAGTTGTCTTAGGACAGGGTTTTGGTTTACCCATGAAGACCCTGAGAATTAGTGGCTGAAATTCGATACACCAAGGTGGACATTATTTTGTTTGCTGAGAATGGGAGGGCTGTGTGTGTATGAGTGAGTGTTTGTCCGTCTGCATGCTGGTGTTTGAATGAGGAATGCCGTATTTGTTGGGTGATGTACCTCCATGGCTGTACATGCGTGTCTTCTTTGCCGTAGGCTTGCCAAAGGAGCGTGGCTCTTGAGTTAATTTTGTTTGCAGGTGATCCCACCAAACCAGTCACGTGTACAGTATATTAGATCCCCTGAAGCCACAGCATTGTCTTCAACTGTTTCGCACATCATGTCAAAAGTGCTTTAAACCTTATGACATTGATCCTTATTAGCGATTGCTCTCTTCTGAAATATCCCTCTGCTCTCTGTCTGCTTTCACACACGCTCTTTAAACTAGTTTATAAAAGCGAAACGGTTTATGGTTGCAATGTTTAGGTGACAGACAGTCTTTTCCTTTCTTTTTGATAATGATCAGTGGTCCTGATGTTTATCAGGGAGTCGTAAAACTCACAGTGTGCCATCATCTCTTATGTCATCTGGCGATGAGGTGGTACTCTGTCCACATTCCAGTCCTACGAGCTCAGCAGTTGTCAGAGAAAACCTGGATAAGTCTATGAAGTCACACCTATCCATGAGAATTGGGCCATTGCTTCATCTTGAGTCGGCCAAAACAGAGCTTTTCTATCCAAGAGTTTACTTTTTAGGATCTCTCTCCTAAATCTGACAGTCACCTATGACGGTACTAAAATAGGCTATTTGATGTTTCCATGCAATTGCTCCAGCATTCAAAGAGTTAGTGTCCTGCACCATATTGGGCCAAGCCCTCTAGGAACCATGAATCTACTTCTTCTAAAATGGCAGCCAATGGTTCCTTGTTTTGGACACGGAGCATGCATAGGATCCAGCCAATGAATGTGTGGTTTTGATACTGCAGTTATAAACCCGTTAGTAAATGCTAACTCTCAGATATGTGTTCAGTTAGGGTAAAGAAAAAAAAACAAACAAACAAAAAATTTAAGCACCATCAGATCCGCAAGCTTCAAAATGGCTGGCTGGCCATAACTCAAAGCTTATTCGCCTCCTTTGCTTGATGAGAAAGTAAATGCATTATGGGTTCTGTCTAAAGTTACACCACCCTGTACTTCCAGTATGGTATTAATAAAACGGAATTGAATTATAACTGTCTTTTTTCTTTAAATGGAGAGGAGTTTTTCTGCGTCTGTTGCGCCTCCTTGGAAGATGACCAAATGGCTTTTAAAAAAGGGGGAAAATGAAAACAAAACACTTTGTGCTCATGGTTAGTCTTTTGCTTTTTCTCTCATTGCTAGATGTCCTGTAATAAAGGGGAATCCAGACAGTCAAACAAAGAAAATCACCTCTGGGCAAGGGGAATAAATGGCAAGGTTTTCTTCTTTTGGGAACTTTGGGTTTTGGGTGAGGTTTATGTGTGTCTTAAGGATTACACTTAGAAAATATGCACATCTTATAGGAACTCATCTTTTTCTTTCATCAACCCTTCGTTTGAGACATGTGGAGTTACTTCCATTGAGTAGCTTTTCAGTTACCCAGTCGCTGGTTTGAAGCATTCTTCTTACCCCTTACCTTCAGGATCTGTTTGTGTTTTCAGCAAATGGCAGATAGTTGGAGAGCTTTTGGGTCGTGTGATGTTTTGTGTTTGAATTGCCTCAAGGTAGATTTTCTTAAACTCAAAGGTCACGTTCTTCCATAAACAAAATTCTGACTGCCATGTCAGCTTTTGGCCACTGCAGAGAAGTACTCTAAACCGGCTGAATCCGTGTCACGGCTTATTAAGGCCTCAGACCTACAGGGACATAAACAAACACGAGTCCTTGAGCAGAAAAATACAGAAAGACCAAAAGCCCTTAAAAGATATAAAACAGGATATTTTATTACTAGCAAAATGTCATTCGCATTTTATAAATATCCATTATGGTTCACAGTAATGCCTTTTTGTTTGAGGGGGAGTTTATGACCGAATTAGTGACTCAAACACACAACAGCCTTACTCTTCTCCTGACGCGCTTGAGTCTCGATATTAACATTAAATGCACGCAGTGAATGATCCTATTAGAAGCTTAACCCTGTTGTCTGCCGCTGGACGTCAGACAGCTCGTCCGTCTGCCCTCGTTGGACTTCAGCCGCCTGCTTTGCATGATTGTGTTCCGCATGTGCTGAACGAGAGCTGCTTTGGTTATGTCTCTCTCAGTGTTTGACACTGCATGAGGCGCACACATCATTATTGCGCAGTCACTACAGCGCAGTAGATCTTTAACCCACACTGAGCGTTTCTGGGGTCTCGTTGCTGAAGATTGAGTGGGCTTGATCTATGGGGCATGAACAGTGGAAAAACCCCACAGCTGCTGTTCTGCCGTGAAATCACACGACCACTGCTTAGTCAGAGAGAGAGAGAGAGAGAGAGCAAGAGAGCAAGAGAGAGACAGACCGATTGATTAGACCAGCGAGGGAGGCAGGTGTTGCCCGGGGAACAAAACCTCATTGCCTGCGGTACAGGGCAATGAAATATTGATGTTTTACACAAGATGTTATGTCAGCTGTCTTGTCCTGTTGTTCCTGTCGATTTGGTCTTGCATTCTGTGTCTCTTGACTCTCGAGAGACAGCATTGTATTTGGCACTGCAAATTCCCATTATTGTTTTTTTTTTTAATGTACGTTTTGTATTTCGAAAACGTTCATGCTGCTTTTTGGACGGTAACCATGTTTCACTCCATTTGTGAATGCCTGCTGCAATTTCCATTTTGTGAAGATTTTAATGACGAATAGGCCAACAAATAAGGGTCCAAAAATAAAATTTTCTTGTGACAAAGATTTTTCCTTCTTGAGGTTACTGTTTTCACTTTGATTTTGTTACAACAGAGACAATATTTTGATGTACTTCCCTCAAACTGCTGGAGCAATGCCAGACTCTTCTCCTCTAATGTTTAATCCATTCAGTACATACCCAGCTCACAGGAGTGTTAACTGTTAATTAATTTAATTTTTTCAAAGTTATGGCATCATTCAGTCTGGGATCAGTTTGAGTGGTTTGATGAGAAAAGGTGCATTGTAGAGAAACTTTTGATTTCTTTACAGAGGTGCAGATAAGAGGGAGCTGCAATGTCAACACAGATAAGGATTTGTTTATCAACTGGGACTTCAAGATTGAACCTAGACATTTGGTCCTCCACGTTGTATTTGTAAGATTGATATGGGAACATAGTGTGAAATCTGGAAAAATAAACTGAGTAAGACCTTGCCTTATGGACCCGATTAAGGTGTTGAAAAGCAAAAACACTCATCAAACATCTGATCACCAGTCTTATGAAAACCTATCTGAATGACTTTGTTATTTTTAATTTTTAATAACTTAAGAAATGTTGAAAAATGAGCGGAATATCCTATGGACTAATACTATTACTACTTAAATTAACCTTGGCATATTTAGTTCATATGCTGTAAGCAAAATGAGTGTCAGTTATTGAACAAATATTATGTTACATTAAGGAATAATTAAAACCTGCAGTTTGCCAAGATATCCATTATACATGTGCAAAGTTATGTGACAGTTAACGGCTCCTACTTTCATTCATTTATTACATTAAATACTTCAGCTTAGGGCTGACATAGTCCTCTTAAAACACACGGGTGCCATGCATACCACTGACTGTAAAGGATGATCGCTCTTGGCAGGAGGTATGGCACTGAGTCATTAGCTGTACTCTGTTATGGACAGCCCTTCATTCAGACCCGGACAATGCAGGTTATTGTAGCAGTCATTGCTGTTACTTATCATACAGAGCAAGGTTAAAGGTAAACACACCCCTGTGTCTCTGTACTGTGAGGCTAAGTATTGAAGTGTGAAAGAGTTTGCTTGTTTTCTCCAGCAAGCTGCAGAGTCTGTTTGAACAGAATGTCTGAATGAGTCATCCATAGCACACGACAAACTGGGATATTTGACATTTCCTGTGTGTTTGCCCAGGGGTGCTGCAGTATGGCAAAGTGGTTAAAAGAACATCTCTTTTCAAAATCTCAGTTCTGTTGGAAAATTAGTTTTTTACATCATGATAAAGTGATACTAAAGCAGTGCAAAGGACCATCTGATTTAAAACATATATGTACAAAAAGGTTTCTTGCCTGTGTCTTCCAGTAAGTCTGTGTAAAGTGTGGATTATGCTTGCTTACTCATATTTCCTTTTGCTCTGTAGAGCATGCTGACAGAGTGTCTATCATATGTTATCGAACCACTGAGATCAATAACCTCAGTAGATTTTTTTTGGTAAGTGATGTATTTCAATGTCTTTGGAAAATACATTTTCAGTGTTTGAAAAGGAGTTTGTGCTCTAAACGGGTGAAAACAATGCCATTGTACTCAGTACACTAATGTGGATGTATGCAGTGATGTTTCATTTTTATAGCCAGTTCATTTTCTTTCACAGGAAAATTAGCTGATTAAAAAAGAAACTATATCAGTCTAGTCAGACTCTCTCATCTTTGGAATTTAAGAGAGATTAAATGAAGGAACAGGGAAACAAAAGTTTTACTGAAAGGTAGGTGCCTCAAAGACACATGGTGCCTAGATTTAAGGGGGTTCTAAAATCCACTCAGCATTCAGTTACCAGAATGCCAGTCTGAAGCCTGATTTCATTCTACTATGTCGTCTTAAGTTGTGCATGCTTTGTGTTGCTTGAATGATGATATGTATGTCAATTATGTGGCTTAAACAAATAAACGAACATAAAAAAACAGGTAAAACATGTCTGGTACAGGGACTTGACTGACAACGAGAGACAAATGAAAAAATACTAGAAAGCTCTAATAGAAAGCAAAATATAAAGATTATTATTCAGGGTGATTCAAAACTTTGAAACATTTTTGTCTAACCCAAAACATTTGAACGATCTACTGTTGCCTGCCTTTTTTTTTTTTCTTTTTTTTTCTTTTTTCTTTTTTTCTGCCATGAGACAACTCTGTAAAAGTGCATTCGACAACAAAATGTCCTGCTGAATGGGCTCTGTTTCTCTGCCTAAAGCACATGCTTGTGGATTGAAAGACTTTACCAACTTTGGGAGATGGCCAGGACAAAACAAAAGAGGTAGCTAGGCTAGGAAAACATTGTGGATTCTGGTAACATCTTGGCAGTTGCACATGCCACCCATTTCAGGTTATCAGAATAGCATGAATGAATCACTCGTCAAAAAATGTCTATGGATGTCTAGTAGACTGAGAATGAGCTCATAATGTTGTGGTGAAGAGAATTATATAATATATGTGTATATATACATATATATATATATATATATATATATATATATATATATATATATATATATAATTAAATTATTTCATGTTTACCCGGTTTAAATGATAGACTGTATACCACTTAACCTTAAAGCCCATTTTAGTTCTATACTTATTTAATTACATATTAGTTTTATAGTAGTTACCGAAGACTAATAAGTGAACAAGCCTCAGATTCAATGGATCAAAGAAGTAATTATAATTAGTTCTGAATGTATTATTGTGGATATAATTGTTCAATATATCTGAGCTATTGGTAGGATTATCTTTCATGGCTACATGCAGCTATGTGATACACAGCGTACCTGGACAGCTCAAGTTGGTATGGCCAGTATTTCTCAATGAAATTGCCAGGCCAAAAAAAAAACTATACCTGCATATATGCTGTTAAAGACCAATACGAGAGCAGATTTTCAGGATAAATTGACTATTTAGCTCTATAAAATGTTGTTATTACTTTTGTGTTAAGTTTTTTTTTTTTTTTTATCATCCTGCCCATTAGTTTCATATTCCAAGTTTCTTTGTTCAGGCTTTTCCTGGAATGATCTTATGTACAGGCATGGTTACCGAAGGCAAAATTAGGTATGCTCCATACGTCTTACAATGTAAGCACAGACTAAGCTAGGATGAGTCTTTGAATAAAGAGCAGGTTCAGGTGATCAGGTGAATGGGAGGCTCCAAGATGATGGGAGCAGGTGAGGACCTGTCAAAGTGAAGGAGCTGGTGTTGATTCTTTAAGTGGATCATTTATGATCAGAAGCGTTTCCAGTTTTATTCTTGTGATACTTAGAAACATTGTTATTTACAGGAGCTTGTGTTCCTTGTTGAACACAAGGATCGCTATCTGTATACAGTTAACACCCAATTGAGATCACCCACTTTAACGCTTGGAAGCCTGCCAAATTTGCCAACAGACTTCTGTACATCTTTTTTACAATCTCTCACAAGGCCTAAATCACCTCTTTGTAAAGATTTTTCCGCCGTATGTGACATTGTTAAAGCTTCAAAGCTAACCCTTCACCTATCTGGGTATGAAAATGAAGCTGCAAGAACAGCCCATTTGTTTTCTGTGATGTCATGAGAACGATACCTTTTGTCCTGATCAGTCTACAGCGGTTAAGACCTACCCGTTTACAGGAAAGGCAGAAGAAATGTCACTACCTAGGCAGCTTGTCAGTCAAGGCACAATGCAGGAAAGTCAGTCAGAACAAAAGTCTTTTATGTACTACTCCCAGTGGGTCCCGGTAACCAAAAATAGCAAATAGTCTTGTAGGAATTAAATATGACACATGAAACCACACATCATGAAATAAAATCACGAGGTCTGTGAATACATATGCACTCATCAAGCTTAATCTCTAAACTATTAATCGTATTAATCATTACTATTATCCTAAGACTTATTACTGATTACCAAATAAAAACAAGGTGGCCTAGTGGTTAGAGAAGTGGCCCCGGATCAGAAGATTATGGGTTTGATTCCCTCACCAGTAGATTGCCATGAGGTACCTTTGAGCAAGGTACCGACCCTGTCACCACTCCCCATGCACTTTCAGGTGCTGCCCCTTTCTGCACGTGTGTGTATGGGTGAAACGCAGAGGTTTAATTTCATTGTGTTGTGCTGTGCTGTGTTTCACAATGTCGAGGGTAGTCGTTTTCACTTTCACTTTTCTCTTTCATTAACTACAGTGAAAGTAGAATGAATGAGTGAATGGGAATGAAGTGATCCTAGGTGGGCCCACACAGAGGTCCTTCTGGTTTAAAGGGTTAAACTACACAGTACATTAACCCTGGAAGCTACAAGCTCATCATTTACTTATAAATCACAATATTTCATCATTCAGTAAATCAGTTTTATCATGACGGCCTTCATATGTCATGTTGCAAAGCTTCTATATTGTTTTCCAAATTTGATTTCTCTTCAAGGCCTCTTAAATGAAAGGTAGTTTTTAAAGTGGCCCTTCGTTTAGAGGAAGTGAAGCTTCCTTCCACGCTGCGGCCTGAAGCTGCCTTCTGCTCCTCATGTTCCTGTTTTCCTTTGCTGTGGAGGACAGGATGTTGCTCTGCACAAATACTAGCATTCTGTTAACTGTGAAAGATTGCGCAAGTGGAGACCACAGTGCAAAATATCACATGAATCCTGTCAAATATAGAGCAAAAGGAAGTGAGAACATATTTATTAGACCTATTAAATCCAGCCCTGTTATACACATAAAACAGAAGGCATTTCTTCTGCAAACACTGTGCATATTGTTGGAGAAGGGATGGTGGTCACATTTTAATTGCCCATCCCCCACACAACAAAGTTAATAATCCCTCAGTAAGCATCAGTTTCATTTAGGTATGACATTTCTCAGCGCTTATTATAAAACACGGTTGACTTGCTCCATAGTGCTTTCCTTTCACAACAGGCTAAATGAATTATCCTCAGCACTGTCGAAGTGAGCGACTTGCACAAAATGTATGCCTGGACGATTACTATAATTGAGATTAGGAGCTGAGAAGATTTTCATGTCTACACATCAGCACTAATATAATACATTACATAACGCAGGCTGTAGCTTCTAACCTCAGAGATGAGAAACACTGATATTCAATAGATGTGTGTTGTAATTGCGTTTGCTTGTATGCATATGCAGTGTTGTTGGGGCAGATGAATTTAACATCAGATTGATTTTGCGTTAAATAGTTTATACCCGCAATTAAATTCTAAAAAAAAAAGGGTTTAGTTCCAGTATCTTCCAATGATTTCCCTGATTTTAGATGGAACTAGAACTTTCCCAATTACTGATTTAAAATTGATTACTTGATTAAAAATTTTTTTTTTTAACTGTTAATTTTTATTAGTTTTTTGTGAATCCAATTAGTGATTACTTTGTTACTTCAAAGAGCTTTTAGCACCCAGTGAGCGTCACTATAAAAAAAGGGAAACCCACACCAGCAGGATCTCATGAATACTTGCATTATTATAGTTAAAAAGTCCATTTAAATGTTTGCTGTTATAAAGTGGATTAATACAGCTAGATTAAAAATTAGATTACTCGATTAATAATATAATTGATACACATACAGGAAGTGTTAGTGCCATTTGTAAGTAAGTAAGTAAGTAAGTAAGTAAGTAAATAACGTCTATTTATAAAGCTCTTTTCACAGACATGGGTCACAAAGTGCCAAACGATAAAATATGAAAGTATAGGATTAATACTTCTTCCACCGAGAGAGATACAATAGATTTTTGACACCTTTTATTTGTCACTTTGTCCAAAAAAGTCACAAATAAAAAATGCAACATTTGTAAATAGTTATAGTACCTTGAATTACAAACTGTGAGGGAATTCTACCTATTTGGTATTCACATTCAGTTTTGTGGCCTTTTGTAAAAGCCTGATGCCATCCTCAGTTAAGCAAGCACAATTAAAGACTGGAACAGTTTGGCAAGCTCAGCTAGGCTCTTCACAATCGCTCACTTGTTTCTTGGAGCTGTCGCCCTTCTCACTGAGCTCGATTGAGCTTGAGGGCTGCAGTTGAATTCACATGTGACCGTTTGCCCTGATGGAAAAAGTTGCCATTTCATTATAACTATTGAAGAATGCATTCAGCGGAGAGCTTGTTAAACAGAAACCGCGAGTGTTTGTCCTTCTGTGGATCCTTTTTGTTAGATACTAACCACTGCATACTCAGCATTGGACAACACTTGCCGTTCTTAAAGATGCTTTGGTCAAATCGTCTAGCCATCACAGTTAGACAGTTGTTAAAGTCACAGTGATGCTTATGGTTGTTCCTGCTTCTAACACATTCCAACTTTTGCATCCTAATACTTCCCACCCCAGTGTTGCACTAATGTGATCATTAACTGTCATTTTAAGTAATGTGGCTGATTGAAATAAATTGTATCCCAAAAATCCTAATAGATTGGAATTGGTTTTTAATTTTTGTATGACAGGTTCCAATAGTTGGTGCTTTTCTTTCTTTCTGTTCTTGTATACTAATCTACTACCTTTCCTTACATTCAGTGAACAAGAGATCCATTGACACAAATCTATAAGCTTGTTACAACTAAGCCTGGGTACATTAGCCTCAGCATGTGTCTCAGAGGGTGGATGAGTTCATTTCTGTCCAGCTAACCCCCCTTTCTAAGGATGACCAATGTTAATGACCCCAACTAACAAACACCCACTGTCCTGTCCTCCAGGAATAGCCCAATGTCATCCGCGTGACCTTCCAACTCACCAATTACTGAGGGGTTCTTAGTGGTGTGATTTGGAAGGTTGAGTGAGAAGAATGCAAATCTGTACCTTTTGTTTGATGAGAGATTGCATTTTAAATCAAGTGCTTATTTGTGTGTCTGCAGGGAGCTGAAGCTATGATCCTGGAGAGTGTGATGTTTGCCATCCTGGCTGAGAGGAAGCTGGGCCCTAAGCTCTATGGCATCTTCCCTCAGGGGAGATTGGAACAGTTTGTGCCAGTGAGTCTTGCATTGTAAAGGCAGGATCATCAATCAGACAGCAGGGATTGTCTGTGTGTGTGTGTGTGTGAGTGTGTGTGGGTGTGTGGCTGCATTTGTTTTTAGTCTTTGTAAGGACTAAGTGTCCTCATAGTGACTGTGTGTGTGTGTGTGTGTGTGTGTGTGTGTGTCTGTCTGTGAGTTTGAGTGTGTTCTAGACTATTCGTGTTCATCAATTCAAATGAAATTTTGATCCAGTAAAAGCTGTTTTTTTTTCCTTTTTGGCAATTTTGTTTTAGATAATGTATAATCTGTGATATATACTGTGCGATGTATAATACAGTAACTCATTATGTGTTGACTGATATTCAGTAATAATTTTACAGAAAGTTAGCTGTAGGTGGGTGTTTAGATCTTTTGCATGAATGTGCAAAGCTGAGTATGAACATGGTAGGATTATGAAATCAGGTTTTGGGACCAGGATTTTCTAAGATTTACATTTTTTGGGATAACTTAAACATAAATGTTTAAGTGTTTCACAGCTGTAGCCTCTACAATGCAACTGCAATGCAAAGGAAACCAGCATCTGCAGAAAAGATGGTGAAAAGTTTTAACACTGTAATAATCTTTGCAAAAAAACATAACATCGGTCTGCAGATGCTCTACCGTTGTCTAATTCATGCATCCCAACAATAGAAATTAAAAAGGAAAGGAAGAAACATGAGGCATAGAATAAATTGTACACAATGTAGCCAAATCATTTCTACATATCAAACATCAAACATCAAATATCATATCCACTGACCCCGCTCATTTTGTTCCTGCAGAGCCGAAAGCTTGCCACTGAAGAATTGAAAATCCCAAATATATCTGCTGAGATTGCAGAGAAGATTGCTAAGTTCCACAGGATGAGGATGCCTTTCAACAAGGAACCCAAATGGCTGTTTGGCACAATGGAAAAGTGCGTGATCCTTCAACTCTGCTTTTAAAATTTCAGTCTGTGTTGTACATCTTAGTGAGTGTCAAGTTACTGGGATTGATATGAGGAGTGGGTTTCTCATGTCAGAGCTTGGCATCTAAGCTTGAAGTATGCTCCAAACATGGGATTATTCGTATAGCGTTCCAGCCTAGTGCTGTTGAGCACAGTCCTCATCCTCATTTCTCATGAAAGGTGTATTCTCGAGGACTATCTCATTGATTGCTTATGTTTGGGAGAATTTGTGTTTTGAGTTTTTATGGGAAAGATATCTATTGTATCTCAAATTCATTCGTTGTGCCTTTCCACTGTACAGATACATGAGCCAGGTGCTAAGCCTGACCTTTACCAGAGAGACACAGCTGCGTAAGTTCGCCAGACTTATGAGCTACAAATTGCCTCAGGAGATGGAGAGCCTCAGGTAATGTAAAGATCAGAAATCTCACATCTCATACAAGTTTACACACAAAACATATACTGCTTTCTATACCGGCCTATAACTGCCTCCAACAAAACATCTTTTTATCCACCATTAATCAGCAGTAAGATTTATTGCTAAAAACCAAAACCTGTTGTACTGAAACCATATGAAACCATGCCAACCGCCTAAGTGCAAAAATCTAAACAATTGATTGTGTGTAGGTGTCTGCTGGAATCCACTCGGTCTCCTGTTGTCTTCTGCCACAATGACTTACAAGAAGGTAGAGCAAAAATATCCATCGTTACTTAACCGATATTAACATTTTAAAGCAATGTGTTTGCCAAAATCATATTAACACTTTTTCCTTTACCTCAAGCATTGTTGATCAGCCAAAGTTTGCTTCTTTATTTTAAGTAGTTAACAATATCATTCCAGTACTTTATGCAAAAAAGCCTTCTAAAGGCCTTTGACTTTACTTCTTTCCATTTGTAAGGAGAACAGTATTTGATCATTTGTGCTTGAGAGCCTAACAATCAAAAGTGTTTTCAGTTAAATGTGTGCTGACTTATGCATGCAGTTTGCTTATTGCAAATTCATTGAAGTTCATCTTCCCTGTTTGCTACATTAGCCTTGTAACTCCAGCGCAAAACTACAGAAGTAAACTTCAGACACTTTCTTGACTGAACCATACCTTTAAATCCTGCTTTTATCAACTATTGCCATTAATATGACTGTACACAGGAAACATCCTTCTCCTGAGTGGCCGGGAGAACATGGACAAGCAGAAGCTCATGCTGATTGATTTTGAGTACAGCAGCTACAACTACAGGTGTGTAGTACTGAATGTACATTTGCTCAGTGCATCAGCTTAAGATTGTCTGTATTTCAGAGGCATATATTTATAGTCACATTGTTTTCTAATAAATGAATTCTCAGGGATGTGATCTGATAAAAGCACCTTAGTTTCTGCACCTGGCTTCTTGTAGCTTGGCTGTCCTCATATAATAGCAAGGACACAGCTGATAGTGTTAGGAGGTTTGTGCCAAGCCCTTTATAGAAGTCACACCAGAGCACAATCTGCTTTGGTCTTACTTTTTAACCCTGCCCCCATTCATTTACCCACCTTTGCAGGTCCTAATATTAGAAACATTAGGACCACAGCATTCAATTCCTTGGTAAAGCATTTCTCTTTTTTTCCTGGGCACTCTCCCAAAGAAGAGTGTGTCTGATAAGTTTGGAATGTTTGGGGTGCCTCATATCTTTGAAGCAACTTTCAGACATTGAAGGCTTTGGCAGCCTTCCCATTGGCCAGTCAAAACACTTTTGTCAAGGCTCATTACATTCCCACACGTCTTCCAACATAAAATGGATCAACTTTTATTCTGCATCCATGGACAACCAAGCTCAAAAAATTGACACGCTGTGGCTTTTGAAGGCACAAATTGGGTGATGATTTATTTTTAAATAAAACCTCAGAATTGGGTCCTGCAAATGAGTGTTTGTGGTCAGAGCCTTAAGAAGGCCTGACATTTGCAAACAGGATGATTTATTTTCTCATCCAAGCTGGGTCTGCAAAATGATTCAGTTGAGCAGTGAAGGCACAGTTTGCATGTGGCCCTCTTGGTCTCAATATGTTTCTGATGTACCTTATGTTTGGTTGCCACAGTAGCTGTGAAACCCACCTCTTGGGCTCTTTCAAAATAGTGTTTTTTGTCAGGTCATGTCTATACTCATCTTTTTTGGGGTGGTAGGATTTTTCCTTGGAGGAAAATGGCGGGTCTCACGACTGTCCTATATACCTTCCCTTTTACTCTTGTTGGTACCCATCTGTCACAAATCACTCCAGCCAATGTTCTCCACCCATTCCTACCTGCCTGCACTCTCTTCTTCACCTCTCTTCCACACATACCGTTACTCTGAACTGTTGATCCCAAGTATTTAAATTCTTCCACCTTTGTCATCTGTACTCCCTGGATCCTATCCATTACACTGTCCTCCCTTTCATTTACACTCATGTCCTGTCTTTGTCCTACTCACTTTCATTCCTCTCCTCTCTAGATTATATCTCCATCTCTCCAGGTTCTCCTCAAGCTGCTCCCTACTCTCACTACAGACAACAATATCATTGTCCATGGGGACTCCTTTCTAACCTCGTCCGTCAAACCGACCATTACTATTGCAAGAAAGAATGGGCTCAGTGCTGATCCTTGAGGCAATTCATCTTAATTACACCTAGGGGCAGTGGTGGCCTAGTGGTTAGGGAGTTGGCCACAGAATCGGAAGATTGTGGGTTCAAACCCCTTACTAGTAGGTTGCCCTGAGGTACCCTTGAGCAAGGTACCGTCCCCGTCACTGCTCCCTGGGTGCTTTCATTAGCTGCCCCCTGCTGCACGGTGTGTATGTGTATGGTGCATGGGTTAAATGCAGAGATCCAGTTTTGTTGTGGTGTGTTGTGCTGTGTGTACTCAAAATGACGAGAATTGTCACTTTCACTTTTCATTCACGTAAATGCATCCGTGACTTAAATGCAGTCACTGCTACTGCAGATCTCACCACTATCACCACTGCCCTCATACATATCCTGAACTACTCACACATACTTCTCTGCAACACCTGACTTCCTCATGCAAAACCACAACTCCTCTTTAGGCACCCTGTCACATGCTCCTTTTCTAAGCCCACATAGGCACAATGCAACTCCTTCTGAACTTCTTTGTACTTCTCCATCAACACCCTCAGAGCAAACAATATATGTAAAATTGTACCTGTACAAAAGCAGCACAAGAACATAGTGTGCAAATTGTACATTATGCTTATGTTTTCTGCATAAGCAGGATGTGGTAACACAAAATCTACAATACTATGCATTGCGTCGTATGTAAAATGTAAAGTATCCACTCTTTGTCTTGTAGAGGATTCGACATTGGCAACTTCTTTTGTGAGTGGATGTATGACTACAACTGCGACACGCCCCCATTTTTCAAAATCAACTGCAAGAACTACCCTACCAGAGCTCAGCAGGTACGATACTGGAGGGTGGACTTTACTCTTAACATGTGTTGACCTAGAGTGTGAACTTCCATATAATGTCACGACACTGATTATGCTTTGAATTTCATTCTATTCAGATGCTTTTCTTTAAAAGCTACCTGTCAGAATATGACCCAGGCCTGTTGAACGTAAGTGAGGAAGACCAATTAAAACTCATAGAGGACATGCTGGTGGAAGTTAACAGGTAACAGTGCTTTATTGTTTTGTTTGATGGTTTCAGGTGATTTGACAGATACTACCAAAGACTATATTTGGACATTTATTTTTTTAGGCCTTATTCTAAAGAAAACACAGTAGTGTAGTTTTTTTTTTTTTTACTGAGATTCTAAATTGTAAAATTATAAAGGAACAGCAAACCACATGATTTGCCCTGTTATCATTTATCAGCTGGCATGGTACACACACACACACACACACACACACATCTTGGATGTGAAAGTAGCCTGCATTTCTGTATATTTCCTAACTCACAGACTAACCGCTGCCCCAAATACCAGCACTGACTTTCTTTGAGCTTTCTTGACACTAAACTGAGAGGAGTGGCTAGAGTAGTAATTAGTTAAATCAGAAACAGTTGAGCTACCCTCCCATGGCCTCCAGCTCACTGTACAGAGATCGCTGGAGATTGAGAAACCTTGGCAAATCTTGGAAATTTCTTGGCATGTATCCAAGAGTGACGCTGAGCCCCAAAACTCTGCATTTGTTTCTCTGAATTTGCATTCAGGCCCCAAAATTTAAATAAAACGTTTTTTTAATCCAGGTTTGCTCTTGCTTCACACTTCTTCTGGGGCCTGTGGTCCATAATCCAGGCGAGGATATCCACCATTGAGTTTGGCTACCTGGTAAGCTTGTGCTAAATGCTACTTTTACAGTGCAGTTACAGATTTTTCTCAGTGCAAATGAACTGCATTAAAAGGGAACATGGTTCAGTGTATACATGGAAACTGAAATGTTTGTACTGACTGACAACCAAAACCAAATATTTGCCAGTTCAGGGTAACATGACAGTACAATTATGCAGAGTGTGACAAACAAATATTTACTCAGTCAAGGTAACAGATTTGGCATCAGTATTTTTTTTACAAAATAAAACATCAAATGTGGATATGACAGGTCAGCAGAACTTAAATATATGATGTAATTAAACCTGTCATTGAAAAAGCATGACATGTTTTCTATCTTTCCACCTTCTTTATACCCTCACTCCAATATTTCCCTCTCTTCTTCTTTCCCTCTCTGTTCTCTGCCCTGCAGGACTACGCCATGGCCAGGTTTAACTCGTACTTTGAGCTGAAGAAGGAGCTGGGCATTTGAAAAATGACTCTATGGACAAGAAGAAAAGAGGGAACAGCTGCTCTTAAACGAAAGAAGCAGAGTAGAAACCAGTGATCTGACTTACGAGTTCACTAGAAAGGGGTTGCTTTGCTACTGTAATGATTACATGGTGCTGCACGGACCAAAATCTGCTTGCCTTTCCTCTGCGTCAGGCCTAATGTGCTGAACAGTATGCGTTGCTTCTCAGTGTTTTCCATTTTAAATTCCAAATCTTTGAACATGCCTGCCTTGTTCTGAAAATCCCTAGGGCCAAATTTAGAAATATTATACTAATCTCGAAAAAAAAAAAAAAAAGAAACTTTCAGCCAGAGTCTTATTTGAGCAGTTAGAAAATATCATACACTGCTATACTAACACATAAAAGCTAGGCTCTGCCAGATTTGTTGGAAATGTACTTGATCCTAACATGCTGTGCGTGGCATCTTTATTGCAGTGGGCAATGCTCCATTCTGTTATCTTTATAGCCAATGGTAGGAAATGTGAATGAGAGAGGTTCAGAAAAATGGACCTCAAGCTGTAGAGCGGTACAACAGACCAAACCTGTTGGCGCTGTTATATAGGTGTTGTGAGATACTTTACTTTCAGCCAAGTCTTATGATAATTTTCTGTGGTTGCTTTACATCTTCTGTTTCTTTACTTGAACAACTGCTACTTTTTTATGGCAGTAGGTCAATAGAGCAATAGTGCGGTAAAGAAATATCCTGTGGGACCTCATCGTCTCGTACGGCTGAGGAAAAGTGATTTTGTGTCTGATTTGCTATTCCATGAGGAAAAAGGAGTCAGAAAAGCTAGTTCTATTAGCTCACTGGCTCTGCTTCAAACTTGTGAATACATTGTTCCCTCTGTCATTTATTGTAGTGTTATGTAATGACAATCTTTCCCTTTTTGATTTTTTTTCTACCAGCTACTACTTTTACACTCTTTTTTTGGGTAACAAGATTATTTTTTTATTATATTTCTTTCGAAAGTGTATTAGAGCTTATTATCATGAGACTGCACACTACTTTTTTGAGAATGTAGTTTTTCTCACTTGACATGTAAACTAAACTGTGATAAACGTTTTTGCTTCTTGATTTTTTTTTTTTTTTACAATCTTAGCTACTATTTTTGAGTATCTGGTATTTTTGATGTTTTTCAATGTTTGGCATCAAAAATAAATGAATGGTATATTAATTCTGCTAACTTGGTTACCAGCGTCACTCTCTAGACTAGTCTTTGAAAAAGTGCTGGTATTTCTATACAGAACTTTCTCTTTTCCTTGAATGGAAGATGTATTTTTCTTAATAAGAAAGCTGTGCTCTTTGAAAGGATTTGAAATATTGTTCGTTCCATTTTCTTCAGCATTATCAGTATAACGTTTAAGTGACCTGTTTCATTTTAGTTTTACATCTTAAATGCATGCATTTAAATTAGCAGTTGATATATATTCTGCTGATTGAGTAGTATCCACAAAAAGCCGTGTAAGTGTAAGGATGGGTAATGGGTAAGTCACACTCTAGTCATGAATCTGTCCCGACCTCCCAGGTCGTGTAAGGATATGTTCATGTGTGCAGAAAATACGGGATTAATCGAAACCATTCGAAGGTTTATTCTCTCTGTGCCGTTTTATTAAATGTCTTAAAAGAAGATGAGCCTTTTTTCATTTTATTGAAAAGATAACCAATGTTCTGTAATAATGAATGCTTTGCTCGTGAACTATAAATAAAGAAATGCAAGAGGAACATCTCACTAGTCGGCCTTTTGTTCATTACCATTACTCTCATTTCATTTTTATCTTAATTGATATTAAAGACTAGTAAAGTTATCCATTTTCTAAATGCTTTGCATAAGTGTTCAACACCCTAAAAAGCCTCCATATTATTCCAGGCATCATGTTAATGCAAAGAGCCAGACATGACAAAAAAAAATGATAACAATCACTGATGCAGGCAGTATTTACCCGCAGCAGCTTTTTTTTTTTTTTTTAAAGATAGCATTAATTTTGTCGCTGTGGGCTGTTTGTGCGCAATGTTCCCATGTATTTCAGTCTAATTGAGTGACTTTTTCACACAGATGTACAGTTAACAAGAAATTGTCAATAATGTAACATAACATTTTTTTTTTTCTCTCATATGACTTATATAATTTCAATAATCACCAGTATTCACTGGCCCGCCACACTTTGTGAATGGGAGCAGTTTCATCCTAAAGAAACCATCCATATAAAGACAGAAATGCTTCATTAATGATGAATTTGATGAATTTCATGCCAATCTCTAAACACCATAAGCCTCTTATCGTATGGCTGATATCAGGACATTAATAAATGGTCCACATATTTTTAATATTAGCAAACTGATGATTCTATAGCAACTCCTGAAAAGATACAATCACTTGCATGCAGAGTGGGACTGTCCCAGGTTTCCAAACAGAATTCCAAATTAATTCTCCAAAAGATTGAAAAAAAAAATACAGATTTTACTTCAGTAATTGTTTAATTATCTCTCTAAAGGGAAGTTACTTCCCACTTTGACTTTGGCAAAAATGTAGGTTTTATTAAAAAAGGATCAGGACCCCTGCACACATCATCATTAACTCATAATACCAGGGACACAATCTGATGACGTTATGCAATAACTGTTTAATGTGCTTTATTACTCCAACTTGACTTGTCAGCCAAAGTTCATACTTCACCTTCACGTAGAGAAAGCTTTTGATCAGGTGGAGGGGCAGCATTTCTTCATACTCCAGGACAAACATAGGTTGGGTCCAGCTTTCTTCTCATGGTTCAAGATTTTGAATGACTGTTTTGTGTGTGTACAGTAAGTACAAGCTCAGGTTGTATAACCTTATATTGAGCAACTCGCTAGGATTGCTGCTTGTCAGCTTTTTTTTTTTTTTCCATTTGATGTAGTCACCAAGCCTCTAGCCATAGCCCTGATAGGTGATGAGAGCATCACGTAGCTCATTAGAAAGGATGTAACACATAAACTATTTCTGTAATCAGATGAATTTATTTGCTTTATATGTCTAATCCAGCAGAACCTAAATGTATAGACCCCCTACAACTAGCTGGGAGACTACAAATCAGCTGGCAACCACAGATTGTAGCAGCTTCCCTTTCAAGAGCACCAGGTTTTCAACTACATAGGCATCAGTGTTACAAAACTGTAAAATGTCCTTTACAACTAAAACTTCAAATTCCTGTTATTAAACAATAAACAGGACTTTTCAAGAAGGTCTTAAAAAAACTGGCAGGTTGGGTCAATACAGTCAAGATGACAATACTGCAGCGTTTCCTTTAAAATAATAATTAATATTCAAAACAAAGTTTGTTCTATTAACTCATTATTGGTTTAAACAGTTAGAGGGTCACGAAACCATTTTTGTTTTGGAAGTCACATTCCACATAGCAGACACAGAAAGCATGCTAAGAATTTGCACTGTGGCTGGGTTATTCTTATTTTACGTCTGGTAGCGTTTTATTTCAGCTTACAATTCAACAAGTTAAATTACTGGATCTCAATGCAAGAAATCCAATATGGTCTTACATGGAACTAAGGTTTCCTTCTGTAATCTCGCAGATCTTTGTCCTAGGGTGTCCCTTAACAATCAGCCTGAATCTTAAAAGCCTAAATTCTTTAATGCCTCACCCTAAAAATACGGGGTCAATTCAGGAAGCATTTTTTGGATAACTTTTGGAAACGTATAACAGCAAATGGTTTTCTCCCACTGGGCAGTCACCTCTTTCCTCTTCCCCCACTGAAGCAGCCAAGCAAACATTTTACTGACTGTATATTTGCTTCATTTAGAATACTTCAAAAAGACCTCAATATTGCTAACAACTTGCCATATGTTGTGCTTGTGTAAAGTTTTGTTTTAAAGCATTTACCATTTCCTCTTCTGTCACCAGCCACTGTCAACCTCAGATAATTGAATAACACAAAATTAACTTGGGGGTAGAACTTAAGTGTTGTTTTCTCAGAGCAAAGCAGCTCAAAATAAAGATACTTCATGACCCTCATCTCATTCGATTCAAGGTAATACGCAATTCAAAACACTGAGTAATATTTACCCCTGTATGTCCAAGATCTTATCACAGCCCAGCAACGTTAGTCAACCTGTTCTGGCAAAATTCAAAGCAACTTTGGGAAGAAGCCGTCTCCTACGTATGTGAAAAAACTGTTCTGGCCAGTCCTACTGTAGAAGAATCCAAATTGTTGCCAGAGCTGCATTTGCATTTGCCAAGTCTAAAATAAAATAAAGAACAGAACATGGCTGTAACTGTTGACTAATGTGAACATGATCCCTGATTTTGCTTGAAATAGCATCCATTATGCAATTAGTGATTTTATGATCGTCATTAGCATTAAGCAATAAGCATTATCGCTACACAAATAGTGAGTAAGAGTGATAAATATTGATGGAAGCAGTTTATGATGATGAGAGCTGATATCCGACATTTGCCAAATAAAGCTTTTTTTTATCATTATTTTATTGAGAATTAGAATAATTAAGGTTTTGCAGCGTTATCATTTCAGCATTATATTTGCCTCCTATTGTGTACTGAGTAATTCACTAATGCACTGTCATTCAGTTCTGCTCCCATTACTGGTTAATCTTCTCACGTCCCCTGCTTAGAGGGCTGCCCTGTCCAGAGCTCACGGATAAGTAGCTTGGTCACTCGTGCACAGCGTTACACGTGTTGACTGACTGAGAAAGTTTATGACGGTCTTAATGGTGGATCAGAGAGAGAGAGAGAGACAGAGAGAGGCAAAGAGAAAGAGAGAGAGAAAGAGAGACACAGCAGAAAGAGAGACTGAGAGAGACAGAGAGAGAGAGTTGCATGCACATTTTCATTTAAGGCCTGAAATGCGAGAAATGTTTTCTATGACGTTTCTAGGTAAAACACATGTCAGTGTATGAACTTATTTTTGATTGCTATTCTGTGCTGTGTAAAACAATGCAAATACTCCCAAATTTTCCAAAAGGATAATTCTACAGGGGGCAGCGGTGGCCTAGTGGTTAGGGTGTTGGCCACATGATCGGCAGATCGGGGGTTCGAACCCCTTCCCAATTGGTTGCCCTGAGGTACCCTTGAGCAAGGTGCCGTCCCCGTCCTGCTCCTCCATGCGATGGGCTGGCGACCTGTCCAGGGTGCGTCCCCCATCCTCGCCCTGTGTGCACTGGGTTGGGTACCAGCACTCCCCCGCGACCCCGTTTGGGACAAGTGGCAGATGATGGATGGATGGATGGATGGATGGATGGATAATTCTACATAATGAATCTTAAAAAATAAAAACATTGTATGTAGGAAGTTCAGTGTTAGTGTCATACACTAATTCAGATATATTTCTCTGCTTTTAAGTAGCATGTACAAATTATGACTCAAGGTTCTGGTTGTTAGGTGTAGCTATAATAACCCTGAAGGTATTTCCACCCATCAAACCGCATCACGGTGTTTTGTTTGTTTATGTGAACCTCCTGTTCCCTAGTGCCTAGAGCTCTTTTGTTAGAACAGAATCATGCATTCTTTTTTGTCCATAATGTACCCTTTGATGGGTGATTTGCTCACCCATTTTGAAAGAAACTAATTAAAGAGAGACTAATTAGATGATTGTGAAACCATGTACATTGTCATGCTTGCATTCACATGAGGTTCAGAAGGAGATTTGTTGCACTTAAGAGTATAATGTCCATCAAAACTACATCTAGAACATACAGCCATCAGTCAGGTAGAGTATACAGCCATCAGTCAGGTAGAGTATACAGCCATCAGTCAGGCAGAGTATACAGCCATCAGTCAGGTAGAGTATACAGCCATCAGTCAGGCAGAGTATACAGCCATCAGTCTGGTAGAGTATACAGCCATCAGTCTGGTAGAGTATACAGCCATCAGTCAGGTAGAGTATACAGCCATCAGTCTGGTAGAGTGTACAGCCATCAGTCTGGTAGAGTATACAGCCATCAGTCTGGTAGAGTATGCAGCCAACGGTCAGCCATCAGTAAGTATGCCGAAATTCAAGAGCATGACTGGGCTGAAACTGAGCTTAAACCTTTACTGCAGCATAAGGCTTCTGCATTAATCACTCTCTTCTTTTATCCCTTGTACTGCTGTCCTCTTGCCAACCTCCGATGGGGGTGAAATTATGGAAGCCATAACTTTCCCACAGAAGAAAGATGTAGAGGATACTGCAAAGGTACAATGCCTCAACCATATAAAAAAGGAATCTATGAGAGTGCAAGAAGGAGAAGGCTGCCAGTGTGCCACTGCTGGCCAGAGAAGTATTTTCATTCAGGCTTGATGAAAGAGGGGGAGGTGTTTTGGCATATTTGTCCTAAAGGAAGCCAAAAAGGAAGATCTGGAAGGATTTCAGCACAGCTTAATCACTCTGCCACTCTGCTAAGAATGGACATATTCACACACACTCACATTGCACACCAGTGGTCAGGAAGCAGAGAGGATCCTGGAAATCATCTGGTCAAATCAAGGGCTTCCTAGTAAAGCTTATGGTGACAGAATGGAGACATAAAACCTGTTTTTTGTTTTTAGTTCATTTTTGCTGTGTATTTCATTCACATATCATTCTTCTCCATATTCTGTGCTACCGAGCACTCCTGTATGTTACTGTGCATTCCAGCCAGATTCGTTTATGATGTTCCAAGCTGTTAGGTCAGAGCACCACTTAGAAAAAAAAAAGAGATGTGTGCATGTGATGAATAAAAAGGACCAGAGAACATTCACAAAATTATTTTCTTTAAATGTTTTAAGGCCATTTCTATAACCTGTACATAAAAAAAAAACATATAGGGAATTAATAATGGTCCTTCCAGTATCATATAAACCTTTAAGTAGCCAACAAATCAATTATATTAATATGATATGACTAAGTATAAACTACTATTACAGTTTTCTTATTCTTAAATTATATATCATGATATTTATAAAGACTTAAATTGAATTATGAAAAGCAATGCAGTGTTGTGTAGGTAATTTTGTTGGCTATGTTTTTGTTTTTGCAGGATTTTCTGTAGAGTGGGCAGTATCAATGTGATACATGACACTGGACATGACACTGAGTCCTTATGCAGCGCTTCCAAAAATAAAAAATAGGTCTTTCAAAAGCTTAATAATAAAAAAACAGAAGGATCACCCAAAATTGAGATCTGCCATCCCTGTGTTAAATCTAAATCAAATGTAGAACTTGAAATACAATGTAGTACTTGACAGAATTTTGGAACCTGTTTATTGCTGCCAATCATCTGCAATTTATGAACACTGTGTGTATACTGTGTGTACGTTGTGTAATTAGTATGTAGTGTGCATGCTGTATTTTATGTAACACTGTATAGTACTAGGGAGTCACCAACAGCTGGAAACAAATTCCTTGTTTGTGTAAGACTTATACACAATAAACCTTCTGACTCTGATTCTGATGCCCATCCCGTGTCTGAAATATTTAAGGGATTTAAGCTGTTTCTTCTAAAAGCTGCCACAGCCCTATTCAATCAGGAGCTTAGTAATATAAACAACTGACGTCTTTTAACCATTCGTAATATTTGATCTTACTTTCCCTCCTGAACTAAACATGAACAAACTTATAATTTAAGATTCTGCTCTTGCTGGGATGGTCAACTTTTAAAACCCAATGCAGTTTGGAAATAAGGGCAAGCCTATGCTATCATTAAAAACGGTAGAAAATGGTTTGGAAAGCATCTGACATGACTGAACTTGCCTTTTCTTAGAGCCATTAACACTGCTGGAAACAAAGTTGCATTCAGTGGTACCATCAAGGGAATGTCTTTTGTTCTGTAGTTAGAGAACATAATGGTACCACTTTTCATGCTAGTTCATTCTAGACATTTTTCCACAGGATATGAGAAGATAAAGATGAATGCACTGCATGTGTACCTGTAAGACACATTTAAAGCACATAATTTTCCTGTTATCCCAGATTATTGATCAGCCAAGACATATTAGGAGTTATGAGTTAAATTCTGGACAAAAATAGGACAGAGATTTACTTAATATTTACAATGAAACAAAAACATTGTGAAGATGAACACAACATGCAGGAGCAGGACTGCTGATCTACAATCTTTTTTTATTTTGATATTTTTTTGTCCATCATAAATGCAGAGGAATCTGATCTTAAATAAGCCTTCCTTATGACAGCTTCGTGAACACCAGACTAGGTTTAGTCTGAAATAAAGATCTGTGAAGTTCTCTTCAGTTTGATAGCAACCAAAGTAAGTCATTTCATGTCCTAAACCACATCCACAAGTCTGAACCAGTAAACAGCTGGATGTTGATGGAACTTGTGTTTTTGTGTTCTTATTCTTGTGTTAGTGTGCAATGACTAAATTAAAGTCATCTGGACGTCTGGGGTAAGAAAAGATTTTTTATTTCATTTTTTTGTTTTGCGGGGTAGGGGGGACTCACAGTAAACTGAACAGTGATATGAGGCACAGATGTTGGGTGTAATACTCAAATCAATGACAGTGGGATGAAGGTGTGGTGTAAAATGCTGCAGTCTACGTGATTACAAAAGAATAGCTTCATCACAGATTACACCCAATGTGGAAAAAAACAGTGCTGCTGATGGTGATTTTCCACTAAAAACACTGCAAAGTCCAACAGCAGGCTTAGTCTCTATCCAGGATAGCGGTCATGTGCTAAATGTTTTTTTAGGGCTGTGAAGGAATCTCTCTCCTTGCCAACTAGTGCCAAAGAGAGCCAACTCGGTAACATATCAGCAGAAACAAACAGAATCATTACTAGACTTTGTGTAATACTATACAGCACAGTATGTAGAACGTTTAAAAGAGAAGGGCTCCGGTTATACAAAGCAGGTATAGGGGAGGATCAAAATGGGAAAAGGAAAAGGTCGATAAAAAGACTGAAGAGAAATGCAAGATCTTTTGGTTTATTATAGGATGTCCTCTGAGTCATTAAAATAAACCCTGGACGGTCCATGTTAATGTTCATTCCGATCTTCTGTACACTTACATTGACCTTACACACCTGAACAGTGTAAGAGGTAATCACAACAGAAAGGCAAAAGACACTGGAAGAATTTCCAAAACCTTGGGCTTCCCAAGCTTTTCTTTCAAAGGTGCCTAAAAAGGCCTACTTGGCAGACACAGAGGTGGAGGTGGAGACGGAGACGTGGGAATGGCCTTGAGCAGCAGAATGGCCACATCTGGTCAACCTTGTTTATTTTTGATATGGGCCCATCTGTTGATACTAGTCCTCTCTCCCGTGGTCTGCTTAAGAGTAGCAACTCTAAATCAAACAAGAATGCAGAAACAGGGCAGATAAGACTGAGCATTTCTCTGCCACACCTTTGTCTCCCATTAAGGGTCTAACTTCGTGAAGCAGCGCCCTCTGCAGTTGAAGAATGCCTCAGTGAGAAAAGGGGGCTTGAAGGTGAATTTACAGTAAATTTTAAGTAAAATTTCTGCAAGAATCAGATGGTTAATAATAATTAAAAAAAAAAAAAAAAAAAAAAATAATAATATATATATATATATATATATATATATTATAATATATATATATATATATATATATATATATATATATAATTAGGGGCAGTGGTGGCCTACTGGTTAGGGTGTTGGCCTCATGATTGGAGGATCGGGGGTTCGACCCCCTTCCCAATAGGTTGCCCTGGGGTACCCTTGAGCAAGGTACCGTCCCCGTCCCGCTCCTCCCTGCGATGGGCTGGCGACCTGTCCAGGGTGCGTCCCCCGTCCTCACCCTGTGTGCGCTGGGTTGGACACCAGCACTCCCCCGCGACCCCGTTTGGGACAAGCGGCAGATAATGGATGGATGGATGGATATATATAATTGATTTGCTATGCTATGATAGAAAAGGTTGTAGAATTATTACGAATAAATGATAACATCAGAGTGTGAATTAAAAGATAATATGTGTTTTCTCCTTCTTTGCCTTATTTTTTTAGACACCTGATCATCTTTTTTTTTTCTTATGTGATATAAAATTATAGAGAATTTATAAAAGGTTGTCCCTCTTTTGCTGCAGTAACAGACTCCGCTCTTCTGAAGTGACTAGATCCTGAAAGGAAGAACATTGTGGTGTGGACTGTATTCAGTGATAAGGACATTAGTGAGGTTTGGTATTAAAGCTGACACAGGGCACTGTGGCCTTGGGCTCAGAGTGCCCCATTCTATTGGCAGTACTTTTCTACTGATATTATACAAGGTGTGTGTTTGATATTGAACATCAGTGTCATCTGTGGTTAAAGCAGCTGATTTCACTAATAAAGATTTGTTGCAGTACTTCAATACATATAATAAAGTGTAGAGTGTGTGCAATTACTCAGGTAACTAAGGTTTGCCAGATGGATTTCCTTGGTGATAGTATAATGTCTCTCTGCCCATCTTTATTCCTGATATGATATTTGATAAAGGATGGACATGAAAACGTACTCACAGGTGAATAGAGCATGTTGAGCAGATGGAAGGAGAACTTTGAGGGGCTGATGAATGAAGAAAATGAGAGAGAGAGAAGATTGAATAATGTGAACATAGTGAACCAGGAAGTGCAGCAAATAAGCAAGATGGAAGTAAGGGCAGCAATGAAGAGGATGAAGAATGGAAAGGCTATTGGACTGGATGACATACCAGTGGAAGCATGGAGATGTTTAGGGGAGATGGCAGTTGAGTTTCTGCCCAGATTCTTTAACACAATCTTGGCAAGTGAGAAGATGCCTGAGGAGAGGAGATGAAGTGTACTGGTACTGATTTTCAAGAATAAGGGTGATAAACAGAGCTGTAGTAACTATAGAGGGATAAAGTTGATCAGCCACAGCATGAAGTTATATGAAAGAGTCGTGGAAGCTACGTTAAGAAAAGAGATGAGGATTAATGAACAGCAGTATATTTTTATGCAGCGAAAGAGCACTACAGATGCAATGTTTGCTCTGAGGGTGTTGATGGAGAAGTACAGTGAAGGTCAGAAGGAGTTATATTGTGCCTTTGCAGACTTTGCGGAGAAAGCATATGACAGGGTGCCTAGAAAGAAGTTGTGATTTTGTATGAGCAAAAGGTGTTACAGAGAAGTATGTGAGAGTAGTTCAGGAAATGTATGAGGGCAGTGTGACAATGATGAGATCTGCAGTAGGAGTGATGGATGCATTTAAGGTAGAGGTTGGATTACATCAAGAATAAGCGCAAAACCCATTCTTGTTTGCAATGGTAACGGACAGGTTGATGGACGAGGATAGACAGGAGTCTCCGTGGACGATGATGTTTGCTGATGATATTGTAATCTGTAGTGAGAGTAGGGAGCAGCTTGAGGAGAACCTGGAGAGATGGAGATATACTCTATACATGAGTGTGATTGAAAGGGAGGAAAGTAGAGCAGTAAGGATGCAGGGAATAGAGGTGACAAAGGTGGAGGAGTTTAAATACTTGGGATCAACAGTTCGGAGTAATGGCGAGTGTGAAAGAGAGGTGAAGAAGAGAGTGCAGGCAGGTTGGAATGGGTGAAGAAGAATGGCTGGACTGATCTGTGATAGACGGATACCAGCTAGAGTAAAAAGGAAGGTTGACAGGACAGTAGTGAGATGTTGTATGGGTTGACAGTGAGACAGTGGCACTGATGAAAAGACAGGAGGATGGACAGGATTAGAAATAAATATTTTATTATATATTTTCATGGGACAACACTGAAGATATGACACTTTGATACAGTGTAAAGTAGTCAGTGTACAGCTTGTACAACAGTGTAAATTTACTGTCCCCTCAAAATAACACACCATCAATGTCTAAACCACTGGCAACAAAAGTGAGTACACCCCTAAGTGAATAATGTCCACATTGTGCCCAAAGTGTCAATATTTTGTGTGGCCACCATTATTTTCCAGCACTGCCTTAACTCTCTTGGGCATGGAGTCCACTAGAGCTTCACAGGTTGCTACTGCTACTGCTACCTCTTCCACTCCTCCTGCCATCACGGAGCTGGTGGATGTTGGAGACTTTGCGTTCCTCAACCTTCCTTTTGAGGATGCCTCACACTTTACCTTCAGTTAAGGGGCAGTGGCAGTGGTCGTGTTGGAGGTGTGTTTGGGATCATTTTCATGTTGGAATACTGCCCTGCAGCCCAGTTTCCGAAAGGAGGGGATCATGCTCTGCTTCAGTATGTCAGTACATTCATGATTCCCTCAATGAACTTTAGCTCCCCAGTGCCGGCAGCACTCATGCAGCCCCAAACCATGACACTCCAACCACCATGCTTTACAGTAGGCAAGACACACTTGTCTTTGTACTCCTCACCTGGTTGTCACCACACACACCTGACACCATCTGAACCAAATAAGTTCATCTTGGTCTCATCAGACCACAGGACACGGTTCCAGTAATCCATGTCCTTAGTCTGCTTGTCTTCAGCAAACTGTGGGCTTTCTTGTGCAGCTTTCTTGGCATCTTTAGAAGAGGCTTCCTTCTGGGACGACAGCCATGCAGACCAATTTGATGCAGTGTGCAGCGTATTGTCTGAGCACTGACAGGCTGACCCCCCCTCCCCTTCAGCCTCTGCAGCAATGCTGGCAGCACTCATACATCCATTTTCAAAAGACAAACTTCTGGATATGACGCTGAGCACATGCACTCAACTTCTTTCGTCGACCATGGCGAGGCTGTTCTGAGCGGAAACTGTCCTGTTAAACTGCTGTATGGTCTTGACCACTGTGCTGCAGCTCAGTTTCAGGGTGTTGGCAATGTTCTTATAGCCGAGGCCATCTTTATATATATATATAGTGACCAGTATGAGAGAGATAACACCAAATTTAATACACCTGCTGCCCTTTCACATCTGAGACCTTGTAACACTAACAAGTCACATGACACCGGGGAGGGAAAATGGCTAATTAGGCACAATGTGGACATTTTTCACTTAAGGGTGTACTCACTTCTGTTGCCAGTGGTTTAGACATTAATGGCTGCGTGTTGAGTTATTTTGAGGGGACAGCAAATTTACACTTATACAAGCTGTACACCGACTACATTACATTGTATCAAAGTGTCATATCTTCAGTGTTGTCCCATGAAAAGGTATAATAAAATATTTACAAAAATGTGAGGGGTGTTCTCACTTTTGTGAGATACTGTATATATATAATGTACAGTCTATATTTTTTCATTTTCATTTGTTCATTTCCTGCTTAGCTCCACATCAGCTGACACTGTGTTAGTTTGGCACAATAAACTGTGGCTGTTCATCTTTTCAGTTTGAATGGGCTGCTCCTAACAGAAAGTGATACACCACACTGGGTATCACATACACACAAACACATATAAACACACATATAAACATGTTACTTCTAACGGTCTAAACTGACACATAAGCCAGCCAGGTGCAGTACAGCAAGGTGCTCGGGAGTGAGCATGATATCTGGGGCAGCGGTGGCCTAGCGGTTAGGGCGTTAGCCGCATGATCGGAGGATCAGGGGTTCAAACCCCTTCCCAATAGGTTGCCCTGAGGTACCCTTGAGCAAGGTACCGTCCCCATCACTGCTCCCCGGGCGCTTTCAATAGCTGCCCACTGCTGCATGGGTTTGAGTGTGCATGGGTTAAATGCAGAGGTCCAATTTCGTTGTGGTTCATGTGTGCTGTGCAATGACAAGGGTTGTCACTTTCACTTTTCATCTTACAAGACCCCTGGGCACAAAGCGCATCACTTTAGGATTCCATTTTCGTTCTGAAATAGAGAAAAATACAGTCCAGCATTTGGTGATTTTTACTTACTCTGAGGAGGTTAAATAGTTAATTATACTCTCTTTACATGACTGTTTTAAATTTATTACATGGTTTTAAAACACTACCAAGAAGTGTTGAAAGAAGACTAAAACCTCTATTTCAACACATTGCCATGTGCACATGTTCCTTTGTGTATGGATGGAATATCAAGATTTCCCATCAGTGATTGTCACAGAAAGATTCCCACTGAGTATATTTGAAGCATTTAAAAAATATAAAGTAAAGTGTGTTTAAGTGTTTAAAAAGTAGAGAAAATTATATATATGACAAACTGCATGACATATTCTGTAGCACAGAGCCATCTTGTGGCCACAAACTGTAACCTGTAAATAGCAGAAATTGTTACCTCCATAATTTTGGGGAGGTTATGCCAAAAAGCCAAAGCAACGAGTGTGGAAGACCTGTCTCATCCCCAGGAAACTTGTTTCCACAGTGTCTACAGTGTCTTTTGCCTTCAAAGATTCAGCTTTGTTGTCAGTAGAACTTGTCCACAAATATATGTAAATACAGCAGACTAATATTTTAGTTGAAATTATTCTAAAAGATCTGTTAGTGAAGAACACTGATTATCACCACATATTTTCCTTTTGGAAAATTGTCCATTAGGTTTAAATAATAATTTATGGCAGGGAGGCCCTTCAAAGTCCTGAATGGTGGTTCTCCAGGTCATTTTGGCAATTTCTAAGTAACCAAAACTGGTTATTACTGAATTTGCTAGATCAGGGATGTTTCACCTGAAAAAAGAAAAAATACTTCAACCTTCCAAACCCTGAATGGACTCCCCCTGGTGTATGGTTTTCAGGCAGGATCAGCATTTTTCATAAGTAGAGTAAATGCCATTTGGCCACTGGCTGTCGAAGGGAGCGCATCATGAGCTTCCAGTGTTCATCCTCTGTGGTCTTCCATTTCCCTAAATGGACCTGACCAATCTGCCGCTTGAAGGATTTCTTCCCAGGACGCATTTCATAGACAGACACCGTGATGGAGCACTCCCTGATCTGAGTGTCTGGTAGCACAAAGATCAAGACCTCGTTGAAAACTGTCACGTCCCAGCGAACCTTCTCTGAGGTCCTCTGATGCCGAATTTTACACTGATTGCAAAGGACACTGGTTCTGGCATAGAGTACTGTAAACAGAGACACCAAGCAGTTTTAGTGCTGTGTGACTTGTTAAATTAGACCAAGTTAAGTCAACACCATAAAGCATGAACCTCAGAATGTAGAGAGGGTGACAAGGCCAAGACATTTCTTCCGTCTATTGTCCAGATCTGTCTTCCATATATGGTAAAATGCGAAATCCAGATTGTATTTTTATTTCTTTTTTTTTTTTTTTCTTTGCTGAGCCAAAATATAAACATTGCCTCTAAAGGTGTAACTTGATTGTACCAGGTAAATGTTTCTATCTATGTAACATATTAGAGGGCTGGTTGAATCAGAAACTCAGTGTTTGATTATGTCACAATTTTTATGCTTAATTCTGCAAATAAATAGATATGCATTCAAATGTGCTCAAGTGTGTTTTATGTTGTATTTTTATTGAGAAAAATCATGTAACATGACTAGGGGCACTCAGACTTCGGAAGAATATATTCTGATGCATATGCCTGTGTAAATCTTTAGGGAATGTATTATTCCACCCATTTCAGTGAGTTTTAACTTTAGTTTTAACGTAGGCTGCAGTTAAACTGCATCTTGAGCCACTTAACCTGTAACTGCTTATGATGGTTTGGGTTAATGCTGCATGATTTGAACTAATATTTAATTCGTTTCTTTGCAAGCAGTGATAAAGTACCATGCGGTTCTGAGGGCAGATTTTAGGCTAAAGGAAGTGATTGTTAAAAAAAAAGAAAAAAATGCTGTAAAATGATCAAGTGAAAGACAGAACTGTGATGATTTGGTGTGTTGATGCCTGGCTCCACCTATCAAAACTGCATCCTGAGGTCTTTGTTTTATTAATTCGTTTTAGAATAGTTTACCTCTCTCTGTCTTACTGGAGCGGAAAACTGTTCTGACCTTCAGGATTCCCACCTCCAGCCTCTGGGATGTGGGCATATATTTCAGTGAGAGGAGGATCTCTCCCACAACATCCTATAATGGAAACAGCACTTGATACATGTTTCTGAAAAGCTTTGTAAAATTGACAGTCAGTATAGTAACCCTGAACTGCATAATCGGGCCATGCCTTCAATTTTCATTTTTTTCCGAGTCAAATGACTCACTTTACATGGTTGTTGTAAGTCCTCTTGAATTTCCAAGGGATAAATGATGTTAAGACAGTTGAGAGGCACTCGGACCTCCCCCAGAATGCCGTGTCTTGAATATTTATCAAACTCTCTGACCTGAAAGAAGAACAACAATAAGCATACAGTGCTGAAATAATATGCACTGAGATCCTTAATTGTTAAGCACAGAGAAAACACTAAGAAAGCTCCAGACCCAGTAACAACACAGCTACTCTGAAGGCATAGAAGAAATATTTCCAAGGCATCCATCTATTCTCTTAAATGCTAATCCTGGCAAGGATGCTGGAGTAACCTCAGTGCTCATGAGGCAAAAGGTAGAAACTGTCTAAAGAGATTGTCAGTCTATCACAGAGCAGCCACACAATCACAGACACTGTCACATCAGGGGGCAATTTAGCATTTCCTATTTTACTATTACGCATTTTCATTGGATTTTGGGGGGAAATTGGAGAACCCATGGGAAAAACAAGTGGACATCACTCCTCCCTAGCGCAAAAAGTCAAACTTAGAACCACCTCACTGTGAGGAGACAACACTCACCACACGACCAATGTGCAGCCCAAATCAGCCTGGCACATATTGTCTCAATTCAAGACATAAACTGACTTTAAATAAAACTAACCCAACCTGGGCCATAGGATCTGGCAGGTTCCTTACCTCCATGCGGACAGTGACCCTGGGCACATCCTCCTCAGCCAGCGTGCAGGAAAACTGATCTCCAAACATGGGATTGCAGCTGTCCTTCACCAGGCGTGTCTGCCACTCCTGCAGCACGCAGCTCAGCCGCTGCTCATCCTCTCCTGCAGTCCACAGCAGCCGCAGGCGGACAAAAGGGTCAGCATTACGGCCAAACTCATGCGCAGCAAGGCCCCGTGCCTCAAGGACAGTGACCACCAGGCGAGACTGAAGCTGATCATAGAAAAGGGAGAAGCGCAGAGTGCCCTGAACATTCTCCTCTTCCACCTCACCCAGACTGTCTGTGCTGCTGGCCAGGTCAGAGGTGCGGGACAGGCACCGACTCAGCCGCTCAGCCTCATCGTGACGGGACTCCAACTAAGACAACAACATGTTATTAAATGTCTAGTCTGAAGTAATGATCTATAGTCTATGGACCATACAATGATAGTTTAAATGTGAATACAATGTGCCTTTAGGGAGGGGGAAATTCTGATGTATTTTCTTTTATCACTTGGATTTAAAGATATGTGGAATTCAGACTGGACTATATGATAAACAATATGCTGCATTTATTGTGTTTGCATTATTGTAACATCTAACAAGAATAAATAATAAATACATTTTTCTACAATGTTTTTGGAAGAATAATTTATTTTAACTGCCCAAAATAAAAATGTAGGACTTCATCGGGTTCTAAATGGAACAAAACCTGCAGGGTGAGATTAATTCCCTGTATGGCACAGACAGATACAATGACTGCATGTGAAAGGTTGGGTAATGAAACAAGAGTCAGGGACACAATAATGTGATTGTACTGTATTTAAGCTTTAGTTTAACACATACCTTGAAGCCTGGGGTCGGGGAGTTATTTTGAAGATTCTCATTCTGTGTAGACTGTCCCTCTAATAGTGAGCAACCAGCTGCGATAATAATAAAATAGTTTAAATGGAAGTGTCCACTAATTATATTCATCTTTTGTGGTGATTGAGTTTCACTACTGGTGTAAATTGGGTGAAGTAATCAGGAACCCACAGTAGTTATAGTTTATTATTTTAGTGTTTGATCCTTCTCAGCGCCACTGACACCACTGTGTGTGTGTGTGTGTTTGTGTGTGTGTGTGTGTTTGTGTGTGTGCGTATGTGTGTGAATTGGAGAACTGAGAATAATCGACCAACCAAAAATATTCAGGCAACAGTTTAACCAGAAATGAACTAAAACTAGGATGAAAGACTAGGAATGGCCAACCCAACCTGTGCAGCATCAAATGGACTATCAATATTTTCTCTGCAAGGTGGATTAATGGGCCAGAGCGCATAGTTTAGTAAAAATCCATTTACTTTTGTACTTCAGTCCTACAGTGTCTTACACTAGTGAGTTCATAGAGTTTGCTGAACTAAATCTGACCCCATATGACAGCCAGCAGCTGCATCTGCAAACACTTATATTTTCAATTAAAAATTTGATGGGACAGGAAGCAACCTTGAAATGCTGGTAGCAGATAAGAGAGGAAACCATTGGTGAAAATACCTTTGTCTATTGTTATCAACGTGTTAAAGATGGGGCAACAGAGGTCTTAATGTGAAAGCGACAACCCTTGTCATTGCGAGGTCACAGCACAGCACACAGTGAACCACAACGAAATTGGACCTCTGCAATTTAACCCATGCACTCAAACACCGTGCAGCAGTGGGCAGCTATTGAAAGCGCCCAGGGAGCAGTGACAGGGACAGTACCTTGCTCAAGGGTACCTTGCAACCTACTGGGGAGGGAAATCGAACCCACAATCTTCTGATACAAGGGCAACTCCCTAACCACTAGACCACCTCTGCCCCAGACAGGCATTGTCATAATCATGACAGCTCTGGGTATTATTGGTGGAAAACTATTAATGGGATGGATTTCTGTAAATTTTAAAGGAGGACAAAAGTGTTTGAAATGTACTTAAAGTCTGAGGTCGGCTGCTGAAACTCTTCAGTAAAGTGGTTTAGCCGCATCTCTTTGACTTCGTTTGACTTAGAAAAAGCTTCTGACTTAGGCTCACACTTCAGTTTTCCATGACAATAGGAAACGGACTAAAAACTATCAGCACTAATGTGTCTGATCTGCTCTGTGAAACACAAAAACACAAAACCACCTGCTTTTTAGGCCTGTAACAGACTGGCAACCTGTAAAGGATGATTATATATCTTACATTCTACCACGGTGAGATGGGCTCCCTAACCCGGGTTAGAATTAACTGCTCAAATAATGGAAGGATGGAAAGATGGCTGGAGGGATGATGTTTACACTGTGTTAAAAATTTCATGTTGAATGATTTCAGAGCATTATTACTTTTAATACCTCTAATCTTTCATGAATGCGTTCAGGTTCCTAAGCACAACCTTAACAACCTTATCAGTAAGGTACACTCAGCTGTTGATGTTCTTACACATACCAGTTTGTTTGGGTGCAGGTTGCTGTGTGCAGTACTGGTGAATCTGCCATATTAGAATGCACAGCGCCACCAAGAGCAGAAAGACAGAAATCCCTAAAATACTGTACTTAATTTCCTGCGAGAGTGGTATGTGGATGTCCCAGAAGGAGTTGTCCAAAGGAGAAGACATGTTCCCCTGCCATGTACAACTCTAGAGAAGGAAGAGGCAAACACTGTTACTCCTGTCTGTTAGATTAGCTGAGGTCTGTTGCTTCATATTCAAATTTTTAAACAGTAATTAACCGCATATGGCTGACACTTGTGTGATAAGGACACGTTTCTCAGCTTGTACTGTACTTGATCACAGTTTACCATGAAAGAGTATAATATTATAACACTAAAAGCATAATTCCCTTGCAGGATCAATTTTGCTAATTGTCCTGTAAATATGAATATGTATATATAGCTCTGTATACGGATATCTTTCCTTGTTTTTTAATATTCTTTCTTTCTTTCTTTCTTTCTTTCTTTCTTTTTAAAGAGCCCTGTAACACCCGAATTTCTCATTTGTGGGATATTAAATGATTATTCTATTCTATTCTATTCTATTCTGTTCTATTCTATCAGGTCTAGTTCTGGTTTACTCAGAATTTTGAATTAAGATTTTCTACTACAAAGAAAGTGCAGGTTAGACTAGGCTTAATCCCTGTCTAAGAAACCTGTTGTGGATGTTTGATTGTGAATCCACGCTTTTTTTCACCAAATAGTTTTACTAATGATAAGTTTTAGGATCAGTAACTAAATTAAAAACCTAAAATGTAAGAAATCAATTAACAAAAAATATTCAAAACATTAAAAACAATCCATGAACGGCATGAGAAAACCATTCTTTACTCTTCTCATCTTGAGTTCCCCCAGTATCAGACATGAAAGTTTATGAAAAATGAAACAATGAAAAATTTAACAGAAACATCTTACCTCTTCATAAGAATTTGGATTTTATTATCGTCATCGATGAGCTTGGACCTATGAAGCTTTAGTTTGTGTTCATCTTCATGTAGGCTTGCTCTAGACATCAGCTGACAGAGGATCAGCAAACAAGGGAAAACCGGTCTGAGCACTTCCTGACTGTGTTTCCTCCCTTATTTCCAAATTAAACACAGAACTCTAGCAGATGATTCAAGAAGCAAGACTTCATATTGTAGTTTAAAAAGAAGTCCCTCTTTAAAAGAAGTCCCTCTTTAAAGCACCACTATTCAGCCTTTGCAAATGGAGCTGCAAAATGACGCTTATCACATTGCAATATTCAAATATCCAGCCCTTGAGATTACGGTTTTATCATACATGCATCACTCATTCAGCCTCCTTTTACATTTGAAACGAATTATTACTGGATTAAGTGATGTTTATAATAACCTTGCAAAATAAGTTACAGAAAACTATGTACGTCCTATTAAATGCACAAGCTGATTGTTTACTTACTTCATGCCACATCAGCATTTAAAGAAAATAAGTCACAATAAACTGATACTTTGCTAGAGACATCTTTGAATGCTCGTCTATGCTGTAGTTTCATCTATTTATCTTCATTCATTTTTATTTAATCTGCTGCTATACTGTTTATTTTGCATACTTCTAACAGCAAATCATCTTGAATCTTTCAATAAAAGAAGAGCAATTGAAATAAAAATCTCTTTCTTGATATTCATTTAAATTCTATGTACAGCCATTCAGAAGATACAGTGTCTTGTCATGTAATAGCTCTGATGAAATTTTAAAAGATCAAAGTTCTCAAGCTAAATCTCCATGTTCAGAATCTGCAGTACAGATCCTGAAAATTGATTTTCCTGCTTCATGAAAGCTGCTGTCTCAAACCCCATATATTATATTAGTCAGTGGGCAGTTGCTTCAGTGCTTAAAGGTTATTAAGCAGATTTGGTCCTAGAGGGCCAGTGACCTGCCCGGTTCCCCTCCTCAAATACACCCACTACAACTGGAAAAAAAGATGATCTGAATCAGACGTGTTTCAGCAGGGAATCTCCAAACACCATTGTGATCTTAAGTGACGCGCAGTTGGCAATGAACTGGGTCGAGACTTGGTAGGTGAATATAAAAAGGTCTATGGTGGATTTTAGATCTGTTTGCTTGTGAACATGGGAAACTGTGAGGATGTTTACTTCTTATGTCATATGCAAAACAACTGTAAACACTTTCTGTAAACTGTCAACGCTCTTCAGTGAGGAAAGCTCTTTATAGAACACCACATTTTTTTCATAACAGACAAAACTATTTTATTTATTAGGAACAACAGGCTCACCCAGCAATGACACAGACAGTATCTGCTTCATGTATAAACAGGTGTATAATAAATATCATAAAATTTGATTAAATTCATCAGCCCTCTGCAGCATCACCAGGGCAGTGGTTCACCGGTGTAATGTAGAAATGAACCATGATCCTTCTCAGTCAAACCACCAATCACATTCAGCACAGAGGTGACGCTCTCTTCTGTGCTTAGTGGTGCCTGTAGACAAAACAGTCCAAATGAACACAGTTGCTACACAATGAACATTACATAATAAAAGTCTTAATGATATAGTTTAGATTCCTAAACGGATCTATAAGATTGTCTCTTTTACTTGGGAACTTTGCTCAGGTGTTATCACTCTCTCATTTTCATTGCAGCGTATCTTAATAAGGGCGGTGGAGTCTCACAGGGTGAAAGGTGTGGGAAACACCCTGGACAGGTTGCCAGTCTATCGCAGGGCAGACACACAGAAACACTCACACCTAAGACCAATTTAGCATCTCCACTCCTCCTGATGTGCATGTCTAAGGACAGTGGGAGGAAACCAGAGCTCTCGGAGGAAACCAAAGCAGACACGGGGAGAACATGCAAACTCCACACAGAAAGCACCCAGTCCCCCCCGCCTGGGAATTGAACCCAGGACCTTCTCACTGTGAGGAGACAATGTTACCCATTGCCAGTTGTTAAAAGTGCCTGCATATTTCAGGTCTGTGCTTCAGTTTGTCTTTGTGCAGATATTTATCTAACTTAAAAAACTTAACATGTAAGTAAGCGCGACCTGTCCAGGGTGCGTCCCCCGTCCTTCGCCCTGTGTGTGCTGGGTTGGACTCCACTCCCCCCCGACCCCGTTTGGGACAAGCGGCAGAAAATGGATGGATGGATGTAAGTAAGCCCTACCTCTTGTCCTCCCATATCGGTGCGCACCCAGCCAGGATGGATGGCCATGCAGAGGATTCCATCTGCCTCCAGATCCACTGCCATACATCTGGTAACCATGTTCAGTGCACTCTAACACAGGAGCAGAAGCTTTAATCAAACTCTATTTTTTTAGTTTATGTAGCATTTAGTCTTCATGTAATGTTCTTGCACTGTACTTGAATGTTGCTCCTCACTTCAGTGTTGCTTTGGATAAAAGTGTTTGCTAAATGAGTAATGTAATTTGCTTAATGCACTGTATCTGTTAGTGTGCAAAATGTTGAGGTGTTGAGGCATTCACACCTTGGATGTTCTGTATGGGTACCATTTGAAATTACTGGCACGTTCCCCCCAGTTGAGCTCAACTGAGCCCAGGAGAGAAGTCATGTTGATGACAGCTGCTCTGTGGATGCCCATGCCAGTTCCTTTCATAGCAGCCTTCTTTAACATTGGAAGCATAGCCTGGTGAAGGAAACATAAAACACCAAATCAGTCAACACTGAAAACCAAGACAAAAAGTGAGTTGCTACAGAAAGTGCACATTCAAATACACCTGATCCAGACACCCCAATGTCCTGCCCAAATGGAGTTGAAGACCTTGGTGCTACAGTGTTGGATAGAAGACAAAAGTTTTCCTCTAAGCAGGTCTGAAGTATGACATTGTCCTGATCATAGGCATTAGGTCAGATGAAGAAAATGTTTTTGAAAATACTTTACTTTTGTGTATGATGTTCGTCATATTATTTCAAATGAAAGATATCGAACCTTGGTGATCATCAGGGGCGCAACAGAATTAGTATGGAAGTTTTCCAGCATTTTCTCAGCAGTAACCGTTTCAAAGTCGGCAACAACATTGATTCCTGCATTGTTGATCAGGCAGTTGAGACCATCCTGCTGTACAATTCGATTCACCTCCACAGCAGCCTTTTCTATGCTCTCTTGACTGACAACATCTGGACACATGGGGAAGAGCAGGGTGGGGTTAACAATCTTTACAGCCTTAAAAAAAATTAAAGATGAAAAATGTAAAAAATTATTTAAAGCTTATTAATAACTCACCAAGTGTGATTATATGAATGTTTGGATGATCCACTGCCAAGCTCTGTAATTCCTGTTGCAAGAAATAAAAAAGAAGACCTTCAAGTATGAAGGTGAGCATTTTCATGACAAAGCAGTTTTGTTGGGGTATGGTGTATACTCCTCACACAGTGCTTTAACTTGGTATGAAACAAATAAAAGAAGTGGCTGCTGGGGCAAAAGTTAAATTAAATTGAAAAAGCAGATTTTAGATCAGCTGACACAAATGAAGGAAGATCTAACATTAAGTGAAGATTTGATTTCAACCAAAAAACAAGTAGAACCCTTTGAGCTTCCTTTATAAAGCCTCTGTTGTAGTGAGAACAAATTCTCTCAGTGCTGACCCCCAACAGGCTCCAGTTCCAGCAGTGTGGCCGCTACTCAAGTAACTAGAAAGTAGATTAGGGGACATTCTGAAAAAAACACAGAACAATAATGTAAAAAGTGTCAAAGTTCAAAGTATGTTTCACATTTAACCTCTGCATTAAAACTCTTACACTTCTGTTTGCCAGTGAAATACTGAGAGTATGTTAGTCAGGCACTGAAGCGGTTAATAGTGCTATCCCACACTTACGGCATCCTTAGTTTAGATCTGTTTTAAGTTAAATGAGTTCTTTGAAAAGCTTGAACCCACTTTTTTCCTTCCTCATTTGCCACTGAAATATGTTTGTTGTAGCTTAGACTTTGACAACAAAGATAGAAAGTATTGGTACAGCAAGCTCAGTTCATGCATTTCAAGTAAAATAGGTTTTAATGCCATTTCAACCATCTACACAGTGAAACGAAACAACGTTCCTCCTGGAACATGGAGATACACATGAGACAACATCTAACATGGCACACCGTAAGACAAAAGACTAACAAGTGTAGACAAGACAACAACCAGTGCAAAAACAATTGCACAAAAGAGGATGGAGAACATTTGCCTGACTCAAAAAACAGAGGCAGTGTGTACATGAGTGGAAGATGAGTGGACGACAACAGAAACAGCCTGGAACTGGGTGCAAAGCAGTTTTATAACTAATCACTGTATAGAGCTGCAGTATTATAACTAAGTATTGTAACAAATACTGTGTAAAGTAGCATCGGCATAGTGCAGACTGCAAATTTAAATAGTAATAATCAGTCAGTCAGTCATTGTCTGCCGCTTGTCACAAGTGGGGAAGCGGGGGAGTGCATCCCAGCTCACACAGGGCGAAGGACGGGGGACACACCCTGGACAGGTCACCAGCCCATCGCAGGGAGGAGCGTGATGGGGACGGCACCTTGCTCAAGGGTACCTCAGGGCAACCTTATTGGGAAGGGGTTCCTAACCACTAGGCCACCGCTGCCCCAATAGTAATAATAATAATAAATATGTGTGCAAACAGCAAGAGGTAGATAAATATGGGTGTATGATTGGAGCATGGGGATGTTGAGTCAGTTCCAGTTCAGGAGTCTGATGGCCAGGGGGAAGCCCTTATGCTACAGAACCTTTTCCCAAGCGGCAGGAGCGAGAAGAATGTGTTTTCTCTTCACTGGATCTGTGGTCAAAGATTTAGATCAACTTTAATTTATAGAACATAGTAAATGACACTTGGCTGGCGACCTGTCCAGGGTGCGTCCCCCGTCCTTCGCCCTGTGTGCGCTGGGTTGGACTCCAGCACTCCCCCGCGACCCCATTTGGGACAAGCGGCAGAAAATGGATGGATATCCCTCGCTTGCAATAACTGCATCAGAGCTGTTGGTTTCTAGCTGGTGGGTTTTCCAGCCTTGAACTTGCAGTTGTTGTTTTTTAATGGGGTTTTTCTTTTCCGTTTCCCCTTTGGGGGATGAGAATGTGCTTAATGGGCTTAAGATCTAGTGATTAACTTTCTAAATACTTTTCTATTTCTCCCCTGAAAAAGCCATTTGTTAACTTGTCTTGCTGCATGATAAAGTTTGTTTGTAATGACTTTGCTCTTCATTCTGCTGCCACCATCGACTCACATTATCAGTAAAGATTACCGAGTCTGTTCCAGAAGCAGCCATGCAAGCCCAAGCCACAATACTACCTCCACTACCTCCATCTGTGCTTCACAGATGAGCTTTGTTTTGGGTCATGAGCCTATCCTTTCTTTCCCCACACACTGGCCTTTCATTCACATTGCTTTGGTAGAGATTAATTTTCTCATGAGTTCATAAACATTTGTTCCAGTGCATCATACTTTCTTGATTTTCTGATTCTTACTGCTGATGAGTGCTTTGCATGTGATTGTACGGGCTCTGTATTTCTACTCTGGTAGTCTCCTCTAAACCAGCTAGTTCACCGTTCTCTCAATCGAACCAACCATCATCAGATTCCTCTCATTTATTTATGGCATTTATCAGACGCTCTTATCCAGAGCGACTTCCATGTCCTAATTACAGGGACTGTCCTGCCCTGGAGCAACTCAGGGTTAAGGGTCTTGCTCAGGGACCCAGTGGTGGTAGTGCCAGAGGTGGGATTCGAACCTGGGACCTCTTGAGCCATAGGTCCATAGACAAGTATCCTACCACTACCATTACACATCATACTCTGCTAATTAACAAAAGCTCCGCCCACTCAAACAGAACCTCCACTATTGGCTAATTGAACTTTCAATTACGGACTCTAATGGACTCTTTAATAATAACTCACACTTTACCAGAACTCATCGCTAAATATATTCATTTATAAAATGCACTTTCTCTTTCTTTATTATCTGGTGTGGAGCAGAGGAGGACAGTTTCCCCTTCTGAGTCTTGGTTCCTCCAAAGGTTTCTTCCACCAGTTTTCTGGAGTTTTGCCTCGGTCGTCCTCAGCTTAGGAGCTCTGGATTGTGTAAAGCTGTTTTGTGACAACGCAAAAAAAAGTGCTTTATATACTAAACTGGGCTGAGCTCTTCAGACAGTGGACTGTGATGCTCTGCCCTGTGGAGGCTGTTCATGAAGTCCCAGACGGCTGTTTTGGGGCTTTTCTTTACTGCTCTCATAATTACACATTAAATGTGCTGTTTCCTATAATCTAACATCTCTATCTGGATGTAAATATCAGGAACGAGCTCGCATCCAATGAACTGGCCTCGCTGCTCCAGTACTTTGAGGGGACTGCATTTTATTTGACAGGAAAAAACAAACAAACAAACACCATAAAAATACTATTAATCTTTTTTTAAATACAACGCATGCTGTAATGATTACAAAAACTGTGGCCTAAAGCTTCCAATTGTGGGATACATTGAATGTGAGCTTAGATGACAGAATCAGGCTGGGAGTTCATCTTAGGGTCTCTCTTCACTGCGAGGCCTTTAATCCTCAAACAGAGAGTGAATAAAGAGTAAGAGCTCAGCCAGCCTGGCTAGTGAAGCGGTCGGAAAGGTAGAGGCTGTATCCTCAGTGAGAAGGGGCTCGAGCGAGGCCTCTGCTCACAGCCTGCTGCTAAAACACGGATCAGCCTATAGCCGGACAGCGTGTGCGCATGCGCACGAGCAGCCACAGTCGGTCAGCGTGTCCGGGCCAACGCACGACAAACTGCACCTCGTCATCGCCCTACACAGCTCCTGTACCACAGGGCCGTCTCCTATTGCAGCAGGGTTGAGGTTTTACCTTCGCTCCGTCCGGATTCCTCGCCGTAGCGATGATCTTTCCAGGTGAAAAGCCTCCAGTCACTAAGCTTTCCACGATCTGTAAACCGAGGCCTCGGTTTGCTCCGGTCACCAGCACTGTTCTGCAGCGCTGAAATGATCCACTCATTATGTCACTGACAGCTCTGCTGTAACCCTCGCTACAGGAGTACCTGCCTCCTGCCTCTGTCCCAAACTCACACGGTCACATGACAGCAGAATGAGCTGAACTACCCCCCACCTTAAGAGGATCTGCACAAAGCTGCTCCATGCCCGAGTGTCCCCTCCTTCCTGAGGTTAAAGAGACTGTACAACACAGCAGGCACAGTGCAAAATACAGACCTCACTGATCAGGATGCAGTCAAGTCTGAGTCACTTAACCAATCAAGTTTTCTGAATTTACAAGAAGGTTGCACTGGGACCAGTTCACCAGGTTGTTTATATATATTAAAAAAAACCCACTATTTTCTAGGCTCACCTTTATTTGTTAACCGCATAAAGTACAGGAGATAATGAGATGTGAGTTGTTGACAGTCAGCATCTGCATTGAGAACTTGAGAAAGTGATAATGGAGTCTGCTCTTGGAATAAAGAGAACATACAAACAAAGCCTCCACAGAGATCAAATGGCTATAAACCATTAAAAAGTCACAAATCATGCATTTAACCTCATAAGACAAGCTGACCAGATGCTGGGCCTTCGTCGGTCAGTGACATTTTCTTGACTCTAATGAAAGCTGCTTTAGTCTAGGCCAGTGATTGCTGTGGGTCTACAGCCACTGGCTTGCACTGGACTTTAGGTAGAGTTGATCAGACTTAGAAAGGCAACTCTTACCTCCACACAGAGCATAACTAATGAATTTTGTTAAAGGTGTACCACAAACTGTGGACATATAATAACCATTGAGCCTAATATTTTTATAGAGATATAAGTCCAGGACATAACTCATCCCCTCTGAGTAGAGACGGATGCATGTTGCTGAAATTAAAGTGACCAAGCAAAGGAACATTACAACACATTGCACACAAAAGAGCACATCCGAACCAGTCTGTTGCCTTCACTGAACACACTCTCCACCGAAAAAGTGCCTTCGCTTAAAATGTATCAGCCACAGAACAATAACTGGTTGCTGGTTCTTTTAAATGATCTACATTACCAAATATCAGGAGATACGCATTCACAGAAACACTGGCTCCTCTACTGGGTTTTCCTTAAGATGGGTTCAGATTCAACAGTTTATTTACAGTAAGTGTAGGTCATTTCCCCATCAGTTGAAAAATTAGCCAGGACTTGTTCTTTGGGAACATTCTCTGATGTGCAATAAGTTTAGTTTCACTTTTAACGTTCTTCTTTTCAGAGGGAAATGCATGATAAGTGCTAGCTCTAAATTGGTCCATAGCGTTCCAATGTTTTAGAAGGGGCTCATCACAGGTAAACAATGGTGCCAATCAAGATGAGCTCAGAATACAGTATAAGCATACTTTACAAACCTCTTGAGAAATTTAACTTAATTTATGTAAAATACAATTTCCTGTGCAACTCCCAAGTTCCTTCTGTCCAATGCCACTACAGTCTGCAACCACAAACGGGCAGAGAGCTTCACTTGGTGGCAGCATGAATGGCATGCGCCAAGTAGGCCACATTTCCAGACGTCACTCCTGCCATGGAGATACGGCCATCTTTCGTCATGTAGACCGAGTATTCGTTAATCAGGCGCTCAACCTGCCAATGAGAGAACATGAAGTATAAATGAACATTAGTTCAGAAACACGCACACACTTAGACTAGTTTTAAGTCGTAATTAAAGAAAATACACCACTGGAATTTCTATTTCTTTATGAAATTTTGGTGGTGTTTTAGTAGTCGAGCATACGATTACATAACTCCAACCTGCTGCCTGAGGAGAGGTACAGAGTGGTTAGTCTGACTCACCTGCTCAGGCTTTAGGCCTGTGAAGCAGAACATGCCGATCTGGTCAGTGACGTGCTGCCAGTTGTGAGTAGACCCCTCTTTTTTAAGGTTTGAGACGAGCATCTCTCTCATCTTAATGATGCGGTCGGCCATGCTTTTCACCTCAACCAGCCTGATGACAAAAAAAGAAAAAAAAAAAAAAAAAAAAAAAAAAACACACATTATTATACTCTAAAAATACTCATCAGTATGTAGCGGTCAAATCAACAAAAGTAAAATAGAATAATTATGTACCGCTAAAGGGCAACAACTGTGTAGTCCAAGTGACCAAGACAAGCTTATTCTATAAAATGTCTATCAGACTAACCACTCATTGTAAAGGTCCGGCGTTTGAAGGATAGTTGTGGCAATGCGAGCTCCGTTCATGGGGGGATTGGAATAGATTGGCCGGATGAGGATCTTCAGCTGTGACTCCACACGCTTGGCCTCCTCAGCATCCTTACACACCACTGTGAAGCCTCCAACACGCTCACCTTTCAACCACACATTGCACAAATCAGCCTCAAGGTGTAACAAACAAGGCTTATGAGTAGTTACATCCCATTACTCTTCAACAGTCTTTCACGGTATACTACACTCACCATACAGACCCATGTTCTTAGCAAAAGACTGGGACAGAACAATGTTATGGCCTTGCTCAATGAAATGGCGCACAGCCCAGGCATCCCGGTCAATATCACCGCTGGCAAAGCCCTGATAAGCCATGTCGAAAAACACCAACAGATTTCTTTTCTGGAGGAAAAAGAAATAAAAGCACTTGATTGTCAGTTACTGTACTTGTTTCTCAATCCACATATCAACGAAGGTAAGAGTTTCAAAATGGCAATAAACTGTACCTTGATCAAACTAGACATTTCTTTCCACTGCTCTGGCCTTGGGTCCACTCCTGTGGGGTTGTGTGCACACGCATGCAGTACAATTACACTCTTCTCTGGAATTTTCTGAGAGAAACAGGTACAAAACATCATCTATATATACAAATACATATTTGGTACATCTGAAGAAAGTTTTAACTTAAGTTTTACAAATGAATTTACTACACTTTTTGAAAAGCTGGGCTCTGCAGCCCACTTACAGCAAAAGGAAGACCTTCCCTGTTTGCCTTACAATCAATGATTTGTTCCACTCATTGCCAATTTTCACATTTTTTTTGATGGGACAATTACAACATCCTTTATAGACATGAGGTGGCCAGTTTTCCTTAAAATATTTAAGCTTATGACTAAACTGCTCTTTGAAACTTACAAAATATAAAACAAGAGCCGAGTTGGATCCTGTGTACTGAACTTCAATGGTTGCTTCCAAAGAACAAAAATCTCATCTTACTGAAATGTCATCAAGAGCTCCCTTAAAGTCAAAGCCACAGGTCTTTGGGTCATAGTAGGTGTAAGCCTTCAGTTGCATCCCTGCATCCCTAAAGATAGGTGTGTGGTTTCCCCAGGAAGGCTTGGGCAGGTACACATCACGGGATGCTGTGTGGAATCGGGACTACAGCAAATTAAAAGGAGACAACTATTAAAAGAAGCAGGAAACTCAGATGTATTGCTTCACACAATTTGGAAAACACTGAATGGAGGAGGAAAGAGAGGACGGGGGAGGAAAAAAAAAAAAGTTCACCAACCAAGAAGTTAGCTCCAACACGCAGAGATCCGGTTCCTGAAATGGTCTGGACGGTGATGCTCTGTTTGTGAAGGGCATGAAAACATTTTCAAATCAAAACAATGCAAGCCTGTTAAACCTACACAAAAGACCAAAAAAGCTCTTGGGATCATCTTACTCTAGCACTCTTGAGAACTTCATTCTGAGGTCCAAGAGCCAGTTGAGCACAGGCCTTCGTGAACTCTCCCAGGCCACCAATGGGAAGGTACTCTTTGTCCAGATTCTTAGTGGCAAGCTGAGCCTCAGCCTAAAAACAATAATTCCCCAGAACGTTTGAATAGCAGTATCAAAGAAAGTGAGAATTAATGAAGAAATTGCTATACTACGGCACTACAATGTAGCTGGGTACAAAAATGGGCTGATGGTTAACTCTAAAACAAACAGCATTTAAGTTAGTTGCACCTTCCGGACACAGTGAAGGACATAGGGTTTGCCCTGGTCATCACGATAAGCTCCCACTCCAAGATTCATCTTCTTGGGGTTGGTGTCTCGTTTGAAAGCTTCTGTGACACCCAAGATGGGGTCAGGTGGACCCATCTGTACCTCAGTCCACCATGAGCTACAAGATACAAGCAGAGTACATTCATTAAAAAGCAGCTCTCTAATGCTTAGATCAAAATAATAGCAAACAGATTTGAAGAACAAGAATGCATTGTGTAATCTGCTTTGTGCATAAATAGATTATTCCAACAACAAAAAAATCTTTTTGACAAGCTTAACTCCAAAAGTCAAGAGTTTAATGACCGTGATCTTGGGAGAATTTGGAGTGTTGACAACATCCGAGGTTCCATATCCTTAAATATAGCCCGTACTCTGGTGCTGCATTCTTCAGAGGTGCACACCAAGAATAGTTTTCACAACAGCTTATCAACTGAACCTCTCTAATAGCTTTATTTTGCAGTATTACCATGTGCTTATATTATAAATCTAGCCTAGGATTTTAGTTGAATCTCTTCACTGTGTTTATATTAGTAAACAAAAATAAACAAAAACAAACCCACTAAGAAGGCTTACTTTTGAAGCTCAAGTATGAACTCTAGGGCTTAGGGAAGACATTGAAGTTCGTTTTTATGTTCTTACACAAGCACTCAAACATATCTGATCTAAAAAGAAAATGTGCTTTTCAAATATAAATAATGGGCTGCCCATTTGCTAAAATAAAATATAGATGTAATTACCACAAGATACGCCCTGCAGGCTTAACAAAAGACACATGCCTCCCACGTCTGTTTAAACCAATGAAGTTTGTTGTCAGGCTCCCACCCCCAAAGCACAACCAATTCTTGATGATGTACAGATCCTGCCTAGACCAAGCCCTCTACAGGCCCAAATGTAGTTTAACACTTCGTCATATTTTTTTTTTCCCAGGTTGTACAGATCAAGCTTGTCCTTAAGCGTCTATTTGCCTACAAAGTATTTGAAATATCACCAATATAAAAGCGACGAACGTTTTATTTGCTATGACCAAAGGAGTGCTGTATCCACTCATACATTATCCATCATCTAAACAAATAATAAGAAAACTAGTTTATGTTACTAGTTATAAAATGATCCCAGCAATAATAAATCCTACAGATAACCTTAGCAAACAGCTAACCGCTGCTTGTCTATGTGCACTTCAGCCACAGTATCCTCATTTGATGGGCAAGGCCACTTCTTAAAAACACACATGCTATCTGAAATGCTTCTGGTGGAAAAGGTTAGCTTTAAATGGAATATTACTGGGACATGAACTGTCTGAACGGAGGGTGTTCTTGGCTCAGAATAATATCCTGCCTCTGCACTTCGAAACCCTATACTTCAACTGGACCAAAGTTTATTGACCTGAAAATTTGTCCACTTGGTCCTGTTCAGAGAAACTGAAAACAGTCCACATTCACCAGCACTAAAATTAAACATGAATATCTAGAAATATCTAGCAACCACTGCCACTACAGTCATGCTTTTCTAGCCTACCTGCTGTCTTGATAAAGTATTAGTAATAAATGAAAGATTATCTGCTTTTATTACCCATGAGATTATTTAACTTAAAGGTCACTTGTCTGCTGGTGAAATGCAGGAAAATAAAATGGGACATCAGCCAGCCTGACACAGCTCAACTCATCTGCACTGCAGGGACACGGTACACGGTCTCCGACACTTTGACCCGTCCACTGGGCAAATAAATCTTTAGTACCCGGAGAGCAGTGCAGGGGACAGTGCCTTGCTCAAGGGTACTTCAGGGCAACATACTGGTCTGGAGCTCAAACCCACGACCTTTGGATCATGGGGTCCAAGTCCTCCCCCACGAGGCCACCACTGCATCCATACAAACCCCCTCAATGTTCACTCCCATCTTCTTTCAGCACCTTTTACACTTAGTGTTCACTTTATATATTTCCCCCAGTGTTACATATTTACTGAACATCTCACTGACTTCCAGGAGCCACATCAATCCTCCATTCGTGCAGGAGATTAAAGCAGATCTTGACCTCTGCTCAATCCATGATCTCCACCTGCACCATAGATCACTGCACCAAGGCCCTAATTCTGTGGTTTTCAAAAGATCATCATCAGTGCTTTGAGTGTGCTACTGAGATTAAATCTTCATCTCCCAATCACGTGCAGCAGATCCTGAGACCACCAGGCCGTGAATCAGCCGCGCCAGAAAACTAGCCAACACCTCACACGCTGACGGTTTCTAATCATTCTGGATTAAAGAGCGTGGTTTTCTGGGCGGGGAGCTGGAAAGCGAGGGCATGCTGTGATATGAAGCTCCCTGAAGTGTCCCCGCAGTGATCTCGAGGCGCGCAGGCCTTCAGTTTGACCTGCTAGCTCGCGTTAACCTTAGCCGGCTCGGCTAGGCGCGCTAAGCTAGTCTGGCTAACGGGAGCTCGCCGCGGTCCGGCAGCCCGACAACAACATAAACCGCGTTCTCTCTCAAAGGGACGCAGAAAGAGCCTAGATATTTAGTGGACATTTGACAGAGACCACTTAGATGACCAGCTTCCCCTCAGGACTGCTCTCACATTTTACAGGAAATGCCCTCAAAATCCCAGCTTCAGCAAAACCCCGCTGATTTTACCCGCACGGTCAAACTGCGTAACCTGTAACTGAAGCCGGGACTAATCTGGGTGTCCTTGAGTCCGGGTGACCGGAGAGATGCCCTGGGTTCTAGCTAAGGCTGTACGTGCTCATGTTCTCCATATTCTAATTGAAAGTCTTCCTTTAAAGCCCACATTACCTCGCACGGAGAGGCAGCACTCCCACAGCTGGGGAATACGCTCCGAAAGCTGAAATAAACTTGCTGGACTTGAGCAGCGCCATGACCGAGAGCAGAGGACAGCAGCGTCGCTGAAACGGACCAGGCTGGAGTGCAAGAGCGCCGCCAAGGACACAGGAACCGAGCCTCGTGCTACTACACCTCCACCAGCAGCCCAGCTCGTTTAAGCCCAGCCTGCAGGGCGGGGCTGTGAGTGTCTGCTGGAGAGACGCGCACCTGCAGAGCTTCTACTTCAGGTGTTGGGATTAGAGGGGCTCCTCCAAGCCTCAGGCTGCTGCACTGCCTGTAACATCGCTGTTTAGACATGACACACATCTCACACCAGATCTCCAGCTTAACTTGCCCAGTTTAGGTTGAGCTGAGAAGAGCCCTCCCCAGGAAGGGTTCTGGATGCTGCTGCAGGAGGTGGCCGGTGTCTAGTGGTTAGGTGGCCCCAAGATCAGAAGGTCATGTGTTCGAGTTCCATACCAGTAGGTTGCCCTGAGGTACCCTTGAGCAAGGTACTGTCCCCATCACTGCTTCCCAGGCATTTTAAATAGCTGCCCCCCCTGCTGAATGGGAGAAATCGCTGTGTTTTACAATGACAAATTGTCACTTTCTTTTAAAAATAAATATCTTTGCCATTTTGGGGCAGTGGTGGCCTAGTGGTTAGGGAGTTGCCCCTGCTTTGGAAGATTGTGGGTTCAATTCCCTCACAAGTAGGTTGCCCTGAGGTACTGTTGAGCAAGGTACTGTCCCCATCACTGCTCCCCAGGCACTTTCAATAGCTGCCCCGGGTTTGTGTGCATGGGTTAAATGCAGAGGTCCAATTTCATTGTGGTTCATGTGTGCTGTGACCTCGCAATGACAAGGGTTTTCACTTTCACTTCATTTTGTCTTCCACTTTTCTGTCCCCACAGTTCACCCCCTTGCATATTTTGCTAGCTGCTACCAGCACGCACCTTTTTGGCAGAACCGATAGACATAAACTCTTTATTCTTAGAGCTCTAAAATGTACATCACGACCTATTTATTGTAGCAAATACAATTTTATTCATGCTTCTGGTTTGATGTTGATTGCTGTAATGAATAGGGCATTTGAAAGTGAAAGTGACAACCCTTGTCATTGCAAGGTCACGGCACAGCACACAGTGAACCACAACGAAATTGGACCTCTGCAATTAACCCATACACACACGTGCAGCAGTGGGCAGCTATTGAAAGCTGCCCGGGGAGCAGTGATGGGGACAGTACCTTGCTCAAGGGTGCCTCAGGGCAACCCACTGGGGTGGGAGCCGAACCCACAATCTTCCGATCCGGGGCCAACTCCCTAACCGCTAGGCCACCGCTGCCCCTAATTTCAGGTTAAAGTTCAGTGTTTTTATGATGCTGTACCCTGTCTAGTCAAAGTTTTAGTAAATAAACTCATTGCCGGGCTGTGTGATGCACTTAGGATTTAGAGCTTTGTCACAATGATTGTTGCAGATACACAACATGAAGACTAAACAACAACAACTAAAACCTCATTGGGGTATTTGTGAACTCAGAGCAGAAGATACCAATGACTCCTAAGAAATCCTATCACATTCTGTCTGAAGAAGAAATCCCAGCAGCTCCTAATACTTCCTCAGTGTGAGCGAGGAAACCCCGCCTGCCACAGCTATTGTAGAGATCTCTTCAGTACTGCACCATTAAAACAGTTATTGTTTCATTACCCAGAGCAGCTACCGGTCCAGGAGCTCTAACTGGTATAGCGTGATGGGCTTGTCCAGGCAGGGGATTAACCTGCAGTCTGCAGTGTTGTTTCCCACCATGCTAGTCTCACAAATATTCTCCGTATTATGAAAGCATAAAGTTGAAAATCTATAAAATATGTAATATGTTAACTTTTTTGTGTTGTGTCTTTATGAATACATGAATACATATGCTGTCTGGTTTCATGTTTATATGCTTGTATTTGGTACATGTTTGAAGAGAGGGACTAAATTACGGGAGGTAAAGATTGCAGGGTTGATTTACGTCTCTTCTCAGTTTAATGTAGATGATGTTGATGCTGCAGGCTATTAGTAAAAACTACATGATATGTAAAAAGTACATCTTCAGGAGCCCAATTCTTTTATATTTTTCCTAAAAATACATTCAAGATTTGACAGTTTAGCCTGGTAAAGACTAACACACCAAACCAGTGTCATTTTTCTGATAAATGTTCAGAAAAGGTTTGGTCAATGATGTGAAAAACGCAAATCATCTGAACCAGAGCAAGTGCAAAAACTGTCCAAATATATCGGTATAAAAGTGAAAGTGAAAGCGACAACCCTCGTCATTGTGAAACGCAGCACAACACAACAAAATTCAACCTCTGTATTTCACTCCCACACACACGTGCAGCAGGGTGCAGCTATTGAAAGCGCCCAGGGAGCATTGATGGGGACGGTACCTTGCTCAAGGTTATTTTGATCATGCATGGTTTTTTAGGGTGTGAGGTGTAGGGGTAGATGAAGGGTTGTCTGAAAAAGCCTGTCTGTGGAAATAGGCTCAGGGGTGGAGCAGTTATTTTAAAAGAAAAGGGCAAAATGGATCAGCAAGTGTTGCAATGCATGATGTGCCAGTGAAATGCTCGCACCACAGTGAAAAAACATCTGCATTTCTGTTTAAAGTTTTGTAAGTAAATGAAATAAAGCCACAAATATTTCTCTTAAGATTCCTCTTCATTGTAGTGTGAGCACATCACTGACACACCGTGTATTTCGACACCTACTCAAGTCCTGTCTTCCTAATCCAGTCCATTCTCATCAATGCAACCGATGCAGATCTTGGCAGCTCTGCCACCTCTGCCTCTGCTGTCTATTCATCAGCCCATAGAAAATGAATAAAATGAATGACTTCCAGTCGCCTCGATGTCCTTGATGTAAATGTATGTTTATAAGACCATATTGGCACTGGCAGATTAGAAAGTTAGCAGGCTATGCATTAAATACAAGCTCAATACAAACGTAGGAGAATTAAGGTTGCTATAAGAAATAGCTATAAGAGTGCTGTTTCCCTGTTGCTAGCTATTGCACAGTAACATTCTAGCTTTGACAGCAGCTCATCTTGGTTGACTTTAGACTTCAAATCAGCTACAGATTTTGTTATTATTATAAAGAATATGGTGTATTACCTTGTCACATAACTTTTTTCTATACAATTTTACTTTGTTATAGAATGTATACACCCTGCAAAATTATTGTTCAAGTGAGTATTTTGACCGTATCATCATTGTTATGCATATATTCCAACTCCAAGCTGTTTAAACTGGAATGGTAATTGGATTACAGCAGATCAGGTGATTTGTGGTTGTTTGTGTAATGAGGGAGGGTGTGGCCTAAGGAGATCAACACCCTGTAACAGGGTATGCAGAATTATAAGGCAGCTTCTTTTCCTCCGCAGACAAAATGTGCCAAAAAAAAGAGATTGAACCGACTCTAAAAAATCAGCAATTGAACCCATGATCCTCCAGTGCGGTCATATTCCACAACTGAACCTACCTGGAGTGTTCAGAAGTACAAGGTGTTCAGTGCTCAGAGACGTGGTCAAGGTAAGGGAGGCTGAAACCGACCAACACCAACAAGACACCCGTGTCTGGATCAGTAACAGGCTCAGAGCTCCACTTCCACTCAGACGCCAGCAAGGTGGAGGTGGGGTACTGGTGTGGGAAGGTATCATTAAAGATGAGCTGGTTGGACCTTTTCAGGTTGAAGATGGACTCAAAATCAACTCCCAAACCTGCTGCCAGTTTTTAGAAGACACTTTCTTCAAGCAGTGGTTCAGGAAAAAGTCTGCATCTTTCATGAAGATCCACTGCATGACCAGTAAAGGCCTCAAAGATGAAAGAATAATGAAATGGCCCTCTTCCTCACCTGACCTAAACCCTGTTGAGAACTTGTGGACCTTCTTAAAAGGGAGATTTAAGTGAAAATAACTATTCTTGTCATTGTGAGGTCACAGCACAACACAACACACAGTGAACCACAACGAAATTGGACCTCTGCATTTGACCCATGCACACAAACACAGTGCAGCAGGGGGCAGCTATGAAAGCGCCCGGGGAGCAGTGACGGGGACGGTACCTTGCTCAAGGGTACCTCAGGGCAACCTACTGGTGAGGGGTTTGAACCTACAAACAGGCCACCACTGCCCCATTTACAGGGAAGGAACACAGTCCTGCTCTCTGAACAGAGTGTGGGAGGCTGTGGCTTCTGCTTCACAAAAAGTTGATCAACAGATCAAGAAACTTGACAGATTTCATGATTGGACGGATTATGACTCTTATTGAAGAGAAGGGCGGCTAAACTGGTCACTGATTTTTTTTTTTTTTTTTTTTTTCAGACGTCAAAAATGTTTATTTGTACATTTGTTCTTTATTTATTATTCTCACTTTAACAGATGAAAATAAAAAAGTGAGAAAATGTTAGTTTTTCATGTAGTTGCGTAAAAATTCTGTACACTAATCGTTGCCTGGTAATTGTGCACACAGGTATCCCCTGAGAATGTTCACACTCACATTTCACAGTAAAACATACAGGTTTTTGTGTTATTAACATTTTGGATTGACTGATAGCACTGGATTTGTTCCAGATTTAAATCAATCTTCAAAATATTCACTTGCCTAATAATTGTGCACACAGTGTATATACAGTACTGTACACATATGTGCGGTGGCCAAGTGGTTAGGGAGTTGGCCACAGGATCGGAAGATTGTGGGTTCAAACCCCTTACCAGTAGGTTGCCCTGAGGTACCCTTGAGCAAGGTACCATCCCCATCACTGCTCCCCGGGCGCTTTCAATAGCTGCCCCCTGCTGCGCGGTGTTTGAGTGCATGGGTTAAATGCAGAGGTCCAATTTCGTTGTGGTTCATTGTGTGCTGTGCAATGACAAGGGTTGTCACTTTCAATTACAATTGGATCATATATAGGGCTGAGAAACGAGTGCTGGAACAAATACATGATCAGATTATGCCGTGTTGTTTATAAAATAATAAAGCTGGTTACTGGGATGGTTACTGCTTTTCATAGTTTTCGATCACATGACTAGCACAGAGTACTGGAGGTTAAAACCCTTCAGAACCTGCCAGGCTTTCCCAAGCAAAACAGAAAAACACCTAGGTATGAGCACTCTCACAGTCTCAGATCCTATACAGCACTCCCCTCATTATTTCAGTCACTAAAAACAGTCCCTGGCAGAACTCTAGGTCTGCATATTTTGTGCCATCAGGATGAAAACGTACAGGAGCTCAGACAACTGTGTGTGTTTTCAGTGTGAATGGCTGTAGTAGTGTTGATGTACAAGATTTTATATAACAGCTTATGTAACACCAATCAGCATCGAAGCATTGACAAGTGAATAATCTACGACTACATTTGACAGATTTCGTTCTGATCTGGATTGCAGTGTTTTTCTCTCTCCAAACATCTCCTTGCAACCTTGCCAGGCACACCATTGTTGTTCAGTGTTTTCTTGTGTCTGTGTGTCTGCCCTGCAATGGACTGGTCACCTGTCCAGAGCGTTTCCCCTGCCTCCTGCCAGCTGGTGTAGACAGCACCGTTCGGGACGCTAACTAGGAAAAGCAGCTAAGAAAATGAGTGAGTGTTTAGTCTGGTTCTCTTTTAGAACATCTGATTATGTTTCACCACAAATCAAATATAAACATAGAAAATATTTCTAGTTACATCCATCCATCCATCCATTTTCTGCCACTTGTCCCAAATGGGGTCGCGGGGGAGTACTGGAGTCCAACCCAGCGCACACAGGGCCAAGGACGGGGGACGCACCCTGGACAGGTCGCCAGCCCATCGCAGGGAGTTTCTAGTTACAATTCTTACCATTTTTTTTTTTTTACATTATTATTTTTAAACTTAAAATGGAGCTATTCCAAACACTCCAGGCATGGGTTCAAAATGCCATAGTCCCATACTAAACAGTGTGCTGAAATAGTACTCTTCTTAAAGCGCTTGTGGTTTTGGACTCTAAAACTGGTAAAGGAAGTTAGAATCTTAAGGCAGTTCCAGCGGTTCCATTCCCCAACATGTATGATTCATCTCAGCAGGTGAGTAAGCCTTCATTGGTTTGTATCAGGTGTGTTGACGCACAGTGTGAAGGAGCTGTGCAGTGTGGAGGGTCCACACCACTGGGTGACTGATGAACTTACATCTTGTGAACTTATAATGCCGTTAATGTTGACTTTGCCCTTAAACTACACACTGCAATAAAACAAGATTCCACATGGAGGCAGTATGGCTGCGTTAAAGAATTATGTTGGCTTCCATGCGCCTGGTGCCATGCTGGGCCTCTTGAGTTTCTTCCACATTATTTCCTTAATTTGACAGACCCCTAGAGGCTTATTCTGTATTCAAGAAAATGCTTGCATAGCTTCATGTAGTGCATTGTCTATGTTCAGCCAAGCTCAAACTGGCAACTCACTTCTTTGTAAAATGAAGAACATGGTTCAATCTAGTTCTAATTGCTGAGTCATCTTTTCACTTCCCTTCAATTTTTTAATATATTATTATTATTATTATTATTATTATTATAGTTTTAAGTCATAGCCAGATATGTTTTACTTTCACAGATGTTCATAAATCTTTTGATCAGACAAGAAAGAAAAAGACAGAAGACTTTGGAACATAAATGTGACCTGTAAAGAGAAATGGACAAATTGTCATTGAAGACACTGGAACGCTTAGTGCTGACTCTCGATTGAATAATTTCCTCTTTTCAATTGGTAGATTTAGATAAACATTTGTGATCGTCTGCAGGGGCTGTTCTGTGTGGATCACAGTTCCTCTTTTGAGTCTTTCGGTCCAGCTTTTCTGAGTTTTCTTTGCCTCTGTTGCCTTTAATTTACTCATTAGGAGCTTGATCCCAGAATCTCTAAAGTCGCTTAAGAAAAAACGGTTCTATAAATATAACTGACATGCCTTGACCTTAAGGACAAATGCTTGACAGACTGCATCAGCTAAGACAAAAGTTTGATGAACACCACCATGATGTCACGCACACACCAACTTAATAATACATCAGAGCTGTGGCTCTGCCAAGGGCTGATTTGGCTGCAAGTTTTCATTTCAAACAAGCAGAAGCACATCCGATTGAACCATGTACAGTGTCCTCCATAATGTCTGGGACAAAGACACATTTTCCCTTGAGTTTGCTCAATGTACAATTTTACATCACACAATTCACATGTGATTAAAGTGCATTCCAGACATGAAAGGAAAGTTTTTGTGTACATTTCAGTTTCTCCATGTAGAAATTGCAACACTTTTTATATATAGTCCCCCTCATTTCAGGGCACCATTATATTTGGGATAAAGTAATGGTAGGTATTAAAGCAGTCATCTTCACAGACACCAGGTGCTTGGTATCTTCTCTGGTGATGCTCTGCCAAGACCCTACTGCAGCCACATTCAGCTCTTAAAGGGCTTGTTCCTTTAGGTTTCTTTTTCAGCACATGGAAGACATGCTCAGTTGTTTTTTAATCAGGTGACTGGCTTGGCCATTCAAGAATTGTCCATATTTTAGCTTTGAGAAACTCCCTTGTTGCCTCAGCAGTATGTTTGGGATCATTATCTTCTTGCAGGATGAAGCGTCATCCAATGAGTTTGGAGGCATTTACTGGAATGAAAGGAAGTGTGTCAGTACTTGTGGCAGCCATGCATGCCCAAGCCATAACTCTCCCACCACCATGTTTAACAGATGAGCTGATATGCTTTGGATCTTCCTTGGCCTTCCAGTTCCTTTGTGATTACAGAGCTCACCAGTGCCTTACTTCTTCTTAATGATATTCCAGACAGTTGGTTTTGGTAATCCTAAGGTTTGAACAATGTCTCTAATGGTTTTATTCTTGTTTTAACCCTCAGCTTCACAGCTTCAAAACAATGGAAACTACAGACTCCAAATGGTAGAAGGAAGCCTACGTATCTTATACCTGCACAAATAAAGCAGTGAAACACACCTGAGTGTCACAAACACCTGTTTTGCCATTTATTCCAAACATTATCGTGCCCTGAAATGAAGATGGCTATGTATACAAATTCTGTAGAAAAATATTTTAAAAAGTCAGACGTGCACATTAATCACATCTGAATTTTACACTGAGAAGCAGAGTGGTAAACAAAGAGAAAAAGTACTGCAAAACTTCTAAAGCTAAACATCTTATAATATCCAGTGTCTACCAGCATTGGAGCTAAAGCTTAGTTGTCATTTTTCTTTCTGATGCAAACACGCTGAGAAAAGTAAAAATGTGACCAAATAAAGAGCGATACAAACGCTGTCACCAAATTACACACCAAAAATGAATGAGATAATAAACGTCTGTGACTAAAAGTATGTTGCTTTCCTCATATATGGGCGGATAATTCTTGAGCAGATGTTAAAGCATTATTTTCTCCTTGCTGATGCAGTCTGTCCACGTTTCGTATGTCGAAGATGTCATTTAGCATTCAAGCTCACACATTATTGCCTTTGTGTTTCAGTCACTTTAAAGGTAGATTCCTTTTTCATGGCATTCTTGTTTGTTTTGCATACTGCATGTCTTCGGGCTTGTGCTGAGTAGAAATGGCTGTCTCTCTTTTTGTTCTCTTTTTAGGCACAGCATTCCATGGTGGCATAAGCATCAAATCCTTTAATGCAGTAATCTGTGTGGAAAATGGCAGTTGCTTGCCTTCTGAAAGGAGCACATTCCGTATGTATTACAATTGACATCTGATCAGCTTGCCGACTTGCTTATTCTAGTGGATGACTGGCCACTGAATAAATCATCTTATAACTCTAAGTAGGATCGCCCCCATTTTTGTGTTGAAGCAGCATGGATGATGAAAAGAATATTTACATTATTATCCAACACCCTCAGGACAGTGAGTCATGCAGAAAAGCCGTAGACTTCATTCATATTAGTAATTAGGGCAAATCATATTACTAACGCAAATGAATAGAAGGATGCACAGAAAAAGCAGAAGTTCCGTCTCTGGGATTTTTCAGTAAAGATAAAGATATAATGCTGATAGACGGATGCCTTGAGGAGATATTCTGATATTTTATTATTTAGATGCATTACTTCAAACAGCTACACATTATTTATTTATTTATCTATTTATGGTTGCAAAAGATGGATTAAACCATGTCTAATTTGTCAGGTATACCCTGATATGTTACGCCTCATGCAAAGAGAAAGGATTTGAATTTAAATTAGATCAGCTTTAGGGGCCATTAAAAAAAAAAAAGGTCTCCATTTGAAGAACAGAGCCCCATTTTTCCCCAACGCTTGTATGAATAAGTGGACAAGGAGGTGAACTGAGACTTCTACTCTAAATTACTTATTAAATTGAAAGGAGCTATATTTAAAAAGGCTTTATAAATAAAATAGCAGGATCCTCCTCATATATCAATAAATGATGACTGCATTTTTCACATATAACACTGACTTTCATCTACCTCTCTATGCACACCATCGTCTGTGGTACTGCCATGTGCTAAGAGAGGTGTTGATTTCAAGAAAGTCATACAAGGATATGTAATCAATGTGTTTTCTTGTTTTTTTCCTTGTTCATTTCCTGGCTTTGCTTGTTTCATGATTGCAAAACCTCAAACACAAACTACATTTAAGCACATAGCTTGGAGATTGCTTGGAAGTTGGGCAAATCTTTTGATTAGTCTCTCAAGAATGTGTGACAGCTTCCACTATTTACTTTTCATTGTTGACAATCTTTGCTGACTTACTGCCAGTAGACCTGGGTTGTAATTAGTATGGAATAAAACAACAGCACGATTCAGCTAAATGACTCATATTCCTTTAGGCTCATCTGCTACTGAATTCTGTTGCAGCAGCAGTGACAATGCCAGACATTTATCCTTTCTGGTACCCAGAGAGTTTTAGGAAAGAAAGTCCTCCTGGATAGGCTTAAGTCACTCCTGGTTACTATTTGGCCAGAAACCAAACTGGTCCCCATTGAATTGGGGACAGGTAAGGATGTATTTAAGGCTCTTTGTGAGAATAGTTCATCAGAAACATTTCCATACTCAGTGTAAACATCATTCATTCATGTCCAGACTGCTACTCCCTTTATGAAAATCCACACAGCCTGAGGATTATATATTTAAGCACTAATGATTAATTGATGAGAATTTCAAAAGTTTTGCAGTGGGATGGGGAGTACTGACATAAATGTTTCATTTAGATTTAAAAGCATCTGCATGTGGGATGACTTTTTTTTTTTTTAGGAAATACTATATGAAATGCCTTAACAGATAAATAGAGGAAGAGGGAGATTCATTGAATTTGGCAAAGGAAGTATTTCAGTGCTTTAAAGGTGTGAAAATGCAACATCCTGAAGGAATATAAAGATTTTTTAAAAAGAACGGTGTTCTGTCTCTTTCCTGTATTTCACCTGATATCAAACAAGCATCGATAAATTGAATTTCAAGACCCTAATGTTAACACAGCCTTTCTGATAGAGACAAAAAACTGCAATAAATTAATACATCCCTTTCTTCACATATCTTTTATTAATGGTTTCAGTAACATCCTATAACAGTATCAGCCAAAAAGAGAGAACGGCACAACCTAAAACAGAACCTGTTGAGAGTGTAGTAACCTCGGGACAACCAAAGAGGAAATATAGCCAGAAATATCAGGGAAGAAAACCCAGAGGAGGCCGGACTTATTAAATAAATAAATAAATAAATAAATAGACAAATAAATAAATAAATACATCATATTGTTATTTGTACCATTAAAATCTCTTTTATCAGTACAGTCATTAAACTCTTCTTTTTTAAATGTATAGTTTAAAAACAGAGCAGAGGGCAACACCGTAGCTGGGACGGTCTGTACTTGGGGATGGTGGGATTAGGGAGGTGGACAGAGGGAAATGGAGACGGGGCTTTTTTGTGCTTTGCAGTGCACATTCATTCAAAACGCATGTAAAGGAAGGGTAGGGTGCCCGGCACATGCACATGGTTACAGTAGTCAGGCAGCTGAGAGAGGTGAGATGAACTCCATGAAGGTCTTGATTCACAGCATGGGCTCCCGGCACAGCACAATCTCCAACTCGGAGCGGTACAGTTTACCCCCATCTGACAAGGCCATGATGCTCTTCTTATAGCCAGTAAGGTCCTTAGTGTCCACATCCTAAAACAAATATAATGTCTGTCAGAAGCAGCAATTAAAGTTTATCACCTCCACATTCTTGGTTCTTTCTCTCACCTTTTTGTTTTTTTCATAGAGATCCCTCAGGAGGGCATCCAACTCCAGCTCATCAATGTATCCATTACCATCCTGAAAAAACACAATATACAAAAAGTTGCTATTTCTGCCTCTTATTGTGGTCTTCTCCTAAAAACACTTCCTCAGTCTTTTCAGAGTGAGACTTTGAATTTCACTGCAAATTAATGTAAAAATAAATGATTCCAAGTCATGTTGGACTGTTTCTATTGGTCCTAATACATTTTTGACCTAATATGAATGGTAGCTGGAATTTCCAAATTATAATATGCAAAAAACATGGTGATACATTTGGACAATATCTTTAAGGCCTTAGAAAAAAACTCTGTTTAAAGTTGAGATCTAGAAAAATAACATATCTACTAGTTTTTGGTACATAAAACCAGAACAATACACACACATATCGCGGCCTGCTACCTAATACACTTCTGCCACCAAATGCAGGAATAGTTGCTCACTAGTTCATCTCATGTAAATTTCTTTACATTTTAAAGGTTAAATGCATGTGTTTAAAATATTATTACAATAAAATTGCCACACAAATCACATGGAGTGACCAGATATAAACGAGGACAAAGTCTATCAGGTGATGGAGAAGTTCAGCATGTTCACGTGCTCTCATCAAACTTTTTAAAACTTTTCCAAGCTCAGCACATTTCCTTGAAGCTCTGTTAGCTGTGTTAGCACTCAGTTGACTGGGCGTGACTTTAGCTCAGGCCAATAATGTTTTTTTTTCTTTACCTTTGTTTCCACAGTGGTGACGGCAGCTGTTTCTAAATCAGATGAGACTAAAAACTAGGGCTGAGGTTGTGGTGGTGGGGGTCACTGCAGTAATTCTACAAGGAAATGTTTAGTGTTTGACATACTTTCCCCACGCATTTCATTTATAATTAAACATCTGCACCAGTCCTCACAGCAAGTCTGCACACGCAAGCGGTGACTCTGTCATTTCAGAAGACCCTGTCATTGCTTTACAGTGTTTTCAAATGCTTGTTGTAATTTAGTTAATTTAGCTCTTTTACCATTTACCATTACCATTAAAACTCTAATACAACCTCAGTTTACAATTCAAATGTAAAAACTGTATTTAAACACTCTTCTTTAATGCTTTTGAAATGTAGGAGAATGGTTTGTTAATCCGTGCACTAAACTGAGAGCATCTGAAAACATCACTATAGAAAAACTAGCATGTGAAAAATACCTCATCTTCAGACTTTTAGATCTTAAGAGAAATGGCTGGCATAGCCTCTACTGTCAGGAACTGGGGCTTGCTTGGCCCTGGTTCTTCATTTTGTGGTGTTCTTTTGTGAGTCTGGGATGGATAGCAGGACTCAAGCACATAGTCTACAGTAAAATTTCAATAGTTGAACCATATATCTCCTACACAGGGCTGCAGTGATGGGAAAGATCACATCACTAGGTCTACATGGAAATGTCAGCACTTTTAAAGTCTAATGAATGCACTTCATTCATAATTAAACATTTGCACCATCCTCGTAGCAAGCCTACACACACAAGCAGAGATTCTATTGGACAGTCTCCCTCTTTGCTCTGCTGTGTTTCACGTTGTAATTTAGTTCCATCAACTTTGTTCTCCTGCAAAACTGTAGTTGTTGAAGAGAATTTTTTGCATCTATTCAAGATATTCCCATACAAATCTTCTCAAATATTCTTTTGAAATCTAAGAAAAAGGATACATTTACATTTATGGCATTTAGCAGAGCGACTTCCAGTTCCAGATTACAGGGACAGTCTCCCTGGAGCAACTCAGCGTTAAGGGTTTTGCTCAGAAACCCAATGGTGGTAGTGCTGGATATGGGTCGAACCTGTGACATCTTGATCCATAGGCAAGTATCATACCTTTAGACCACCACTACCCCAAGTTTCAGTGAGAGGTGTGAGTTATTAATGTATTTAAACATAATTAAATTAAACAGATTTAAACTACCAGAATGCAATTGAGTAAAAAGGTGGAAAATTTCTTTACAGTTTGGCAGAAGCAGAAGTAAAGTTTTGATCATTTGAAAATAAGTACAGAAAAATCTATTTGTGGCTACATTTTCTTGTAAGTAACTGTGTAATTACAACCCAGGTCAGGTTAGTTAACACGGATATTTTTTTCATGTTACAGTCAAACCATTCTCATTATCACAGAAGAGTTTAAAACCTACATTGGCATTAGCAGTGTAGTCAGCTCGTGTCTATAATATGGGAAAATGTATTTAAAGGCATGTTAGATAAAGGTGATGGCCAATTTTTGCTGAAGTTTCTGTTGGCTGGGTGATATTACATTGACCTCCTGATTTACATTTGTAATTGTGTCATTCACAAAGCCATTGTGAAACAAATGATGTCATGGATGTGCTCAAAGGGCCAAACCTACAAGAGCAGGTGCAGAGCTCACAGTCATTTGCCTACTCAGGTGAATGGAAACACCATTCATTTGCATACAAAATGGGATCTGTGAAAGTGAGGGAAATTAGACATAAAAGAGAAAGACAAGAGGACCCCAGAGGATTTTTCTGCATGCAGGGAACTTTCCACAATGTGTCACTGCATGTCACATTCATGTTACCTTTGAACTGCACATTACCTTGTCATAATATGTGAAGATGGCGTTGAACTGCTCAGCAGTCAGTTTGATGCCCTGCAAGGCAGCACAGACAAACTTATTTACAATTATGCGCAATAGAGATGAGCTTGTTGTTCATGTGCAGCTTTTCTTATAACTTGTAACAACAAAAACAGTTTAGTTCTCACCTGGAATTTCAATAAGAAATTTTCCTGAACCGGTAGAAGCCTTAAAAGGAGACCGTGAACATCCGATTAGATTAAAGTATTTTTGGTTTGGAGTTAGATGTTATGTTACCTTATTAACTAAAGTGTTCCAGTGCTCACCTTGCCATCTCAGAAAGACCCAACTTTCCATCCCCATTCAGATCAAACATCTTAAGCTGAGAGAGAATGAGAAATATTGATCTTCATAAATTGGTGATTAAATTTTAAATGAACATTTAACATATATTCTTAGCTCACTGCTCAAAAGTCATACATCAAAATGTGTCAAAAAAGCATGGGCTTGTCTTTTTTGGTAACTTGATTTATTCATAAGACTGCATGAAACCTACATGAGGCTTTTATTACAACTGACAAACATTTATAAAGCCTTATTCCATCAAGCATCAGTTGCCTTAAAGACTTTTGATGACTTTGATGTTTTTTTCCTTCAAAATGTTGTGACAACTGATACTCGTTGGAATAAGCTTCTGGAAATTATGACGTAGGTCTATGTCAGTTATGTAAGGCTTATGAAGGTGATGTGAAGCCTTTAAAATCCCTTTTTAAGTAAGTTTAGCCCCATGTTACAGAATATGGATGACATTTAAACTCAAATAATGCTCATCTGTAGTAAGCCGTTGTTCTCAACAATACTACAGCATTCATATGATGCATAACCTAAAGTATGAATCATTTATTATTAAAAGAACAATTACTCTACATTCATTGCACCTTCGTGGTCATATTTCCGTGCCTTTGTTGCTGTGAAGGTTTATACAGCTCTTGTCTACTCCATATTAGGCAATGGATGTTTTTGATGCTTGTAATTAAGGTCGACGCTCTAGTCTTAAGAAGATGACATATGCCAGTACAGCTGGATTGTGAGCACACACCCGTAGGATAGTCCTTCCATAATCACTGAACCACAGCACCACGTGGTGGTTATCAACTTTGTGGTAGAAATTAGAAGTTTGATATTGTTTTGCAATATATAACCTAAAGCCTTTTGTGTGCGCTACATGCTTTACAGAAAAAGTCTATTAATTTTTTTTAAATCTCAAATTTTTGGGTTCCAAAGTATTACAAGTAAGCCGTAAAAGGCCGTGCAGCATTAAGTATTATCAATTAAATGAGCCACTTTGGCCTGCTTCCAGTTCAGAGTAAGATTATGTGATTTTGCTTTATTTTCAAGGTAATGGTGTGAAGATATTTTAATGGCCCACTCTGAGATACTTACAATTGTATGTGTGTACTCCTGCAGTTTCTGATCATCATAGTGTCTGTTAGCCTTTTTCAGAAGGTCTGAGAGAAAGCCCTGAGGAAAGAAAGGGTCAAAGTTGCAGGACGGTCTGCATGATTCAACAGAGCACGTGTCTCAAAATGAGCTCAGGCCATTAATACACCAATACTACCCCTCACATACAAGTATGTGTCTAAAAGCTTTCGAACATCATGCCTTCTGTTAAAGCTGACCAGCTGCATGTTATTGTTTCTTTCTTTGTATGTTCTGATCTGATGCTAAAATTTGAATATTCCCTTTGGTTATCAGTTGCCAAGGCCTGCATTATTTGCATGCTTTTCATTTGTTTTTGTTGGGTTTTTTTCCAACAAAAAGGCTACAACTTTAAGAGATGTGCCTAAGCTGGGGAACGGTGCAATATCTACTTCAGCTTGCTTTAAGCATTTTCATGAGCTTTATGATCACTGGTTCTTATTTAATGGTAAAATAGGAGGTAACAGAGCTAAATACTTTAGCACAATCTAGAGGTAGCCATTATATCTTGCAGGGACAGTAATGGGGGTCATGTGAGAATAAATGCAGACCGACCTTCAGTTCATTTGCTTCGATATAGCCACTGCGGTCTGTGTCATACCTTCGCCAGGCCTACAAATGAATACATTCAAACAGAGCAGAATAAAAGTATTTCTCACATTATTTAATTCACTGCTATTAGAGCTACATTTAATTCTTCACTCTAGATCAAAGGAGTAAATAAATAATGGTTACCATTAACGTGACACACACACACACAAAAATTATATATATATATATATATATATATATATATATATATATATATATATATAGTTTTATTTGATAAAATATACCATTTTAACTTAAATAAATGAAGAATATTTAAGCTGGAAATTATAAAAACTGAATATGAATTAGGACAATGATTATATGAGTAATCAATCTTTCATGCCATGTAAAAATCCCTTTGTCAGTCCTTCCCTTGGCGCATGGTTCTGTAGGTGCCAAGCCTGTAACTCAAAATCATCAGGACTTAATAATTTGTGCAGAACTGAAATTATCGCTAATTCAAATGTAACCCCATAGACGTTCACTGTACAGCATTTTAACTGTGCCGCAATGGAATCTTCTGAAGAAAACCCTTTTCCTACTTTCTTGGTCTTTCTCCTTCCAAAATCCCGTCAGAAAAGAAATGTGTGTGTGTGTGGTAATGTGTGTGAGCAATTACAAAAAATGATCAAGTTTTCGTTTCCATAATCATCCTGGCTATTTCATTTTCTTTCTCCATTTTCTGTTCAGCTCAGCTGTGCATTGTAAGAGGACAAGGAGCGCTAAATGCAATTTAATTAATGTTTTAATCAAAAGCAGCTGTCCTGTTTCCAGCCAGAGTTCTTATCAAAGATAGATGCCCTATCTTCTCAGGTCTATGGAGAATTACAGCAGCCCATCTATAATATATTACTCTGAAAATAGACGTTTGTACTTCCTCACTCCATCCCAGCCCTTTAAAAGGTTTGCCTATGACACAGGGTGATTAAAAAGTTTCCCCTTTCAGCTCTTATATCATTCCTTGCCCAGCTTTACATAATGTACTTGTAGAAATGGTCAACCCCCCACCAACATCAGACCTGAGTCATCCGTGATGTTCAAAGTCAAATATGGGAAAACATCCATCTTTTACTGTGAAAGTATAAGAGTGAGATGAAAACGCTAAACTCAACGTTCTCATTGCTAAAGACTCTGACTTGAATGTGGATAATTTAGTTTCCAAAAAGACATTTAACAGAAGGGTCCATTTATGAGGCTGTGACTAGCTGTGTATGTTTTCAGTGAGTGAGACATTTTTTTTTTTTTAGTTTTTATTTACTACTTCATATTTTTGTCTGGTAAATGCATTATGCTTCAAAAATGGCATATGTTCCAATACCCAATCACTAACCCACACCAGCAAGGTCAAATAATTGTTCTTATTTGTGGTTCGAAGTTAAATGTGAACCACTGGGATGTGTATGAAGCAAATTTTTGAATTCCCACAGAAGTGCAAGTGATGGTAATCTGGTTGAGTGTGATCTAAAACCTACAGCATTAAATACTTCTGATAGTGCATGACAATATGAGTTTAACAAAAAAAAATATAGAGGCAGTAAATACTGTTAAAAAGCACTAATTTTGCTCATACATGTATTATGTAACATTACATAACTTTAATTCTCTTATTGCCCGCTCACATTATAAAACAGAGCATGACACACACCCATGATGTATCCTCTACTATGGCTATAGGCATACATCCACATTGCACTGTGTGTTAAAACCATTCTGTTGACCTACTGTTTTTACTGTTTCCACTTGACTTGAAATGTATATGCATTTTGCCTTTTTTAAATAAAATATTTCAAACTTGCTATGCAGAAGACATTGTTGTTCAATAAAGCCCATTTTTTTTGTTAGGCCTAAAAAGCTACAGACTGATTCTGCTGTGCTGACAGGCAGAAATCCTCACTGATGACAGAACTTTCAATGTGTTACATATTTTTAAAAGTACTTTCCCTAAAGTAGGACCTAGATGCCTTTAATTCATTACAGGCTGCTATTAACCTACGTGTTTTGTAATTCTCTACCTGTAACAGAGAACACCTTTAATCAATATAGCTGTAAAAGTGTATGATTAAGTCTGCTAAAAGAAATTCTGCAGCTGGACACCTGTCAAACCTGCAACTGATCTCATGATATTAAACGTTCTTTTCTGGGTGCTAGTGATGTGGAAACATTCCAAAGATGAATTCCAGGCTTCCTTGGTAGTCCTTTCTCAGGAAGCTACTTAAAGATTAATCTTTAAAACTGGCAAATTTACCAAAGAAATGAAAAAAAAGTATGATCAAAACCTTGTTAAAATATTGATATTACATATTAATTATTAAATATTACAATACTTTAAGGACATTCTCTATTACTGCTAAAAAATGACCCTGCCATGTTTTAACCACATATGATTATTACATGTCTGTGGCTGCAGAGCTCCTACATTTGTATCAAACAATAGCCTGTGTGATTTCTTTGTTTTACTATCATTACAGCATTAAAACAACTCAGAAATGGCTGAATAAGAAATCGGCTCAGTATGGATAAGACATCTCTTGCACAATTGCGCTGTCATAACTGAATGCAGTGATGCAGATAAGCAAATCTGTAAAAAAAGGGCCGCTACAGAATTAAATCAGCATGATTCCTTACCGCCATGAACTCAGAGCTGGAGCCTACAAACTGTCTGAAGCAAAGCAGAAAGTTCTCCTCTGTTGGCAGTATCTGGGCCAGCTGAGAAGAGAAGAAAAAAAGACTGCTGAAAACACCAGAGAACAAGCACATGAATGGATCAAAACCAACATCTTTCGTCTGTCTGGGAAAGCTCTTACAGCGCCGCCAGTAAGTGACAAATGTGAAGATTAAAGTGGCGACACAAGGTCCCCTTTCATTTTGGAGAATATAAAGCTTGATTCTGAAAATCTACCATCTCAAAAGGCCATTTGTAGTCTGACCTCATCAAGTGCACTGGTGACAGACTCAATTCTTGGAATAGAGCCATTTCTTACCTCTGACATCTCAATCCTGCCGTCTTTGTTCTTGTCAAATTTCTGCATGAAATCTTTCATCTTCTCTCTGAAATTTGCATTTGTGGGGTCCTGAAACATAGCAAAAGAAGTTACATTATTAGCTGACAATGTATACAATTTTGTGTAAAATGCAATATGCAGCATTATAGCACATATATTGCATATATATTCTTCTTCTCTCAGCTGCTCCCCTTGCCACAGCAGATCAATTTTCATTTCTTCATGTCTTCTGCATATATATATATATATATATATATAATTGTTAGAAAATTATTATTAAATTATTGTGCCAAGGTTTTGTTTTGCTACAGAAAAAAATAATTTTATACCTTTCAAATGGTCTTATCTTTGCCATGCTGATAACTTTAAAAATTAAAGAAATGAAATCAAATGCTTTATTAGAACAGGCTGCAAAGTCCCTAAAGATATAAGGTGTCTAGTCACTAAACACTCAGTGTTCAGCATCAGCAGTAAACTGATCACGGGCCTGATCATCTGGAATTATCTGCACCTGGTTCTTCACTGCTTGATGCCTCAACTTACATGGCTTTGTTCTGCTTGAATGATTCTTATGTAGGTCACTGTGTTGCTTTAACAAAAACAAAAACAATTTTTTGACTGGACTGAAAATGAGAGATTGAAACATTGACCTTCAGAAAGTCTAGAGAAGCTTCCTTAAATAAAACCTCCTAAAATGTTTGCCTTTTTTTGGATTTTAATATGTTAAAGCTTGTAGTAACATATTATTTAGCCACAAAGGCTCAAACTATTGGTTTTGAAGATGTATCAGGTCTTAGTGCACTGACATTCACTTTGTGTAGGAAAATTGCTGGAAAGAATGCCACAAATCTGTGCTGCAGAGATAAAATCAAGATGTAGTTATTTTTATGAAACTTGCACTTAAGCACATCCATGCACAATATATATATATATATACAGTACTGTGCAAAAGTTTTAGGCAGGTGTGAAAAAATGCTGTAAACAAAGAATGCTTTCAGAAATATAAATAATGATTGTTTATTTTTATCAATTTACAAAATGCAAAGTGAGCGAACAAAAGAAAAATCTAAATCAAATCAATATTTGGTGTTACTACCTTTTGCCTTCAAACCAGCATCAGTTCTTCTAGGTACACTTGCACAGAGTCAGGGATTTTGTAGGATTATAGTCGGTGTATGATCAACCAATTTGACCAAACAGGTGCTGATGATCATCAGTGTCACACGTAGGTTGAAACACAGTCATGTTTGGAACAACCTACCAGCCGAGTTCCTTCAAAAACTGTGTGCAAGCGTACCTAGAAGAGCTGATGCTGTTTTGAAGGCAAAGGGTGGTCACACCAAATATTGATTTGATTTAGATTTCTCTTTTGTTCATTCACTGCATTTTGTTGATTGATGAAAATAAATGATTAACACTTCCATTTCTGAAAGCATTCTTTGTTTACAGCATTCTTGCACAGTACTATATATATATATATATATATATACACACACACACACACACACACACACATTACACTATAAAACCAGTCAGTTACATATGTTTTAAGTTTCTTAGATTTTCTTGTAAGAATTTTCTTTGAAAAAGCAGTGCATCTTATGCTTACAGTTAGTGATGTCATGAGTTCATAAGGTAAAACAGAAAATTTCCAATCTTCTTAAAGTTAATTGCTAACATTGGGAAGAAGGATCCATGTATAACTTCACACCTCCTGCACAAAAATGAAGGGTCTGTTACAGGTTTTGTATTTAATCTGAACATGACTGCACAAAATGGTGACCTTTTTAATTATCTGGAGTATTTGCTAGCAATTGGTCATGTTGCCATGACAACTCATGATATAACAGGAGATTCCTTTGTACTTAGACCCTAAGCTTGACTCAAGTCATTGTCTTTTATTCTGGACTCATTAAGAAACACTTCTGCTAAAAATCAGCTCTCCATTTAAATTTCTATAAAGTGACTGCAGCATAAGCTGGCATCAGAATGAATCCTTGTCTGTGCTCTTAGGTGGTTAATTTGCATTTTAGAGCTCTTCGGCTTCTGTTTACTTACCACACCTGCTCCTCTCCGTGCAACCTCGAGCTCTCTGAAGAAGTTTTCAAGCTCCTTGCCCTCAATATAGCCATTGCCTGTAAAGAGATCCATCAGATAAATCAATGTTGAAAAGCCGGCATAAATGAAGATGGTCCTGATGCTGGAACTCAACATTTTTCTCATTACAGATTTAGGAGATGTGACAGTGACTATGTAACTGCTGGCTGACAGCAAATGATAGACATAAAGTAATTAATTCAGCTGTATGCCTGTCTAGCCATAGAGCTGGTTGACTTTTAAGATGGTTTGCTGGCTGGTGCCCAAATCAGGGCAACTACTGAGCTTAATTAAAAACTCTTGACGGCTGTTCTCCCAAGCGTGCTTTGAACGTTTTCCCTCTTCACTTTGGCTCTAATTGGGGGCCTTACTGTGGGTTCCTTTTAAGTTCCATTTATTTGAGAAAAAAAAAAAAAAACTAAAAGAAGATATCCAGCTTGATGTTTCAGAGAACTCTATTGAAATTCCAACTCAATATCCACTAATATACGAGATACTACCATCTGTGGACAATTTCCCATGCCAGGAAATTGGTTTTTGATCAAAGAAAATGTGTGTGTGTGTGTGTGTGTGTGTGTGTGTGTGTGTGTGTGTGTGTGTGTGTGTGTGTGTGTGTGTGTGTGTGTGTGTGTGTGTGCATGTGTGTGTGTGTTGGTTGAACTGACTGGGTAGGGACTGCTGAAATACTTGGTTCATATTAGTTTCCCAAAATGTTTCAAATGAAATGTCTACTCTTAAACACCCTCTCTTCGGTATTTGCACCAAAAATGAAGATGAAGATGAAAATGAAGGAATATGACAGCATGGGTAAGACACAAATCTGCACGCTTGCTGGGTAAAACATGATGAACAGTCGATTAACATTGTGGCAGTCCTGGTCATTAAGCTCCATGAATTTCATTATCTCAGAAACAGCACATTGATTATGTGTTAAGGTCTGACTCGTCTCTGCCTTATAGAGCACTTTATCCTGATGAATGGTGAGATCATGCCCTTTAATTACATTTATTCAAATGCACTGGTGTTTGCAGGAAGAAAATGATTGCTGTTTTCCTTTTACCATATGGATGTTACCGCTCCTTGTATTACAATTAATCTGCTTCTAAAAAACCATGGTATAATTCTGGTCTGTAATACACAGACATTATTCACTGTTGAAATTGTATTAATTAAAAGACACAATTTTAAACCCATTCATTATGGACAGAAATAGGAGGTCAGTTGATTTATGCACGTTCATTGTCTAGTTTCAGAATATTGCTGAAAAAAATGCTCCACTTAATAATGTGACTCTCAGAACAAGTGTTTTTCCTTTTACCTCTTTAAAAAAAAAATCCTTTTTTGAAATACTTTTTTCTATAAAATAAAAGGAAATATGTGGTTCTTTTCAGGCTTCTCAAAGTTTAGCCTTATTTGTCCATACAGATTAAAGCATTAATTAAAACATAAGAAAGATCAGATCTTTTTCTCATTATATAATTATCCTCACTCCGAGTCCTGAAGCAAATGTATATGTATATATTCCTTAGCCAGTGGCGGTCTAGAGGCTTGACACTTGACCCCAAAGATTGAAGTATTGCAGGTTTGAGTCCCATACCAGGAGGTTACCTTGAAGTACTCTTGAGCAAGGTACCATCCCGAGTATGCCTCTTTGGCGCTGCATGAACGGTTTCTTACTCCTCCACTTGGTAAATGTAGAGAAGCATTTTAATGTGGTGTGGAGTGTTCACAATGCTACTACAAACAATAACTTTCACTTAACTTCCATTGCTAGTACAAACAGCATGTCAGTTTTGGTTGTGCAGTAGCAGTAAAGAGGTCTTTACCATTATCAAAAACAAAAAGGTTTTTTTGTTGCATTTTTTGCATTCACTAACACTTGGTCATTTGTAGTCATTGCTTTGGGTCAAAGCCAAGATATTTATATGGTATTTAATATGTTTAAGCATGGAATTTTCTTTAACCATTATATTTTAAAAATGAACTAATTAATAATTAAAGTAGGAAATTAGATTATTTTAGCATGTGTTAAAAGTACCTCTTGTGTAGATGATTAGATGTTTAGCCAATGTTATTCCGTAATTCAAAACGCAGTGTTTTTCTAATTAGCCAGACAATTTAAGCCTGTTTGATGACTGTCCAATAGGAATGTTCCGCAGTTATTATGGAACATGCTTGATTTTGGCGTTAAGTCGTCTGACATAATTGATGAATCCTGTTTTATGGAATACTGTGTATCTTTATCTTAGCAATAAATAAATAAATAAAAACTTTAGCTACTGACAGACTCTATATGAAATACTGACAGGGCAAAAATATAAAAATATTATTGCCTATTTTTAGGCTTTTCAAGTTTCTAATTGAGTGGTCGCTTTTCACATTTCTAAGGCATTGCAGCTTTAACCTGTTTTTCTTTAGAAATCCTAAACTAAGTCAGTGCTCTTCTCTGATGTGTGGATCAGTATCCGCCCTCCAGAACCATGACTGGCCGGTTCCCCACATCCCAATGCAGGGGGCGTGGTCTGCCGAGTGGGGAGGGGGAGGGCACTGTGCCGATTCGCCTCTCCCTGAACCTGCTTGAGGGGGGTTCACAAAGCAGGATTCCTCAATTTAGCCAGATAACTTAAGCCCAGAATTAAGAAAACCCTGCTTGGTGAAACACCCTTCAGAATTACAATGATGAACTTTACCACACCCATAAAGACTCTGATCTCGCCACCAAGTCATACAGCAAAGACCAAACATCAAACACCAGGTACCATCATACACCTATATTCCTTTCTCATATACCATTCTTCTAACAGGCGGTTCAACATCAGGATCATTTGCATTTCCCCAACCCAGAAATCATCTGACCATTTCAAGAATCAGTTCAAGGAAAAAGGATGAAAAAGAGTACTTATATAGTACACACACACAGAAGCATGCTGGAATGAAATGTGCGATTATCACCTCCCAATTAAAGAGGTATGTGACTCATTCATACTGCAGTTGCGCATTTGACTTTTTATTGCCCTCTAAATCATGCAAAGAGCTCGTCCCTACCGCTATGTTTGAAAAGAGAACTCTGGAAAAGAGACCATCAGGTCAGCATCACTGATCACTTTGCGTGCGCATCATAAACAAGTATAAAGTGAGATAAATGTCTTCCAGTGAGATTTAAACTGGACACATTAACTTTGCTTTCTCACCGTGCAGTTAAAAACTTCCCTCCTCCTCAAAAGAACATTTACAAACTCACTGTACTCAAACACACGCTCCACGATTTCATCCGTTAAAGCACCATCCATCTTCAGCCAGCAGACTGGAAACGCTGGAAAACTTCTCTCCTCGCTATCACTCACCGTCCGTGTCGAAGTGCTTCCATATTTCGAGGAACTGGGAGGCCGTGAGCTCGGCCAGGTGAAGGTAAGGAGGCTGCTGCGCTTTGTTGGCCATGTTTCTGCTCTTTGCTCGCTCTCTCTCTCTCTTCGTTCCCCTGATGTGCTGGGATATCCCGCGCGAACTTGGTCACTCGGCGCTGCTCGCTGTCCGGCCCCCCTGCGCTCCGCAGCGGCTTTTAAAGAAACGGCGGGGCTGCGCTGCAGCGGTGCGCCTGCAGGGGGCGCTGCAGCTCTGGATGTTTTAAAGTGCCTCTGTTCTCTGTTCACACAGGCTTCAGCTCTGCGGCCCAGTTTGTGTGTCCTCGCGTTGTGTAATTAATATCTGAAGCTCAGAGATGGGAGAACCCTGTTCTTCGAGCTTGTTGTGTTTTGGCCTGCAGGCTGGAAACGGAGGGCAGGGTGTGTGAATAATGTGCTGCTGCCTGATTGTTTAGGTGGGAGCTCGGGGGCAGTGATGTAACTCCATCATGGTGAAGCGCTTTAATTGTGTCGGCGGTCATTATCGCAAAGTCGAGTTTCTGTAAAGCAGCGCACATGCACACAGTCTCTCAGTAGGATCTGTTCCACTCTCTGAGCGGACCCAATCTCAAGACATGGACATTTGTGTATACCAGGTTACAAAATGCACATGTTATTTGCATGTGTGTAATGTTTATTTATTTAATGGTTATTTAAAACCACTTTCTCGAGTTATATAAAATACATATAACTAATAATATAATAATTTCTCCTTTAAGAAAATATCCAAAGAGGAGATAAGTCAGAAAGACAACAGATTATTTCTGTAATGCAAAAAAAACATATCATTAGAACCGACACTTTAATAGTTTTTCTGTTTGAACCGCGAGTTTTTTTACACGAAAGCCATTGTGACGTCACTGACGGGCCACACTGTTTTCTTACACAAGACGACAAAAAGCATTGAACCATTCAGAAAAAACAACATCACAGACCCCACACAGAATACATAACAACGTGTGTGTGTGGGTTGTTTCAACACCACATTATATAAATTTTGTTCTTTTAAATGGTCAGTTTACCGATTTTATAAGCATGCTGGCGTGCGTGCGCGCGCGTGTGTTTATGTAGCGAACGTGTGGAGCATACGTTAGTGCGCATGTCTTTTATAGAGACTGTTTGCGTGTGTTTGCGCATGTGTGTACCGCACATTAGTGTGCATATGTCTTTTAATGAGTGTGTGTATGTTTGTTTGCGTGCAGCATACAGTTGTGTACCTATGTCTTTTATTGTTTGAGCGTGTGTGGTGTAGGGCACGTGTGCAGCATTCATTTGTGTGCATATGTCTTTTATTGTGTGTGTGCGCGCACTTGTGCGTCCGTGAGCGTGTGTGTATGTGTGTGTGCGTGTTTGTGAGAGAGAGAGAGAGAGAGAGAGAGAGAGAGAGAGAGCGCGCGCACATGTTTGTGTGTGTGTGTGTGTGTGTGTGTTGTAACAGAATGTGTTGTGTTACCCTCCTGGGGATCTCCCGGCACTGAAAGCTAATTATCCCAGCGCGCGCTCACGCGTGCAGACCAGCGCACGAGCGAGTGAGCGCGCGCCCGGGAGGAGCGACCCCGATGCGCGCTCCCGAAGGCGCTCCGACAGCACTGCCTTCGTTACAGCGCGCCACGAGCACGCGCACCTTCGAAAGCCCGAACGCCAATTACAGGCTCTCCGCTGAACTGACTTAAAGGAGGGCAGATTAATTAGAAATCCACACGCGCTAATCACATTTCACACGCCCCCCCCAGAGAGCCCCCCGGCCGAGCGAGGATCCACTTCAGGGTCACAGCGTAAAGCCGGCGGGAATATGGATTTCTATGCGCGAACACACTCTGCCTGCCTTTGATTCGGGCTGGCTAGATTGTTGTGAGAGGCTGTTTACTTTAACTCGCGTCCTTGATGGATTTTTTTCTTCCTTTATTTTAATGGGCGCCTAAAAGCACTTCAGGAAGGTGGTTATGGTTCTAGGGTCATGTTGGGACACTCACTTGGCCACTCTAACACTGTGCATTGCAAAGATGTCAATAATGTGCTGAATCTCAACAGCACACATGCATGTTAAGGGAAACTGTCAAAAAAAGGACACGGGAAGGAATATTTTAGTTCATCAAAGTACAAGCAATGGAAATATAATCTCGAACGTACTAAATAGTCCTTGAGGTCCAGTTTTGCACCTTAAATATGCTTAGTCCTGCGGGGGGGGGGGGGGGTGAAAGTGAAAGTGACAACCCTTGTCATTGCGAGGTCACAGCACTGCACACCATGAACCACAACGAAATTGGACCTCTGCTTTTAACCCATGCACACAAACACCGTGCAGCAGTGGGCAGCTATTGAAAGCACCCGGGGAGCAGTGACGGGGACGGTATGGGGGGTTACGATGGGGGGTTCCGATGGGGGGTTAACTCCCTAACCACTAGGCCACCGCTGCCCCTGTTTTACATTTTATATCCTAATGTTTTAAAGTGGAATATTTCTGTAGAAAGCCTGAAGTCAGGATAGGGTTTATAGGTTCCATGCTTAAAAATGACTGTAATATAATTTGGTAGATATATATTACGTAACAATTATAATAAACTAACTAAACTGAAGGCGTACCTTTGAAGGAACCTCCTGAATGACACACAATTAGCTTTTTTCTTCTAAGAGTGATAAATAGTGTGGGATTGTGCTTGGACATGAAGCACAAAGTAAATGGAAGAGTAAGCTAAAGTGGGCAGGTTTGAGCTCAAGATACTGTTCTAGTTCTTAGCTGATAAGACCAGCATTATCATTAAGTCAAGGTCATGCTGAACAGATAATTACAGACAGAATTTGACTGCTTTTTGCACAGGGAGCTTATGACTCATGACCCAGGGAACGAACAAAGCTGTCCTGAAACTGTGAAACACTATTCCAAGGTATAATGAGGTTTTCACTGAGAAGTAAAGGGCTTGATTAATCTGTTTGCATATTCAGGTCTGTGAAATGAGGAAAATCATAACTGCGCTCTTAAATATGAAGCTGCCAGATTTTAAAGAGCAATGGAACAGAAATTAATAATATCTGAAAATGGTGGAAAAAATTGGCAAAGCCTAGAAAGCGTTGCACTAAGCGAATAGAGGTGGGGCGTGGCAACTCTGCCACTGCTTTTATTTTATTTCGGTCCATGCTAAGTTGTCCCTGGGAGACTACAAAGCCTAGGAAGGTGACAGAGCGAGCATGGAAGAGGGATTTTTTCCAGCTTTACAAATAAATGATGTTCTAGGAGCGACTGGAGGATCCTCCTAACATGGACCACATGTTCGGCTACAAATGAAAGTGAAAGTGAAAACCCTTGTCATTGCGAGGTCACAGCACACAGTGAACCACAACGAAGTTGGACCTCTGCATTTAACCTATGCACTCAAACACCGTGCAGCAGAGGGTAGCTATTGAAAGTGCCTGGGGAGCAGTGATGGTACCTTGCTCAAGGGTACCTCAAGGCAACCTACTTATGAACTTATGAACTTACTTATGAAGCGCTGAAAATGATGGAGCATTCATAAGCCCGAAAGGCATAACAAGGTACTCATAATGCCCAGATGGTGTGATGAAGGCAGTCTTCCACTCATCCCCTTCCCTGATTCGGATGAGGTTGTAGGCACTGCGCAGGTCCAATTTAGTAAAAATGGTGTCCTGTTGCAGTGCCTCAAAGGGCGTCATCATGAGAGGCAAGGGGTATCTGTCCTTAATTGTTATCTTATTGAGGCCCTGGTAATCTATACATGGACAGAGACCACCGTCCTTTTTTCCCACAAAAAAGAACCCAGCCCCTGCAGGGGATGTAGATAGCTGAATGAAACCCACCTTTTCAGGACCCGAGAGGGAAAACAGGCGGCCTCTAGGAGGAGTAGTACCCAGAAGAATATCTATAGCACAATCATAGGGTCAGTGAGGAAGAAGAAGTTGGGATTTTTGTTTGCTAAAAACTTCTTGGAGGAACTGTGTTTAAACCAGGAATAACCTCGGAAAGTAATTGGAGTCTTTGGGGTTTGCCCAGTGATAAAACAAGAATGACTGCAATGGGATCCCCAGGCAACTACAGAGTGGGTCAACCAATCCAAATGTGGATTGTGTCACTGTGGCCTGGGAAAACCCAAAATAAGGGGTAGGTCAGGGGCCTGAAGAAAAAGGCCAATTGTTCAAAGTTATAGGGAGGGTCTGATGAGTGATGACCCCTGAAGCTAAGGCCCACCCCGATAGCTGAAGCTCTTGTGAGTTGGCTCTTAGTCTTTGGGACCTTTCAGTCTCCTGAGTCTATCTGCGTTCCCTAAGGTGATTATCAATCCTTAGGGAGAGTTCGATTAGGCCCTCAAGGTTGTTGGGGGTTCCCGAGGAGCTAATTTATCCTTAAGTTCACTATTCAACCCCTGGGTATAGGCCGCCATTAGTGCCATTGAGTTCCAGCTGCTTCCTGCAGCTAGGGTGCGGAACTCAATGGCGTAATCTGCAACTGAACGCCTTTCCTGTAGTAGTGGTTAGGGCGTTGGCCGCATGATTCAAACCCCTTTGGAAAGGGGTTCGAACCCCTTTCCAATGGGTTGCCCTGAGGTTCCCTTGAGCAAGGTGCCGTCCCTGTCTCGCTCCTCCCTGCGATGGGCTGGCGACCTGTCCAGGGTGTATCCCCCCGTCCTTCGCCCTGTGTGCGCTGGGTTGGACTCCAGCACTCCCCCGCGACCCCGTTTGGGCCAAGTGGCAGAAAATTACTGACAAGGTGCTCAAAAAAGGGCACTCAAAAGGGGTGGAAAACAAAGTGCTCAAAATGGGTAGAAAACAAAGTGCTCAAAACGGGTAGGAAACAAAGCGCTCAAAACGGGTAGACTCTATAGTCACGTGTGTGTTTTTAGCACGTGAGCTTGTTACTTCGTGCCCTTTTTTTTTTTTTTTTTTGGTTAAGTGTGAGCAAGAAGCTCGAGAATCTCGGAGGGGGGTGTAGTGTCAGTCAGCACAACAAGCTGCAGCTCGAGGGTGTCGATCTGACACAAACACTAAGAGAGAGAATGGGAGACCCGAGTAAACCCAAGGATCTTTACCAAATTACTGTCAGTGTCGTAAAATGACCCAGCAAGTCTTGACTGTTTTCTTTTTTTTATATAGGGGAGGGGGCGGCTGAGAGGAATTACTCCTGATTACCGTGCCTGACTCGCTGGTCTCCCAACAGCGATCTGGCTCCCCCTAGTGCCCTGGCAGGAACGGGCTCTCACAGTTCTAAATTTCTTAAAGGTTTCTCTAGAACTGTAGGTTAATACTAAGAACCTTTTTTTATACAGAGTGTGTACAGGACTGAAATTCCTTTCAACCTGTAAAGACTGCCTTGGGGTGAGCTTTGGGTTAAATGTCCCTTGGGGTGAACTTTGGGTTAATTGGATTTGCGATATAACCAAGTTTCCCAGCTCTTACTCCAATATCACAATCACAGTTTCTGTATGGATGGAAATGTTTTATAACTTACAGTGGGCTGAGATTCATGTCATTGGGACTGTAAACCAAATGCCTTTGTCAAGTATTTCGGAGTCTTCTGTGGCCATCTGTCATCATGTTTGTTAGAATTTCCAGTGTAAGAAATTAGTTATGTCCTCTGATTTTATGTAATTCATGTTAATTATTGAAAACTGCTATATCTGAAAAAAGAAGCTACTGATTTGCATGTACTTCTCCAGTTCTTCTCTAATTCTAAACCAAGATCTTCTCAAGGCTATTGAAAAATGTCCATATGTGTTAATATGCATATGACTGGGTGCCTAGAGAGGAACTGTGGTTTTATATGAAGAAGTCAGGAATTCCAGAGAAGTATTTCTGAGTGGGACAGGATATGTATGAGGGCAGTGTGACAGTGGTGAGGTCTGCAGCAGCAGTGAGTGGTGCATTTAATGTAGAGGTGGGACTACATCAAGGATCAGTGCTAAGGCCATTCTTTTTTGCAATGGGAATAGACGGGTTGACAGAGGAGATAAAGCAGGAGTCCCCATGGACAATATTGTTTGCTGATGACATTGTGACCTGTAGTGAGAGAAGGGAGCAGCTTGAAGACAGCTTGAGTGGAGATGTTTTAGACAGGAGAGGAATGAAAGTCAGTAGGACAATGACAGAATACATGAGTGTGAATGAAAGGGAGGACAGAGGAATGCAATACCATAACTTGAAATGGAAACTGATGATCCGCTGAAGAATCCATTTTATCTCATACTTTTTCTGACGTAGCCTTCAGAGGCCTTCAATACTTTGGATGTTTGATTGCTGTCACCACAGTAGTGAACAGTTTTGTTTTTTTGGGAAAAGAATCACCTGAATGTAATGGATAATTATGTTATTGATCTGACGTTGCTGAAACCATTTATTCATAGTTTTTGCAACAGAATAAGAAAGCTAAAGGTGTAATTTATCATGGCTCATTTTTGTAATGCAAACTACAGCAGCTTGGATGCACTGGTACTTGGTGGGATATATGGATGAAAGACATCCTGGTTTATTAAGGCCAAGGCCCTAAGACACCCTTATTGTAACTCTCTCATGAAATATTCATGGTGTGGAGACCAACTCATCCTTTGCAACACTAGAGGATTTGAAATTGATAATGATTATGATTAGTTAGTATTAGCACATTAACATAGTTGTAAGAATTTTTAGAAGTGACTTCCTCAGGAAGGAAGTGTGGAGGGTAAAGCAGCCTAAACCAATTATCAAATAGCATACAATTTAGTATGTTTAAAAATCTAATTTTCAAGGCTTTTAAAAATACATCCCCAAATCTTTTCTCAACATGTTTAAACCAGGTATCCATTAATGTGATGATGTATTGTGAATGTGGTAAATAAAAATTAGATTTTTCACCAAAGTATTCCTTTATACTGGGGTCATCAATCTTATCTGCAAAGGGCTGATGTGAATGTGGCCTTTCATACTAATCACACACTTGATTCCACTTATTTAATCAGCTGGTCCCAGTTTTCAATTTATGTGTGGACAAGATTGATAACCCCTGCTTTGAGACAGAAGACCACAGTGTTTAAAATGTATGCAACAACAGTGTACAACCAAATGATTCCTATTGCATCCCCTAGTGATTCAGATTTGTTGTTTAGATGCTCAAATAAAATCCAGCTCATAGTTGGGTGCTGCTGAATCAGATTTATTAGACTTGGAGTTTATATATATATAATAAAAACTTGTAAACACAAGGACTCTTATCAAGAAGGAGTATGAATGCTTTTCCTTAATATTTAGTTGCCCCATCATTGTGCATGCTTCACTTCGCCTTGTGAATTCCTGCCACCGTAGCCTTTTTTTCTGCCACAGCGAAAACCCCAGGTTGATGTAATTATAATTTTATTTACCCTTGATAAGAACACCTTTCCTTCAATTAAATCAGTGACAATTATTTACAGATATTATGCAATTTTTGCATTTTCTAAAGATATGTCTGCTCCTCTTGAAAAGGGGCTATTAATCTGGGAAGGTGAAAGCTAGCATGGGCTTCCTGTGAGTAACATGAAGCCAGCTGCTGAATCTTCACTGATTTATTGGATAGCTCAAAACATAATAATAACCAGTGCAGCTCCATGTGCCCTCTGAGTTTTACAATTCAGGTTGATTATTGAAAACGGACCTATATCTGCTATTTATTTAAAAAAATTTTATTTTCCAGTAAAATGGTTTTGTGACATGATCTACGCAATACATTTTCTGTGTGTTACATCTTTGCAAAAATATAGAAATGTCATTAAAATAAAACAATAAAACAACTAACTGCACAACACGTGTATAACCAAAGGGACTTTGATATCTCCTAGAAAAGAAAATCACTAGCTACTGTACATTAGCAGCTGCATGTTTATCTAAACTGTCCAGAGAGGACCATGCAGAAATAGTTAGAGCACTGAATGGGTCACAGTGCTGCAGTCCTGGACCACTTGGCCTGAATTATACAGGCGTAGGAGCACATTTAGGAAGCAGCAGAAAGTGTGCTGCTGTTTTGTGCTTCTCAGAAAAAATAAGAAAGCAATCAAGAGGCTGAAATATATGCAAACCTGATCTCATCTCTGGGAAGGACGCAATTCTTCTGTATTATCACCCCAGAAGTCTTTATTCCAGTCTTCTCACTTGTGTGTTCCAAAACAAACATCTGTCACGTGGGCTTTGAATTTTACTCCATTGTAGTAAATCACTGCTTTTAATGCAGCTTAAGGGCCCATACATCCAGATTTCCTGAACATACTTTATTATGGCTGCTGTGTGAGAATGGCATCTCAGCGGGTGAAAAGCCTGTACGAAGCAAGGTTGAAAGTGAGGCGTGAGAAAATGAAATAGTGATTGATGAATGTGTGTCCACTCAGGTGGTTCTCCTCAATCTGCAGCTCATACTTCACAAATACACATTACAAATAGTGGCTTAGTCACAAAACTCTACCTCAAATATGTACACGTATAACAATCCCCCCTCAACACCCCCCCCCCCCCCCCAATCCATTTTTAGATCAAGAAGCCAGCTTTTCTGCCCTCCTCCCCAGACATTGCATTTCTCCCCCCACTGCACAACCCCCACCCAGTCCATTATTTCTCTCTTTTTCATCTTGTTCTAATCAGCACTGCACTGCAATCCTCACTGCTGATGTAGAGACACTCCTCATCTGCCCTCATCCTGTATGTGGGAGAAGAAAAGGAAGAGGCCACCCACAGAATGCAGCAAAGTTCATTGATGAACGCATGATGGGAAATCCCCTGCACCTTCACATGAAGCTCAGACTGATTGTAATTCTCCAAGGACTCTGCTGAAAGAATATTTTGCCATTTTTCAACTCACACCTCTATTTGTCTTATCTCTCACATTCTACATTATGCTCAAGCATATGAGAATTTTCTTGTATTTCCAGGGTCTCAGTCTGAGAGAAACATGGAGGTGGATTCATCTCTTGACATAAACATAACCAAAGCTGTATCAAATGTAGATCTGACAGGGGCCTCTATTGGGAGCTTTGTCACTCTCAGGTTATTATGCCTACTCTTTTCTTTTGTTCAGAATGGTACAAGGCTGTGCATTGAAGGTTGTCTTCATGAATTGGAAACAAGCTAAATTCAAAAGCATCATAAGGCTTTGTCTAGTCTTCCATGAGGAAATTATCAGGTTAATTTACCATGTTTTTAAATGTAGTACAGCTACACAGTTCAGCAGCAGAATTTCAGAACGCTAAGGAACTGAGCACATTGAATACTTTGGTAATAACAGGGTTTGCGACCCAACATATTAACACATCCAGTTCGGTAATTGGCCTCACTAAAGTGATACTACATGCAATCAAATCCTTGTACCAATGTTACAAAATGTGTAAAGTCTTCCAAGAAAATTAGAGACTGTTACTCTTGAGCAAAGGCTGTCACTGCTTCTTCTTTCAGCTGTTCCCGTTTAGGGGTCACCACAGTGAATCATCTGTTTCCATTTCTTCCGGTCCTCTGCATCTTCCTCCTTCAAACCGAACACCTGCATATACAGACCATCCAGCAAGCCAGGATATTTACATCTCACAGACGCAGGTTGCATACTGAAGGACCCCAGCTATCTTAGTCTAGGATCTTTCTCTGTGCTGCCTTCTTCTCTGTGCTGCCTTCTTCTTTCTATTCCCATTTTAGGGGTTGCCACAGTGGTCCATTTCCATTTCTTTCTGTCCTCTGCATCTTCCTCTTTCACTCTGACCACCTGCATGTCCTCTCTCTCCATGTCAATAAACCTCCTCTTTGGTCTTCCTTATTTCCTCTTTTCTGGCAACTCCATCTTCAACATCCTCCTCCCAATATAATCCTTGTCTATCCTCTAGACAAACTAATGCAACCTTGCCACTCTAACTTTGTCTCCAAAATGTCTAACCTGAGTTGTCCCACTAATATACTCTAATCCTGTCCATTCTTGTCACACCAAATGGAAATCTCAGCACCTTTAACTCTGACACCTCCAGCTCCTCCTCGTCTTTTCATCAGTGCCACCATCTCCAATCCATACAAAATAGCTGGTCTCACTACTGTCCTGTAAACCTTCTCTTTTACTCTTGCTGGCAATGAACCCGACTGTCACAAAGCACTCCAGCCACTCTTCTCCACCCATTCCAACCAGACTGCAATCTCTTCTTCACACTCACTGATACTCTGAACCCAAGTATTTAAACTCCTCCACCGTTGTCACCCCTGCATCCTAACCACTCCACTTTCCTCCCTTTCATTCACACTCAAGTATTCATTTACATTTACTGCCTTTAGTAGAAGCTCTTACCCAGAGTAACTTCCATTTCCTGATTACAGGCAGGGTTAAGGGTTTTGTTTAGGAACCCAATGGTGGTAGTGCTAGAGATGGGCTTTGAACCTGTGACCGCTTGGTCAATAGATCCATAGGTAAGTATCCTACCACTAGACCAACACTACCCCTGTCTGTTCTGTCTTTGTCTTAAACACTTTCATTTCAAACTAGCCTTTACCAGCCATGCTGCCAACATTCAAAGTTCCTATTCTCACTTCCACTCTCCTTTGATTCCTCCCTCTGGACATGCCTTCCTCCCCTTCTTTTTCTTCTCATTTGGGCAACAGTAGCCCAATTCCAACCAGCACCCTGTAGGCTAACAGCACTGGTGTCGTTGTTAACCCGGGTCTCGACTGATCTGGTATGGAAATCTGCTTCATTGTCCGCATATAGATTTGGCAAAAGTTTTACACCGGATGCCGTTCCTGACATAACCCTCCCCATCTTTCATCATTTATCCAGGCTTGGGACCAGCACAAGGAAATACACTGGCTTGTGCATCCCTAGTGGCTGGGTTAGAGGCTGTTACTGCTATCGATTTTAAAAGAGAAAAGGTAGGAGCATCTATTTACAACATTTGGGGCAGGTATCTAGAGACCTTACAAATATTTACATGTCAGTAGCACATCTCATTCAAATTACTGTGTTATCCCGGACCAGGTTTTCTTAAAATCAACCTAACAGCTACATATTGGTCTGAAGAGCTCAACCTTGAAGTGAATGTGGCAACTTGTCATTCCATCCATCCATCCATTATCTGCCGCTTGTCCCAAACGGGGTCGCGAGGGAGTGCTGGCGTCCAACCCAGCGCACACAGGGCGAGGACGGGGGACGCACCCTGGACAGGTCGCCAGCCCATCGCAGGGAGGAGCGGGACGGGGACGGCACCTTGCTCAAGGGTACCTCAGGGCAACCCATTGGGAAGGGGTTCGAACCCCCGATCCGCCAACCATGTGGCCAACAACTTGTCATTGTGAGCAAAAAACACAGCACACAGTGGACCACAACAAAATTATTCTCTGCTATTAGCCCATACACCACATGCAGCAGGGGGCAACCATACATCCAGCTCCAGGAGAGCAGAGTTGGGGACGGTACCTTGCTCAAGGGTATCTCAGGGCAACCTAGTGGTCTGCAATTCAAACCCATAACCTTCTGAGCCAGGGGCCGAGTCGCTAAGCGCTAAGCCACCGCTTCCCCCAATCTTGGTATGCAGACATACATTGTCATGGTACAGCAACTGTTTGCCACTACTGCCAAGATAGAACTTAACTGAAAACTGAATTTTGTCAGACTAATAAAAAATGGTGTACAGAAGTATAAAGATAGTGGGACTAGCTAGTCAGCGTGTAAATGACTAATGACTTATGTTCTTTTTAACAAAGTCCAAGGAGGAGTGTGGTAACTGATTGTACCTTACAGATACAGAGTGATAAATTGAGATTCACTCGAGGATTCCTTTAAACCCAGAGATTTTTTCCAAAAAGGAGATACAGTAGTTAATTTTCCCAAGTGTGGACCTCCAACGTCAAAAGCAATGAGAGCAAGACCTTAGCTGAGAAAAGGAAGAGATACAGGAAAGGAAAAAAAAAAGAAAGATGTTCCAGGAGTGAGAACATCAAAGCACATGGTCTAGCATAGGGGTCGATGACTTAATCACATCTCCCCCTGGTGACGCCTCTCATTCCAAAATGATAATCCATCTGCCCTTGCCTCCTCGATAAACTCTGAGCAGATCGATTACGCAGTGACAAAAGTGGCTGAGCAAATAGACAGAGGCATCTCTGCTGAACAAAGACTTTCTGTACTCCTCAACAAACCCGTCAGCAGCCACCCTGCTGGTGCCCAGCCAAGAGGTGGGCAGCCTTGCTGCCAGATGGGGTATTGACCGACTGTCCCTTACTGATCATATTAACTTACTGTCACTTTCAGAACACAGTGACTGACGTTTTTGTCCCGTAGATCATATCAGTTAACAGGCCCTTGGATAAGCACACGTCTTGCCTTTCTATTGACTTGACAATAGAAGCTGATTGTGAAAGCACAGGGTTTCAAATCATTAAAAGAAAATTTCAGATCATTATTGCACAGTGAAGGCTTAAACTGCTGTGTTACAACCAGGAATGAGTCATAAATGTATAACGTTAGTTTGCTTTAACTGTTTGAGATGCTTTATATAAAAAAAAAGAAAAAAAAAGACTTAATTCACAGAACTAATTTTAAAAATAGCAGTTGAGTTGCTTTGAATGTTTGGGCAATGAGAATAATTTTGTTACACTTTGTTTTAGTTTACTGGGCAGCAGTGGCCTTGTGGTCAGGGAGTTGCCCCGGATCAGAAGATTGTGGGTTCGATTCCTTCATCAGTAGATTGCCCTGAGGTACCCTTGAGCAAGGTACCATCTCCATCCCTGCCCCCCCGGGCACTTTCAATAGCTGCCCCCTGCTGCACGTGTATGCACAGAGGTTAAATTTCGTTCAACCTCTTTCGTTGTGCTGTGCTGTGCGGCTGTGCACAATGACAAGTGTAGTCACTTTCACTTTCCCCCACTTTCTTTATTGCTTTTTTAAAGACATCATGCATTTTGAAAGACATCATGCGATTTCTCATGGAAAAGGGAATTTTAAATAGCATGCAATATTATGCATGATGCAGTGATGTACATTATGTGCAATAATGCCCTGAATCTGCTGTAAATAGTCTTATATATTCTGAAACCATGTTTAAATGTACCATTAATTTCCCTGTCCATTTAAGGAAACTAAGTTGTAAAAATGGCCAGTTAAAATGTATTTACACATATCCTGTATTTAACCAGACTATTTCTTAAATGGGCAACTAGCAAGCCTGAATACTAGACAAATGGCAAATAAGATCTGGTAAGCTGTCAGAGTCAGCGATCTTGGACGGCTCCTCCTGTCAGCAAAGAAGAGGGACTGTTTCCTGTGCAGGATCAGATTAAAACGCCATGGTGTGAGCCAGCCCTGTACAGAACACCGTGATTGATTGATATGTGGTTTGCTCTCTGCTGCTGTCTACAGTCCTCATGGCTGTGAGTTTGGGCAGCTGTGAATTTGCTCAAGGGAGAACCCTTGACATAATTAGTGAACTGCTCCTGCTTTTAAATCACATCATTATGAATTTGATCAGAAAAGTGCTGTGTAATATTGGTGAAGTTTAGTCTAGCAATATTTTTTACAAACATAATGGTATCTGATTATATTAACTTACTTTGTGAAATGTGAAAATGTATCTCTAGCTGTGTAAACTAAGAAAAACCTTTCAGAAGATTTAGAGGATCTAGAAGTCTAGAAGTGAGTAGAACTAGTAGAAAGCGAGTATTTGTCATTGCACTCAGTGAAACACAACTTTTCATCCATATGCTCAGCAGCTTTTGAAAGTGCCTGGGGAGCAGTGATGGGGACTTTACCTTGCTCAAGGGTACCCCATTCACACTCCTGTAGCAGGAGGCTGCTATTTAAAGTGCCCAGGGAGCAGTGATGGGGTCGGTACTGTAATGCTGGGGTGTTGTGGGCTGGTTGTGGGCTGGACATTTACAAATACGGCATTTAGCAGATGCTCTTATCCAGAGCGACTTCCATGTCCTAATTACAGGGACAGTCCCCCTGGAGGGGGACTGTTAAGGGTCTTGCTCAGGGACCCAGTGGTGGTAGTGCTAGAGGTGGGATTCGAACCTGGGACCTCTTAATCCATAGGTAAGTACCCTACCACTAGACCAACGCAACCTTTGCAGGTGGCTAGACATCGATTTGTAGCCAGGATTCTTGTACTCTTGTACTATATTGGACATTGCCATGTTTACAGAACTCTGAAACCACATACATACTGAAGATGATGCACATGTTTGACTCATTGGGACCTATAAATCCTGCCCCATTGATGCACACTTGTGACCTTATGAGCCCAAGTGTGCTCAGTCAGAGCAGATCGCCGCCTACCGTGACAGAAACCTTGCTCAAGGGCACCTGAGGGCAACTTACTGGTCTGGGATTCAAACCCATGACCTTCTGATCCTAGGGCCTAAAACAGCCATCTAAAATTATCATTACAAAGGAATAAATGGATATCACATATAACTGACAGCACTGGTCAGCTCACAAGTTTAAAATTATAGCAAGGCAGTTGTTCCATTTTCTTTCTTTTTTTCACTCACTGAAAAGTTAAAAATATGTTTCTGGCATCTGTACGCTGAATAATTGCAGAATTACTGCTTATGTTCATGATTGTGCCTGGCAACCAGTATCCCGGCATACAATTTCTTTGCTTGTTTTTAAGTCTATAATGTCTAAACAGGAAGTCTGTATGGTTTGATACTACAGTGGCTAATATTACTAATGCCATGTGAAATATATGCACAATGCATGCTGAACACTGTAGCACATTTAATACTTTGGATACTTAAATGCATTTTAAGGACAGTATGTAATTATTTAATGCAAACAAACAACTTAATGTAATTACCTGTTTACATTCTCATTATTTGCAGTGGTAGCCTAGTGGTAAAGGACTAAGCCCAGGATCGGAAGGGTGTTGGTTCGACCAATCCTGGACCAGTTGGTTGCCCTGAGGTACCCACGAGGAAGGTACTGTCCCCATCACTGCACCAATAATGGATATGGCTGCCAACTGCTGCATGGTGTGTGTATGGGTTAAATGCAGAGGAAGCAGTTTCATCAGTGGTTCAGTGCTGTGTGCTCTCACAGACATGTTCACTTTTTTACAGGTACTATTTTACTCAGTATCAAACCTCAATATTAAAGTATAATTACTAGATTTGTGTAATACGTCCACCACTGGTAGGGAATAAACTATAACCTGAATGCAAACAGTCATCAATACTTCCATCATTCTTTACTCCTTCATAGTAAATACACTTTAATGAGTGTTCTGTTATGACTTCAGTAAATGAAAAGTCACCCAAAACAGATGATCGTACCAAAATGTTTTCAATTCCAGGAGAGTTTTAGCAGCACATAAAGGGTGCAACTGGTTGGACGTCTCAGTGTGACTGAAGGTGCCTCAAACAAATGTGCGGCCAATCTTCAAAGTGCTGAACAAGGACTTTAGTTCAGAATGTAGTTGTGCATTTTTAACAAGAAATGATGTTTCATTATGGTACAGGTAAAGGCATATGAATTCTGGAAGAAATGCATTTCAAACCATCAACATTGCACATTTTGAAGCAATAATGTTCTTTCTGCTTGACTGCTTAATTTCCTGGCTTTTATCTCAACTGCGAGTGTTGAGAATTTGTTGACGACTGTTTCATTCCCTGAATGTCCAGATGCAATTATCTCAAATGTCAGTCACGTTTCATTGACTTTCTCATCTGTAAACACTGTGAATATGTCTCTTCCGCAATACTAGTTGAAGGGCTTTGCTCTACTGCTCAAGGCATCCGCCACTGTAAATTTTGCAAGCTTAATAATTCATATCAGCTCTACTTCTGGAACACGGCAATGGAACGAATCAATAATGCAGTGAATGTTTTTTTTTTTTTTGGGTGGGAAGTCTTTTCATTCAGTAATTTAATATGTGTATAAGCAGGGGTGGGGATGCATGCATGGTATGTGTGCCCTGCCCTCAAAACACATGTATACACACAATAGCGGATAATCAATAGTATTTCATTTTATTCATTTTCAAATGATTACAATAGAGAACCCTCGTGTAAATCAGGATATTCAGCAAGTTAAAGAAAATACACCAGCTTACTATGCATTAAATTTCTGAACATTTTCAGACAGTTAAAAGTAATCAGACAACATTTTGTAGTTCAACATTACAAAAGACCATTTGATTCCCAGGAAAGAAATCTGAAAAGTTGATAGACAGCAGGATCTTTTTAACTATTGACTTTGAAGAGATATTTTTCTTGAAAAATATGTCTGATCGTAGGACACTCACCCTCAGGGGGATTAATTAGATTCTCAGAGTCCTTGGTTGGTCCCTCTACATACTGTAGCTTATCCGTTCTAGTTTGTTCTGCAAGCCTTTCCTCAGGTAACAACATGGCATTCTGACCTACATTTCTGAATAATCATTTTTTTCTGTCTGAAAATTGATCATTTGAAGGCTACTGTGGCTATTAATGAAAACTGAAAAATAAGTATTTTTAATAGAACAGAATGTCAAGCAGCTTTTAGGTTTTCTTTTGTGAAGTGTGCAGGCACTTTTCTCTGCAGTACGTTTTCCACAAGCATCTACATAATGACTTCTTTGGTTACTGTTAAATAAATGATAAACTGTTTCAATCTTCTTGGTAAATTAACAATAATACTGTAATAATGTATATTACTAGTTGTGATGTGTAAATACTAGTAAAAATAGTACTGGAAAAAAGTAAAGCACCTCATGTTTGTGTGTTTGTTCCAAGGCATTGGAATAAGATAGAGCTTCGACCTATAGAATACACATAAGACAAGCCTATGAATTTACACATGTGCTTCTGTACTTCTAATGACATTTTTATATATGTCTGCTTAAGGCCCTTTGTGTGTTCAGGTCCATTACAAGTTATACAGTACAATCTGAAATGTAAAAGAAAGAACCTTTCATTGTTGCTTTTTGAGCACGTGAATCACATTAATAATCTATGCTTTTGTAATCATCCACACTAGGGTTATATTTACATTTGCGGCATTTAGCAGACGCTCTTATCCAGAGCGACTTACTTGTCCTAGTTACAGAGACAGTCCCCCCCCCGGAGCAATTCAGGGTTAAGGGTCTTGCTCAGGGACCCAGTGTCGGTAGTGCTAGAGGTGGGATTTGAACCTGGGACCTCTGGACCAATAGGTCCATAGGCAAGTATCCTACCATTTTATTCATTTAACTAGCTTATTGGTTTATCCAAGGCTGCTAAAATATTTTTTTTAGGAAAGGCTTGCAATGCATTTATGGCTCTTATCCAACACACATATCCCATTCTAAGCATGTTACAGAAGCAGGTAATATAACATTAGGAGTCTTGCCTATGGATACATAGGTGGTCTACCATGAAGCACCTGAAAACCCAAACTGCTATTACCAATTATGCCATTTAATTAAGTTTAACCAATAGCTGATTTTACTAAAGTATTAGATTATAAATATTTGGAGACTTTTGGTCCCTTGACCTCTGAATGCTACATTATTTGTCTTTTTTAACAAGATTTATATCTCCCAATTGATTTCCTTTAAAAATGGTTTCAGCTTTGGAAACTTTAAGTTGGATGAACAAAAAAATCTAAGTTGTTTATACCACCTCAGGAAAGATGATTACAAAAGCAGATATTTAGTAAGCTTGTGTTGCCTTCTTTAACAAAAAATGTGACCCTTAAATGTAGATGATAAATGTAATATTTCTCATGATGTTTAAAAACCCCAAAAGAATATTCAGCATGTTTGTAGACATTTTTACTTGTACCGATCACCCACAAAATCATACACAACCACACTGATAACATTGATTAAGGAGGTCTGAACTTTGAGATAAGGGCAAAATTGTGATGGTCTGATGACTGGCTCGGAGTATCTCCAAAACAGCATGAGGACCTTTATTTCACCATTTCACCATTTACTTATGAGGTGTTCTGGGTGTGAAGTGGCTAGTATACCTACTAAAATTGGTCCAACCAGTGAACTGACAACAGGGTCATTGTTGCCCAAGGAAGAGCTGAAGAACAGTTGGCACAAATTGTTGATAAAGTTAATTCTTGTTATTATAAAATGTTTTTTAGAACGAACAAAGCATTACTGGTTGCTTATGAGTTCTGTATGCCCATTCTGAACTCTGTCTGCTGCCAAAAGTGCCAACAGTTGGCTTGTGTGCATCACTACTGGACCAATATTGTTGCATAACAGGTACACCTCTTAATGGTGCCAGTATTCCTTGGCATGGGTGAAGATGGCATGGGTGAAAACCAGCACTTGTAGGATATGCTGGACAAATTAATCTGACCCATGGAATCCACACCTGACAGCTTGCAACTTATTGCTACCTTGGAACCAGACACTATAGCACACATTCAAAGGTCTTGGTTGGTTTGGAGATCTCGTGTCCACAAGGTGACCCTTCACAATTTTAGGCAGGTAGTTTTATGGCTGATCAGTATATTTTAAGTCAATTTTTATGCAAAATTATCTTTTAATACTGACTTATTTGCTTTAAAGTAAACTACAGTAAAGCAAACTGCCAGAGAAGTAATGCCTTGAGATAAGATGATTTTAAAAAGAATATAGTGTAAACATTTGAAACATCTGAGGTCAACATGCTATTCTCACAAAGATGTAACAGTAGGAATTAGGAGCTATTTTATCTGTATTTAATAGGCAAGTATTGTCAAAGAAAGAATCTTTTTTCATTGCAGTGCAAATTGTCTAACATTTTAAATCCGTTATGAAGAGAGTTGCTGGAAGACTGCTGGTTATGGAGATTTACTTTAAGCAATACATTTGTCTATTAGTGGTCATTTTACAATCACAGTGGTCAGTGTCGCATGATCAGAATTTTGGTAAGTTTATAAAATCAAATAAATGCTAGTTGGTGCAAATAAAGCATTTTCATAAACTAGTCTTTACTAATACAATTTAGTCTCAGTCTGTTATTAGTGCAATCACTTCTTTGCAGCATTTTACACATACTCTCAATAAAAGTAATGTTTAATAAAGATAAATCTGGTTAATTGTTATGGAGCTCTGGTTGTTCAGAGACTAGGGAATGGCTGTCCTACATCCTGGCTACCGCTTGACTGACCAGCTGCTGGAATGCTTGAGTTCGCCTGCGGCCGATCTCCAGCACCTCTTCGTGGTTGGCATGCTCGTTGCTGTCATAGTCACTGACCACCTTGTTGGTGATGAGCGAGAGGCCGAGGACGCGCAAGCCACAGTGACGTGCCACCACCACTTCAGGAACTGTGCTCATCCCTTCAGAAAAGTCAAAAAAGAAAGACCACGTGTGAACAGATCAAATCCATGGCTATGTATAAAAATCAGCCATGTAGGTACATCACTTACATCTTTTGACTATAAGAAGTATAAATATATTGTAGAAATATTAATCTGGAAAATCCAAGGGCCAGAATGCTCCATGGATGATTCGTGCTATCTCAACAACTGGATTCTGAACGCATGGGTACATCATGGTACATCATCGTTTGTGTAGAGAGAGAGAACATTGACAGAAGATTACCAGACCCACAAATGTCAAACGGTCTAATCCTAGCAGGTTTATCCAAAATATTATGTTGCTATAGTAGCTAAGCAAGCTTTACTTTAGCCTAAATTACAGAACCAAATTTGGAAAAGGTTAGCTGGGATTGCTGAAATGAGCCTGGCTTGTGAGATAGGTTCACTTTTTGGAATACCCCCCTAAGAAACACACAAGAGCTGCATGGAAACATGGTCAGCAAGGGAGACATTAAAAAAACAACATGGGAAATTCATGACAATGCATTTTTGTTTATTGAGGCTTTTTAATAATAGAGCATGCTTTCATTCTATCCAGTATTAGTGTCAATGCATCTCAATGCATCTCCTACTAAACACTGAAATCTTTCACCTATTTTTGTAGTGCATCATCATTTCTGTACATATATTTTGCCTGAGACATAAAATGAAAGAGCAGTAACACTGTGAAACTCAAGCATCAAACACTGTGGTAAGCAAGCTACTTCATGCATGACCACACACTTCTGTCACAGATTAGTGAGTTTTTATACTCACCCACAGCATCAGCCCCAAGCAGCTGGAGCACTTTGCACTCTGCTATGGTCTCAAAGGTGGGTCCAGCCAGCATGCAGTAGACTCCCTGCCGGAGAAAAGAGCTATAGCCCTGCTCTTCCGCAGTTTGGCTGATCAGCTGGGCCAACACTTTATCATATGCATCTGACATGCAGGGAAAACGTACACCAAACCTGCACAATCACAACAAGCAGGGCTTAGGTATGCATGCTCATTTGTTCATTTTGAATTATTCAAGTCATTTTTTTAAATTATTCATTTTGATTCATGGAGCACAATGAGCCAACTGCCGCACATACACCCACATGTTTGTGTCTGCTACATTGTTTAAAAGGTCAAAACATTCATGCTTGCATTTTTAAAATGTTTATTGATTACATTGTCAAGCTTTCCCCAGTTTGTTCTCAAACACTCGAGCAGCTGGGCTAAAAGCACTGTGACTCATATAAAGGGTTTTAAAGAAAAATAAATTAAAAACTTAACTTAACTTATGGGTGGCGGTGGTCTAGTGGTAGGGTACTTGGCTACGGACCTCTGGATCAAGAGGTTCAAATCCCACCTCTAGCACTACCACCACTGGGTCCCTGAGCAAGACCCTTAACCCTGAGTTGCTCCAGGGGGACTGTCCCTGTAATTAGGACATGTAAGTCGCTCTGGATAAGAGCGTCTGCTAAATGCCGTAAATGTAAATGTAAATGTAACAGCTGAACTGGCAATATGGTTAAAATGGCTGTGTCCTAGGTCTTCCTACAGAATATAGGATACAGTAGATTTAGTCATCTGGACAAAAATATTGACACGAGTTGTACGAGGTCTCTGTGTGACCAGTTAAACAAATGTGATGGAACACCAGAATGCATTGACTGCCTAAAACAAGTTAAATGTGCTGCTAGTGGAAGAGTGGGCTAAAATGGAGATTGGCAGTGACTGCTGTTATCCTCACTTGATAGGACTGACTTTCAATGAGGAAAGGGTCACATAACCACCTAATAGAAAAGAAACAATGCATACTACTACTTTTTTGCCTCTCCTTACCTTGAGCACAAGGAAAAACATAAACCTTTAACAGAGTTCAGATACAGAACCCTCAAATTTATAGAATAATAAAGGAGAACAAAGAAGGAACACATTCTTTCTGTGTAAAAGGGTCATTTTCATCTTTTAATATATAGATTGAAAAAGGTCAACATGTGTGCTGTAATGTGTAAAGCCTTTTAATGAAGGACAGAGCTATGTCTGAATCTATGTCTATTAAAAATGTTTAAACTTCCTATTTATGTAAATGCTCACATAAGAAGACAGAAAAGCCTGACGTACTGTTGGGAAAACAACCAGATATCTAAAATGACTCCTTTTGAGCTGTAAATAAAAAACGGGCTGTTAGTTAGGAATCATCATTTTCATTAGCAATAGGGCCCATGCAATATAAATGTGAGGTAATGTGCATCATGGAACTGAAAGCCAGCAAAACCTCACCTCTCATCATTTTGGCCACACAGGGGATTCTGGCCTGCAAAACCAGGAAAGTTGATGTGGTCCTTGATCATCATAATGTCTCCAACATTAAAGCTGGGGTTTAGTCCTCCGGCAGCATTTGTAACTATCAGTGTCTCCACTCCAAGAAGAAAGAACACACGGACTGGATATGTCACCTGGTAGAAAGGGTGAATAAAGCTAGATTAAAAAAATAAATGCTATATAAAGTTTGTGAATCTCTAGTAGGACAACAGCACAAATACATTATAATTAAACAAAATGAAAACATTTGTATTTATTCAATTCAATTCAATTTATTCTTGTATAGCGCCTTTTACAACAAAGATGCCCCAAGGCACTATTTATGCCTCCTTCTTTTGGTTGACACAACATAGCAGAAGTATACATTAAGATAAAATACATTGTGCAACACCCTATTCGAAATATGTTCATTATTTATGACTTCTTAAAAAACTTAAATATTTATAACATATACAACTCTTATTATTTTAAGTAAGTATGTCATGGTACCATAGTATTAGATTGAATAAATTATGCATTCAAAGGAATGGTCAGCATTATCCAAATGCTTCTTCTTATTCTAGCTCAGTATGGACACAAACACTCTCTTGCAGATCTTACAGAGGCATCCACTGATAAAGTTTTATAAAGTGAATTAGGGGAATCAGAATTAAGGTCATTGAACTATATCACTTCAGTTTTTTCAAATCACATGACTTCCAAGTTTAACTACAGATCATAGTTCAAGAGTGAGAAAAGTGTCTTAAAGGTTTAAGAGTGACATTATTGGACTGAGGTGTCCACAGTCAAAGGTTAACCAGCTCCTTTCTCTAGTTTACACACATCTTCTGATACGCCTTCTATGGAAGCCTAAAGGGTCAATCATTAAATATAGAAAAACCCTTATGTCAGACTTGAGGTTTATAATTGTCAGAATTACATGAAATTGATGAATTATTGTCAGTGTGCACTCTCAGATATGTTGAGAGCAACATTTTACTTGAGAAGTAGATATTGCTTGACTTTTGGGATCTGAAGGCCTTTCTTTTGGCTTCATTTTGCAATTAATGTGTTGACAAACCAAGATTAAGGGTTTGATCTACACCAGAACATCACTTTCATAGTTAAGTGTCTTTTTATAAAATTAACTGTAATCTCTTAACTTGTACAATTATCAAAACATTAAATAATCATAGTAAATCAACATTCGCTGAATCTGAACAGAACTTCAAAGAAACTTTAAATTAAATGCCGAAATAAACTACCATTGAGGAGTCATGGGAACAGTTTTCATTACAATGCCATTTATTAGTTAATCTCTTGTATCTAAAATTGTTTGTCATTTCCCCCCACTGTTTAGTAAATTCTTTTTCTACTGCAGTTTGGTCATAAACAGAATAATTTATTCTTAGCCAAGATGAAGCAACAAGCATGGGCAAATATAAAAAGTGATTCACAAGTACAATGGTGCCTTGACTTACGAGTTTAATTCGTTCCGTGATGGAGCTCGTAACTTAAATTACTCGTATGTCAAATCAATTTTCCCCACTGAAATTAATTGAAATGCCATTAATCTGTTCTGGACCCCCACAAAAAACACAGCTTGTTTTTAAATAAGAAAAATGTGCTTATAAATAATGAATATTGTATAAAACACAATACAATAGAATGTACTGCAATAATCTGGTTTTATTAAGTATAATGTATAGCATTTGCCTTGGAGATCGGACGGCCTGAAGATGCTGACGAAGGTGGAGGAGAAAGGCTGAATCTTATTCACTTATTTTTGCCCATTTCGCCCGTTTAGATAAAAACCTGTCCTTGTGCATGTGGTCTGTTTCAGGTGCAGACTGTAGAAGTACTACGCTTGTACTGCTTCGCCAAGTCGACTATATTGACACCTTGGTTATCTTCTTCTTTTTCTTTCGGCTGCTCCCGTTTAGGGTTCGCCACAGCGGATCAACTGTCTCCATTTTTTCCAGTCCTCTGCATCTTCCTGCTTTAAACCAACCGTCTGCATGTCGTCTCTCACCACATCCATAAACCTCCTCTTTGTTCTTCCTCTTCTCCTCTTTCCTGGCAGCTCCATCTTCAACATCCTCCTTCCAATATAATCCTCATCTCGTCTCTGGATATGTCCAAACCAACGCATTCATTCTTCATTCATGAGCCCCTCAAAGTATTCCTTCCATCCGCTCAACATGCTCTGTTCACCTGTGAGTATGTTTCCATTTCTATCTTTAATCGTCCTGACCTGCCGCACATCTTCCCCATATCTGTCTCTCTGTCTAGCCAATCGGTAAAGGTCCTTTTTCTCCCTCGTTACTATCCAACCTCTCATACAATTCACCAAACACCTTATCTTTGGCCTTCGCCACTGCTTTCTTCACCCTGCGGTTCATCTCCTTGTACACCTGTCTACTTTCTACATCTCTCATGTTTTTCGATAATTTCTTTCTTTAATTCAATGCTCATCATCCGCTTCTTCTTCTCAGACCTGTCCTTCGCATTCACTTTCTTCGGACACATTGTTGGAAAAGCAAAGTTTTGCAAAATAACTGCAAGCACAAATGCAAGCACAGCACTAAAGCTTCCACTGCAAGCTAACTGCTTAAAGTGAACGAGTGAGAGCAACACGGGATGAAGGGCGAATGTTGTTCATTGCGCCATCTGCGCATCTGAAGCTGGCTCATAACCCAAATTTTAGCTCTCAGTTCAAAGCAAAAAAACCTGCCAAGAGACGGCACGTATCTCAAAAAACCCGTTAGCTGTATATGACATATGGTTGTGCAGCTGATAATCATTTGCAAATACCACATTGTTATAAACCATCTCAAACAGCCCTTTCCTGTGTCTCTCTGTTTATTCAACCAAAACCTATCCCGAACAACAGTTCTACTCTAAGATGCTTTGTGAATACTGATTCTTGTTTACCGTACTTGAAACTTGTTGTGATTCACTTCATTTCTTATTAAATTCAAATGTTTTGTTATCTTGCCAACTTACTTAATGGAAATCCCCTGTTTATTTAAACCAGAAACCATCTTTACCAAACCTCTCAGAGTGCTGATCTAAGATCAGCTTTAGCTGTTGAAATATTATTTTAAGATGAGGAGTAAAGAAACATGAGTACTCAGCCAGTGCACTAAAGCATTTGTACTGTGCTTGACTACTTACACTTTTGAAGACTTTGAACTTTTCAACCACGATTTAAAATTTTATCCTACTCAGTGAAGCCCTGTACTGAATCCACTATGCTTTGTTACCTCTGTAAGCTCATTAAGTATATTTAACACTGGAATGACCTGCAAGAAAAACACATTTAATCTCTCTTTTAATTGTGAATAAACAACTGTAGGTTCTAAAGATAATCTTCTTTGTTCTTTATTCTTTATTTATTCTTATGTTCAGAAATATTAATACAGTAACTTGAGTGTGTGTTTTGGAGGCAGAGCATTAAGGATTAACTGGGTGTTACATTTTGCCTTCTTCATGCCTGTGTCTTTATATCTTTTTTATGCCATGTGCTTTTGTTTCTATTTCTTACTTTAGTCTCACACTAGTTTTGCCTCTGCCCAGGTGTTCAGTGTCATTATTCATACTCTTGTGTAGCTTCTTGTTAGGGTCAAGGCACAGTGAATACACCCATGTTTGTTTCCCCTCATCTGTTTCTGGATATATCGTTCCTGTTTTTTTAGTTTTCTTTTATTTACGTTGGGCACGCGGCTATTTAGGGGCAGCGGTGGCCTAGTGGTTAGGGAGTTGCCCCGCATCGGAAGATTGTGGGTTCGATTCCCTCACAAGTAGGTTGCCCTGAGGTACCCCTGAGCAAGGTACCGTCCCCATCACTGCTCCCCGGGCGCTTTCAATAGCTGCCCACTGCTGCACAGTGTTTGTGTGCATGGGTTAAAAGCAGAGGTCCGATTTCATTGTGGTTCACACTTGCTGTGCTGTGACCTCACAATGACAAGGGTTGTCACTTTCTTTCTTATTTAATAAAGCATTCACTCTCATATGCTGCTTAAAAGCCTCTTCCAATATACAGGTTTTGTTTTCTATAAAAGTAACTGTCTATTTTCTCCACTGCTGATTCCAACACTCTAACACATGCTTTATTTGATGTGAGTCCTGTTTCTCTGACATGCCATGGGTCATATAATTGCCCTTTGTGTCTCTCTTTTTTTTCAAAACTCTGAACCACAAACCTGCAGATCATTCAGCTCCATCTGATTTTAGATTATTAACTCAAATCTAACTGAATATGGGGAGTTTTCTTCATAAATGAAGTTCGATGTAAAAATCATGCTGTTTTAAACTCTCAGCCACAGATAGCATTTGCTGCTCTCTAAATGATAGGCTCAATGGTCAGACAACTGCACTACATGGTAGTACACACATGAAATCCTGTTTATTTTTTTCTATGTTCCAACTTTTGTGAAAAAAGTGGTACGATGATTGAATCGCCTTTGGGATTCTCTATGAATAACCGTCATGTACTCTTCCAGGCAATTACTTCTGAGCATTAAAAATGAACTTTGTCATTTTTGTTTCAGATACCTTTTGCTGTACCGAATTGACAAAATGAGCTATGATGAATAAATATGGAATACTCACTGTAGTAATGTTATAGCCCTCGTAGAAGTGAAATCGGCCCTGCATGCACACACACTGCTTGCCTTTCAGCTCCCCAAATACCAGCTGACCTGCATGCCCTTCCACTGCAGAGAGATGGAGAGGGGGGTGGATACGGGGTGGATTAATAAATGTTTGTGAATGTAAGCAGTTATCGGATATACTATAAGGTCAAAGAGGGCAAAGTCTGACTGTCTTTCCATCCAGGTTTGATTAGTTAGCACTTTGTTTCATTGGATGAAGGCCCACATCAATATATATATACCTACTTAAACTGGACACTGATACTCCCTGTTGTAAAATGTATGTTTGTCTATAGAGTAATGTCATTTACAATCACTTTAAAGCTTGAGGCCTTTGTAAATATCAATAGAAAAAACGATGCTTTAAAATTAAGTAGTAAATTCAATCTAAATTTACAATGTAAAGAGCAAATTATGTTGTTTTGGGCATATTGTCTAGATTACCAGATTGTTAGCTAATCTGGTTACCCTGTTAAGATATTTCATTTCCAATGTTCCACCAATTGAGTAATGGCCCCTGAAAGGTTAAACAAAGCTTGAAACTACAGAATAAACTATATTAGTTTTCTTTGTGGTATTTAGGAAGATACAGCCAAGAAAACCATTCTGTTGGCAAGGCTTACAAAGGCTGGTTAAAAGGCCTAACGTTAGATAAACCAATTACTATAATAAGACAAGACAGAGGAATTAACCAACCAAGTTAATAAATCACACTCATCTTATTCAGTGAATTCAGGTTATTAAGCCACAGCCTTTGTCTCAGTGTCTAGTAAGCCAACTTTCCAATGAGTCAGTTTGTGAAATTTCGTCCTTGCTGCATGGTCAGTTGTAAGTGGTACTACTACTCCTAAGTGCAAGCATTTAGGAACAGCAGAAATTCAGCCACAAAACAGACGCTTTGTGTGCATTCCAGTGCTTTGTTGATCCAGTAACTGCAGTTCCAGACTACCTCTGGCATTAACCTCAGGACAAAAGCTGTGCATCAGGAGCTTTGTGGAATGGGTTTCCATGGCCGAGCCATGCAAGCCTCAAGTCTCAGTGCCAAGCATCAGACGGATAGGTGTAGAGCATGCTGCCACTAGACTTTGGAGCAGTGGAAACCTGTTTTGTAGAGAGACAAATCAGGTTTGGCAGATGCAAGGAGAACATATTCTGCCTGACTGCTTTTTGGTGGAAGAGGAGCAATGCTATAGGGTTGTTATTCAGGAGATGGGCAAGATCCCTTAGTTCGTTATATTAGTAGTTATATGTATATATAATTATACACACACACACACACACACACACACACACACACACATATATATATATTTATATATATATATACATACACACACACACACACACACACACACATATATATATACATTAAATTTTTCCTCTTTTGCAGGAATTGTTTAAGAATGGCCATTTTTGTTGGGTGAATTTGGTGTGGAAGAACTTGACTGGCCTGCAAAGAGCCCTGAGCTCAACACTCTCAAACACCTTTATTTATGTGCCAGGCCTTTTCACTTAGTGCCTGGCCTCACAAAAGCTATTCTGGATTAATGGACAAAAGTTTCCAAGGACACACTGCAAAATCTTGTAAAAAAATTGTTAACTGTTATAGCTGCAGAAGGAGGACCAACTCGATTTTGATAAATTTAAATTATGGGATGTCACAAAGGTATTTCATCCATACAGAACCTATAAGTGCTAAGCTAATCTTGATTCTGACAAATGGGAGTTTTTACACAGCAGGAAGAGATCTACAGTTGATAGATGTTCAAATCGTGTCTGTGATATTATGTTAATATAGAAAAGATCTGACTTCTCTTGACAAGGGATCATCACAATGACAAAACAGAATACAAAATTATACTCGTTTCTTTCAAGCGACACCCACTCTTCACATCAAAAAGTTTTGGAAAAGAAATCACACAACAATAAATCTCATGCTGAGTCAAATCAGATAATGCTGTTGCAAACCAAATCTTAAGGACAACTAATCCAGCCCCCTTTTTCCACCTACCTGTGCTTTGAGGAAAGCGAGGAATGTCTTTATAAGGAAATTTCTCTGTGTGGTCCAGCAAATCCGCCAGTCCTCCGAGGCCTGTGCCACAGATGATAGCCACTTTGGGTCGAATGGTGGTGTTGGCCAAAAGCCAATCTGCTGTCTCTTTGTACTGTTCATATGTATAGCTAGAAACAGAGGAAGTCATCATCTCCATTATTCTTAGTTCTAATTTTGTATTACCTGTGCAGCTTCACCTGTAGTGTTTGGTGGATAAGAAGCGGACAGTGTAGTCTCATCTAGTCATCTAGTTTAGACCCTTTCCCCAACCATCACCAACCCACAACACACACACACACACACACACACACACACACACACACACATGCACACACCCCCTCCCAAACTTCACACAGACTCTACAGAGAAATGAGCTGTCAACTGCAGTGACCCTATCAAGTCCTGTTGACAGTTTCAGAGAAAATGAAGAATAGTCTGAGATACAGGCCAGTAGAACAGCACTTACACACTTGCAAAGATACATCGTGGACCCACTCAGAAGGACACCATCTACTTCTATCCTGTTCTATTATTTTATATGCTTGTTAAGAACAAAATCTGAAGAATATATTCAGTCAGTCCCCATTAAACAGTAACTAAGTTACTATGACTCTGTTATTCTCTCTTGGTACCAAATCATAGGAATTCTGTTTATAAGTGAACACAGCCTTGCAAACAGAACAATGCACATGTGACCAAATGGTTGAACAATTTACTAACATAGTCCTTTTCCTCAGCTTCATACATTGTGCATCATTCTAATGCTTATCTCAGGCTCTAAGCAGTTTTTTCTCTATAGGTAAAAAAAAATTATGAAAAAAAAATTGTGTGGTAAACAAATAAATCTTCCAAACTTGGTTTGTTTTGTACTTTCTAAATGCCCAACTCAAAAGTCACTGTATTCTCGGAATAAGGAGGTTGTTTAGGGTTGAAATACGAAAAATGTTACATTCATTCATCCAACATCTGAGCCAGAGTTAACCAGAGATTCAGGGGGTGTGGTAGCCTATCCCATTACATCCATAGCTATATACATCTGCATCTTCCTCTTTCCAACCAACCGCCTCCATGTCCTCTCTCACCACATCCATAAACCTCCTCTTTGGCCTTCCTCTTCTCTTCTTTTCTGGCAGCTCCTCGTCTCTAATCTGCACATGTCCAAACCAATGTATTGCTTGCATCTCTAACTTTAATCTCTTTAACTGTGAAACCTCCAGCACCTGTCTTTTCATCAGTACCACTGTCTCAAACCGTATAACATAGCTGGTCTCACAACTGTCCTGTAAACCTTTCCCTTTAATCTTGCTGTTACCCGTCTGTCACAGATCACTCAATCTATTTATAATCTATCTATTTTTGCTTCCAAGTATTTAAATTCCTCCACTTTCCCCCCTGCATTCTAACCATTTCACTTTCCTCACTTTCATTTACACTCATGAATTGTGTCTTTGTCCTACATTCCTTCCTCTCCTCGCTAGAGAATATCTCCGCCTCTCCAGAGTCTCCTCAAGCTGCTTCCTGCTCTCGCCACAGATCAGAATTTCATCAGCAAACATGCATTCAAGCTTCAAAAAGCTGAAACAGTGTTGCATGAAACTAAATGAACACAACAAACCTCACACGTTGGCAGTGCATTTTTAACAGGGGTAAGGATATTGTCAGGGATGATGCAAAATATATTGTTAGTAATATTTGCAATTAACCTTTCTGCCACCAAGAGATGGACTACTTACAATAAGATATTGTTACCGAGCAACACTGGACAGCTGAAGGAGAAAAAAACAACATTCTGTTTTGTTTTTTGTTTACCTTACAGTCATTTTTACGTTAAACTTTTGAACTTTTCTTGTCATAAACTAATAACAATATGCGATAAATAATTAAATAAATAAATTGCTGCTGAACTTCATTAAAGAAGTTCATTAAAGTCTTGTTTCAACACTAAGCTATCAAAATAGTTATTCGGGTCCAGAAAACAACTTCTGGCACACTATATAGTGAGAAGCCTCTGAGATTGAGTCTGGGTTTACTTAAGTCAGGTTTAACTAGTTAACTAGTTTCCCAGTTTAACAGTGAAGCAAATTACAAACACTTTAATACACCCAGGCTTAAAATATCAGCTGTCTTCCAGGCAGGAAGCTAGTGCAGGAGTGTAGCTGTAGTTGAGAAACTTAGTTAAAATAAGCTCCTTAGTAAAAAACAAGCAAACAAAAAACAGAACAAAACATTTTCTTACTTCATGATTTTCCTCAGCGCAACAATCAAACCTTATTCCGTCACACCACGACGTTTTGAGTGAATTTGCGCATTGATACAGGTTATATTGTGAGGCGGTCACAGCAGCGAGCGTAAGGAGTTTTTTAACAGCCAATCAGATTTAAGAACCGGGACTATGTTTCATCGACGCCTTAATAATAGAGGTGTTTATTAAAGCCCAGCACTGATCAATAACAGCCCCGGGACTGCGGTCCACACCCATCAGAGAACCTTCCACAGCAGTTACCACACACATGCAGTCCGCATCTTTCCAACCTTCCATGTTCATGATTATCATTATTATTACTGCTGTTATTATCATTTTAGTTGCAGTTGTAGGACTGCTTTATTGGCCATATTTCTTATTTGTAGTAAGCACTGAAAAAGTCAGGGTTTACTTAGTTAAAGCAGACAAAATATATTAAATATATCCATCAACACCCTTCACGCGAGGTAAAAGCTGAAATATTGTAACAGGGAATCATTTTGTTCCGGTGTCCAGCAGCAGGACAGACCCAGCGTAGCTGTTTGATCGGTTAGGCTGGGTTCAGTGTGTCAGGGATTAGTAGATGGTCATTGCTGGCAGTAAAGTCAGTGTAACTCGCTTTTTCCAGAGCGAGTGTCCCACCGGAAATATCGCCTTTTGTGTTCTGCTCATAAATGATCGTCCCCGTGCGATTCAAAAACCATAAAAAAAAACCCCTCAGTCATCATAATCGTTTATCTCGGGGTGGTTTATGGGCAGTTTTAAGTCGTGCTTGGGACTGGCCCCGGGGAGTGGGGCGGACAGGAGCGTTAGCAGGGCTGGACGCGCTTCTGTGTTTATCTCCACTGGAGGCGCGATGGGAAATGGGGGAGGGGGCGCTGTCCGTGGTGCTAACACACGCTCTCTCTCACACGCACTCTCTCACGCACACACTCTCTCTCTCTCTCTCTGCGGCCTCAGCACTTTGGATTCAGGACAGATTTCCGAGGCTGAGCTGTGGCTGCGAAAGGCTCAGCCCCCCCCCTCCCCCACCAACAACCACAGCGGCCGTCTGAGCTTTTTGAAAAGTGAATCGCTCGTAGTTTAAAGACTCTGCCGGACGATAACCTGATCTGGTGGGTTCCTGCAGCTGCGTGTCCCTTTAAGAGCTCCAGGCTCTGGGCGCTTATTGAGGGTAATGAGGCGTCCTTTTGAATTCTCAGCCCTTTAATAACAGCACAGAACCGCCATCCGGCAACAAGCGCTTCCGCTGCACGTTAATGACAGCGTGGACGCGGGAATGTGACCGCAGTTTTAGTCTCCCACCCCCGCCGCCGCTCTCAGAGCTCCTCTCCCCCTTTATTAGGACTCTTTCTGTCCATATATACCCAAGGACGCAGAGGGGCTGTTCTGGGACTGGCATTCGCTTCCTCCCTCTTACCTGCACTGGCTGGATGCAGACATGTCCGCCGGAGAGAGACGGGTTAGTACTGGAGAGAAAAAGGACTGATCTAGCCTCTGTTTGGCCAACCCTTATTTTCCGGGCTCTCTCTCTCTCTCTCTCTCTCTCACACACACACACACACACACACACACGGCCGGAGAGGTGGCGTGATGGAGGAGGAGCTGTTTCTCTGAAAAGGGCTCCGCCGCGCTAATCCAATTTTCTGACAGACTGGGCCGCTCGCTCGGTGACCCGCAAGCACAGAGCCTGGAGGACTGTCAAGCAGCCAGCAAATACCTCCCAACCACCGAGAAAACACACCCTCAGCCCATCAGCAGGGCAGACTCATCACAGCCGGACTGTTCCTGAAGTGCCTGCACTCACTCTTTATTCCACCTCTGCTTCAGAAGAGCCCAAACACTCCACACAGAGCACCCACAGCAGCTGCGTGACTGCCAGTTGTGTCCCTGCTGATATTACATTCACAATCATGTCCATTCATGGCAAAATGCATTTGAACATGTACGGGTGTCCCGAAGATTCGGATAAATGATGCATTAATTGAAGCCCTCTACAGCACACAGCAAAGGATGTGCGTCAGTCCACTAAATCAGTGTCAGAATATTCTGTAAAACTTCACTGTATCTGGACCATTGTGAAGGCACAACACACAACAGACTGAAGTTACTGGACCTCAGTTTGGTCTTGTGGAATTGTTACTGTTCTTCCTGGTTAAAATAACATTGTGCACAGACCGAGAACACATGGCGTCTGTCTCAAACAGACAGTAAAAACAAAGCTAGGTGGATAAGCAAGTAGTGTCACGAGGGAGGACAGGCCATGGGGATTGATAGCGTGAGGTGAGAGAGTAAAGTCACTATAACAATACACATATAGATGATGCAAGAGGCAATGAGAAAGATGTGTTTTACTTTAAAAGGTTGCACTGACTACATATTTCTCCATCAGTAATAGATCTCCACCAGTAAATCCAGGAGCTCTCTTTATTATTATGTCAGGCTGTCATTACTCGCATATTTGTAGGATAACAGTGGTGTACATCATAAGACAGTTCAGTGGAGTCCAATGTGGTGTGTTATAGTATAGTACAGACTATAAGGTATATTACAGTACAGTCCAATATACTATAATTTATAGTATAACATTGTGTAATATTGTATCGTGCACTTCAGTACAGTGCAATATAGTTCAGTGCTGTGTAATATTGTACAGTACAGTGCAGTCGAACATAGTATATCATTGCCTAGCAGAGTAAAGCACAGTCTGGCCTAGCACAGCTTAGTATAGTATATATAGTATAGTTTTGCACATAAAACAGTGGTTGGTGCTATGAGGCTATTCTCCAAGCAGCTGATGGGGGTTCTGTTTCTCTACCCACACACACTGCAGTTCATCTAGAAAAGACCTTGGGGATTATTCCTAACATTCCTACATTCACCCACATTTGTAACATGATTAAAATTTTATAGATAAGCATTTATGCAGAATGTATCAAATGGTTTTTGATGCTGCAGAGCAGCATCTGGGGAAAGGTCGAATGACAAGCACCTTTAGTGTTTGTTCAAATTATAGGAACTGTATTTGCAAGGAAACCTTTCCATTCTGTGGAAGTTCTGTAAACATATAAAAGGTTTGCCTTTTTTTAAAGAGAGCTTTTGGATACTGGTGTTGAACCAGTCTTCTACCATGCACTAGTCCACTTAATCTGCTTTCTGATTAAATTAATCTGCTTTCAAATACCCACTTGGCACTGGCACAGTTAGTATTGCACCTCAAGTTGACATTAACTCCTCAATATCCAGGTTTATTGCTTGTAGCTACACTAATTTACGAACTACTATTAAAAATGTTGTAGATTGTGTGGGGTAAGATGGCAGTCTGTAACTACATGTGATTACTTAAGCACCCTTTAAAAGTTATTCGTTTCACAAAAAAGATTTGAACATAAATGACAAAGCCACATTAATAAAGCATCTGTTTGTGAACACCTTAAGAATAAAATTTGACTGATGTTCATGTTTTTAAATGTCTCACAATATATTGCTGATAGCCCTTTATTTCAATAACAGTTCTACTAATTGAGCAGTTTCCGCATGCCACATAAAGCTTATCAAGGGGGTGTGGGTTGGGGTGGGGGTGTCTTGATCAGTGCAGGTGGAACAGACTAACTCAACAACCAAAAGTCAGTTTATGGTCAGTTAAATGGTGCCAGTGTCTAACACGGGCCCTGAACATAAACAAATTAAACTGACAAGGATTTTGTGGCCAAAGTATCCATAGTCCACATAAACATGTATTCAGATTTACTACCCAACGGCAGAAAAATAATTTGTTTTTTGCATTATCCTAATGCTATATGTCTCTGTCACTGAAAAGAGGATGTAAACAGCACTTGTTTAATGTTGTGTCATAGTTTATAGCCCAGCCGTCCTGTCCAATATTATGAACAGCTGCCTTTGGTTAAAACGATCCTCCATCTAGTGCTCCATATCTTCAGCTTCATTGAGAATCTATCTTATAGCAGCAGCAACATCCCTTTTGGATGTATGCCTGACTTGCTGTGCCCAAGCACAGAAGGTAGTTATTACATCTTTTTTTTCCAAGTGCTTAGTTGACATTTCTTCCTTAAAGCTGTTGTTGATTTCATCACACAAGTTAGAATTCTGCTTAAACCATGATGTGGCCTAAAGCTCTGTTCTTGTGTCTGAGTAAAGATTTTGAAGCAGGCTTGGCTTGACCTCTGCTTGCATTGCACATGGTGCTGGTGTCACAGAGTTATCAATGAGAGTGGAACAAATAGTCTTAGTTTATTGCACTTCGGCTGGGCTCTGACCCATCCACTGCCATTACTCAGCACTTTTAAGGTCCCTCAACAAGATTAATCTCCCTTTCCCTGATGCATTGATGCCTAGAGATGCAGCAGAAGAGACACAGTCTTCTGTGGGAGTGTCCTTTGGAAAAGACTATTTTTATGCGTTCCTTGTGCTTTACCCCAGGGTTTCAGACTCTTTGCAGGTGACCCCTCACTCTTGAGGTCTTTTATGGGCAGCAATCTTGTTCAGCCTTGTATGCCTTCACTTTTCTAGAAGCAGCTAAACCTCTGAACACTGAGTCTAGCATGATTTGGTGCCAGACTCCACTGGGCTCTAATTAGCAGCTTTGATGAATAATATGAAATTTACAGGCGGTTGTTAGTGCTTTGCATGCTTGATGACTGGAGTGATATCAGTCATGGCAGAAACAGGATTTTATGTAATTGGGAGTGTACTGCTCAGGAATAACTGCATGCCTTCTCTTGTAGTTGCCCTGGGTAATACTGGCTCTACTGTATGAGGGTAGAGATTCATGGTTAAAACCAAGAAAAGATATTTAAGGTACATAGGGGATAACAGAGCTTTTTGCTCTACAGTAGCTATTGACCATTACCTATTGGATCTGCATGAGTTGCCTGCTGGAAAATTCCCTAATGTTCACCTCCAGGCATTGGGCTATACTGCTCAAAACAAGATGGTTTGTTTAAGGCCCCCAGTTGTCCAAATCCCGTTTTCATTTTGTTTAAAAAATTTGAGTCCATCTTTTACCAGGATTGATGCTATTTTTGGATGTTGTAGGGAAAAAGATCTAACACTTCAGCCCACTTTGTTTTATTAGTGGCCATTTCACGCTAATAATAAGATCATCCCAAATGTCCACTACTTCTGCTCTGGCACATTTGATTGCAGTTCCCGTATATGCTCCCGGATACCCTTCATGGATGAGGGTGCTTAGTGTCACACATTTCTTTCCAAGTATTTTTATACATATATTACCTGTTATGCCCAGCCTGGCCAAAACAGAACCATATCAAAATATCAAAAATCCAAAAGCAGGGGTCAGAAAGAAACTTGGCAGCTGTCTTAGGGGAGTGAAATAGAGCCCAGAAAACTCCTAGCTGTGCTGTTAGAACAGGGAGAGGGTTGTGGCCACCAATCACCTGTTTGTGCTCTGGTGAGGTTGATGGGTGCTGTGTTGGAGGCGGCGTTTTTAAGCCTGACAGTTGCTGAGATTTTGTTTAAAATCTCAACCTCTGCATAGTCTGCTCTTGTTGCAGCACTCTGCACTTCAGGTCTACTGACAGCTTGAAGCATATACATGTGCAATATTTACTACCCAATATTTGAAATATCCAATTTTAGAAGTTACTCTGCAGATTTTTCAGGGTGACGTGAACCTCATGGGCATAGCCCTTGATTAAAAAAAAAAAAAAAGATTCTTAGGCCTTGTGTGTGAAGTGACAATGAAACTAAAGCTTTAAATTGTTTGGAAGTCGTAATCATTTGTCTAATTGCTTAAGCTCATTTCCTTGCAGGAGTTCTGAAAATTCTATGTAAATAAAGTGTTTTTTTGTACAGTGTTGAATGGTTATGTTGCATGCTTCAGCTAGTGAAAAAGCTTTAAGTATAAAATCACTATTTGGTGAATTCACCAGAAAGAGAATGCACTTCAATGTAGCTTGCATTCTTTACTTGTTTATATTGTGCTGTGGTGGCATGGTATGATGATTTATTCTGCTTCATGTCTGTTATAGTCCATCCTCTATTGGGCAGTGGATTATTCACTTGACAAGAAGCCAGAGTACATTAATAGCTAGACAGGATTAAAGAATGTGATACCTTATTTTATTTGACACATTAGATACTTAATCTATGCTAATTCAACTGTCTAATAAGGCAAGTGAAAAAGCTTCATTGCCTTTGCATATTCAGCCAAGTGTGTATCATCATCATTATCATCTCCAATATCACCATCATCATCAACAACAATAAGAACAACAAACATAAATAGCCATTAGGTTGTGCTCAGCAAAACTGAACAATCCATTCTAAACATCGTATTAAAAGGAAAGTCTCTTCATCTAACAGCATTTGAAGCCAAGTCTGTCAGATGTTCACATCATTATAACAAATTCAAGAAGGTCTGCTCATCCCTCTGTGGGGGGAAAGTCACAAGACAGGGATTTACTTTGCATTTGATTTGCATTCTGGCTTAAAACGATGATATATCCGCTTGTGATTCAATGCCAAACACCCTCCTTGACCCGCCCTTGGTGTAGTGCCACTATAGCTTTGTGATTTAAAAGTGGCTTCTAAAAGTGGCTATACCATAGGTAGAACATGCTTCTGGACAGATTGTTATACAAATAAAGGACAAACTTGTTCAACATGTCCTGTACACTTGTCTTGTATATTGTAAAGAACTGTAAACTCAGGCAAAACGCATGACCTCCAGAATGCTATACATGAGTGAAGGCATGGTGGCATTTTTCAGACTGAGCAGACTGAGCTAAAGGGAAGAGACTAACAGGCTTTGCAGAGCTGAAACAGAAGGCATGTTCCCCTCCTGTCATTCTCACTCTATTTCTGCATTCCCTTAGAGACACCGTTATCGCAGCATCCCATCTTTGAGTTTTTACATTGCATCAAGCAAAGCGGAATGCCTCTGAAGCACCAACCACAGAGACAATCGATTTCTGGCCAGACTTCAGAAGATGCATCAAAGTATTGCCCAAAAAAATTTGGCGCTTTTCTATGAACCTCAACTTTATCAAAGAAACAGTAATGGAGGTGAAAAAGCAACGAGGTAAAAACATTTATTCATAACATTCATCACATCATTAACAGACAGAGTCCCCAGCTTTGGGCATTAAAGTGACATAAGTGAAGTAATAAATGAAATAATAAACTTTCCTCCCATTTCAGAAATGAAAGACGTTTGAGTTTCCAGTCCTTATGATGTCACAAAAAACAATGTTTTAATTGCATGCAGTAGATTGGGCACCCTCAGCAAAACTATGTTTTGTTGATTGCACCTGATCTTGTGAATGATTTTGTGATGAATGATTTTGTAAGATAGTGACTTTGTAAGATAATGACTAGATATTTCTATATGTGTTTCCTGGGTTGAGAATCTGTAGACAGTTTAAGCATTTGCATACAACTATAGATCCACATTTTTTTTTTCCTACAGAGTAGGAAAAGTCCACAGAGTAATGCTGTTAATTTACTGCTGTAAACATCAAACCAATATCCATCCATTATCTGCCGCTTGTCCGAAACGGGGTCGCGGGGGAGTGCTGGTATCCAACCCAGCGCACACAGGGCAAGGACGGGGGATGCACCCTGGACAGGTCGTCGCAGGGAGGAGCAGGACGGGGACAGTACCTTGCTCAAGTGTACTTCAGGGCAACCTATTGGGAAGAGGTTCGAACCCCCGATCCTCCAATCATGAGGCCAACGCCCTAACCACTAGGCCACCACTGCCCCTTATCAAACCAATATGAAAATAAAATAAAACTCTTAAATATAAAGAGAAAATGATCACATAAAATTAGTTACAAATTTAACCTTTAATCATACAACTATAATAAATCAAGCAAAATGAAATTAAAAAAGCTGGATATAAGCCCTTTAAAACATGGATTGATAAAGTTGAGAGAGGTTAAAGGGTTAATGTGTTTCCCCATTGTCGTGGTCTTATTTCCAGAGCAGAGGATTATTGCCTTGTACTAAACATGCATGGCCTACATTCATGGTCTGCACACATGGTTTAACACTTTGAAAAAGGATAGCTTCATGATGCGGTTGTGTCATAAAAAATAACACAAACCTCCACGGGTTGAATTTGAAAAGGCCTGTTTGTAATTTCAAATGGACACGTCTGTTGTGCAACTGTGATCTCACAATGCTGATGAATATCCATAAACCTACTTAAACAAGGTTTAAATGCATCCCTCCCATCAACATGCAAAGCTGGTACTAGCTTTTACATATTTGTTCTTACAAAACCCCACTCCAGCATGTATCCAAAAAAAAAAACCTTGCCGTGAAGTCCAAAACCTCCCTCGTCTAAATGTTCAATGTCATCAACCACTTCACTTTAAGAGGGGAAGGTAGTAATTCTATTCACTATTTGTGCAAGGACATTATGGAAAAAAAAAATCAGGTGACTCGCACAGCAGCTAAAAGTAAAGCAATCCCCTACTGTCACAGAAAATTCTACCTTAATCTCAGCAAATCCACTCATATGTCCATGCCCACTAATGACCCTTTGCTATGCATGAATGGAATGAGGCTCCATATTAATGTAACCCCATCAATCATGTCAATTTAACAAATGACAATAAAGCAGGAGTGCATCATCAGTGAAATACCATGAATTATATTACAATTCATACAGGAAACATGCCTTTTCCAACCTATGTAGGATACTGAAATAGGCGGCAGTGTTCTGGGGATTATCTACAAGTAAAATGAAATCCACAAGTCCAAATCCAGATGAGACTCAATAAAGCTGCATACTACCCCCCCCCA